>OX596019.1:1842113-2510555 GCA_951394055.1 Villa cingulata | reverse complement strand
TAGCCAAAAAAAATGCGAACAAAATAAATTAAAAAGATATAAATATGTAATACATATGAATGTGTGATATTCATCAGTCCCTTTTTGTATTACAATCATCACTTATGTGCATATACAAAATACACTACAATCAACCATATCTATGTATATGAAAACTCCTATACATTATTTATTTATCCATAATCCCGCATATATATATATATATATATGTAAATAAATTATATTACAATTTAGATATAATGATTCTATAATTTAATGTTGAAAATCTTTTTGTATACATATATATTTTCTTTGGATACATAGTATTTATAGATATACTCATATCTCATATATGTATCTGTGTACAACTAGTATACAACTTCTGTTTTTATACGCGAATACTACTGTGATCAAAAAGTATATAGCAATGTGATAGCACAGAGGTAAAAAAATCAATGATGATTCGTTTCGAATGATCATTCATTTGTCATCTCATCTGTGTCACGTCACCTCAAATTAAGTTAAAATGATCATTAGACATCTTCATTTCTAACTTTATTGAAGTACATAAGTTCGAATAAAGTTCTAGGAACTTCATTAAACGACAAATGAAAATGGTGAATTGGAAATTTCCAGTGATGGAAAAATATTACAGCAAAAACCACAGTATAAAGACTATAAAAATTAAAAATGCATGGCAGCTAGAATGATCATTGAAACATTGTCATGTGTCAGGAGGATTTTGAATGATCATTCACACGAATGAAGACTGGAAGAATGATCATTGATTTTATCAGCATTCTTTTGTAAATTTTATTTCATTGCCTTTTTAAATTAATTCCCTTCGCGGATATACACAGTATATATTGAGATACTAATGAACACTTTTTCTACATATTATACGCGATTCGTCTTGTATTTCTCTTCAATATTTAGAGTTAGTCATTACAATATCCACAAAAAGGTTTCTATTTTAAATTTCGGGAATAAACGCAGAAGTCAGACACAGCTAAGTTTGACGAATATAATGGCATGGTGATTACTGACAATAATATACACATTGAACTTCATTGACCAAAATATGCATGGTCACGAACAATCGCAATAGAGTAACATCAAAGATACTATAAATACAATATAATTTTATAGTATCTTTGGTAACATAGAGATAGCGCATTTATGATCGTGTAATGAAAAATTGTTCACTCCTTTGAAAAACTGATACGAGTACTACTCGTAAATGCTTTGTTCTTTTAGGATGAAAATTTTTAATACACATATATATAGGTGCCTATTTTTTCGATCATAGTAGTATATCTTTCGATTTTCTTACTCAATTCATTTTTAATTTTGTTGCTGTTGCTGTTGTGTTTGTTATTGTTGTTCGTTGGTGCCACTATATATATATAAAAATTTTATGCGCTTACTTTTTTTTTGCACTTTTTTATACATGTATACATTATATTGTTTTTATAAGCATATTATACCAATTATACATATAAACATACATAAACGTACATACAAATTACAAATTTATATAGATATACATATGTACCTACTATATTTTTTTCTTAAATTCAATATTGGTAGAAATGTATGTATGTATATGTATATGAATAAATTTTTGCAGACAGATCTGTCATGTTCATAAACTATGTATATACCAAAAAGATACCAGTAGTGCAGTATAGTATAGCATAGCATAAATTTATTGTTCGCAATGGCAGTAGTTGTATATACATATTATATGTATATATATGTATTATATTACTACTTACAAGAAAAAAAAAATGTTCGCTATTATAAAAGTTCAGTTTTTAGCCAGTTAAAAATCAAAAGTGTAAGCCAATTTTAAATGTTATCTACATACATATATGTACTAGTATATCAGTCAGTATATGAATGACAGTAATATATATGTAGATATTTCTATATACATTAAATCATAAATGTATACATGTATATATAGTACGAGTACAAGTTTGTATATAAATGTATACATTTATGGTCATATTAAATACTTACTAGTATGTTTTATAAAATTACTTACATTCACAACAACAGTAGATATGATATGCATGCATTATTGATGAATTTTTTAAAAGAAAAAAAAAATGTATCTACATATCTACATTACATATAGGTACATAATATTAGTAAATATATAAATTTATGTGTACATTATGTTATGTATGTAACATATATATATATAACATCACATTCACATACAGTCACCAGTCACCATACAGATAGTCACAACACAAACACAAACACAAAACACAACACAATTTATAATAATTATTTAGTGTTTTTAGTAATTTTTATAAATCAGTTTTAAAACGGGCGCGAAACAAACAAGAAGTAACAGATTTTTATAAAGAAGAGAATTAAATTAACATAAATAATTTTTAATTATATTTCGTACATTCACATTTATTTGCATTTACAACATATTATATAAAATATATACATATATGTGTTCTGTATTCATACAATAATTGTAATTTTTTTTTTTTAATTAAAACACATAAAAAAATTAACAAATTTGTCGAGAAAAAAAAATATTTATAGAAACATAAATAAATCAGAAACTTACATATAATTACAAAGATATCCTATAGGTAACTATGTATAAAAAAAGTAATAAGTGTAACTAAAATTTGAAAACAAAAATAAAAGCAGAAAAAAATACATATGTACGTATGTATGTATGTAAAAAAAATACGATAGAATTATTAAAAAAAAAATAGAAAGAAATAAAAAACAATATTCTTTTCATTTCTTTTTTAAAAGTTTTCTTTATACAATTTTTTTTTTTAGTTTTGTTTTTTTTTTTTCTTTTAGCTTTGTGGTAATGAACTAAATGCATGAACATGAATAATAATTGAAAAATAATTTGTAACGCTATATATGTAATTAACATCAATGTTAAAACAAAATAAAAACAATAAATAAATAAACAAAACAAAAAGAAAATAATAATAAAACAAAATTAGTAAAAGATAAAAGAATAAAATTTCAATTAAAAATTGAACATTTTTAATACACTATACTACGAAAATTACTACGAAAAAAATAAAAATAAAGACAAAAATATAGTAACGAATTTGATTATCATCAAAAATATAAATTCATACATAAATTATAATATTCGTACTTCACGTATACTGTGACTATATAAATGCAGTTACATATGTACAAAACTGTATGTGCACAAAAAAAAATATGATACTTGATACTTGTGTACATTATAATGTATGTACATACCTACATATTGTTTAACTTGAAGTAAAAAAAAAAAGAAAGAAAATACAATAAATAATAAAAGAAAATCTGATATTTAATCAGATAAAAAATAAATAAAAAAAAAAATAAAAAATAAAAAATAAAATAAAACAGAAGAAAAAACTACGCAATTAAAATAAAAACAAAAGTTAAAAAAAAAAAAACAAATTAAAAATTAAATATAAATAATTAAAATAATTAAATATATATTTAGTACCTATAGTAAAAGTGAATGCCAATTTTATATAATTTATTTATTTATTTTTATTTATATATGTATATACATATATATTTTTATATTCGATACGTTTACATATACTCGTACATGTATGTACATATGTACATGTGCTCTACAAACAGATTTATTTATGTATTAATAAGTAATAATAAAATTACATACAGAGATACAAGTACTTACTTCTTGTTGAACAGTATGTATGTACTTTTTTTTTTTAAATACTAAATACTGAAATACTTGTTGAACAAAAATAAAAAAACATTTACTATGCACATACCAACTACCCAACTACCTACTATGTATATATAATTAAAATTAAAACAAAACAGAAAAAGAAAAGGAAAAAAAAATTAAAAAAGAAACAATAAAAATTCTTTTATAAACGCGACTACATTATATTTTACTCGTGTATCAGTGCAATTTTTTTTTTATTTTATTTTCGAAAATATCAGTTACGAATTTTTAATTTTTGTTTTATTGTAGGTACATAAGTACATATATACAGTATTTTTATAAACATTTTTTATCTTTTAAAAATCTTATTTCAACGAACGAATTTTAAATTTTAATTATTTTATTATATTTTTTTTTTCGAAAGAAATTAAAAAATTTTATATAAAAATAATTGAAAAAAAAAAAAATAAAACAAAAATACAATTGCAGAAGCCACACAACATAAAGGTAAAAAAAAAAAAAAATAAAAAATAAAAATATTTTTATTTAAATTATTTTTATATGTATGTATTCATCATTTTAATTTGTACAGAACACTCCAATTCATTCATACAGTTAGGTACCTCCTCAACCTCATACCATAACAGATATTTTCATGAATATAATAGAGATTTTTAATTCAGTATCTCATTTACTAGTTCACATTACATACCGATTTTCGTACATGCATTTACGACTGACTACAAGTATGCGATGCGTACTTATTTTTTTAAACTTATTGTCTACTCGTATCGTAATTATTTTTTTTTGTAAAAGTTAACACTGTTGATATTTAAAAAATATTTGTACGTATATAAATAACGTATAAACGTATGCGTAGATACATAAGTACATTATACGATGAGTATATGCGGGAACATAATGTATCTTTATGTATATGCACATTATTTTCATATAGATATTTTTTTAATTCATTTGTCATGACCTTCATAACTTTTATTGATATTATAGACTAGTATTGTATTGTATTGTATTGTGTATTATACTACCTCTCCTATATATCTTTACACATCATATATGTATCTTTATTGTTTTCTATTTACATATATTACCTACAATATGAGATACGAACTGTAAATTACAAAAATGGTATTCACTTATGAGTGTAAAATTACAAAATCCTATTAAAATAAATTTACACACAAACTTACTTAGATTTTCAGTGAACCCACAGATACTTCAGTATTCAGTATTCAGTATACTAGTTCAGCCATTCAGTAGTACAGTATACGTAAAATCAAAGACTATAGAATTATATAAGGCGTTCCAAGTTGATAAAATCTGATAAAAAAGAGCTTGACGATGAGTTGCCCAACATCAGTATGGCTATAGCTTTTTTTCTAATGTTAATAACTCAGTCCACTGCAATATACGAGTATAGTTCTATAGCTTTTGGTAAAACGTATATAGTACATATTTGAAGAAATTTTCTGTCATTTTCACTGTCAAAAATTTCATATTTTCTACATGACAGCAACTAAGACGAAAAGGCGAAATTTCATCAAATCAACGACTTAAAAAACAAATTAAAAACTTCTTCTTATTATTATTATTATGCTACGCCGCTACGGAGGTTGGAAATCATCAATATTCTATTTCTTCTTTTATTACTATTTTTCTATAAAGTTCAGTCGTCGAACAACTAAACCAGCTTCATAAATTCGCCATCCATGTAATCCTTTTTTTTGCCCCTGCTCCTCTTGCCTAATATGAAAAATTAAAAACTGAAACAGCTAAAAAAATAAAAATGAAATCGAAATTCACGGCAAATATTTTGCACAGCACTTCATAAATGAATTTATGGGACTAATTTGAAATTTGTTAACCTTGCGTCTATACTAGCAAAGCAATATATTGCCGGCAGGGGCAAAATTATTTGACGTAACACATTGCCAATATAATAGATGCAGAAGGATAAATTTACTCGCTTCTTGTAACAAAATTTTATAAAACTGACGTGTGTATAAATCATGTAAAAATACCCGTTTTACTTAGTTTACAATCATGCCTTTTAAATAGACGGTACATCAAATGAAAGTGTGAATACCCTTAATGTAAATTTTAGATAAAAATTACAAACATTTTTCAATTATTTTTTTTTTTTTGTTTTTTTCTAAATAAGAATCTACATATTTTATGTTATTTTATACTGTATTCAAAATAATTTTCATTATTTTTTCTGAGAAACGAAATTAATTTAAATGCAATTTAGGTTATAATAATGTAAATTATATGTACATACATTGCATTTAAGTATGACTACATATAGAGATAGATATAAATTCAAGTACATATACGTACATACGTATACATTCGTACATATAAAAACGCATATAGTATAGTACATCATACCACAACAATATACAGTGGTGCCCACCTTAATTTTATTTTGATTTTTTTTTTCCAATTTTTTCCTGTTCACATTTTTTTTAAAAAAAAAAACTTTTTTCATATAATTGTGAAAGAAAATAATATTTTACATGAATGAATTTTTATTTTTATTATAAAAAAAATATATTACAAATTTTTTCAATGAAATGACAACTAAATGAATAATTAATTATCAATCCATCCATACATCATTATACAGAGTACTTACCTATTGTTTATTATGATTGTTTCATTTATTTGTTTGCATAGCACATATGTATTTTATATTTTCATATACTTACACATGCGGTGCTGTGTAAATTCAAAATTAAAAGACACACAACAACAAGAGTCGGAATTTTTCTTTGTTTTCTTTTTGGTTTTTGGTTTATTTCTTATTTTCTTATATAGAAAGCAAGAAGCCCCAGCCTCAGCCTCAGGTGCTCTAAATTCTAGTGCAATTGAGTAAAAACCAGTAGTATGTAGTGTAGTCTGTAGTTTAGTCTGTAGTGTGTATAGTAGCAGTTTATGTCACTTTTCATTCATGCAAATGAACTTAGTTAAAAAAAACACAAAAAAAATACTTGTATACATGTATGTATATACAAGTGATACGTGTGTATACTACGAGACGAGTATATTTTACATGTGTGCACACTTGTCGTATCGTATGCATGAATTGTGAGATGACTGATAAGACTTTGGACTAATTAGGTATAAAATTGTTATTTTGAATGGAAATTTTTTTCTATATTTTTCTGTTATTTTACTGAAGTGGAGAAGAAAAATTCAAGAAGGTCGTCATAAGATCACAAGATCCAAGATTCCTGGAAATTAATTTAAAAAAAAATGTTTTTTATTTTTATTTTGTGAAATGGAGAATATTTCAATCTGTAAATTGAATAAATTGAAGAAGACAAGAATTCTATAAACAATTTCAAATAAATCTAGAAAAAAGCACCTGAAGTTGGAATGATAACCTGTATCTATTGCGTTTCAAACAAAATTCATAGAAACAATTTATATATAATTTATGATTTTATCCGCATCATATGCAAATCGAATTTAATTCTATGTATTTTGATAATTTAATTAATAATTTTTCCTTTATGTACACAAATACATTGAAATTATTTTTATTCTTTTTCATTTATGCATACAATGGAAAAATTTAAAAACAAATATGATAAACGATCGACAATGAACAATTCACACAATTTTAGTATGTATGTATAATGTCCGTTTGTGTAATTTCGTATATATAGACAGTAACTCTATGATATGTGATTGTACATTTACATACATCAGATTTCAACATTATTTATGTACATATGTAATTTTTTAAAATGTAAAATATATCAGGCATATGTATGTTTACTTCCTGAATATATAAGATTTTTTTTTTCAATTTTTAATTCATATGTACGCTAATAAATAATAATAATCTATTATTATAAAATATACCGCGATGATTGCATATTAGATTTGTATAATTACATAATAAATTAAATATTAAATGTAAAATTCTAAAACATGAAAAAACAAAAAAAAACAAAAAAAATTATAATAAAATTATTAAAATTTTCATGGTCTATTAACTGTTTTCATATGAATTGACTTTATTTATTTTTAGTTTATTATTCATTTTTATTAATAATAATAATCAATTGATATTCATAAAAATAATTATATAAACAAAAACAGATATAGATAGATAATATTGTTTTTTAATATTTACATACATATGTATATACATACATACAATATGCACACGAATACTCACAATCCATAATGTCACCGCCGATCAGTAATTATGTCAGATTTTAGATTATATCATCCACTTTATCATCAGTAAATCAGATATTACTGATTGAATGGATGGGCGAGAGTATCGCGCACTCTTCAATTCAGAACGTCAAGTGTGCTAGTCCAACATCACAACCAATCGAGCTATTCAAGCCTCTAAAAAAAATGACAAAAATTCCAACAACACACGGTATTCCCAAGCGATCACCCATCTAAATACTAACCGTGCCCAATGTTGCTTAATTTCGGTGATCGGATGAGAAGAAGTGTATGGCCGCCGTTGTCTCAAAAAAAAACTAATAATGTATTTTTGTATATTTCATTATCATTTCGAATAAAAAATAAAAAAAAAAAAATCTATTTGCATCGGCCGGGAATCGAACCCGGGCCGCCCGCGTGGCAGGCGAGCATTCTACCACTGAACCACCGATGCTTGTGATAAATCCTCGGTAATTAACGTAATTCAAATTCGCGCTTATAAAAGATGATATATTTTGCATAATTTAATTTAAAAAAAATAATAAAAATTAATAAATAAATTAATAAATATTGCAATCTATCGTTAATCTCCGATTAATTTCAAATTAACAAATAAATAAAATATTAATATGAGGACAGCAACTACTCGTACTATAATAGTAATAATACATATATTACTGCTCAATTATTTGTATATAAATTTTATACGAATTTCAACAATAATTTACATAACGTATTCCAAAATTATGAAAAATGATCTTAAACTGTATTTCTGACACCTGTAAAATTATTTTTATCTTTTTTGTCAACTTTTATGTTAAGGTCAAAATTTAAATAAGATATTCATACATTTTATCTACATATGTACATAACACATATATTATACGATAAATATTTTGTAGTATTATTTATAAATATGTTTCGTTTGCTGACCTATTGTTTTGACACAATAATTCACCTTGTAAATTGATTTATTTCTTTCACAATATTATTCATAAATAGATACAGCGAAATAAGATTGAAAAATAAGAAAATAAAGACAATGATCTTTCATTTAATCAAATTTCATCTGCGAGATATATAACGATCATAAATTAACGCATTTATCACGCATTACATTAACATACATTCAATCGATTCATAAGTATATAAAAATATACGAGTATTTTGAATTACTTATGGCACACTGCTCAAATACACCTGACACAATCATTTTGTTGACTGAATGAATTAAATTCAACTTGAAGATATGTAAATACATAAGAGGATTAAGATTTGTTAGCCATAGCCCCATAGGCCATAGAGGTATACGCATATACACGAAGTAGTTTAGTGATATACCGCCATCTCTTAATATCTAACAAACAAATCTATTAATTTGCTACTACTCGTATATATTGTATAGAGACGATCATTTTATTGATATTAATGACGATGTAGATGATGATGATGATGCTGATGATGTCGATCCTAATTATGATCACCTGAAAAATCAGTGATCACTAAAACAAGTTTATTTTACGTTTATGTATTTATATATATGTACATGCAATGGCATATAAATGGGTATCTTATCTTATTGATGTCTTTCATATATTATTTCTATACCAAATTTTTTGTAGACTTCAAGGAACCTCTACAATCCATATGATCGTCGTATGCATATATATTATGTATTTACTCGTATATGTATATATGAATGTACATATGCAGAAAATTATATGATTATATCTTACTTTTTATGTGTACACACATTCATACCAAAAAATGAACAAAACAAAAAGTGCATGTTTTTTTTTTTTTTTTGCAAAAATTAAAAAAATTTTTCTCATTCAATTTTCTTCATCTTCGACATTAATTTGATGGATAGATACTCGTTTAGCAACATTTTTTTTCTCTTCTTATAACTTCATATATACCTATATTCTGTACAAAATGATGCTGTTTATCTTTTGTTTTTTGTAATTTTTTTTTAAATATTTTTTTTAATCATTTTACAAAGATTTTTCTTCCTAGATATGATTATATTTTTGTTTTTTTTTTGTTTGCTAATAGACTTTTGCGTTGCTTAATAGATTCAATTTGCAATTCAATTAATATGAAAGAAGAAAAGAATATTGATTGGAAAAAATGTACATAATATACGTTAGATACGTATGTGCATATTTGAAAAATGATTAAGTGAAGGTAGAGGTGCATAATACGCGAGTACTATAAATGCATTTTATATGATATAGATTTCTATATAATATGATCGATCGCATGTACAGTGTACACTGTACAGGAACTCTAAGTAAGTCCACTGTATTTAATTTTTTTTTGTCTTGCTTGATCCACTAACATTTACTTAGGTATGTGTACAGTATACGTTCAGACATTTTATATTTATTATGTCACTAGGTATAAAAAATTTCAAAATCTATAAACTGCAAAAATAGTCATAACATCTATACAAATACGATCTATACCTTAAAGATTTTTTTTTAATTTTTTTCTTTATTTATTTAGCTCTATTTCTCTATGACATTTTATGCGAGTGTAGTGCAATACAATATTTTTAGTTTTGAATTTAAAATTATAAACCACGGTGATGGTGCGCATATTTGCATAGACAAAATTTTTTATCATTCATTATTATGCATGCGCTATTTATTCAAATATTAGCATTTATATGGCTATGGACTCTATACTCTGTGACGATAGATTTTATCACAAAATGCATATATCTATACGAGTACGAGTAACATGTACTCTACAGATCAGAGCTGGAGATCAGAAAAAAATAAGTGATTGTAAGCTTTTAATTGACTTAATCTAAATATCATGTATATCGTATCGTACATTCTTATTTCTGATGAAAACAAAAAAAAAATAAATAAATGTAAATACCATTTTTTTGTCTACTCAAATTGGATATAGATATTTAGAGGAGATAGACAGATGCGATAACCCATTTATTATATTCTTTAAATTTATATGTGCAAATCTTATAAAACTTATACATAATGTACAAACACACAATTCGTTTCTAAGTTACATATTAATAGTAAATAATACATAAAATAATATACTATAAACATTTACATATACATATACGTATATTCATATCTTTTGTATATTATAATAATGTAATGTATAGGTAATTTGGATTGAATTTTATTTATTTATTTTCATAAAAACTCTGCTATATCTTATACTATACAAAAAAATAAATATAATATCTGAATGAAGATTATATACCAATACTTATGCATGTATAATAATAAATAGAAAGGAATCATAAATCAACGAAGATCTAAACAAAAAAAAAAAAATGTATCGTACTTAAACTAAGTATGTATATATAGATATACTCATTCATACCATACATAGGTATATATATGTACATAAATTTATCATTATTTGTCATTAATAAATTATGTAATGTTTAATATTGTGACCGGCCCAGCAATTATGAAAGTGGTTAAAATCACAAAATTTTCATGAGATGAAATCTTAAAAAAAAACAAAAGACTACATAGCTAGCTAGCACCAAAATGTAAAAAAATAAATTTCCATACTCCTACAGTAAAGTGTAACAAATGCTTGAAGAACACGAAAAATGTTAATACTTAATAAATCAAAACATACTCGTTCTCGTACTTATTGGAATTTAAAAATAAAATAAAAATATTACTCAATTATGCAAATCTATTATTTGATGTTAATTTTCACACTTTCATCTTTCATGATTATCGGCACTTCACTACAGTCTCGTAATATGTATATGTATATCATAGACTAGTGTATATGAAAGTCTTTTTGAGCCGTTCGCACATATTACGTTAGACGTGGTCAAACAGAAATCGTGTGCGATCTTCATTTGTCAGAATTTAAACGTTAGCTGTCGTATACTTCGTTCATTGCTTCAATATACATATATTCGTGAGATGAGTTCGTGCAAAATCCTCCCGAACATCAAATAATCCAATTTTGATCTTTGATGAGATTTGATCATCGTGCATAAACTGTTGCAAGTGCCACACTTAATGATTTTCTATCTATAACTAAATTGTAAGGCGCTAAACGCAATCAAAGCAACTTCTGGAAGTCTAGTACAATCCCCATATATCGTTTAATTCTTTGTAAATGAATACTGACACAATGACAGCGGAAGCATCCAGTCCAGGCGCAGAAAATCTGTTGGCTCTCGTGTTGGAGCAATGCTCAAATTTAACTGCTAACTGCTGGAGAAAAACAAGAATGATGGTTGATGATTTGATTATAAATTTAATTACAGGAATAAGCATAGAGTAAAGAGAAAAAGTTTATCTCTCCATCTCCATCTTCACTATGAATAAGTACGACAAACTTATTTACAATACAAATACAATCTATGCTTGAATGTGTTTCTGTAATTGACTGCAGCAGATTTTCTGCCTTTACACCAGCATATTTCTGCTTTTGCAGGATGCTATTTGTTTTGATTGTATTTAGTGCCTATACGATTTCTTTCTGAGCTCAATGTGGGTACTTTTCATATGTATAAAACTTGATAATTCTTCTACAACATTTTTTCATTCAAAATTTTAACGAACGAAAGCTACACAAATTCTGATGCAGTGTGCAAACAGCTTAAATATTAGAAACTGTGGAATTTTTTTTTTCTCTCTCACTTAAATAAACAATAATAAAAAAGTCACAACAAAAGTAAAAATATTTTTTTTTTTTGTTTGTAAATAAAAGAAAATTTGCAATAAAATTATAAATAAAAAATTTTAAAATTTTCATCTCATATCATTTATTATGACTTATTTAAAGATATACGAATACTTATGCACATATATATTTGCACACATAATACAAATACAAGTATAATTCTATCATAATAAAATAATAAAATTTGTAATATAAATATCTTTGTAAATATTTGATTAGAATTTTTGTTACATTTTATATGTATGTATACTCGACGAATGTATATGTATATGTATTCGTCGCGTACATTTATGTTAATGCTTATGTTTACACATTTTCAATAAAAAAAATATTAGATGAAGTAGATATATGTATGTATTACCTGTCGTATGTAAAAACATACTGACATTTATGTATACTTCCATCTACATACTCGCGTATATGATATATTTTATTTTGTTATTTTTTTATGCCTTCCTTATTGTTTTGTTTTGTATTTTGTCTTAAAGATTTTTTTTTTCCATCATTTTTGTGTTGTTCTAAAATCAAATAAAATATGCTACGGTTTTGTTTTTCTCATTTTTCATCGTAGTACAATATTATGAAATTAGTAATAAGTATATGATGTATTTGTGTAAATATTTAAATTTAAGTTTTGTATTTAAATTCATTTTATTTTTATGTCTTTTTGTTTTGAATTTTATTTGCAAATAGAATTCCTATAACAACTCTAATTAGCACATATATATATGTATTTATTTACACAGTGAATATTTATACAGAACAATATTATTAAAATAGTTACAAATGTTTAGGAAAGTTTTGTTAATATTGTATATATTTATTTTGTATATAACCCAATATCCAATATATAAACGCGTGTATAATATCTACGATTCAAATTGATCAATTTTTTTTTTGTATCTAAAATAAATATTTTTATATACGAGTATATACCTACACATGTGTAGTGTACATTTTGTTATGATGTTCTGATCATTAATTGAACAACATAAGTATATTATCGTCATAACAAGCAAGACCCAATTTTTAGCTTACATTAATAAATTATTTCCGAATAACGATATTTTTTAATCTTAAACTCAAGGATATATAGGTGCTATAAAAATTTCATTTACAAAAATTAGTACAAAAATTTGTTTTTACATAAAATATAATTTATGAGAATGCACACTTATATCTAATGTCCCAAATCAATAAATATGATTAAATAAAAATTATCCTTAAACTATATATTAACATATTACCTATATTCTTATTCGTACATATTTTCGAATTATAATTGAATTTTTTATGGCATTTTATTGCTCGACTCTCATAATACGTAATCGATATATAACAACATTTTATTGTTTAAAATAATTTAAATTGATTTATGAGACATAAATTTTTTTGAAATCGAAAGTACATATGTATGTAGTACACGTGTTAAAGTTTATATGGAATTTCATTGCATCATATATAAACACATAATTACGTACATATAGACTATCGTAAAGGTATGTGCAAAAATTCCAAATTTAATTCAATCCAATTCAAATCAACACTTAGTTTTTAATTATAGTTAATTAATTTTATTTTTTTTTTTTTGTTTAAATGTTCATTGCCTTAGTTTAGATTAAAATCTCAAATAACAACTAAGAGAGTAATAATATAATTTGAAAAAATATCTTGACGAAATATCTATCTATGATGTACTCGTAAAATGAATTAAAAAATATTAAATTATAACTAAAAAAAAAAGAAAACATTTTCAAGTGCGTATACGGTACACAGATAAGCTAATCTAAGCATTAAATTAATTTGAAATAAAAAAAAAATAAATACATAAAAATAAAATAATGCGCCTTTTACTCTAGTTTCAATTTCCTTCTCTATATTATATATATACATTTCTGTCATAGTGTATAATATAGTGTTACATACAAATTAAATAAAAATTTGAAAAAAAAAAATTCTCACAACCAAAAAATCATACCACACCATTTACTATATAGGAATATTAGCAAACCAATACTACAACTACTTATGATGAACAATTACATTTTGTTTTGTCTTTTACTTTTTTTTTTTAATATTTTGACTCGTTTTTTTGATGATATGGTTCATTGATCAAAATATATTATGTATACATAATTGTAATGAGGCAAAAACAAAATTTTTTTCCAAAAAAAAAAAAATATATATACAAATACATAACTTTTTTTTTGGAAAGGTTTTTAAAGGAATGTATTTGTGTAATGCTACTGATATAGGTATGTGCTGCTACTGATATATGTACATACTTATATGTATATTGCCAATGTTTCTTATATAATGAAAATATTGTACATACTGTACATAACATAAAAATATATCTATACACGTGATTGGAAAACGCATAGCATAATACAGCGTATATGTACTTACTGCTCGTATACATATTTTGCTTATGTGCGTACATTTAATACAATTAACAATACATATGTATAGTAAAAAATATTATACAGACAATATACATATATTGAATGCGATCATATCAAAAAAAAAATATATATATACATATGTATATAATATGTATATATGATATCTAATTACACATGAGTCGACAAAAAAGTTCACTAAAAAATCGACAAAATTAAAAAAAAAAAATAAAAGTAAAGAAATGCCATTAAGTTTATTAATTATTTACAATACAATTGTTTTTTTTTTTATTTATTTATTTATTTTGATTGTAACTGAATTGAAAAATTTGATCAAATGAAATGAAATTCAAAAAAGAAAAATAAAATTAAATAAATAAATAAACATTGAAACTTAAAATGAAAATTTAATAATAAATGATGATGAAGATGATGTAATTTTTGTAGATATTTTACATCATTCTGTCTGATTGTAGTATAGTATGTATACTAAAACGTAAGTAATTTTACTGAAGGCAAATCAAAGAGATTTATTTTTTCTCAAAAAAGAAAAAAAAAATAATAATAATAAAAATTACATAAGTACATATTAAGATATAAATCAGATCAAGTCAGGAATTTTGTTTGTCTGTCTACCACAATATGCACATTAACAAATATATCATCGAATATGATTTTTTATAGTAATAAGTATGTAGTAAAATTGCCTAAAAAATTATGAGAAATCATTTTTCATGCAATATATTATGTAATTAGGTAATTGTCCAAAAAATCATACTAATTAATTCTATACAACTAATTAAATAATTTATTATACTAGATAACTTTGAACATAGATTATATTTAATGAGAAATTTATTAAAATTTTCATCTTCATTTTGAGATATACGATTACGAGTGTAATACGAGTACATATTTTGCTCTAAAACAATTTTTATATGTAGGTAATGAGTATATTGGAATATTTTGCTGACGTTTCTTGTGACTTAAAGGAAAGCGACTGATGTATACTTAACTGCCTGTATATAACTGCCTGTCCTCTGGATAAAAATGAAAAATGTATTCGTATAATACGTAATCGGTAATCGTATTGTAGTGTTATAAAAGCCCACAATTATGATGAAAATTTTTTACATGAAATTCTTGAAATTTTACACAGATTTGTTGTCACTTCGTGTATATGTGGATGTAATAATTACAGTATCATATGTACCAAATGTTACGATGGTAAATACATTATTCATATTTAATTCAATACATAATTTTAAAAAAAAAATAATAATAATAATAATAAAACTAGATTTATTCAGAAATATTTATAAAATTTATTCCTATTGCGTAGATAAATTATTTAATAAAGAAAAAATTTAATAAAAAAAAAAAAATAAAAACATATAAATAATCACACTACAATGCCTAATGTAATAGAAATAATTATACGTGACGCGCGCACACGGAAATATCCTTCAAAATCTATTAAAAAAAAATGTTTTTCTTTGTATGTAAAAAAAAAATAAAAATTTTTTAAAAACTGTAAAATGTGTACATTACCCGTATATATGCTTATATTTATGCAGGTTACATTATGTACCATATACAGTGGCGGATTTTACGATTAGTTTTCAAAAATAAAAATTCAAAAATTGAGTGCACATGATGTGTAAAATACTAGTCGTACCAGTATAGCGTAGCGTATAGTACAGATACCGTACTGAGTCAATGGGTGGTCAATGGTGTCTACTGCAAAAGAGTATGCAGAGAGAAGAAAAACAAGTTATAAAATGTTATTTGTTGATTTTTGTGTTTTGTTGTGTGCAATATTTGCATTCTACTGAAGGGGAAAATCAACTTTCTCTCAACAATCAAAATACGAGTACACATGATGTGGGAATTGGGAAATACTACTCGTCTATACTATCTATAGATACCGTACTAAGTTAATGACGTCTACTGCTACAGAGTATGTATAGAGAAGAGAAGCAAGTATTATATAAAATGTTGTCAGCTAATTTTTTTTTACTTTGTTATGTACAATCTTCGCATTCTACTAAGAGAGAAAATCAACTTTCATTCATATTCATTCATAAACGTAAATGCATACACATACATGAAATATTATATAAGTACTTGTTCAATTGTGTATGTAATCGTTACATAAATTAATCGTAATTCATAAATATATATCGACAATATATTTTTTTTTAGAAAGAAACGCAATAATTTTCAATTGTGATTTTATGTAATTTTTTTCTATTTTAATTTTGAAAACATAACAATGCGTACGTATTTATAAAATTTAATTCACATGTATGTATTTATGTATATTGTACAGCAATTACATAAAAAATTTAATAATCATAATTATAATTTATTAAAAAAAATTAGATGAATTATGTTTATAGAATTCGGATGTAATTTTCTAGTTACGTATATAATAAATGTAATCTTAAATATATCCATTTACGTCTATAAATCACATAATAATGTCTGTATACATACGTAAATCCTAAGGAGATACATATATTAAATTTTTATTTCTTTGTTACTTAGAAACAAGATTTTTTTTTTCTTCTAATTTACCTACTGACCATAATGTACATACACGTATTATACACACATATAGAGAGTAAATTATAAATTGCAATGTCAACAACAGTAATAATAGTTAACAGATCATCTATATACATAATTGTAATATTATATGAACAATAAAACGTTTATTATCTGTTTTTGAAGTATGTGTGTGTGTGTGTGTATGTGTGTATATAGACGAGAAGTTATCGTATTAATTAATTAATTAATTTGTATTCATCATCAAACTATATGACTATACTATTTACTATTAAATTTTTATGACAATATAACAACGAACGAATCATAATTGTTAGGTATACATATATGGTTTTCGTTTATTTTATTTTATAATATTTCTTTAATTTCTGTATGCAAACATAAATTTTATAAATTTCATTTTTCTATAAGTAAATATGATATAAATGACATTACGTATACTCGAAAAGTTTAAAAACATTTATACGTGTAGAAATATGTAAATTAATAATACAACTAAACGGACCATTAAATCGTTCAATTTCAATCATAATATTGATCATATGATACGGAAGAACTTATATTATGAGTAATTTTTTTAGGTACTATCATACTATATATTCTTATATTTTAACGAGTATATACCTAGAAGAGGTATAGGTATATTAAATTCATATTCAAAACAGTGTACTGATATTAAAATTCATATAACGATTTCATTTATTTTTTTATTCATTTGTTTACGTATTTTTTTTTTTTTTTTTGAAGGATATATATACGTAGTGTGTAATTAATTATATGATAATCATGTACTGGATATAAGTAAGTGTTAAAAATGTACAAGTCTTACAAACACGAGTATATAATAATAATAATAATCGGTTATTCACTGACAATAACAAAAATATTGAACTTAAAATAGAAAATAAATATGAAAATATTGTATAAAAAAAATTGCGAGTACATACACTTTATACAGTGCAGTACGTCGTATAGCACAGTACACTTATATAAATCTACTTTCATTTAAAATGATAATTTGAATAGATAAAACATAAGATAAACATATTATGTAGAAACATATGATTCGCTGCTAAGCATGCATATATAGATACATATACTCTTTCATACGCTTAGATTAAATAACAAAATTTAGTGAACACTTTTAATATACAAGTAACATCCGCGATCATTAAAATTGCATTACTTTAAATATTAATGGCATCATTTAAGGTTTGAGGATTAAATGAAGACTAAGATCAGATCGTTTCTATATACAATAATTATAACAATATGCTCTTTTGTAGGGAGCAACAAGAGTCAGTGATACAGAATATAGTATAAATTAGACATATGACATTTACAATTATATAGATATAAAGTCTTTGTGAGAATAAATAGACTGCGCTGGCTCGGACATGTCAATAGAATGAAAGATGATAAAAAGCTCTTACTCCGAAAAATCGATAGTACCTAGGCCTAGAGGAAGACCCAAAAGCCGATGAAATATGCTTTTAGATTTATCACCTTTACTTCGTTATTATGATCACTCTAAAGCTTCACTCTTATTCAACTCACTTGTTAATGTAGAAAAATATAAATATCCTATGATGTTCAGTCCAGGAAAATTAAATATTTTATTGAAGAAAAAACATAGACTCTAAACGTTTTTAATTTTACATTTTATGGATGATTCAGTTTTTATGGCCGCCGATGTAAATATTTCTTTTTCAATTATACATTTGATTATAATTTGAATAAATTTTTTTTAAATTTTTATCTTCATTTCAATTTTATCCTAGAAATTATGATCAAAATCATGATCATAGATGGAACATGTGTAAACATATTACTCATACAAATATACTGGATAAAAATTATGAAACTCATTCCGGATGCATACGGAAACATGTTCATTTATATTATCTTCTTTTTTTGTTTAGATACCGTCATCTTTTATAATGAGAAAGAAGAGATTCTTTCCTTTTTGTGGTGATTTTTTATAATCTATGCACGATATGTATGCATGCATACTATACATAATATACATACGTATATAAATTATAGTTAATGTGAAGTGTTGGAATAAATTTATAATGGTAATTTATTCCACCTACATTCATGCATATGTAGATACATACAATTCCGTTTGTTTTATAATTGTTGTTGTTATATATGTATACTTTATAATGTGTACTTAATGAACAAATTAAAATTTTATTCAAGTTTTGCCACACGCTCAATTTATTCATTTTATTTTTGCCACAAATATACGTGCCAATCATTCATACAATGTACTTATGTATTTCTTTTATAACGCATACGTAATTTTTTGTTTGTTTATTTTTCTTCTTCTTTCTAATTATTGTGGTTTTCTACTATAATATGTTATAATCAATTATGTTCTATGCATAAATAATGCCCGGTAGTATGTACAAAATTCTTTTTAATTTTGAAAATGAAATTGAAATATATTATTGACCTTGTTTACATTTTTTTTTAAAATACATACACACATATCCGTTTATATTTGCTTGTGACGACAACCTTGTATAAAAATTCTTTTTTTTTTTTGTTTTTAAATCAAATATATGTAATTTCAGGTTGAAAAAAATGTTTAATAAAATTGAATTAATCACTGCGAAAATCGTGTATTAAATTTAAAATTCATTCCTATATATCTATACACAATGTGTACTTACATTCGGAAATAAATATTTACACAATATCTTTGTGTTATCATCATTCTTCTCTATAAATATTATACATATTTTGTATTTGTTTTTTTTTTCCAAAAAAAAACATTTATTTATATGAGAAAAATCATTATTATACCAGTACAACATCAATATCATTGTAAGTAATTATCTTTGATGATAGCGACATAAATTTTTTGGCAAAAAAAAAAATTAAATAAATGTAAATAAATAAAACAATCAATCGAGTCATTAAATTATTGCCTTTTATGTTAATCATATAATGAAATGATTAATAAAAATGATGACATACTCATATATACCTGCTATCTACTATAGCAGCTACTAGTATAGATATAGTTATTTGCAATAAATTGTGATTGTGCGATCACAATGATGAGATGACTTATCAAGATGACATGTACTATGTATCTATAAGTACTCGTACGACGTACTACATTAAATACTATACGAATGTATGTACATATATTTTACCTACTTTATTATTTCGATGAAATGAACACAAGATTTACAAAATACTTGTACATATTATAAAATTTACTAAAACCTAAAACTTAAAAAGGAATACATATAGTACGAAGTATGTACGATATGTAATTTTGTGCTCATCGTAATTGACATCAGCAAAATGTATAATTTCATACACATAAACACGATATACACTGTTGACCCAGTTCTCATGATATGACAGATTTAAAAAAAAAAATAAATAAATCGTTTTCCTTTTTCTTACATCAACATTTTTCTTATGTTTTTTATTTCTATCTGTAGTTTTTTGGTTTTTTTCTTCTTATGACATGATTGAACATTTTACATTTACAGGATATATAGATACTATATAGAATATAAGTAATATGGATCTTATATGTATACGTATACGTATCCATAACATTACATCGATACAGGTACCAAAAAAGGAATTTCTCGTATATTATATATTTTTTTCTAAATGCACATTTTAAATTGTACAAATAAAAACAGGGTGATTATATTGTAAATTCAAATATATACGAGAAGTTTGGTACCTGTAGTATATGCTACACTAGTACGAGTAGTATTTCACACATCATGTGTACTCGTACTTTGTACTTTGTGTACTTTGGTTGTTGAGAGAAAGTTGATTTTCCCCTTCAGAAAATCAACTAGGCAACTACTTTGTATTACTTGCTCTTCATGTACACTCGTATTTTCATAATTGAGAAAAAAATGATTATCTCTCTCAGAGAAATGGCAAATATTCTACATGACGAAACATTAAAAATCAACTAACAACATTTTATACGTGTTCCCCTACTCTCATATAAAATCCTTTTGGAAAATTTTAAAAATTTTTATGAAATCTATAATATATCACCCTGTTCCCTGCTGATTGAAAAGATTAATCATTTTTTTTTTTCAATATGTACTTACTTACATAGATGTATTATCAAACATAAGAGCCAACAACTTTCATTTGAGAATGTCGTTTGACATGATTTTCATTGATGATTGGGTCTATAAAGTATAGATGATCGAAGCATGTTATGTACATACATTTAGATTTGTATTTAATCAATGTATATGCATGCATAAATAAATTGCATTACACATTTTAATTTACATAGATATGTGCATAAAATAAATGTACTTCTGTATATATGGCTTGTACATTGTAATTACATATACATATTACGCCAATTACTTTATAAAATTAAAAACTCTACATATATGTACAAGCACAAGTATTTATTATATCTGATGGGAGACGGCATACAGTCTACACAGTCTTTGATTTTATTTTAATTAATTTTTTCTCTTTTTTTTTGATTTTCAATAGTTGAATAAACTGGAAATATTGTCAGAAAATTCAATTTATTGAAAAAGTATACTTTATGCAGTATACTGAAAATTTAAGGGTTTTCACTCTTCAGCGTAAATGAGTTTTTTATCGTTGTACAAACGTTGCAGATTTCTAATCAAGCGCTATGATCCAATGACAATTTTCAGGAAACTTAATTTGCTACAGCTGCAGGAGTTACTAAAGCTAAGCCTGTTGTAAATTTTCAACAGAATTTTTAGGTGGATTTTAAGTTTCTTCTTTTTCGTATATTGGAATATAAGCTCATTTAGTGCGTTCACTCTTTTTTGAATAAAATTCATTAAAGTAAAATCTAAAATTCCTTAGAGAAGAATGTAAGAATATTCACTCTCTTTTTCATCTTTCATATAGTGTCAAAGTCCTTTATAAACCATTCCATCCTCAATGATTTGAGACCATTCATTTCGATTTCTAGACTTCGTTTTTTAGTTGCTGATTTTCATCATTTTTAGATCTTCTACGCAACGTCGTCACGTCATCTATCAACGTCTAACTATCTACGTCTAGGTCTACTTTTTCTCCTTGTTGTTATACTAGCTGCGACAAAACAAGCCGAGTTAAACTCATAGAGTCAGCGCAATGCCCAGAGCAGCGTCTGTTTTTCTCTGAAGAAGAATAGAAGCGGCTGTTTTAAAGAGCGCTAGCGTAACGAATCAAACTTAATGATTGTTAACATCGCGTTATATTGCAATCATTTCTTAGTAGAATTCTTCGCACTATTATCCTTATTGAATCGCATAACACTTGTTTGTTATTTGTGCAATTTCACACAGTTTTGCAAATTACGCAAGATACGTTTGCATTTGATACAAGAAATACAATGGAAATAAGGTTATGTTCATGTGGCACAATTCTACTGCAAAGTCTACGTGCATCACATTCATGTTTTCTATCTATGGCAATATTATAGAACTTTCCCAATAATGATATAATTTGCAAACTTTTTTCTACATTTTACCAGCACTTTTCTATACACTTGAAATCGGAAGAATATGTTATATCACTCTTTGAATTTCCAAAATAATATTTTTTTCTTCTAAATTTACGATCAAATATGTACTCATAAGAATAGATAATTATGTATTCATCTAATTTATATAATGTAAGAACATAATAATAATGAATGGATTTTTTTTCCAAATAAAATATCCACTTACAGAAAGGAAATACATTTTAAGTTCATGCATAAATACTTTTGCATTTTATCTAATAAAAACTCTTATACGTGAATGTTTTTTATTATTGTTTTTTTTTTTATATAAATTCTTAAGAAATAATAATAAAAATTATTATACTTATTTTTTAGTGATAAAAAAATAACAATAGGTATATGTATAATATACAATTTTTACGTATATGAATAAAGATATCAGATATAAATTAAATAATCTATAATCTCTATAATAAAGCATAAATACACACATTACACATAAACATATAAGTACGTTTAATCTCTTCTATAGTATATGTATAGCCAAATGTACTACAAGCATATACTTAGTACGTAAGTACGTACATATGAAAATACTTACATTACGTACACATTTATGTATATGTTTAATCGTCATTTAATAATCATATTATTCATTCAATTATTCAAATAAATTATTTTTTTACAATCAATTTAATTTAATAGAAATTTTCCAAAAAACAAAAAAATAATACTAAAAAATTTCAAACACACAAACACCCGCACACATACAAGAAAAAAACAACGTAAATTTCTTTAAAATAAAATTAAAAAACAAAACAAAATGAAATTTCTTAACAAAAAAAATTTCTCGTTTTTTTACAATATTTGTCATTAACATTTAATGTATTATTATTTATGAATACGAGGAGTTCGAGTGTGTATGTATGTTTTTATGTATATTATGTGTTGTATAGATTAAACACTTATTTTTTGATTTACGTTAATCGTATATCGTTATGTTTTATATTATAATAATTAATTTTTATTTTTTTTTTATTATTATTATTGTTGTTATTATTATTGTTGTTTTAATGTCAATTATTATTATTATAAAATACTATGTAGTAAAATATAAACCCGTATAAATACTATAACAGATATATATCGTATAAAAGTACATATGTATACTACATACTACATGAGTACATATAGTACAATAGTATGTATGTACATTTTAATGAATAATGAATTGTATTGTATGGTATATGTGTATGTTAACGTGAATATGTATACATGCATACATGTTTATATATACATACATATACATATAATATATGCATGTACATACATATGTATATATATTACGTATACAATATACAGAGTCAAAGTTATGTACATAAATTATTTGTTAATTTATTATTTTAAATTAGTTTATCCGTGTCATTTGATCCATTCGGATCAAAATAATAACAATAATTATTTAATTGGATTAAAAAAATAAATGAAAGTATAAAAATAAGAATAAAAATTATAAATAAAAATTATTATATTTAACCACATTTACATAGATCATACGAGTATTACCTATTTGATCGTGTTGTGAATTATAGAAAGAAAAAATTCTTTTTATTTTTTTGAAAAATAAAAACCGTTACATATTTTCATATAGAATTATTTTGAAATAAAATTTTTTTTTAAATAAAATCAATTTATAAATGCAAATTTAAAGTGATAGTATTTTTACAAGAAATAAAAAAATAATCTTGACAGAAAAGTGTAGTGAATGTGCATCAAAGATAAACGTAACGCGTGTAAATACATATTATATGTAAATGATAAACAGCAATAATTGAGAAAAACTTTTCAAAATTAAAAAAGGAAAAAAAAATTTGTTTTTAATTCAAATTAATTAATATAAAAATCGCACAAAAAAATAAAAGAAAAAAACAGTTGAGAAAAAAACGAAATTTATTAAGGATAAAATTATAAGGATACGAAATTCGAATTTTTTTTTTTAATAATTTTTTCTTCAAAAACGAAAACGAATGAAAGTAAGTTGAAATTTTAAAAATGTTTTTTTTTTCTATTATTTTTTCTAATCTTTTCTCCATTTATATACATAGGTATACTTTTTAATTATATACATAGATTTCATATTATGCAGTTTAAGGAATATTTTATAGAGTAAAAAACTTAACAAATGATACTAAAAATGTAATTTGTATTCTAATTTTATTAAGGTGTCAGTAGTAATTTTAGTTAAGTTATTAAATATGCACTTAATATGTGATTGCTTACAGCTGAAATTTTTATAAGAAATTCTGTTTGTAAAATTTTATGATTTAAAATTACAAAAAGAAAATACATCGTCCCTGATGGTAGATATTCAATTTTTAAATAATATTGATAAATTCATATTGGGCCTTATTCATAAATCGTAACTAATAAGTTTATAATAAAAACTTAATCCTTTTGCTAACTATTTTTACACTTTCGTAACAAGTTTAAACTTAACTTTAGTGTTAGTAGCGAGATTTTAAATTTTAATCGTAGCCAAAAGCTTTATTAAGTATTTAAGGAAAATCAAATATATAAAAACTGTAAATTTCTAATAATAATTTTGGCTTAATAAATCAGTTTATTCCTTCTCATGTAAAATCTAAATTTTTCAGTTACGAAATATCACATATGTATTATAATCCTCTTTACATATATGTATTTTATTCTATATGATGTGCATGAAACTCTTCATAAAATAAATTGATATCAGTTACCTGTGCGCATAATTTTTAAAATATTGCAGTTACGAGGTATCAGTTCGGTATACTCGCACGCTTAATTTTTAAAAAATTTTTTAATCAATTGATCGTCAAAAAAAATTTCATTTCAATTTCAATTTCATATTGTTATCTTAATTAGTGAATTATAATGTGGATTGATAAAGGAAATTCACAGACAGGTTAGCAGCGGCGAATTTTCATCGTATAGTCAAGCTGTCAAGTATCTTATTAAGGACTGTATGATCGTAAAACAATAATAATGAATTCTAATAATAATGAATTCAAATTTAAATATAAATTTGAAATTTAAACATTTAAAAATTGAATCATCATTATTGATTCACATTTAGGTACTAAATTATAACAATTTGTCAATAAAAAAATGAATAAATAAAATATAAAATAAATAAAAAATTTCAAATTGATAATAACAATAGTAATAATAATTTAACTTTTTCTTTTTTGTTAATTTCACAAAATAAAATGTACAAAAAAATAATGCAATTTGTATATTGCATCAAAATGAATAATACACATACCTGGATAATAAAATTCTTTTTTATTTTTCTTAAAAAAAAAAAAAAAAATAAAAAAAGAAATAAAAATTATACACAAAATAAAATACGAACAAAACAAAAACAAAAATGAATTTCTTTAGGACATTAAAGTATGAACAAAAATTTATTTATTTGCGTTTATTTGTTTACCCTTGTATTCTATAATATACATATTATGTATGGATATGTATTTACAAAAATGTATATGCATGCATGTCTACAAAACACGTATACATTATGTACATAAGTACTTAATAATATGTATGTAAGTAATAAATTTTTTATCAGAAAAATTAACAGAATAATGAACAACAAAAAAAATATATATGTATATATACACAATAAAAATGAACTTACTTAATCTGCAATTGAGTTATATATGTATGTATACATTTACATATATTCTTACTTGTAATTAAATAATGTATACATTATGTACATATATTTGTTATATATAGATTGTCGTAAATAAAATATGTATAGTACATAATGTGTACATAAAGATTAAGAAAAATATTAAAAGAATTTTAAACTTGAAAATAATTTAGATAAAATATTTTTTTTTTTATTATAAATATAAATATAAATTGTCAACTATGTATATGTGCATACGTAGACGTACATATATGCATATATGATATAGATGCGAGTATATAATATAAAATTTTATCTAATATATACTTACAAACATATATGTATGTATGTAAACATTTTGTACCTTTGTACATTTTATATTATAGTTACATACTCGTATAATAAAATATATGTAATTTATACATTTTTATTATATTTTTTATACAATTTATAATCAAATTGATAGATATAGATTTAGATTATTAGATTATTATCCATCCATATACAATGTATACATATATGTATATATGTATAAACATAAGGCATTATATAGATAGGTAGGTATTTTTTATTGGTATGTTTATATGTGCATAATACATAATACGTAGTGGAACACAAATAAATACACTTCTTAAGTAAATTGTTGTTTTTCTTACATTTTATTAGTAGGTATACATACATACTTATTTCTCAATAAATCATAAAATCATGGTATTATTATACGTTAATAAATAATTGACAATTGACGCACATAATATTGACCACTCATATATATGAGAATTAAGTACTATTGGCACTGTACTATATAACTACAACAGTTCTAAAGAGTTTTTCTATATATTACAACAGTCAAGTGCATCAGTCAAGTAAATAAATGTAATATAATAAACAAAATGGAAAGAAAACAAAAAAATACCTAATGAAGAAAACTCATCATTTACAACATTACAACAAGGAGTAAAAACAATTTACATATTTTTGAACATTTTTTTAAAGTCTTACAGCCATCGCACAATTCCAGCGACAACTGCAGTGTTTTGCCGAAAGTTCACACAATTTGGGCGACAACCACAACGTGTAACGTTTAATGAATTTTACATTTTTGCTTCTTGCGTACTACTGCTGCAAAATCCAGGTCGTGAATGGCTCGTTGTCGCTGAAAAATAGAATAGAATATAGAATATATTTGGGCGACAACAAAAGCGTAAATATTCAACTGTAAAATGTTGTTGTTGTTGTTTGTTTAGGGGGAGGTATAAACCAGAGCACTCAGACAAACGCTGCCCATTGTACTCGAAGCCCCCGTCTAGTCAAACTTCTTCGTCGCTCTTGGGTAACAAAGGAGTTCCACTCGACATTCAGGCTCATAGTTCAACTGTTAAAATTCCCATTTAATTATTGTATACGCTGTAGTTGTCGCCGGAATTGTATGATGACTGTTATTTATTTATTTTATAAATAAATTTGGTTTTATTTTATTTTATCTGTGACTGTGTCTCTATCTATCTATAATATCTCTCAGACCTCAGATCTATATAATATATAATCAACCAGACACATTTTTGTATATACGAGTATATGTATAGTATACATATTGTATTATTATTATATTAAGATTATTCAGATATGTTTGTTCAAATGAAAAAATTTTCCATTAAGTCTATAAATCGTATATATAGATAGATACTCACTTACAAAGTATGAATATAATGTATACATTATACTCGCTTGTATATGTACCTATTACCGCCTTAATATACTCACAAATTTATGATTTTTTATTTGTGGTTTATATTTTTCTTTATAAAAACAAATACCCGCATATTTAGAAAAAAAAAATATGTAAAATTTAATGAAATACCATAGACTATTTATTCACAATTAATGAGCAATAGTTATAAATATTTTTATTTTTCTAGATTTTCTTACTCATTCATTGTTTATTCATTTAATGGAAATGTACTAATTTTTGACCGCAAAAACAGAAAATTTTGTTATTAAATTTGAATATATAGAAATTGTAAGCTTGAAATTCTTAAATTTCTCAATAAAATTTGTAAAAAAAAAAAATGTTATAGAATGCCTTTTCGATACGTTAAAAACTGTCGAAAATTTTGATACGCGATTATTATTTTGACAGTTAAATTTTAATATTTAAAACATTTTGATACTCATGCATGAGTCGTGACGTTGTTTGGAGTGGAGATAGACACACGGTATTCAGACATTAAGAAACTCACTATAAAATAAACAAATTTTGAATGTAAATTATTTCATACGGTTATCTTTATAGATATGCGCCAATAATTCAATTGATGATAACCAACACAAGCAACTGTATCATGAATGATTGTAAAAATTGATGAAATATGAAATTATTGATTTATAATTAAACTGTTCTGTCACATGAATAATTATATAAATTTTATATAGACGCGTACATGCATAATAATAATTCATGCACTCATGCACACATACTTTCATAGATGTCCTTACCACAAAGATCATTCTTTCTTATAAAATGAATCAAAAAATAAAATGAATCAATATCAATATACGAGCATAGGGCTTATATATCCTACTTTCTTCTTCTTTCATAGCCTCAAACTCAAAGTCTTTTTTTCCTTTATATGATTTTCTCAATACTTTGAAACTACTTTTATTTTGATCTCTATAAAATAGCTACGTCAAATAAATTTTCATTATCCTACTTCTAAATTTTTAGTTAATATACAGCCGCAGATAAGTGAAAGTTAATAAATCACTAGATAAACTAATCCTTAAAAATACGAGTATGTAAAATAATAAATTCAAATTTAAATAAATAGAGAATTCAAAATATAACTGCAACTCCACATTCATTCAAGAAAAATATACAAAAGGAATATAATTAAAAAATAGAAACACTTCAAAAATGTAATATGGTTTGATGTTCCTTTTTCCTTGCATTTATATATACTCGTCTTATATAGCAACCACCCACTCATTGGTAATTATTCATACAGTTACCCTGTAAAACCATACCCTGGCCCATATGCTTATATAGAGCACAAATACTTATATTTAATTTTTGTAACTTTGTAATATTAAAAATTGTAAAATAATTAAATACGAGCAAGTGATATCATGTATAGTTTATAGCGTAATAATTAATTGTACTTACAGCAAGGTACAAAATTCAAGTATTTTTGTATTTCTTTTATTGTATAGTTGATTGTGATTGTGAAGTGTAATAATATTATCGTGTATGGGTGTGATGAATAATTTGTTGGATTTAATGTAATATGAAGATTTTTATAATACTCTTGCGTTGTTGTCTCTATATATAGCGTATGTATGAATGTATGTATACGTACAATAAGAGTACTTTTTATATATTTGAATTTTATCGTTTTATAGCTTGTAACGATAAAAATTTGAGTTCATTTTAAATTATTAATAAATTCAAATTAATGAAATATAATAATGAAGAGAAGATTTTCTTTGTCTTCTTACAATTACAATTTATGTAATTTTCAACTTTATGACTAATTTTTATAGACATATTACAAAATAAAATAAATAATAAATAGACAAATACTTAGATTGGATTTGGATAGGGGTTGTTAGAGAGACAAATATAGATTCAAAACTGAAATATAGATTAATGAGCCGTTTCACTTTGAAAGTGATGTAAAGTTCATCTTTTAAATTAAGAGTTAGTTAATAAATGTAACAATGAATTTAATCCGCTATATTGCCCAATTTCGCAATGAAAGTTTAAACTTCAGCTTAGTTGGGATCTGCAAAAAAGGCTTAAACTATGGATGAAGTTTGTTGGTTAAACAGATTTTAAGATTGTAAAATTGATCATATGAGTTTTTTATATTTGTAACCAGTTCCCAAAACAAAATTGTGTTCATTATTTGTCCATATAAATGTTGGGTACTTAATGGAATTACAATACCTCTGATGGAAATACAAACCAAACCGTTAAAAATATCGACGTGTCTACATATAAAGTATACTTACTTACATAACTTTCAATTTTGAAAATGACTCAAATCTAATTTATACGTTTTAATATTTTACAAAATTGTTTTATTTTATTTTATTTTTTTATTAGTATTTAATGAATGCATTTCTACGTGTCCTGATTTAGACAAAAATATTTTTTTCTTTTTTTTTTTAGAAGATATATTTGCAAATCATTATAAATTTAATGCAGTGAATCATTAAAAATATTGTATACACACATGTGCACATGACATGAAATAATAAAAATACAATTTTTTTGAAAAAAAAGTAAAAAAATAAAAATCATATTTATGCGATTACATTCATGATTTTCACATAAAAAAATTCATTAATTTTTTTTTATTACTATTATTTTATGGTACCTATACTCGAAAATGTTCATATTAAGTGCATAAAATTTATAATGTGATGCGATGACACTAAAAAAAATCTGTCATGAAAAACAAAACAAAAAACTCACGTATAATATACAGAATATTTATAATTTTGTTTTTATAATTTTAAATAGATTTTATTATTCTTACATAAATCTGAGATTTATTTATTTTGTATTGGATTCTATGTTCTGCGGTTCTGTTTAATATTTTTGTTTCATTTTATTTTATAAATGCCCTTTACATATATGTAACACAGTACTGCAATGCATCTACTCGAATCTCGAAGTTTCAAAATGAAAATTCAAAAAGGAATAGGTACACATGATTTGTAAAATACTACTCGTATTAGTGTAGCGTATAGATCCTGTACAGACCCTGTACCGAGTCAGTGATCTCTACTACTATAGAGTATGTATAAAGTAGAGGAGCAAGGAGGAGCAAGTATAAAATGTTATTACTTTGTTAGTTGATTTTTCGTGTTTTGTTGTGTTTAATATTCGCATTCTACTGAAGGGGAAAATCAACTTAATCTCAACCATGAAAGCACAAGTGTACATGAAGAGCAAGTGTAAGATATTGTTTGTTAACTTTTCGAGTTTTGTTTTGTTCAATATTCGCATTCTACTGAAAGGGGAAAATCAACTTTTTCTCAGCCATGAAATACGAGTACACATGATATGTAAAATACTACTCGTACTAGTGTAGCGTATACTACAGGTATCGTACTAAATCAGTGACCTCTACTGTAAAAGAGTATGAGTATAAAATAGGAGAAGATGTATTAGTTGAACACTTGATTATTGTTGTTAGTTGACTTCTCGTGTTTTGTTATGTAAAATATTCGCGTTCTACTAAAAGATAAAATTAACTTTTTCTCTTCCATGAAAATACAAGTATACATAGTGTGAAATACTGTTTTAATTCATTTTTTCATCTACATATTATTCCTATATATTTTTTGTAATTTTAATTTTTATTTAATTTAGAATTAATTTTTTTTTTTTTTTATTTTTTCTACAGATGACAGAAAAAATACCACCACCCCCAGATCATAAAAAAATTAGTAATAGTGTTTTTACACTAAGCGATTTCAATTCAAGGTAAATATTTAACAACAACAAAAAAATTTTATTATATTAATTATGACTATTAATAGTAGTAATGTAATCAGTAATTGTAATTAAAAAATTTATAATTTAGTGTTACAAAATAAGAATAAATATAATGTTAATAATAATAAACGATAATAAACGACAAAAATAAATATAATACACACCATCATAACATGTAAAGTATACTCATATAAAAATACATGTGTACATCATATTCATACTATATTTATGTATGAAAAAAACATACATATGTATTTGTGTTTTTTAAATATTCGAATTAATTTTTACTTGCAACTATGTGCATATAGATAATTATGGATTTCATAGATAAAATATATGTTCATAAAAAAATTTTTTTTTTTGTCATTTTAAATAGCAATGAATGCATGTAAATAAATGAAATTCAAACAAAATTACATTTAACCAAAACCATATGACGAAAAAACGTGTCAATGTAACAGCACAGGCATCAAATTAAAAATTCAAGTGCACAAATCATTATTTATATGAAATGTAAACGAAAAAAAAAAAAAAAAAAAAAAAAAAAAACAAAACCCCGATATGCAATGCAGACGAAATAAATGTTTTTTTAAAAATTTTGTTTGTCACCACCATCATCATATATGGATATAGAGGATATATAAAAATATAAAATGTTATACAGATAAGAAAATATATCGCAATTTACTTGCTATACATTATTGTAAACTCATAAACAAAATAATGAAAAATTATTCAATGAAAAATAAAGGTCAAACCATAAATCTTTTATTTTATTTCATTACAAGCTTATGATTTTTTATAATGAAAAAATATTTTTTTATTTAAATGCATATTGAAAAGAATTTTAAATAAAATATCGTAAAATTTGCAACTGATTTTTGGTCATAAATTATTCAGAAATGATGTTTATTTTTAACATTTCAAATGTCCTCTATTTTATATATGGAAAATACAAAATTATTATGAAATGGAAATTTACCATATGTACACTTTTATGTAAACTTGTACTTATTCTTTACCTATTTTTAATTTTATTCTTATTTTATTTGTTATTTAAATTTATTAATTTTTTTTTTGTATGTTTTTCAAATTTTTACTCTTATAGGACTCATCTAACTGAAAAAGGTATCTTAGAAGATGATTATAATCCATTCGAACATAGACCACAGGAGCACTCAAATACAACGATGGGCTCATTAGCTCATCTATTGAAAAGCTCTCTAGGATCTGGTATATTAGCAATGCCAATGGCATTCAGAAATGCTGGATTATTATTTGGTATGATCGGTACTATTATTGTAGGATTAATTTGTACACATTGTGTTCATATATTGGTAAGTTAAATAAATCAAAAATATAATACAAATAAATTAAAAAAAAAAAATAAATAAATCAATGTATAAAAATATGAAATATAAAATGAAAAAAATTAAATCTATATTTACGTATGCAAGTACACATATTTCATTTAATAAAAATGTCATATTTTTACAACATAGGTATATAGTATAGTTGACAAATGCATGCATATACAAAAATAAAATGATTAATTGAAACATTTTCAAATATCAATAAATTTTCGTACAAACTACAATCAATTAATAATCTTTATTGCTTACAACAATACTCGCGTATATATAATAATCGAATAAATTCTTATCGTAAAATTTTCTTATGATGACCAATATACTTTCCTCCAGTTTTTTTTTTTTTTTGTGCTTGTAATGTCTACAATAAAATCATATTTCGAAAATATACAACAACAAAACAAAATTAATATAGAAACATTTTATGAAATGCGTCATTATACAAACACATTTATATCGAAAAAGAAATTTCAATATTTAATGATTTTTAAAATTATTTACGAATTTAATTAGCTGTTTTCTCCTTGTTCATAAGTAATACAGTAAGTAATATTTGAAACATATTTTTTTTTTTTTTTTTTTGAAAATGGTGTAAGTCCAATTTTCAACAAAAAAATTCTTTAGTGAATAAGAACAATAAATACAATCTACTATGAAATTTTTATCTATCTTAAAAAATCCAATTACAAAATCATTCAAATTTTTTTTTATCATTTTGTCAAAATTTAGATGATTAATGACCATTAACTTTTGTTTAGATAGAAAATGAACCTACACCTCATTCAAAGAAAACGATCATATTTAATTTAATAATTTCCATTATATGTCCATATACTCATATATGTACATATGTATATTATTATAATAGAAATTTAATTAAAAAATAATTTTTAAAAAATGACAATAAAATTTCTATTTACTTAATTAAAAAAAAAAAGTAAATAAATAACCGGATATCAAAAAACAAAATCTTTATTATTGTTTTTTTTTTTCGATTTGTTCAAATTTTATATTTACTATCTTTACGCATGTATGTTTCTTTGTAATCTTTAATCATTATATGATATAGTTACCTACATACCTATATACATACATTACATACCTACTCGTAAAGAGGACTGGATATGAATTTTAAATTTTTTTTTTCTTTTTCTAATATAATTTTGAGAAAAAAAAAATTTAATGAAATTCAGTACAATAATCTATGTATTATAATTATTTGAAGTTAAGGTAATCATTAATCGTACACGCACAATTACAAAATATACATGTATACATATACACAGTACGATAATAAATTTTTGTTATCGGACTGACCGTAAATATGCGTGATAGATTTAAAGAGATCGTATAAAGTGGGTATAAAATAAGTACCTACATATATCAAAAAATATAAGTAGATTACTAATCAAAATCATATATACGTACATATATGAATTTTATTATACAATAATAATTTTACAATTAAATATATATGTACTTACTTAACTGTATACATATACAAGCATATGACGCAATTCCATATAAAATTCAATTTATATACAAAAAAATTGAGAGATAAAAATGATAAACTTCGAACGCGTGCTCAATAATTTTTAGGTGCGTACTATAGACCAAACCCCTTATATATAGTATATAGTATCTTAATATCTAATTATTTTGAAATTAAATTTAATATAAAATAAAAAAATATAAAAAGAAAAATAATTATAGATAAGATGCATCTATATATGATTATGAATATTCTTCATATTTTTTCAAAAAACTACGTAGTATAAAATGAAATGACGCCTCTTACCTTGTAAACTACACATGCTTATAGCCATCTCTATATAGAGAACTATATAAAGATACTTACTAGGCCGATACTTTTTTAGATTTTGTTTTTTCTCTGATTGCCGTTTTGGGAATATTCCAAAAGATAACAATTTTTTTTTTCTTTAATTAAAAAATGTACAAAATTGAACAATAATAATCACTGCGATCTACATATAATATTGATTTTTTGTATATTTGATATCAAAGAGTGTCATTTATCAAATTCAAAAAAAAAAAATCATGTCGTCTATTATAGTGGGTGATAATGAAATTATATATTTTAAAGAAGAAATCAAATCATATTTGTGTCAAAGCTTATTGTTGCGTTTAGAAAAATTGACAATTCAAATATGTACTTCTATTCAGAATATAACTTTTCCATGATCGTCGTGTCATATTACAATTATGTATGTATGCACAAATGATCACATAGATTAAATTAAATGATCAAAAAGTATAAATTTAACATTTTTACTATCCCATGCACTTCACGCATCCGTATCTTTGATTTGAACAGTTCAATTTATTCACTTCATTCTATTCTGATATTATAACACGATCGTTTACAAAATTGATCATGATTTCTTTCTTGTTTTTTGTGATGTACCCATAATTTTTATACGAAAATAATTTTGCACATATAATTTTATAGGAAAAGTTTATTAAGAATCACAAAATCATGATACCTACATAGATATAACATGATAATTAATATGATTTCTCGATCATCAAAAAATTATTATGAATACAAAATCAATGATACCGACAGACAATAATTAAATCCAATCCAATCATTAAAAATCACTACATACAAGTACACAACTCATATACGAGTATTTATATCATTATACAAATTTTTGATACTGTAATTACGCACCGATCTTTGTTATTCAGATCAGATCCATTTACATTTATATCCATGAAAATAATGTACGCTAAAAACTATTTAAAATTTATATACGTGTATCTTTGATTTACTTTTCAAAACAAATCTTTAATTTTTTTCTACATTTTGACTCCTGATAAAATTTTATTGATGTAATCGTAATTTAGCAATGATCATCATATTAATTTAGAAATGATCAAAAAAGTAATTTCCGATCAAAATTCTTTACAATTGTGGGTATTTATTTTTCTTTCTCATAAATTTTTTTTTTTTAAGTTTTGCCAAATGAAATTCCTCTTCAATCGATCAATAAAACTAAAAAAAAAAAGACAGTATAAGGTATATAGATGATCACCTAAATACATTTGAAAGCACATTTTTGATTCCACGTAAATAATTTTGGACTGAATGCCTATTGTTAATTTTGTTATTTTTTTTTTTTTTAAAAAAATACAAAAAATACGAGCAGACATTTTTGTGTGCCACAATTATTTCAATTCACATTGTGATGATGATCTTTTAATTTATATTATCATGGAAAGTGTATATATATACTCATCGTAAACCATAAAATGGTATAATATATACTATAATCAGTATAATTATTGTGACTTATTATGTAATTAAAAATTACATCAGATGATCAGGCCAGGCCAAGCTATACATTTAGTTTGGTATGAAGAAGATCGTATATGAGGAGCGTTATATCAAAAAGCGACATTTCCATTTTGTTCAGAATTGTCGCTTTCTGATATAATGCTCCTCATATATGAAATTTTGAAGATTTTTTTTTATCCTGATTTATATATGATATGTGACATGACTTAGCATGAATTACATATTATGTATTTTATTTGATCGTGATCATGATCATTATATTGTATACATAAACGTGCTTATCTATATTACTTATTACTCGCAATTTCATTATTTCTATAATGTTCATAGTTCATTATTTTTCTGATATCTATATATGTACGAGGGTAATTAAAAAAATTTCCGGAATAATTGCGTCACTAAGGTAACACAGGCCAACAGTCAAGATGTTTGGTTATATTGTGAGTGTTTTGAAAGCGTAAATGCTATGTAGAAAAATAGTAATTCATTTGTTTTTATTTAAAAGGATACATATACTTGAAAAATTAGAAAAATTATTTTTAAAACTTAATGTAAAGCGTTGCGCGAAGAACACATTGAAAGACGTGCCGAACTTTCATAGAGTTTTTGAACAAGTACGATTCAAATCCTGAAGACTTTTCGCACCGTATATATAGTGACTGATGATGAAACTTTGTGGTTGATACGTAGAAAAATAAATCCATTAAAATCAACAACTAAGTAGTGTATTATTTCATTTTTCTGGGAATTTTTTGAACTGCCCTCGTACATATTTTTCAATAATTGCAAATCGAATTGTACATAATTTATTTGATAATTCAATTTTTTTTTATCTATAAAAGCTATTTGGTTAGCTATATACGAAATATAATCTTGTATGATCACATTTTTGTTTTTTGCTATCTATGCGCACATTAAATCCTTGAACATTTTTTTTCTATGAAATTTAATTTTGTCAAAAAATTGATATAGGAAATACTTGTATAGTATATTCAATGCATTTGTTTTTTGTCTTATCCACAGTGAAGATATCATTATGATAATGAATTATTTTTGATTTTGTAGTAGAAAAAAAAATTTACGATAATTATTATATCTATAATCATCTATAATCATAAATAAACGAAAATAAAATTCTGTCCAAAAAAAAAAAAAAAAAAAAACAAAACTCGTAAATCATAACACATTATAAAAATTTTTAATGAAAATGTTTAAAATCTAATTCATAAAATAATTAAATAATTTAGATATTTGTGTATACATAGGTATCTCAATTATCTTTTAATGATTACATATTAGATACTCACAAATACTTAGAAAAAAAAAATACAAAAATTGTATGGAGCCAACAAAAAAAATAATAATAATAATAACGATCATAATTTGATGATAACAAGTATAGTTAAATAGCGTAACAAAATAATTTGTATCATAAATACTTCTTTGGAATTTTTTTTTTTTCTCTTTTTAATTTTCAATTTTATTTTAGATTTTTTTTTTTTTGTTTTTTGTTTTTGGAAAACACTTTTGGATATGGATTCTGATTTTAATAATTTAATTTATTTTTGAAAAATTTTCCATTAATTCAAATATAGCAGCCAGCCGCCAATAATATGATTTTATTTTTTGTATAAATTATTTATAGGTGAAAACATCACATGAAATATGCAAACAAGTTAAAATACCATGTTTAGGATTTGCTGAAACAGCTGAAAAAGTATTCGAAAATGGACCGAAACGATTAAGACCATGGGCAAATTTTGCAAAGTAAGTATTACTATTATGTTTTAGATGAAATTATAATATCTTTTAATTTATAAAAAATAGAAGTGACTTTTGATCCTAATTACTGTACCGTATAGGCACAAACGTTATATGTAATTTAAAGATTTCGATCTTATTTTATTACTTATTTACATCAAAATCCTTTAATTATTATTATTACTGTGAAATGAAAAAATGATAGTACAGTATAAGTCACATACATGATGGTAATACTTAAGTCTATAGAAATGACTTTCTTGAAAGCCCTGACTCACCCATAGAGCTGTAGTGCTGTAGTGCTATTGAAGAAAAAGAATAAATGAAAAAAATTTCAAAAAAAGTGATCTTCATATTTGAATAAAATTTTATTTTAACTGAAATTTCGAAATATTTCAGTCTCATATAGATCTAATTAGAAATACAATAAATTTTAATAATTACTCAAATAGAAATAGAAAATTTTCCGATCAAAAATAATAGTATTCAATTGCGATCTATAGATTCTGTTTCTAATTTTTTTTTTTTTTCAAATAATATTAAATGAATATCGTGAAACACTATGCGAATTGTATGAGAAACAAGTTCGAATACAAAAATTATATGCATATTCATAAATACATAATATAAAAGTATCAGACTCAGCTTATACTTGTGTGGAATATATACCAATTATCCTTGACCTAGAACAAGATCGCAAAAAAAAAAATAAATAAATTATAATATTTTATTCACGAATTCAAATTAACAATCAGACAATTAATTATACAATATTATAGTAGGTAGTATAGACAATTATGGTAGATATAAATTTTCTTTTTTTTCTTTTTCATTCATTGTATAAAATTAATTCAATATAATTACCAGTAAAAATTTTAATTTTATTCTCGTGATCTAAAAAAAACTGATATTCAAGTTTTGAGACTGATCTCTAATGTACATACAATATTAAATAGAATTTTTTTTTTTTTGAATCTCTATCTCAGTCTAAGTATAAACTGATAATTAAATGCATCATTATTTAATAATATAAGTAAACATATGATTTTTAGTTTAAATTCAATAGAAAATTGTAAATTTTTATTATGCATTTTTATATGGTTTTTATATCTGTGATATATGTAGTTGTTATGTAAATGGAGATTGGAAAGAAAATAATAAAATTAACAAAAAAAAAATTCATTAGAGGAAATTATCGACTATAAATTTTTGCATAAAATAACAATAGTACGCTGTTATATAAACAAAACAAAACAAAAAAAAGAACTGCAATAAATTTTCACAATTACCGGAAATGTATTTTACATAAAAATTTTTTTACCAATTTGCCTGTCAATCTGTAACAGAACAGACAATCATATGAGCATTTAATATTATTAAATAACAAGCATTTTTTTTTTTTTTTGTATAGTTTCCCTATACACACTATTTCAATAATATACTTATGCATATGCATATACATAAACACGTATAATGTACGTACATTATGGGCACTTTCATAAAGAAAGCGAAAAAAGAGAAGTAGAAAGAAGAGTAGAAAAATACGAGAATAGCAGTTTTTCTTCTCCTCTTCTTGCTTAAGTTATGTGCTACACTGTATTAGCAGTGTAAGAAGAATTTAAAATTAAAACAAGATCTGTGTGTTTATAAGAAAAACTAATAAATGTTTTTTTAAAATGTGTAAAGAAACATGGTCATTGAAAGCTCGAGTATTTGAGATGTAGGTGGGGAAGAAGAAAGAAGAGTAGAAAAATACGCGAATGGTAATTTGTCCTTCTATTTTATTATGTATATTAGATTAGGTACTTACTGCACTGTAGTGGGCGTATACAAAGAAGAATTTCAAATTGAAGCAAGATCCATGTAGACAAGAAAAGCCAATAAATGTTTTGACTTATATTTTCATTCGTAAACAAACATGGTCATCGAACTCTCGTTTATTTAAAATGTATAGGAGGGGAAATTGAAAGAAAATTAGAAAGATACGCGAATAGTAATAGTTTCTTCTCATTTTTTTTTTTGTGTTTAAACTTGAATTATTTATGAAACTTTAAGTTTGAATTCATGATAGTGCCCGATATTTTGTCATTTTGTACATTCCGCGCAGCACTTTTATAAAGTATAATGCATGTAATGTAATGTTTATCTCTACTGATCAAGATGATGAAAAGCTAAAAAATTATTCAAATTTTTCGTAATTTCATAGTTTATTGCCAATTATTATAGTTTTAAGTTATAGACGATCCCGTACAATTATTTATTAGGAGACAATCAACTATTTGATCAAAATAATATTTCTGATTTGATATAAGGTATAATACGCATATGAGTAACAGTTTTATTTTTTTTTTCTATTTTTATCATATTATTAAGTATATGTACTTATATCTACATATACGTAAAAATGTTTATTACACACAAATTATTTTAATTATTATGCATAAAAACGTGACAACATTCTAATAAAACAAAACATTTAAAAAAAAAATTTTTTTTTTTTTTTTTTGAAATGTTAATTTATGTAATAAATTTGTGGTTAATTAGAATTTCAACTTACTAGAGCTTTTCGTTTTTCATTTGTTTCTCTTACTATAAAAGTACAAAAGAAAAATGTATGAAAACATAGAGAATTTTTTTAATGACATTGAACTGATATTGATAAAAATTTTCAAATTTTTTTATTTATGTATACTCATAAAACTGTTTAAAAATTTACAGTATTTTTTATTATACTTACTTGAGTCAAATTTAAGTATAACGAAAGGGATAACTAATAATAATTATTTATTTACTTTCATTATTCATTCATTTATTTATTTATTAATTTATTTTAATTTATAATTTTCTTACAAATTGTACATTAGACACCATAAATAATATACCGTGCCGTGATGAATGTAATGTAATGTAATGTATGTATGTACATATATATGTGCATGTACATTATATGGTGTAACTAATTTTCAATGTTTTACTGTTAATTTTAAAATGAAAAACAAATTTTTTATTTTTTAACTTTATTAATTTCTCTCTATCTCTCTCTCTCTTTCTCTCTCGTATTCAATTTTTTGCCCTTCAAAATGAAAATAAAAATCCGTTGAAAATTCTTTTAAACGATGAATTTTTACCAATAATGATCGAAATGATGTTTAATATTGGAAAAAGTGAAATTACTAACATCCACAGTTACAACGATTTGGTTTAAATTTGTAATAGAAATATTTTTTTTTAAAATAATAAACACACAGATAGCGCATTCATTCATCATCATAATATGACGTACATTACAACTCGTATAGTTATATATTAATATTGATGCATGTTTGTCCTAAATTGTCCAATATGCGCGACATCTAATAATGACATTTCAAAATTTCAATTTCAATTTTAATTTTAATTTTCTTTCAATACCGTATACCAGTATTGTTACTTACTGTAGCACATATTTTATATGTAGTTTGATTAAAGATTTTTCAATTGAAAAATGATTAAAATATGCATAACGGCATAACCCATAGATGTTATATGTACGTTGTATTATATGATCACAAAATGAAATGATCCTAAATGAATATGGATTTCATTGTTAATTTTATAATTTAATGGTAATTAATGACACCTACCTACAATAAACTAAACAAAAATAAAGCAAAAAATAGAAATAAATAAATAAAAATAAAGAAATGTGATGTGATGTGTGGTTTAGAAAACACTTTCCCCAAACAAATTATCCATCCTATCTCTAATTTACTGCACATGAGATGAGTGCATATGAATATGTACATTTAAAAGTGTGAGACACTGAAGATCACCACATAAATGACATTGGCATTGAAATTTGAAATGTTATTTTTCGAACAATACACGATCGCCAATTATATTATACACAGCACACGATAAACATTTTTATATTTAATCATCTGTGGGCAACTTTAATGAACTTAATGAATGAGCAACTTGATAAATGAAAATCAACAGAATGAATTTTCTGATTTTGAATTTTAGGATCAAATATCGCAATAGATTTTTTAATTAATTCTTATCTTTCTTTTTTTTTCTCTTTTTTTTCAGACAATTCGTTGATGTATCATTGATGGCAACATATTTTGGTGCTAGCTGCGTTTATTTAGTATTTATATCTGAATCAATACATGATGTTGTTAATTATGATTTACATATTAATTTAGATATACGTATATATATTGCCATGACTTTAATACCATGTTTATTGATGGGACAAATACGTTCATTAAAGCTTTTAGTACCATTTTCAGCTATGGCAAATATATTTATTGTTGTTACATTCGCAATAACATTATATTATATGTTTAATGTAACACCAAAATTTGATGATAAACCATTATTTTCATCATTTCAAGATTTACCATTATTCTTTAGTACAGTTATATTTGCAATGGAAGGTATCGGTGTTGTAATGCCAGTAGAAAATTCAATGAAAAAACCACAACATTTTTTGGGTTGTCCAGGTGTATTAAATGTTGCAATGGGTATTGTTATATCATTGTATGCAACAATTGGATTTTTTGGTTATATACGTTATGGTAATGATGTTAGAGCCAGTATCACATTAAATTTAGAAGAAGGTGAAATGTAAGTTATTATAAATGATATGAAAACACGTACTATAATGTGCTAGACAGACGGAATGCTGAATCAATAACAATAATAATAATTCGTTGCGAATGATCATTCATTTGACGTATGTCATCCCAAATAATATTAAAATGATCACTGACATCTTCATTATTCTAACTTCATTTAAGTTCGAATGGAGTTTCAGAAACTTCATTTGCACCGACGAATGAAGATGGTGAATTGGAAATATATCCCCAGTGATAGAAAAAAATACGACATCCAGAATGAACATTGAAAACGTATCGTGTGTCGGGGATTCTCACGAATAAAGACTAGAACTATAAAAGAATGATCACGATCATTTGATTCGCTTTCGTCTGTCTACCATTTAAGACGTATAAAAGCATACATATTAATGCATATAAATTAAATATCTGTAAAATTTCTAATTTTTTTGTTTTTCATTTGTTTTCTATGTACATATATATATAGTATGGCAGATATTGCAAAAATTCTAATGGCATTAGCAATTCTATTTACATATGGTTTACAATTTTATGTACCAAATGATATATTATGGAGAAAAATTAAACATAGAGTACCAGAATCAAAACATAATATATCACAGATTGCATTACGTACCGGTATCATTTTAATATCTGGAGCATTAGCTGTTGTTGTACCAAAATTGGATCCATTCATTAGTCTTATCGGTGCTGTATTTTTCTCTGTATTAGGTATGTATATACCATATAAATTTATGATCAATTTTTTTTTTATATATTTTTAATTAAAATTTTAAAATTTATTTTTATTTTTACTTTTATTTTATGGTATGCTATAATAGGTATCCTACTTCCATCAATTGTTGAAACAATATTTTTATGGCCAGATAATTTGGGTACATTAAATTGGAAATTATGGAAAAATATTCTATTATCGTTATTCAGTATATTTGCATTAGTAACTGGTGCTGCTGTTAGTGTATTACAAATAATCAAAATATATGCACCACAAAATGATGTATTGAAACATTAAAAATTTTTAAAAATGATGATAATACGGCGATCATTGATGATGATGATAATATGGATCATTCGTCATTGTCATCATTGTCTTCATCGTGTCGCTGTCGTGTACATATATACGTGATGTATAGATACTATTTTTGAAGATTTTGATTGTTATATATGTATGATTATTTTTTTTTTATTATTTTCTGTCATCATCAGCAATAATTATTGAGAAATTTATTTTTTAACTATTAAATATTATATAGCCAAACGAAACAGCAATAACAAATTTATAAAAAAAAATGAGAGTATAGATTTCAGTTTTTTTTTTATATATAGGTACATATATATACATATATTCTATACAGGTGTATTATTATATTTTTTTTTTTTTGTCTTGTTTTATTACATTATTTTATTTTATTATTTTATATATTATATATTATACGTATTTCCTTAAGTAAATTTATGAATGAATAATAGAAAGTTGAAAAAAAAAATTAATTAACAATAACAAGAAGATGAAAAAAGTATTGTAGAAAGAAAGAAGAAAAATATGATATACCTAATTTATGAAAAATAAGAACAAAAAATTAGAATAAGAAAATTATTAAAAAAAAAAAACTAGGTGCTAAAGAAATAAGTAAGATACAAAATAAGAATCCAAAAAAAAAAATGAAAAAAAAAAAACAAACAGTTGAAACATTTAAAAATAATGAATAATATTAATAATTAAGAAAATTCAATGAAAAAGGTTGTTTTTAAAGTTGTAAGTCTGCGTGCATTAAGCTTACATTTTCATGTTCAAAGTTACAAATCTGCAGCTGTGCGCAGTACAGCGCAGTAAGATTATTATTACGTTATCATAATCAAAGCTACAAGCTTGCACGCAATAAGCTTACGTTTTCATAATCAAAATTACAAGCCTACACGCAGTAACACCTTACGTTTTCATATTCAAAGTTACAAGCCTACACGCAGTAAAGTTTTCATAATCAAACCTACAAGCCTACACGCAGTAACACCTTACGTTTTCATAATCAAAGTTACAAGCCTGTGCGCAGTAACCTTACGTTTTCATAATGTTCACTGTTCATTTAAATCAGAGCTTGTCGCAAGCGTCAAATGTTCATTTATTCGCAAGGTTGCAGTTCCAGATATAATCAACTTTCGTGAAAATTTACCGCAGTTATTTTGGCTATTTTCGGAAATTCAGATCTAAATAAAATTTGAAAATTTTAAGTATATGTTCGGTACATGATTTTAAGACATACACATTTTAATGAATACGAGCACCTATATACTTTTTATTTAGAGTCAAAATAGCCAGTCAGACTCTGGAAGGAAGGTCAGAAAAGAGACGTGAATTACCAAAATACCACCTTTTGATTCGATCCTAAGTTGACGAAGTAAATCAACTTGCAACTTTGAAAACAGTCAAAATTTTAATTGGAACTATTATAATAATTTATTCGAAAAAATTGAATTTTAAAGAAAGACATTTCAATTAAGTAAATGTCAATTAAATTGTAAAAATTATTCTTACTTATTGATTTTAATTTTAAAATATAAAAAAGATTGTAAAATAAAATCTTCAATAACTTCGTCTTCGTTTTATTTTTTTTTTGTGTTTTTAGTTGTACGATAATTTTAGTTTCTATAGTGTTTAGATTAGTAGATGGAATTGTAATATCAAGATTTTATTTTTATTATTTTTTAATTAATTTTTTTTTTTCACTTAACAGGTGAATTTAGAATTACACTTTATCTTTTTGTTGCATTCATTAAAAAGAAATCTCTAAGTTAATAGTAGTTGATGAACACAAACATAAAATAGAAAAAGGACGAGAAGAAATAAATTCATTTTTGAATTTTCTTCTCACTTTGTATATATGTAAGCTTTAGCCTTTAGCATTTCTTTTTAATGAAATGTAAATTTTAATGTGATGACGATGAGAGAAAAGATTTAACTTTTTTTTTTGTATTTGTATTATTATTTGTATTAATATATAGTAGATTTAATAACAGTATATTATATATATTTAGTATTGTATTTAAGTTTAAGAATAAAATTAGAAAAAAAAATAAAATATGAAATGTAAAAAGAAAATTAAAAGTAAAACAAAAAAAAAGTTTTCCAATTAAAAAACTAAGCCCAAAATTCTAACAAAGCAGGGATGTAGAATATTTGTTTTTTTTTTTTTTTGTTATAAATAATGATTTGTAAATAAATTGATTTGTAGTATGTACTATAAAATTGTAAAAATCTATATAGTACCTCTATACTAAAAAGTTGCCTTTTACCACATTTTTTGTAATGTAATTACATAAATACATAAATAAATAATAATTTATAAAATGTATATTTTTAGAAAGAAAAGAAAAAATATAAATTTACTATCAAAATAACCTTCAAAACAATCAAGAGATATGAACAATTTTAAATTTACACGATTGTATATACTATACACATACTTACTTATCAAGTAAAATGTACAAAATGAAAAACAAACAAATTTTATAAATAAAAATTACAAAATTTACAAAAATTAAAAATTTCTTATAACTAATTTTTTTAAAATTTTTGTAAACTTGTTTCTTATAAACGGCATTATAAATTGAATTTTGTTAAATTAATTTCAAAATAAAACAAAAAAAAAAAAACTTTCCAAGAAAGAATTAATTTAAAAAAAAAGGATAACGAATTATTGTAATTTTATGAATGAATATTATTATATAATGTATAAATATATAATAGATAATAGGAAGAGAAAGGATTATAATGAAAATTTGTAAAAAAATTATTTTGAAAAAAAAATATGAAAAAGAAAAAAAAAGATTTTTGAAAAATTTTTTAAAATAAATTAAAAAAAAAAAAATACTAAAAATTTTGTTTTAAAATCATAAAATAAAAACACCCATGAAAAGAAATGATATGAAAAATGCAAAGCAATAATCTTCTATATACAAAAATTCATAAAAACAGCATGACATGACCCATATACTTATATGATGTTTATTGAAACAGAAGATTGCTCTGCTACTAATAAATGCGACCACATATACAAAAAATTCATCGAAATGAATTTTTTGTGTAAATACCCAGGCAGCCTTTTAAAGAATCTTCTTGGAAGAATATTAAGCGAATGTTCTTCTAGAAGAAGAAAATACGAACACTTTCAATTTGATTGCATGAAAAACATGATGTTATTAGAAGATTCTTCCAATGGTACGAAAATAATGTAAACCCACTAATCAAACACTTGTAGAAGGTAGAAAGTAGGAATTCGCCTGAAATTCTCAACTATATAATATAAGTGGTGAATTTAATTCGTTTAATCCAATCCAATATTTTCACATAATGTACATATTTGGAAACATTGAATCAATGATATGGAAAGTCAAAATATAAATGATACATTGATCATAATCAAGATCTTAAAAATGTCGTAGTACATTATATGCAAAAACGTCAATAATTCTAAAACATTTTGATGTTTCAGCAATCGATTGGACATCTACCTATACAAATAGCAGATATCAAGCCATTTGATTTCAATCGCATGCTTTTTTGTATCATCATTTTTAAGTATCGGTGGTTTCAGATGATATAATGACGATCACACCACCACACATGTCAATCATTAGATAAATTTCTGGTTCGTCAAATCGATTAAAAATCAGCCATTTTACCAATTGATTTTCAATGTATGAAAAATGATGAAATTATCTCATTAAAATTTCAAATAAAAAACATTTTTCAATTTGAAGTCAATGTTATCAAAATATGTATCCAAGGAAATTTTAAGACCATTTATCAGCTATATTTTAGTGATGATGATGACATAATGTGATTTTCAAGACATTTACTTTACCATTTGTGATCAGTTGTCTTATAGTTAAATTCACTTTTAAATTATCAGATGAACCTAAGTTAAATTTTTCAATAAAAAAATGTTATGAATTATCTTATTTTTATTTTAATCTACATTAGTTTAATGTATTTTTTTTTATTTTATTTTATTTATTTTTATATATAATATATATTATACTGAAATTACAAGTAATGAGTAAAAATTTCAAACTTAAAAATAGAGATTTACTATATATGGACAGACAAACAAACAGGCAGACAAACAGACACACGTGTAAATATGTATATTCAAAAACATTTTTAAATTCAAACTAAATTTAAACCTAAGAAAATAAAAAGAAAGAAAAAATGTATATTGTTTGCTTTTTGTGAGACACTACTCCTATGCACATTAAAAAAAAACAAGAAATTAATTTTTATTTTCAAATGGAATCTAAGGAAATTTAATTATTCATTTCAAACTCTTCTTCTATTCTACATTGTTCTGTAAGAAAAAGTGCAAAAATCAACCTAATGAGAATAAAACTGACAGAGATGAAATAAATTATACGGATACGTCTTTATTTTAAAGGAATATTGTCAACTCATATTCTCAGATTTCATGTTTATATGCATGATTTATTTTGGAAATTTTCGTTTGAATAAGAATTTATTACACTTTCAAAAATGAAAAAAATCAATTAATCAATCAATACGTAAATTATGCTACTTAAAATTAAAAAAATTAAAATAAAAATGAAAATTTCACCTACTATATATTTCATTTTTTTTTTTTTTGATTGATTTTCTTTTGTTTTATTTTGAAAGGAAATATTGTATTCGTTAAATTTATAACACTTAACACGAACACAATTGTTGTTGATAATGATAATGTTGTTGTTATTGGGTTAATTTTGCTACACTTTCTTTACTGGCTACTAAAATTACGTGAATTGTGAGACAAATTTTTATTTTATTTTATTTAATTTTTTTTTTTTTTGCGTTATAGGGATCTCAGTTAACCGTTCTTATTTCTTCTTCTTTTTATTTTTATCATTATTCATAATTTCAGATTTTCGTTTTTGACCAGCCTTTGCTTGTCCAGAATTTGTTAATATTCCAGTACCACCACCTTTGGCTGCTTTCTTTTTCTTTTCTTGTCTCTCTTTCTCTTCTAATTCTTGATTTTCACGTTCAATTAATGTTATCAATGTATTACAACGACGTTGCAATTCTAATGCTGTGCGTGATTTTAAAAACCAATCAAAACGAAATTGTGGTGAAATTCTATGTAAAAAAAAAAAACCAAAAGAAAAAAAAATGAATAAGAAAATATTGTAATATTCCTAACACAAAAATTAATTTTTAATATATACCTAATAGCAGCTCGAAGTTCTTCATAAACATTCTCCTTATCGAAACCCAATTTATGTAGCATACAAACAAGGAAACGATCTTCAACTTCTGTATAATTTTTGCCCTTATTATTACCGTATTGTAATCTTAATTGATGGAATGGTGCACGATAACGAGACATCTGATATTAAAATCAAAATTTGAAGAATAAAAATATCAAATTAACAGTTCCAAAACTAAATTCAAATTATGAAAATATTTAAAAAGAAAATAATACCGACCTTTTGATCTAAAGCTTTCTTAATCGATAATCTTCTTTGTATTTTTGCTTCGCCACGTTCGATTTGTGCCATAATTCTTTCGATATCTTGTAATTCATGACAACGTTCCCAAAATACACTACTGTATTCGATAACTTCTTCTGGTGTTTTACCTTCAACATCTTTTGCAATATTTTCAATATCATCACGACCATATTTTTCATTTGCTTTTATGAATTGATTAAAGTCACGTTTTGTCCAATTTGTAAATCCTTGTGTTAGAAGTGCTTCTTTTTCAACAATTTCTTCTTCATTCAATGGTTCGGCCTCATCGATTTTTTTCTGTTCTTCACGCTGTGCTTTAGCTGCCTCAGAACCCAATTCTGGATTTTTTGGTACTTTATAATTTAATGTTTTACGATAATAATAGATTTCCTGATCGAGTAATTCGAACAAACGTGGCGGAAAGAATTGAAAATCTTGAACGATCGGTTGTTTCGGTGGGCGCGGTGCTTTCGGTGCTTTTGGCTCAGATACACGTAATGCCTCACGGAAGTATGCATCCACAGCATAATTTGCCTTACGTTCACGTTTCGGTGGCTCAATCCAATTTCCCATTGCATTCAATTTCTGTTTTTCACGATAATCTTCGCCTTCAAATTGATACACTGATGTACCTTCTGCAACGTTATCCAATGTGAAATTTCTCAAGGAGCTTTCGCCGAGTTCATCTAATTTTGCTTTTTGTTGCTGAGTTTTTTCTTCGCCTCTTTCCAAAATTGTATCAATATCTTCTTCAGTCAATTCAGAATCCTTGGATGCAAATACATGATTTGCTCCGAAACGAATTATATTCAACATTTCATCTTTATTCAGTTGATTTGATCGATTATCGACTAAACGTCCTTGCTGTATAACCAATTTATCAAGTCGCAATTTAATTTCTGCTCTTTCAACGATTTTTTCTTCCACAGTATTTTCAGTTATGAAACGAAACACTCTGACTTGTTTCTTTTGTCCGATTCGATGTGCACGATCCATGGCTTGCAAATCCATTTGTGGATTCCAATCTGAGTCATAGATAATAACGACGTCGGCTGTTGCCAAATTAATACCTAGCCCTCCAGCACGTGTAGACAACATAAACACAAATTTTTGGCTATTTTCAGCGTTAAACTCTTGAATTTGACGATCACGATCTTCGTGTGGTGTCTGCCCGTCCAATCTGCAATATTGATAACATCTCCAAAGACAATAATCTTCTAGAATATCCAACATTCTTGTCATTTGACTGAAAATCAATACTCTTGATCCTTGCGATTGTAATCTAGGCAACAGTTTATCCAAAATTGCCATTTTACCAGAATTATAGACTAAATGTTCATCAGTCGTATATGGTGGTCCAGGTTCAGCTCCATCAAATAAATACGGGTGATTTGTACATTTACGAAGCTGCATCAAAATATTTTGTAAACGCATTTTTTCAACTTTTCCAGCTCCATTAACGACATCGATATCTTTAAGTAAAACTTTCGTATACCATTCACGCTGCATTTTTGATAATCCAACAAATATTTTTATTTCCTTTTTTGGTTTCAAACGTTTCTCGACCTCAGATTTTAGACGACGCAACAAAAATGGCTTTAGGACGGCATGTAAACGTTTTATTAATGCATCATCACCCAAACATGAATTCGTATTGAACCATGAATCAAAATCATCGGCACTATTAAATACATCCGGTAGTAAAAAGTTTAAAAGGGCCCATAACTCATGTAAATTATTCTGTAATGGAGTACCAGTGATTAACAAACGGTTTGCTGTTTTGAATTCACGTAAAATTTCTGATAATTTTGATTTTTCATTTTTGATACGATGCGCCTCATCGATAACTAGATAACGCCAATTAAATTTTTTGAATACTGATTTTTCGCGTATACACATCTCGTATGATGTAACACATACATCCCAGTCACCAGGCACTAAAACTTCTCGAATAAATTGATTACGTGTATCCTGATCACCAATTAGGCAAACAGCTCTCACTGATGGACACCATTTATTAAATTCGTTAACCCAATTTTGTAATGTTGATTTCGGTACAACAACAATATGTGGTCCTGCATTATTTCTGTAAATTTGAAAATAAATTAATACAAAATTAAGATTTTAATTCAAATTTTATCCATTGAATGTATGTACTCACTTGAAATGTTTCAAGTATCCTAGAAGTGAAATTGTTTGTAAAGTCTTTCCCAGACCCATTTCATCAGCCAAAATACCATTGATTCCATTCTCGTACAATGAAATCATCCAATTCAGACCACGAATTTGATAATCACGTAATTCACCGTTCTTAATGTACGATGGTGATGCTTCAAAACGAAATACACTTTTTGATGATGTTTCTTCAGCCAATAATTCTTCATCTTCTTCTTGTTCAGTTTTACGATGACGATGACTATGAAAACAATTTTACCGATTATAATTTAAATTGAAAAGCACTGTGTACTATAAACTGTGACATGGTATGTATACTTACTCTGCAGCTGCACTATCTATTGATGCCGAATTCTGTTTTTCAACCTGCGTTGATTGCGGATCTTTTGGTTTTTTACTTGGTCTACCAACTTTTGTTTTTAATGGTGATTTCGGTCCCGCTGCACCACTTACAAAATGCGTGAAGATTTCGGTTTGTTTTAATAAATAATCAAAACGTTTACTACGATCTGTTTCAATTTTTGTATCAAATTCTACTTCTTTTTCTCGGCTTGACGTTGTATCCGATGTTGATGATTCATTCTATGGAAAGAGAAGCACAAACAAAATACATAAATCAATAAAACATCAACTCACATTAAATATTATTGATTAAATTCAATTATACTTTTAATATTAATAAATTTGTAAAGAAAAGAAAATGTGCTAAAAGATTCTAAACCAATTTTATTTGATTTAATTCTAAAATTTAACATAACCACAATTTTCAGTTTCACAGTCTTATTATAAAAATATATAATATATACATATTATCATAAATTATACATTGATTAATTGCTACCGCTACCATCCATAGCCATTATAGATTATTATATACAACTAAACACTCTTTCACTTTTACCTGACCGCTTCTTTATATAAAAATAAATACAGATTTTCATAAAAACTATACAATATATTATGACATATGACTTTTTTTTTTGCTCAATACTTACAGAATTTTCATTTGTTGGAGGTGGTTCTTCAGTTTCTTCAATTTTCATTTCTTCTTCTGTCGACATGTTTTTTAATAATTATTTCAATCTTATTCAATTAAATAAATTATAATCATTAAATTTTACTAATTTTAATGGATGAAAATATTCTATAATATACAGAAATATCAAATAAATTCCTACCAAAAGAAATTCTATAAATTATACACACTAGCAGTAGTAGCACAAGCTATTAAACAACACAACCACAAGATTACCACTTTACAACCGTTTACAAGTTACAACCAGCCAGCCAGAGCGAGCTATTTGCTATTCTTTTTCTTCGCTGTCAATCGTCTTGTTCTTGATTTGTAGTTGATTATATTATATTTGTTTGTACACAGTGTAGTGTAGTATATCGTGTATATCGTATGGTATTGGTATATCGTTTCATTTTCGTTTTCCCATTATTTTTGCATATGTTTTGTTTTGTATTTGTTTATATCGATATGATATCCATATCAGCCAGGCCTGTGGCTGTGTTCATGTGTATCAGCTATTGCAAGGCCGCAAGGCTATTGGCTAAACTCCTTTTACTACAATTACAGCCAGCTTCCAAGCTTCAGCTTCAGTATCAGCACTACGCTACAGGCTACGGCACTAGCTCTACTAATTACGAACGAGCCTACTGCATGCAAATGCAAATACAACACAATCCACAATTCTTTTCTTTCATATTATTCTATTTCTTGTTTCGTTTTATCGTTAATTTGTTTTATATTATTTTTGTTCATTCATTCGTTTTCCTTGTTTACTTTCACTTTTAGTTTAGATGGATGGAATATGAAACAGAGTGACAACCGGCGGACATTTGCAAAAAGTATATAAAAGTAGCAAGGCTAATAAAATATAATAAGGTTAGCTGTAGCGATATTAATAACCTGCAAATTAAGTTGTGACGTCACAATGTAAGATTTCTTGAAGCATTCATAAGACCGTATTATGTTAGTCGAAATTTTGATGTTAAAAAGATGAATTAAAAGTTAAAAAATTACTAAAGATTACTAAACAAAACAAATTAAGTTATTTTTAATAGTTGATAAAATATAGATTTAGTGCTCTAATTCTAAAATACATTCGTGTTTTAAAAAACAACAATAATAATTTAACATTTCTTACAATATGACGTCAGAATCGGTTGAAAATCTGATTGTAAAAAAAGCAAAAATTTTCCCTATATACGGCTACAGCTAACCTTATATATTCTATTAGCCTTGTAAAAGTAGTATATTTCTAAAAAGTATATAGATAGAGTATATTTCTTTTATATACTCTTTGCATTTGCAACACCAACAATGCAACATTTGATTTGCTTTAAATTAACATTTTTAACATTTACATTTAGTACCTTTATAAATTTTTCTATTATTCAAATTTCTGGCTGAAATCTAAATCAAAATAAAAAATTATGCTGTTTTTTTTTTATGACGTTGGGTTGGGAGTTTGGGACGTTGTGTTTAAACTAGTACCACAATACATTTACAATTTCACTTTTCTTCAAGGAAAACAAAGAAAACTTGTTTTTAAATTCAAATGATTAAAGATTTAACATAACCTCAATATTGGGTAATTTTAAACCGCTCTTTTAATTTTGTTTTTCATGATTCAATCTCAATGTCAATGTTCAAATCCTAATCCACTCCTATCAAATCCAATCAATTAATTACCAAAATACCGTAAATTAAATTTAAATGTCTGCAGTCTGCGTACTGTGCCTACTGCCTCTGCCACTGCCTGTGTTTATCATAAGTTATCACAATATAATAATTTATAAATTTACTGTAGTACAAGGTACAACTTAATTTCTATCATAATAAAAATTGTTATGGCTAAAATTTATGTTATACGTACAGCATTAAAGAATAGAAGTTTGTGAATTAATTGTAATAAACAAACCTCATTGATCAGGATCAAATTTTAAATTTTTTGTGGTGTTCCTGTTCAATCAATTTTTAATTTTTTTTGTGTATTTTCAATTCTATCATTCAATTTTAAAATTAAAATAAATAAAAAAAAGGAAATAAATGGCAAAAGTTAATGTTTGCAACAATAAAGAATTTGAAGAAAATAATCCAAAAATTTCTATTCCTATTGTTAAGTTAAAAGACATAAAGAAAAAAAAGAAAAATGATATGGTACATTATTATAATATGATTTCATATCTTTTTAGATTTTAATTAAAAAATAAACAATTTTTTATTTTATTTTTTCCATCATCAAGGATGAAAATATTTCCATCGATCAGCAACTAAATAATACACCTCATCCTCAATCTCAATCAATATACAACAATGATGTCAATCATTCACATGAAAATACCACTGATGATGATGATGATTATCAAGAAAGACCGGCAAAAAAACCAAAAATTGATGGTAATAATGAAAAAATTGATTTAGATCAAAATGAACGATTTCAAAATTTATTGAAACAATCCGAAACATTCGCACAGTTCGTAATGAATATACGTACAGTTTCAAACACACACATAAACGATAAGGAAAATAATTCAAAAAAATCAAGGTAAGATAAAATATAATAATGATATGTTATTTATTTTTTTTACCGATGGTATTCTAATTATTGCAATTCTAAATTTATATAGATCTACATTAGATGATGAAAACAGTTCAAATCAACTAGAAATGAAATTAAAAGTTAAATTAATGCAGTTTAAATCATCACCAGAATATATAAAAAATGGTATGATGCGAGATTATCAAATCGAAGGATTAAATTGGTTAATTTCATTACATAATAATGGAATAAATGGTATTCTGGCTGATGAAATGGGTCTCGGTAAAACTATACAAACAATTTCATTATTCGGATATTTAAAACACTACAGGTAAATTAATTTGGAAAATATCTAATTGAGAAAATTAATGAAGAAAAATTAAAAAAAAAAAAAACAAAATATTTTTTCATACTTTTCTATATATGTATAGAAATATTGATGGTCGACATCTTGTTGTTGTACCAAAATCAACATTACAAAATTGGATGAATGAAGTGAATAAATGGTGTCCATCATTAAAACCATTTTGTTTTTATTCATTAAAAAATAATTATCGTAAAGTTTTGTGCAACGGACTATTACCAGGTAATTGGAATGTATGTATTACATCGTATGAAATGTGTTTGAGAGCTAAATCAGCAATACAAACATTTAATTGGCATTGTTTAGTTGTTGATGAAGGACATCGTATAAAAAATGAAAAAACAATATTCGCAAAATTCATACGTAAATTAAAAAGTAATTATCGTTTATTATTAACTGGTACACCAATTCAAAATAATTTACATGAATTATGGGCATTATTAAATTTTATATTACCAAATATATTTGATAGTTCTGAGGATTTTGATTCATGGTTTAATACGAATACATGTTTAGATAATGATGAACTTGTTAAACGTTTACATATTATATTAAAACCATTTATATTACGTCGTTTAAAATCTGTTGTTGAAAAGAATTTAAAACCAAAAATTCATATAAAAATTATGATTAAAATGACTGATATGCAAAAGGAATGGTATCGAAAAATATTAACAGGTCAATTATCAATACGTAAATATGATGGTAATATAAATATGGTTAAATTAAATAATATATGGATACATTTACGTAAATGTACAAATCATCCGTATATATTTCGTGAAGCTGAACCAGGTCCACCATATACAACTGATGAGCATATTGTTTATAATTCTGGTAAAATGATTGTATTAGATAAGCTATTAAATGAATTTAAAAATGAAGGTTCAAAGGTATTATTATTTTCAACGATGACAAAAGCATTAGATATCATTGAAGATTATTGCAATTGGAAAAATTATGAATATTGCCGTTTAGATGGTAATACAAGTGATTATGAACGTACTAAAGGTATTAAAGAATTTAATGCAATTAATAGTGAAAAATTTATATATTTATTAACAACACGTGCCGGAGGATTGGGTATTAATTTGACAGCAGCTAATATTGTTATATTATATGATTCAGATTGGAATCCACAAATGGATTTACAAGCAATGGATCGTGCACATCGTATTGGACAAAAAAAACAAGTTAGAGTTTATCGTTTCATAACTGAAGATTCAATTGAAGAAAAAATTATGAAAGCATCTGAAACTAAATTGAAATTAGATGAAAAAGTCATTCAGTGTATCAGTAAAGATGAAATTATGAAAATTTTATTAGAGGAATATGAACGTTATCAATGTGATTCAAATGAAAATGAAATTATTCAAAATGATACAGAAAATAATAGTTCAAAAAATAGAAGTAAAAGAATATTAAAACAAGTCAATTACAATGTATAATTCCGAATTCGAATCTAATTTAAATTACATGAAATGACACATGACATAACAGTATTCGAACAATTTAGTCATTAAGATTTTTTTTTTTTTTTTTTTCTAAACTCAGATTATAAACTGTTTTGTTTTGTTTTATAAATATAATTTTCTTTTTTCTTAATTTTTTTTGTGATTAATAATTGAATAAAAATTTAAGTTTTTCAGTACAAATGATATTGTTGTTAAATTATCGAATTATTCAGTTAAAGATTATTTCATTCTAAAATGAATAAATTATTTAAGAACCTAAAGAAATTTAAGATAAATAATATTCGTTATTTCGAAATGTATACCACAAAAAATTGAAAAGATAGCGTATGTTTTATTTTAAAATTGAGACTGTAAATTACGTAGGTATTGTTAATATTCAAATTTTCCTTATTTTTTGACCGGATCACATAAATGTACTTCATAATTTAGAAAATTTTACAATTTTTCTTGTGTTACACTCTACTACTACCATTCCTACTACAATTACTACTACTGCTACTATATTACGAATAATAGGAGGCATCACTTACCGGTAAATTAAATTTTGTTATATCGTTACATGCTTACATACATTATGTATGAATTCATATGTTAACGAGGGTATTTGTGATAACTTTTTGCAATCAATTATATTTGAATTTATCATGAAATGATTCGAAATTAAATTTTTCTTTCTTTTAGTTGATTTAATATGCGGACAAAGTCATTATTGCATCCACTTTAAATTAAAAATTAAAAAAAAAAAACTTGAAGTGTATAAGAAGCCATGTCTGAAAAATTTTATGATTAACGAAAAAAAAAATAAATAAATTCTCATTAGATTAATATACAAAAAATAACAGAAAAATATACATTTTATTTTATTAATTTTTAATACCTACATAAAACAATTTTAAGAAAATTATTAATTATTTTGCACTTTTTAATTATTTTTAGATTAGAGTTGATCTTATTTATTATTATTTGTTCGTTTGCTTGTTTTTATTTTATTGAATTTCAATTTTGTTTTTTATATTTTCTATAAGAATTTATATATTCACGTGTATAGAAACGTCCAAATAATACAATAAATGATAGCATATAACCGATTAATGTATAATGCATCCATAATGGAAAATCACATTTTATTATTAGACCATTAATTCCAAGTACAAAACCAATACCGAATTGAATCTATAAAAATGAATACATTTAACCCATGAGATTGTTTTCATTGAAATTTAAATTTATTAACATTTTTTTTTTGTGTGCATACATACCAATTGTAAAGTTGTAATATATTTTTTCCACCATAAAAATTTTTGTAAATATTCAAATGTTGATAATCCATAATATGTGTACATAACGACATGTACACCAGAATTTATCACAGCTGGCATAAAACCTAAAAAAAATTTTTCAGTTTATCAAACAAACAAAAAAAAAAAATGAATAAATAAATTTAAGATAAAATTAAATAAAAGTATAAAATAATTTACAAAATCTATATAGCATTTAAAAAATTTATTTTATCCTTTCTAAATGTGTTGTAAATATAGGATCGGGTAAAAATAATGTTATCATAATGCCAATGGCCTCTATTATTATGATTTGATTCTTATCTCTCTTGTTACAGACAGACAATTTTACTAATTTTACATTTTCAAGGTGTCATGAGTGTCATCAATCAATTTTACACATTCAAATAATGAACTTTTCGTGAAAATGTAGACCAAATTTTCCTTTGTTTCCATTTCTAACAAAATGGCAGCCAATTCACATTACCATATCACTTTTGTCCCATCCCAAAAAATGTCTGAGTGTTTAAAAAGAAAAAAAAAAAAATTAAAAATCTCTACTCACTAGAACCAGATGGTACCCATTTAGCACCGATCCACCATAACGGAAACATTGTGCTATGATGATAAATATGTAAAAATGTTAATTGATTATATTTTTTTCGTAATATAAAAAAAATTGTATCCATGAATTCGAATAATTTCGACATATAAAACCACCATACACATGTTGCTATCTATATAAATAAGGAAGCAAACAAATTAGGTATACATAATGTAAATATCATACATTGTAAAAATTTACACATTTACAAAATTTTAATTACATACCGTTATTTCACCTGGCGTATATAATGGTCTTGTTGGTTCACATAGAAAACTATAATTCAATTTTTTTGCTGTCACATATGATGTATAGCTGATGTAATAATTTAATCCAGCCATAGCCAAATTATAAAATCTTAATGGCCAAATTAATTGATATGGTTCACGACTTTAAGTATTATACATAACATAGAAATTAAGAAAAAAAAATAATAATTAAATTGTAAGATTAAAATGGAAATTAATGAATGTATTTGTGGTGGTAATTAAATTTAAATTATATATATTTTTATACTTTTTCATTATTTTCGGTCCAATCCATACAATTAAAAGGTAACCGATTAAACATATTAACATTGGTATCGGTGAATCAACAAATAACCATCCTTTTGTTCGAGGATCTATATGGATTTTGTAAAAAAAAAAAAAAAAGATTTATTTTATTTTGTAAATTAATAACTGATACCCATTATAGCCATAAAACATATAAATAAAATTATTCCGTCTGCACATTATATATGTATACCACAATACGCAAGCTATACATAACTATACATTACCTGCTAATGTTAAAGTCCATAAATAGTATTGATAAGGATTATCTAGAATACTTGTTGGTGGTTCTGTAAAATTTGAAACTCCCATCGTTTTTGAGGTCGTCACAACGTCTTCTTTAAGATGCTCGTAATTATTGTATTTGTAAGAAAATGATTCTTCCTACATATAGAATAAGAAAAAATAAATTCAAAAATTAACGAAAAATTTTAAAAGAAATTTTGAAAAGAAAAAAAAAAGAAAGAATGAATTAATTTTTTTATTTATTTTTCATTTTATATTCATAACACAAATTATACGTCGACCTTTAAAATAGTATGTAGATGTATATTGACATAGACAGATTTTTTTTTAATTTTTTATTCGCTCCAAAAATGAGCACTTTTGTTTTCATTTCTATTTTTCTTTTTTAAACATCAATATTAGGTAGGTGGTTTTGTAGTGGAGTAAATCACAAATTGATCACATAAAATAAACATACATACTATATGTATACATATATGGAAATATACGAAAAATTTAATATGCAATAAATGCATATTTATAATAATCCGAAAATAGCAAATTATTTTATTATAGTTGATTGTGCTTTAATAAACTTCATTTTTATGATTTCAGTGATGATCTGTTCACTTATATAGCTTTCGTGGTCAAAACAAAAAATTGACCCTTCTTATTGATACACTAACTACACTACTCTGTATAGTAGATTGATGAATGTAGCCTAATCATCAATTAAAACATAAAAAAATATTTGATTCGATCGATTTGTTTACGACTAAGTATATGATGACATAATAATGATCATGATCATGATCATCATGATGCTATTATTGTCTAAATGTCTACGAATCACATTTATTATGCAATCATGATAATTTTTGATATTTTTTAATCATTTTTTTACCATTTTCATGTACGAAATTTTTACTACACGATTTTAAAAGTTATTTTGGCGATCATCTTGTAGTCAAAACAAAATGTAAAAATGGAAACATTTTTTGTTTGTTTTTGTTTTTCAAAAAAGGAAACATATTTATTGTCAAATTTTATGTAAGTATTTTTTTTTTATGAAAAAAAAATTAATAAATCACACGGATGTATATAGGCTGTATATAGGTATTGATCTTTTTATAAAATTTCTTTTAAATAAAAAAAATCAAAGAATATTATTTTTAGATAAAAACAATACAACTACAATAATAATTTTATGTGTAAATCCATAGTTAATTTCCTTGAGTTTGATATACAATCAGAGTCAATAATGTTAGATGGTTTGTATGTAATTTGAAAATATAAAATTACAAGGTTTTTTTTTTCTTTTTGTAATAGTTTCGTGTTTAGTATTTAAATTTTAACTTTCATACCATTCTGATCTTTTTATTGTCCTTTTTGAGGAAGTAATTTATCGAATATAATCAGTACGTATATATACGTATATATGTATATTTAAGATGTTGAAATTTTCCTGAAATTTTCGCACTAAATCTCTCTTGATCTTGTTTGATCTTATTAATGATCGATCACCAATGACACTTTTAGTTGCAAATGTTTTTTAAAAATATGAACTACAAAAAAATGTTTTTCTATAACAACCATTTACTTGTAAAATATAATTGAAACTGCGATCATTTTTAATGTGTTTAAACCTTTTTATTTTGGGAAAAGATCATCAATAAAATTTTAGGGGCAGGACAAGTTTATTACATACTATATAAATAGGTTTACGGAATAAAAAAATAAGTAATTTAAACAAGAACAGTGTTAAATTACATTTGGTGATGTTCGTAAATCAAATAAAATGTAGTACCCAAATAATATGATATCGAAGTACATAAGTATGTACAGAGTACATATGTTGGGAAGCGTTTTTCTAAGTGCTCAGGTGGCTCAGGTTTATGCCTCCCCCCCTAAACAAACAAACAAATAAACTAAAAGAACAACAACAAAATACTTATATATCTGTGTAAAATGGTAAAACTATACAGAAAATAAAAGTATAGATAGTATACAGAATTTCGTCATTCATCAACCTAAAATATTATTCCTAGTCTAAAATATCTATGGAAATAATTCAAAAAAAAAAAAAAAAATCAGTTCAAATTTTTTATTTCACTTTTTTCATGAAAATTTTTATATAAAATGAAAAGAAAAAAAAAAGAAATTAAAAATGTACACTACTTCATCAGGTGTAATAAAATTTACAAATAAACAATTAAAAACATATCTAACAAACTATATAAGACCGCACATTAAAACCGAATTCAAAGTAGTAAAGTAACCAAAAAAAAAAAAAAAAAAATTAGTAGGTGCATACTCGCATGATCATACTTTGAACTTTAAACATAGCTAGACCTACACTATACGAGTCGGTTATACAACTTATATACATACAGTGTGCTGTTGAATACAGGAAGAAAACAATTAAATTAAATTAAATTTCAACTAAAAAATAAAAAATAAAAATAATTAAATGCGATCATTATACGAATTATCAAAATAAAACAAAAATGAAAAATAAAAGAAAAAAATTATATTAATTGTTCATTAAATGAAATTTAATGTGTGATGAGAATTTTCAAAAATGATCATAAATATGTAGTATATATATGAAATTTTTTCCATCCAAATGAAATACATTATATACGTATATTCGTCCGCAGATGTGTATAGATAGATATTTATACACATTTCACAATAATTTATTATGCTGAAAATAATTACGAATGTACTCGTATATATGTCTATTATTTTTATAGGTATATAATTTACATGTATGTTAAATTATTCAAAAATAAAAAATAAAAAATTATAATGAAAGTAAAATGATAACACAAGAAATATAATTTCAAAAAAGTCAAAGTATGTATAGTATTTAATTTGTGGAGCAATGAAAAGTAAAATACATATGATGAAAAGAACATGATGAGATCCTTATTCTGATTTTTTCGATTTTTTTGTTTATAAAACTTTTTATACACAAAATTGTGTATTGTATTGTATTAAATAATGATCTTCATTTAACTTACAACAACAAAGTAAATTATAATTTAATAATCGAGAATTTTAAAATTTATCCAGCGATCTTATATATTCTTATAATATAAGTTACGTACACTTGATCGATCTTGTTATAATATGTTTTTTTTTTATATATTTTATTTATAATTATCTAACGTATCATTTTAACAAAAATATGTTATTTTAGTAATTGAAATTTATATGTGTAAACAGTGATCTTAATCACACAAACACATAGTAAAGTTTTTTTTTTTTTTTCAATTTTCAAAATTTGTATCTAATTTCCTTTAGTATTTTTTTTCCTTAATCCTTAAGAAATTTTTGATTAATTCATATACACAAAAAATATGAAACTATATATGTAATTGATTGATCTAATCACAAAATCACGAAAACTGAACCTGAACCTGAACCGATCAACGAGATTGAACTGAAATGATTGATTAAATTTATTTTAAATATTTAAAGTCTATGGATCAAATATCTAATATAAAGATTAATATAGATATCATCAAGAAAAATTTATAGTTGGTCGCATGCATACCAGCAAAAAAAAAAAAATAAGCTAACAAAATAAAAAGAAACATAATCGTAGATACAATAAGTGCTCGTATAACAAGAAAAAAAAATTTCGTTCACCTTCATACCTTTTTTTTTAATTAAATTACCTTAAATTTTATTCATATACATACTGCTTTTTTCCTACCTACAAAAAAAAAAGCCAAAATTTTGAATATATTTAATTTAAACTAAGCATAAATATATGTATTACTCAATATTTAATGGAATGTAATAAACTGCCTAATATAATTATGCATATGAATCTGTTACAGCTACTTTTTAGTATAAAATTTATGCATCATAGGCATGGGCATCATGAGTGAGTACGTATATTTCATTTACAATTATACACCTATAATAGAGCAAGATCATTTGGTTTTCAGATATGATATGATGATAATTCATAATTTACACAGGAAAAGAAGAAGAAAAACTACTATTCGCGTATCTTTCTACTTATTTTTCTCTTTTTCTACTTCTCAAATATACTCAAGAGTTGAATGATCATATTGAGAATTCGAGATATAGAAGGAGAAGTGTAGAAAGAAAAGTACAAAGATGAGTGGATAGTAAACTTTTGTTTAAATTATGTACACTACATACACTGTTGTGGGCGTCAGATTGAAACTACTTAGATATGCGTGAACAAAAATACTGGTAAATGCTATGACCTATATTTTCATTTGTGAACAAAAATGGTCATTTTAACTCTTGAGTATTAGAAATTTTTAAAATTTGTATGATACAATTTATTAACAGATATTATAGGTCAATATTCTGTGTCTGCATTTAGGCTGAATACATATAACAACTTTGAGCAAAACTTTTTGCGAGATAAGGAATTAATTAAATGGCATCCAATAATTTATAAATTTATTGTATATAATTATATAATATATCATTATAAGGATTTCAATTAGAAAATATTAATATTTATTATATACATATATGGAATCCTGTTGGTTATTGACTTTAAAATTTGACTTATAGAATGGAAAAATAAAGGAAGAAATTCTCTTCAGAAAAGTGTTCATATGCTATATACAGAAAATTTTTAAAAAAAATAAATAATTAATAATTGTACATAATATTTTTGTTATGTGAATCACGTGCAGATATCTATGTATGTGTAAATAGTTGCACATATGTATGTATATCTCTCATTCTATATCCAAAAATATGTATGTAATGTCTTTGATCGATAATAGCAACAAATAATAAAGTATATAGTTACAAAATTCCTAGACAAAATATTACAAAAATATATCATTCCATCTGATAACATTACATACATATCAAACCAATGAACGAAAATTCAAATAATAATTCTGCATATCCCTTAAGAAGGACATTATAAACATAGTGCTCGTAAATAAATTAGGGGTATAAGTTGTATGTAAATGAAATAAATGCTTTAATAAATAAATGATTGATGATGACCATGAAAATGTATAAAGTACTACATTATGTACATAATACATGCAATACTTATATAAATTTGTTATTATTATATTACACTGTAATAATAATGGTAAGAAAAATATTAAATATACGAGATTCAAGTAAACAAAAACTTTGAATCAATTATTATTCTTATCACACATATTTCTACATACAATTCCTTGCGATACCACCTACTACACCTACTATTATACTACGGCTACAAAGTTAAGAGAATATTCATTCAGACTTTATAGTCTGGTATGTACAATGTATGTACATATTATTATTACGCTTCGACACATAAAATAATAATAATAATAATAATAGAGCAGAGCTTTAATAAACATCTGAATGAAAACAAAACTTCAATTAACTTACATACGAGTGTATATAGGTTCACGATGCAAGGTATTTATTTAAAAATTTTATATCGTGTAGCTAAGCTATAATACTTTTACGCGATTAAAAAAAATATTTACCATCCATATACATACGTATTGGTAATGTTATAGTATGATGAATGTGTCTATCTAAATATTTAGCGTATATCCTTTTTTTGTAAAAAAAAAAAAAAAATAATGAAAGTACAAAAAAATTACCATTCAGAATACCAATAATATACATACGTAGGTACATATTATCCTTAGAAGTTTTTGTATACTCATGTATGTATGAATAAAGGCATATTATCTTTATTTTGGTATGCAAATGTATAAAAAAGGATGAGTACTACGAGTACTTACATACAAGCTACCTACCTATCTACATTTTATACATCGCATAGCTTTGGCTTTTCATTTTTGCTTTCTTTTCTTATAATTTTAACTACATATGTATGTACATTTATGAAAATATAAGAGTCAATAAACATATTTTCATTTAATATACCATACGAGCGAGCGAGTATAATATTGAAAGTTTTAATATAATGAGCAACGAGAGGTGACTTTTATAATATATTTACGTACATATTTAAATGAACATACAAAACATCTAAACAAATAAAAGTAAAATGTAACTAAAAACTATAAAATCTATAACTACCATTATTATAATAATTATTAATATTATTGTAGCAAATAATTCAGTATACATCGTAGAAAATTATATATCTTTCGCATGAATACTCGTGTACAAACAATGCATGCATGCATACTGTTTAGTATATATTTTGTTTTACAATTTGTGTATTTATACGTTTTTTTTTTGTTAATTTTTCATTTTTATACAGTTACATGATCAAACAATTAGAATTAGGAGGATCCTAATAAATTATAAACATTCAAAAAATCAAATTTATGGATCAATTAATTGAAGTTAAAAGTTTAAAGTAAGTAAAAGTAAAAGGTCATTCTCTAAACATTTTTCAAAGTTTTTTCTTCTTTTTTTTATTAAAAAATAACGACAATAATTGAAACCATATATATACTTATTTAATAATATATTTAACATTCTTTGCACAAAAATCAGGCCTCTAAAACCTTTTGATTTTTGTAATTTATCTAAAAAGAGATTGGTAATGCAGAAGATAATTTGATGTCACTATTTCACTTTACAGAGAATTACCCTAAGTTTAAAGAAAGCCCACGATGAAAATTTACAGTTTAGGTACGTAAAACTATAATACTGTCGTTAACAAGCCTAAACGCACATTAATTTTCTGAATAGAATTTTTGTAATGGAAGCTTATAAATTTCCATCAGGATCAGAATCAACATTAAGATTAATATTTATCAGGTGAAAATTGTTTGGATCTTTGAACCTTTAGTGATGATTAACATTAAAATTTAAGATTGAAGTATCTTCTGTATATTTCATTTCAGTGAATATGTACTGTAGTACCAATTGTATATTTATAATGTAGTATGATGATGTATTTTTAAAGCTTTTATTATTATGTATTATTATTATTATTATTATTATTATTATTATTATTATTGTGTACAGTATATAGAAAGTACATTATATGTACACCTTCTTATTTACAATATAATAATACATAATAAGTATAATATTTGTATACTCGACAATAACATTATATGGAAAATATAAAACCGACACAAATACACAATGCACATTCTAATTTGTACATACATGTACATATATATAACTGCACTAAATAATTGTAGTAGAATATTAGAATGTATAGCATTGTATGTGCAGTTTCGTTTTGCTTTTCATATACAATCGTTCATTAAAGTATCGGAACCGATATTTTAAAAGTTTTGTGAAACTGTACAAAATTTATATCACAAAAGTGTTGTAAGAAATTTATAATCTACTTTAAGTTTTAATAACAAAAAATAATAATAATCCAATAATCCATTATCTTCCTTCATATATTCTTCAATTAATTATGGGCGTAAAAATCACAAATTTTTGGATTTCATTCCATTCCATAGTATGTGTCAGATCTAATGTCCTCATTTATGTTTTAATGTTGATTGCATATTATTTGAATTCTTCACATAATTAAATTTACAATTCAGCGTAGATTAAATGTGCTTCTTGTTCTGTGGCTCTACAACCCTTGGAACTTGGAACGTCCTCTTGTAGTTTTCGTCCCAACCTTTCCCTATCGAAAGCCACTACTCTGCAGTTCTGTGATCAACCCAAATGTCTTATGTCTTATGTCTTTAATCACATTATTCCACCATCTTACTCTTGATCCATCCACTGGTCTGGTCCGTTTCCTTGTAGACTATTAACTATTACTTTTCGGGGGCTCTATCCATTTTCATTTCCCAGACATGCCCTACACTCTTACAGCCCATCTTAATCTACTGGAGAATAGTTTAAATGAAATATGTTACAGATCGAATCGAAAAATTTTGTCATATAGTTTCATTTAAAATCCAGCACAGATTACATGCCAGATTAAATTGTATATTCACAACAATTCAGAGTATAGATTACCGTATGTTATTATATACTCTCATCGTCGTTAGAACCTAAAACATAACCTAATTTCAATCTGTTTTAATCTGAGCTAAGCTGTGCTAATCTGGCCTGGATTGTGAATGTCACTTAAGAAACTATGTATACTTATACACATCTCCGTTCTAATACTTTTATGAGCAACTGTATTCGTAGTAGGTATCTTCTATAATAGGTATTTATGTGTTGTATGATGAAAACGTTTCAGTCAGCTTTTCTATATTTTTTATCGCTTTTCAAAGTTTTTCCTTTTTGTTTTTTTTTTTTTTTTTATTTTTTGAATCAAATTAAGTATATGAAAAATTATTTTATTTTTAATTTTTGTTTTTCTTTTATTATTTATTATATTACATACATACATATATATACATATTTTTGTTTATTTTATATGTAATATTTTCCCATGCTATGTATATACATAATGTATGTGTACAATTGATACAGTATATGAATGTGCTTTATATAGTAAAAATTTATTTTGTATACATACATTTCAGTAATTTAACATCATTTAGAGTATATGACTTGTAATAATGATAAACTCTACAGTCTACACTCATAATGCATACCATAACTTTACTTACTTATATACTAAATACATATCACTGTATACATATACAAATACAAAATAATAACATTATACACGTTTTTAAGTTTAATAATATTCTATATACTTATCATTCATATTTTATTTAGATTTTATAGAAGTTCAGTCAGTTATTGTTAGTCAGCTGTGAAATGAAATTCATTTGAAAACACAATATTATAAGAAAATAAATACAATTTTTATACACATGATGTACATATACATATGTAAATATATGACGTGTAATCGTATGTAAATTATATACTCGCATTTCATAAAAATAAAATTATATATAATCGTTATCGTTTTCAAATAATAAAACAAATAATATTTTTCTTAAAAACCGCAGTCAAATTGAAAAAAAAAAAAGAAATAAATACATACATAACTAAGTAATTATTCGTAGTTTACCTCTTATAATTTACACTTTTACAGTACACACATAGTAGTAGAGGTATTCGTATTCTAAATAATGTATGTATGTATATATAAAGTGGTAATAATTATTGTTCGAATTAACGTGTAAATAAGATGTGTAAAAAATAATAATTAAAAAATTTTTTTTATTAAATTCTTTATTTTATTTGTATTGTTTTTTGTTTTAAAAAAATATTCAAATATTATATTTTTTTAACGTATATATAACGAACACCGTGTGTGTGTGTAAATATAAAATAATATATAATTTAATTTTTATTTTCAAAATTAATAAAATTATGAAAAAAGAAAAATAAGTAATAATAAATTGTAACTTTGATCGTTTCTCATATATACAAAAATATTTATACATAACGTATGTATGATGGTTATTACTCGTATATACATAGTTAACTGTCGATAATACTTATTACAAAAATGTTTACGAGCAATTAATTATTATAATTTATTAAAGTGTATGGTAAAAAAAAAAATTTGTTTGTTTATTATGATTTTTTCAATTTTTCAATAATTCTGTTTTTCAATTCTAATTTGTTAATTGGTTTTTATTATTGTTTATTGCCGTCTGATAATAATAAATCATTAATGAAATTGAATAGGTATATATACTCGTACATAACTACTGTATGTGTATTTTAATATGTCTATAATTAATTGAATAAAATTACCTTCGTTACTTGTTTTTTTTGGTTCAAATCCTTTTTGATTATTTTGATTTTTTCAAGTGTTTTTTTTTTCCTTTTTGTGGTGATTATCATGAACTTGGTGAAAATTTAAAGAAGATCATAAGGATATATTACTATGTGATGTAATACATAACCGCACATAATCGTAATTAAAGAATTATTATCTTTGTAGTGAAGTGTTAATAATATAATTTTAAATGTTTGCGATGAAATGTTATTTAGTCCTTTTGTTGTAACATTCTTATATTTATTTATAATGTTTTTGTATTTAATTAACAACAAATTAAAATGAATAAAATCATTGATCAAAGTGTCGAAATCACGAGATATACCCCTAACACAATTAAAAATAATAAAAAATAAATAATAACAAAAAACAAGCACCAAAGTAACGTAAATATTTAAGGATTTTTTTTTTTTTGTTTAATAGAAAGATAAATAACGCAAAAGATAAGAAAATTTGATAAAAGTTAATTATACATTGCAAGACCATTAAAAAGATTCATAAATAAACATAAGTATTAATTTGAACGAGTATTCAATACCATTTTAGCATATTTTAGTATATCCATGCAGCATTGCATTCGCAGTATGTTAATAAGTAAATAAAAAGAAAGAAAAATCACAGTTATAAATTTAAATATGCATTACTAAAATAAAAATGAGAAAATAATAAAAACGAAAAAGAAAATTAATTAAATTTGTAAAAAAAAAAACAAACAAATGAAAAATTATATCTTCATATCCTGATGTCCTGATGTGATATACTATATGTAACAAAATTCCTTATATTATAGACATAATATGTGTGTGTATGTGTGTACACCATTAAAAATATACATTATGTATATGTATGTACATATGTGTGCGGTGTCTATAGAATAATAAATAAGTATAATTTACTTGTTTTCTTATACATATGTATTATGATATACGCTAGTTTGTAAATATGTCATTAAAATAAAATTATATGTTTTTTTTCCCACTAACTGCTTTAACATATGGGCTATAAATAATTGTGCTAGAATGTAATTAAAATTAATCGTTAAAGTGTACTATACTCGTATTTGTATACATTATTACTGATTACTATATTAGTGTAATTGATGAATATAATTATTTTAACTATAATAAATAATTTTATGTCCTTTTTTTGTACATTCACTCAAATATAGGTATTAAGTAGGTGTACCTTTATATACATATGTTATGTAAGTAGATAACGTACACAAAAACTTGTGATATTGTGAAAATATTTATTTTTGTAGCTGCCTACCCTCTAAAATTTATTACCTAAAAATTATTCATTTATCATAATATGTGTTTTTTTTTTTTTCATATATTTTTAATTTTATTGATATTTTAATTTCCTTTTAGTTTTTGCTTTATTTTAATGGATTTTCGCGCATTACATCAGTATAGAATTTCATTCATGTGATTTTCGTTCATCAGAATCCTGAGAAGAAAAACTTGTGAACGGCGATCTCATGTTGTGCGTGTAATGGGAATGGAACTGTGCGTGTAATGGGAATGGAACTACACTAGACTTCATATTCGTACATTTCATCAAGATACATTCGTCCGATGAATTTGTGCGAAATCTGAAGAATATTGAATAATCTAATTTTGATCATTGATTGGATTTGATTGCGTACACGAATCAAGTCATACATTTACAATCCAACGTAGATTTTATGCCAGAGTAGATTTTTCATATCTCCTTCATTTTCACCGAAAAGAAATTCTATGGAGCTATCCATTTTCCGTCCTACACCTCTCAATCTACTCTACTAAATCTACGATTGGTTTTAAATGATTTTCTTATTCCATTATTTAAATTTGAAATAAGAAAAGAAGAGAAGATCTTTGTTCATTTTTTAATGATTTTTTGTAACTGAAATGTATAAGATTTCTTTCTAATTCAATGTGCACAAATTATAACATATATGACTTTCGAATTCTGTGGCAACAATTTTCAATCAGAATTCTGATGAACGAAAATCGCACTCGCACGAATTCTGATTTAGAGTGTGCGAGCGGATAGCCTACTTATTTGTCTTATAATAGAACCATTTTTGAAATTCTGAATAAAACGTAGGACATAAGATCGGTGGTTATTTTTTGTAAATTTTAATTTGTAAAAAAAAAATTATTGCAATATCGAATCGAAAAGTGATCATTTCTAAATGAAGAAAAAAATAAATAAGTAAAATCATATAGAAATCATGTATTGCTGTATAATATTTCACAGTATTTAAAAAAAAATATATAAGCAATATAAGCCAAGCAAAGATATGAATTTCTCTATTTATCATATACCAGAATTTAGGATATACATTTTATGTAGAATAATTTATTTTATTTTATTTTGTTATTTCAATTTTCTAGATTATAATTTCTCTTGGGAAACTATATGAATATTTTTTAACTGAAATTATTTCGAAATTTGATATATGAATGGTGTATACGAGTAGATATATAACATGTTATACACATAAACTGGTATTTGTATGTATATATGTGTATATGTAAGATAAAATTATAATAACATTTCGTTTAATTTATAATCTTGGAGTATGTATGTATGAAGAAGAAAAAAAAAAATAAATAAATACTTACAGGCAAATTTTAGAGACTGACAAAAATACAAAACTAAAATAAAATAAAATCTTCTGAAACATTATGTACGAGTATATTATAAAATATACATTGTACGGTTACGTATATACGCGATGAGTACTTTATAATATCAACCATGGAACATACATTAACGTACATACATATTTATGTGTGTACATTTTATTTTTATTATAATATGATGTGATAATGTTATAATTTTTTGAAAAAATCCTAGTCATGCGTATACATATATTTACGTACATTTATAATTTATGCATAATAAATATACTATGTGTACAATGTATGTATGTACATCTTCAAAATATAAAGAAAATTATTTATTATCATATAAAGTTTTTTTTGAAAAAAAAATGAAAAAAAAATGTCTACACTCAATTTCACAACAGAAAAATTCAAAATAAAATAAAGGCAAATAATACCAAAAATTTTGAAGATAAATGGAGCTAATTATATACAAAATGTTTTGTATAAATGAAATCCTTAAATCTAAACCAAACTATAGGAACGTATATGTACATAAATGTACGCGTGTATGTGAAGACTATACGTTAACGTATATGTATGTATGTATGTACGTATATTCTATATGAAAAAGAAAATAAAATTTTCTTACGCCTTCCATATATATTTTGATTCCGCAAATACAAATAATTCAACAGAAGATGAAAACAAAAAAAAAAAGAAAATAAATAAATTGAAAATTAGTCAAACGTATACATACATATTCGTGTATATATAATTTTAACGCATATAATGTCTATAATTTGGGACTTCAAAATGAAAACGAACATATAATAATTCTAAATTTTCTTTCATTCATATATAACATTCTAAAAAAAAATGTCTTTTGCCAAATCATCCAAAATTCATCATTTCTGTTTTTATTTATTTTTATTGTACATTCATGGAGTAAAAAAAATTTTTCATATTTGTATAGGAAAAAAACAAAAAAAAAATAAAGCACTGTAAAAATGATCAAAATAAAGTCTAGACTCAAAAATTAATCATGATTTTGCAGTGTTACAGAAGTGTTGCCGCAATTTTAACGCAACACTGATTATTTATGTTGCGATACTTTGATGATGCTGATTATAATTTTACGACAGTTTTGAAGTTTTGTTGTCTTTTAAAATTTTACAAATCGATAAAAATTCACAAAAATCAAAAATAAATTAAATAAATAAACCAAATTCAAATAATTGAAATTTAACTCAATGTTCATTGATTTCTTGATCCATTATAGTATTGATAATTAATTTAAAATCAACTAAACGTCATGAATTTGAGGTTATTTATTCATTGCAACATCAAAAATTATGATGCAAATGTTGACTTTGTGATAAGTTAGTATTAACAGTAAAATGCAAAAATAATGAACACATGATTTTAGTCATGATTACTTTTTGAACTGTTGACGAAAGCTTCTTTTGCAACACTAACGCAATGTTGAATTTTTGAACCCACTCAAACTTCATATACGAGAACAAAAATAATTACATATATTTACTACGATTTATAATTAGAATTTCTACGGCCAATAATTAGAATTTTTATGGCTTTTATAAGTACCTAATTGTTATTCTGTTTGTTTTATGAACCGTTTTCTTTGAAAATTATTCAAGTTTATTTTTTCATTTTTTTTTTTTTTACAAAAAAAAAATCTTAGTTAATGTGATAACAATATATCAATAATTCAGTCTGTTATTAATCCGAGTCTTTCATCTTCGAAAAGGCTTTGATCATTCATGGGAATTCATTTTGCTATACATACATTTTCTGATTATTATTTTTCAATGTTAATTATCGCATGAACTTAAAATTTTTATTTTGATTCTTTCAAAGTTTTTCTCATTTCATTTTTTTCTTTTTTATCTTCACAAATTTAATTAAAAGTGATGAAAAATTATTGTATATACTAGTATATATATATTAACTGATTGACAATGACAATGAAATTTATTTTTGTTGTAGTACCTACATAATTTTAATTATAACGCCAATGATGACGAAAGATTTAAAAGAAAAAACGAAATATTTTTTTGTTTGTTTATATCGTACAATTTAAATGAAAAAATATAAATATAAACAAAGTGTAATAATTTACACATATACTACATTACATTTTATACTCGTACACATTTATGTATGGTGAAGATTATATATACCTACCATTTACGTGTATGTTTTAATGTACAAAAATTAATTTTAAAATTTTAGTTTTGGTTTTTTTCTTCTTAGAAATCGTTGGATATATGTATTAAATAATTTTGTTTTTGGATATATCTATGTATCATATATATATTTTTCATCACAATTATAACGTATATAAGTAACAAGTATAAACTTCTTAGATATAATTATACAAGATAAATTCATTCATGTATATTTTTTTTTCATATTATTTAAATTATTCATTTGTATATACCTATACGTGTATGTATGTACATGTACATGTTTGAGTATAGATGATGAGATATTTTAAAAAATGAAAATAAACAATAATAATATAAGAATAATGTTACTTCCGTTTCATGGAATCTTTGTAATGATCAACGTATATACCGCGTTGATCAAGATGTTCAAGTTGTAACTACAATAGGTATATAGATCATAGATGATCAAGATGATAATTGAAACGTTTAATAAATGTATACATATTTGTATTTACGTATCGTTTAGTGGGTAGTAGTAGTAGTAGATATACCAGAAGAGTTCCTTATACAGATAAATGAATATTAGATACGAATCTACACTCTACACATTATCATTTACGAAACAAAAAAACAAAAAATTCAATATTCAATTCTAGACAAAATTGTATTATTTATGAATACTACGTTTTGTGGTTTTATTATATAACATCGCAACACATACATACATGCGTATGTAATTTTAAATTCACATATACTTATTTGTCTTAATACAATACACATGAATGTGAATAATATAGTTTTTACTTTACATTTTTATTATTGAATTTCAAGAATACGTACATACTTTACTTACGCGATTATTTATACAATCGTCTATATACTAAAAATATACTCGTATTTACATATTATATAAAGTTGTATAAAAAAAATAGCTATTTACGTATACATTAAAATGTCATTTATTTTACAATGATAATAATAAAATTGTATGTAAACTAAACATTACACATACGACACATACAATGTATTATATACGCGAGGATATTAATGCGATACGTGATATGTTTTGTATATGAGTACAAGTAAACAACAAAACATTGTTATTTTGACTGCAATGCGGTTTTAGATTTGCATTTTTGTGCAAAATACAATAAGAAATTATATTACGATTAAGTATTAGATGAACGAAACGACGTATGTTAAAACATTTTTTTTTTATTAAACATATGAAACTCATATATAGGTTTTATGAAAACTTAAGATTTAAGAATTGAAAATTTTTTTTTCATTTTTAATTTGAAAAATATCATAAAACTAATGAAATTTCATTTTGAAGATAATGTATCGAATGTCATAAAGCCTAAACTTAAACCAATCGTACATGCATGATAATGTATGCACGTATCGTAATGTGGTTGTTTAGATGAAGGCGTACGGATCGAAGTACAACAGTAAGCCATTGACGAGCACACAAATCTTCCAATAAAACCAAGTACATACTTCGTCTTATAAGGCTGCAGTTTTCTCCTTCAAAATGCGAAATTATCACTCACCCATGATAGACGCAATAAATAAATTAGAATATTTTCTCTTTTGTGGTTTTCGAAAGATGAAAATGTACGTTTATGTATGTGTGCATATTGCATTACTCGAACGTGAGAAAAAAGTCAACTCAAATAAAATCTGCGTATTTACTCCCATGCCAGTTAAAACATAAAATAGAATTTTTTCTCCTTTGATTTATTAATCAGAAGGTTTGTCATTCGATAAGTTTGATAAGACGTTTGGTAAGACGCAATTTTGAAAAATATATCTGAAAATGAGTGCAGTTAAATTGTTCCTGTCATGTTATTAATGCAATAAAGAAAACGATATTGCATACGTTGTCATGCATATACATGACTGATTTTAGGCCAAAAATTGTTTTGTTTAACACAAATTTTGGTTGAATGCATGGATACTAAACGGAAAACCAAAAAAAAAAAAAAAGAATAAGGTGCCTAAGAATATTACGAATTGTCCTTAAATATCTTGTCATGAATATGTATACTTACGTAGTACATAAAATGAAATGAACATTTAACATAGAAATTTTCAAATATTTATTATGTAAGGTCTAACGTCTAACATAGTCTAACATTAATTACACCATACTATGGCGCAGTTAGTAACAAACATAATTTACCTATACTGTAGAAATCGTTAAACTAATTTTTTCTATATAATCAAAATCATTTAACATCATAACATTTTCATTTTACATGCGTATCGTATAATTCATTAATAATCCAAACATGATGACAAAACGAAAACAAAACAAAAAAAAGGACGACAAATTCTAGAAAGTAATTTTAATTTAAATTATTATAGTCTGTATAATAATCGTACTCATACACATTACATTGCATATTTTTCGTAATTTATGTAGATAATGTCGTGCATATAGAAGAAAATTCAACAAGTTTTATTGAACATTCATTCTCATAAATTCAAGCAAAATTCATGTATATGAGATAGAAGGATAAGGCAGCCACCATAAGTAAGGCATAAATACGGAGTACATGTACACATTTGTACTCTTATTTTATACATATGTAAGCGATTTTTACAGCCCAAAATCAGTGTGTTAGATCGATTTTCACGTGAATTTCATTTTAATCAAAACCTCCCTAAAAAGTACAAAAAATCAAAAGTAAAAAATGAAAAGAAATATAAAAAATTAAACAAATAAATAAGTAATGAAAATAGAATCCTATAATTAGAAATTTTCATATATAGTAAAATAGAAAAACAAAATAAAAATTAATTGAGACTGAGAATATAACAAATAAATCATATTTTGATTTTCTTTAATATTTTTTATATGCATACGAGTATGTATTTACGTGTATATATGTATGTATGTATGTTCTTCAATAATAATTCTACGAGTAACATAACGTTCATACTTTTCGGTTGGTACCAAATGAAAATTTTTGTGGTATAGAAAAATAAATAAAATTTTCAATTTTTTTTTTATATATGTTTGTACAAATTATGTACAAATTATGTAATTATGTATAGACTTTATTTGTATACATAAATATGTTTTAATATATGTAAATTTTTTATGTACAATGAACGTCAAAAGTTTTTGTATATCTCCATATTTAAATTTTGGATACCTGCTGTAGCTACTAGTCAGAATCAAATGAACACATCTTTCCATTTTTTGTACAAATGAAATCCTGACATCCTCTCAATACTAAACCGAATGTTCATTTTCCATACCTCTGTTCATTCTCAAGTTATAACAAAGTAATCGAAACATATGTCTCAGAATGTTTCAGTCAAAAGTGTTTGTACACTCATATAATTTCATATTACATATAGCTTTTTATACAGTTTTTCTGGTTTATTTTTTTTAATTTATTACAAAGAAATGACAGTAAACTGACATCTTTCGCCCTTACCACGACTCGCCAGGGCCTTTTGACGACGGTTTTTCTGGGTAATGTCACAAAAATCTTTTTCTTGCAAAAACAATTTTATTCCTTTTTAATGATAATTAGTGTAAAGCGCTTTGGACTTCCATATGCAATTTACTTCAATATATGTATCAAAGATGAATCTTAGATGGTTTTTGATACCAAATTTTTTTCACCACTGCTAAGGTTGACATAATAGTAATATCAATTATGTACATATATTTTATTTGAAGAATAATAAACTTTTCTATTACATTAAAATGAAAAACAAGTGTCTTTTACTTGTCAAAAGGTAATTAGGAAGAGATAGAGAGAGAGAGAGAGAGAGCATTTTACAAAAATTTGAAGGTGTATAAAGACTTTTGAAGTTCACTGTATATGTGTATAATACATTTTAGCAGGAAAATTATAATTTTTTTTATTATACTTTCATTTAATACTTACGATATGTTAATTTAGTACTTATACATACATATAAATTTCTAAATATTTATCAATATAATGTATATACCAGCAGTACAACCTTTTTTTGTTATTAATAGAAAATTTATAGAAAATGAAAAAAAAATAAAAAATAAAAAATTAAATAAAAAGTTAAATTTTTTTAGAAGGATTCAAATCGAAAATTTTGAATTTTTCATCACATAAATATGAAATCTAAAAATTATGCTTGTAAATTATTTTTCGGAATGTATGAAATAAATTGTAAAAATGAATTACAATTTTTTCTCAAAAATTATGTAATCAAAAATTGAATATGGAATCTAAGCTATACACGATACGTGAGTACACTTATTTATTTTGTAATTTTCAATTCGATCATTTCAGTTGTATAAAAGAATAAGTAGCATTGATGAATGGATATGGATAGATACTAACATTTACTCGTATTTTTATTCGAAACATTGGGAATCTACATAATATTATACTTATTGAAATATGCGATATGCATGAGTATTTAGTAAATTATTAGGAATAATTACACGCCATAATAATTTTTGCCATCTATATCTTATGATGTATTACATATAAGATATAGATGGAGATAGATATGCACGAAAAAATTAAAATTACATATAAAAATATAAGGAATTTAATGAAGATAATATACTTCAACATATATAGTAAAGTTGGTTGATGGAGTTATCAATCATTAAAAATGATCAATAAATTTTGATGTCTCCATATAGTAAGTATTTTAGAATAATTTTTTTACATAATGTCGGTTTGCAATTTATTTAATTTTCACTTATAATAATTTACTCGTATTCGTATGTACATATGTAAGTTAAAAGTATTTATTTATCAAGATCCGCCAGCTAATTAAAATCTAACATGATATTTATCTATTTGATATTTATCTATTTGATATTTATTTAAGTATTTATTTATTTTATTTTATGTATGCGTGTGTATAATATTATGTAATATTGTTGTACATATATGTATAACTGTTATATGAATTTAACTTTTAAATGAATAGGTATATAGAATCTAGATTGTAAAAATATAGATCAATTTATCTATGAAAATATAAAATAAAATATGAGAATTATATGTATGTGTATATAGTTTATCATAATTTGATCATTTTCAATTCATTTCATCATTTTCACGTTCATCTAATAGATCATTATTATTATGAGTGTGCCGTGCCATATATACTCTCGTAAATATTTTATTTTATTGCGACTTTTTGGAATTGAAAATTTTTACAACATTTCAAGATCAAAATAAGTTCAAGACGAACATTATTATTTTCAATTTTTTTTTTTTTTTGAATATTATAGAAAAATTATTCATTGCAATCAATTGGATTGGGCACACGCTATGTATAGATTAAGTCGTATGTATTTACTTTTATCAAAATAATTAGGAAACTCTCCCCGTCTGCATAATACAAATATTTAGTATAGTTTAGTTGTATAATCAATGAATAGATGCAACATACAAATTTCTATAATATTCACAAATTGTATTTTATGAAAACGTACTACTAATTTACATATATACGTATACTCGTACATAAGTACATATGTGCTAATATTTTTTTTTATATATATACACAATTCTATATATTTTATAAAATATTGAAAATTATTATGTAAAACAATATTATTATGTGAAATATGTATACTGTATTTATTGCATACAAGATACATAATAATAAAGATAAGTACGAGGTACGAGTGTGTATAGTAGATGTTTTATTTTAGAAATGAATTTTATAAGGAAAACACCTAATATGCTAATAGTATGTATAAGAAAGAATTTTTTTTTTTTATAGAAATTTGCATTTTATTATTTATAGTGGCAACGGAAGATACTCGTATATGGATATATGCATTCATCTAAAATATTTTATATGTATCTAGATACATATTTAAATAACTGACTGATCAATTTCAAAATTTCTTCTTTTCCGGAATTATTTAGTTCTTTTTTTTTTGTTCTTTTTGTTCTACTTAAATGCAATTTATATCCATTGTATTTTTATTATTTTTTGTAATTATTTTTTTTTTCTTAAATTTTTCAAGTTCAATTCCATATTGCATGTGAGTACGCGAGTATATAGTGAATGATGATGATGATGAGGAATGGGGTGATGATAAGATGAAATATTTATTATTTTCATCATCATATAAGTGAATATTTCGCATTCATAATAATGAATGTCTGTCTGTTTATATCTGCCTCGTCTACACACATTGTATTTGTATCCATATAAAGTCGTTAAAAGTGTTAAAAAATAATCATTATATATTATAATAATCATCATCGCACATTATAACGCAAACATTTATACCTTAGACAATAGACCAGATAGATTTTTTCCGCATAAATACAGAGGTGTAAGATGTATAATCTTTTCATTCATGAAAACAAAAAATCTAAATGATTCATTCATTTATTATTATTATTACTGCAACATAATATAATGTAATTGTATGCGTGTATGTGCAATAAATATAAATTATTCTTATAAATTTACTTATATCTACACGACTACACTTTTAAAATTTGTTGTGTATGCTTAATATCAATATCGCTTCTACTACTATACTACACACTATTTAGACTAATGTAATAGAAAATTTAATTATTGAAAAATTATCTTTATTACATTTATTATGTGTAAACAGAAAAAATTATAATCGAATCTACACACATACCAGTGCAGTGCATTATTGTATGTAGTGAATTATATACGAAAACAGTGTACTTAAATATTTTGCACTCTAAATTATGTACATATACGCGCAATGTTAATATAAGTTGTTTCCGAAATGTACATACAACAGAATGAAATTTAAATAAAAACATTTTCCGAATGCTATATTTTCAAATTGAAATCAAAATCAAAATAAATATGAGAAAAGAAAAAGTTAATGATCATGAAAAATTTAAATACAAAAAATTATTGTGCCTTAACGCTTTTCATGTAATGGATGAAATTCGTATTCGTACGTAAAAATGAAAAAATGTAAAGTACCCAGTACAAACAGCTATAGATTTAGATATACAGAGTGTTTATTTTGAATGAAAATGAATTCGAAATATGTAATAGAATCCATACAAAAAGACGGTAAACTATAATATAATAATAATCGTATAGTATCTAGTAATAAATTAAAACCAAAATAAATAAATTCTTAATAATAAATGGAAAATAAATTAAATTAAAATAAACAAAAATAAAAAAAAAATAACATAAAAAAATGGTGTGGTGTATGAGGTGAAAATTATTTTATATTTATTTTAATTTTATTTTTAATTCCTTTTTGTAAAAAAAAAAAAAATATCTAAATCACAGTAACAAAAATAAAAAAACAACAACGAAAAATAAAATAACAATAACAAAAAAATAAAATTAATTATCATATAAAAATTCAAGGACATAATGCTGGATAAAATCTGGATAATTCAAACAATTTGTTTTGGATTTATTTTAGTATGGTGAGTTTTTAATTTGAAATATATTTTTTTTTCTTCAATTTTTTAATTTATTTCACAGGTATAAAGTTTTCTCTTCCCTTAATAAAATTTATATCCAGTAAACCTCTCATTATAAGATGTACTCTTCTTCTTCTTCTACGGCCATCCAGACCTTGTCCGGTTCCTTGCCTCTTGGAGAATGCGCCTCCAGTTCTCTCGATCCCTTGATGCCACTAACCAGTTTCAAGTTTGTTGATGTCTTCTCTAACAGAGTCCCACCACCTATTTCTAGGCTTTCCTTTTTGACGTTTGCCTTCTATATGTTGCCGAGCAGAACTTTTTTACAAGGATTACTTCCTTCCATGCGGTTAACATGTCCGACCCACCTGAGTCGCTGGATTCTTATGAATGACTCTATATCCATGTCATCATACAGGGCAGGGCGTATAAGATGTGCTCATGTAAGACAAATTACCGGATAGCGCACAAACTTAATTTAAGGTCCCGAAAAAATCATCAGCAAACCAAGAAAAAAATCGCCCAACATACTAATTTCAATTTAATAAATAAAAATTATATTTGTTTTCTTCATTTATTTAATCACAAAAAGACATATTGCATGAGTTATATATCTGTAACATTATAGTACGAGCGTATACGAGTACGCGACTTTTATGCGACCTACACAATAAATTGATTGTACAAACGAACAACACAGCATTTATGTACACAGCCAGTAGTTGGCTTTTTTTGTTATCTCACGTGATATTCTGCAATTATTTTATTTATTTATCATTTTAATGCATTTTGTATCCGTGTAGGAGGTAAATAAAATTTTTTTTGTATATGTGGATTTATACAAAACTATAAAAATTTTAGTTGATATTTTTTATATAAAAATGAACATACAAAATGGTTTATAAGATTTTCTATAGTACTGAAACCAAATTAACATAAAATTGATAGTAGATAGACAAAAATAATGCATATTTTTCTAATATCATCATCATCCTTTAGTGTTTAGTCAACAATACACGTATACGAGAACATATTTTATAGTGAAAATTTTGTAAAATAAATATTTTCTTAAACGAAAAAATTGAAAAAAAAAAAAACGAAAAATTAAAATGAAAATTATCTGTTAAAGACGAAAAACTTTTAACTTTTCATATTAAATTGTTATGATAAAAAGGTGACGCTGATGACGAAGACGACGTCAAAAAGGCACAAACAATCTACACATATACTACGAGCTGCAAACTATTCGAAAATCTATGTACAAAATAAACAAAAATTAAAAGTAAGAAAATTTTTAAAAGGAATTCATGCTGAAAATCTTTTTCAAAAAAAACTTTTTTCTTCATGGTATTTTACAATGGATGTGATGTACATAGGCGTGTATCTTATACGAGTACACGCTTGTACATTCCTACGTATATGCAACTACCATTTTAAATATGTATATATGTATTCCCTTCAATCTTTCAATATATAGTAAAATAACAATATAATATACTTTAATGTATATGTAGGTTTTTTTTAAATAAATTTTTTTTTTAATTTTTAGTTATATTTTTAGAAATGCATTCTATCACGAATATGAAAATTTATTTAATTTTATTTTCCTTTTTTCTATATACCTACCTACTAGACGTGAACTCTCCGCGGCACATAATTATCGACAATTTTAAATTTCTTTTTCCCAGGATCCATTTTCAATGTATTATGTTGTGTTGTGTCAAATTGTCACTTTGTTCCATACTGACTTTTAGGTAAAAAGTTGATAAAATTTTTAAAACACAAAACATCTTATTGAAATTTCGGACAATAATTGGAAATTCCAAGAATTGGAAGGAAGAGCATATAGCGCACAAAAGTAGGAGACATGGCACATGGAGGCAACTTCTGTTGAAGATTAAAACTCAATTTATGTCACAAGCGCTATTGATGATGATAAATTTGAAATTCATCTACAGGATAATCACAATGCATTTTCAAATGTCAAAATATCTGAAAATTTAAGACTGCTACTTGTAATCATGAATCATGTGTCAAGGAGTGTATATGTGCCTATATTTTTATAATTTCCATTAAAAGAGTGATCTAATATAGAAAATTTACAATGGAAAAAATATTAGTAAAAAAAAAACGTCTACACTTTTGTACATAACAGGCAGACAACAAATAAATAAAATTTATTTCTATGTATAGGTGCATATCTAGATAAATATTTTATTTAAAAAAATTTCTTTTTATAAATTAAATATGTATGTATACATTTTTTTCCTATACAAAGGACTTTCTTTTGCATACAATCTATTGGCTCTGCACGTATAACACAACAAAGAATATTCAAAAAACTCTAAACCTTGGCTTACTTTCAATAATTCCATTGCATTATTTTTTTTTCTGTAATTTTTTATTTTTTTAAGAAAAAAGGATATTTATAAATTGACAAACATCGTGATATATACATATATATTCTCATACGTACAAGTATTTACTTTATAAATATTTTTAAAAATTTTACGTCAATAATATATGTATGAATAATGAGGAAAGTTAAAAATACATATATAGCTGCATGTATTTGTATTGATCTGCAAGTTGTAAATTATATGCAATAAAGGGCATTTAAAAAAAATTTACATACAACCTATTCTATATACCTTATAACATATGGATAAGCCAATATATTCATAGAAATTATTGCGTCAATGAACAGTATACGATAGTGAAAGTTTAAAATTAAAAAGAAAAAAATATATACAAGATAAAAGTGAGTGTAAAGGATATTTGTTTTACTATACATATAATGTATACGAATACTCAGTCCATTATGACACCGTCGATCAATAATTCTGTCAGATATATCAATCCAGTTTATCATCAGTAATTAGTTGCTGATGTATACATTGCCTTGCTGATTGAATTAATGATCGACTTAGGCGAGAATAGCGCGCTGGATGGAGTTTGAACTCGGAACCTCAAGTATACCAATCCAAACATTAAAAATATAGATTTGCATTTAGAAGTATAATGTAAGCTATTAGAGTATAAAAATGACACTCTAGAAGCAAAAGAGTCATTATACTAACGAGTATTTATACTCGAATTGTGTACATAAATTTCAAATTTTCTCTTTCATTCGTTACTTACTATTCATCATTTTATCTCAAAATTTTTAATTGTTAATTCATTTCTCTTTTATTTTAATTTTTTTTTTATTTTTGTTACAGGTTACCAAAGGATATTGAAGCTAGAAAAAATTATACGATTAAACCGAAAGTTGTTCTTCCTGAAGATTATGTCAAGGGTATAAAAAATATATTTAAGAATATTAAAAATATAAAATACATTACATAAATGTTAAAATTAAAATTAATATTTAAATATAATAATTTCATATTTTACAATAGGTACATTATCCTTCATTCCTTCATTTCTTATTCTTTTATTTAAAAATTACATATTCATATTACTATAGGTACTGTATCGTATTAAATCAATGGCCTCTAATGCAAAAGAGTATGATTGTATAGAGTAGAGCAGGAAAAGTATTAAATGCTGTTAGTTGATTTTCTGTGTTTTGTCATGTACAATTTTCGCGTTCTACTAAAAGAGAGAAAATCAACTTTTTCTCGATAATAAAAATACGAACGAATACACATGATGTGTGAAATACTATTCGTACTACCCTACTGGAAGTGATGTGATGAATTCATCGATGAGCTCTTGATGATTCTTTAGATGATCTCATCAATGAATTTTGTTCTAGCACCGGGAAAAAGTTCATTTATATACTTTTCGCCTATATAATGAAACATTAAATGAACATCCGATGAGCCTTTCGATGATTATCATGTATCACTCATCAGTTGCCAACCAGTGAAAAACCTGATGAGCCTTTCGATGATTATCATGTATCACTCATCAGTTGCCAACCAGTGAAAAACCTGATGAGCCTTTCGATGATTATCATGTATCACTCATCAGTTGCCAACCAGTGAAAAACCTGATGATCATGTTTGTTGAGGATATAATAAGAAATAAATTAAAATAAATTCAGCCTTTTTTTTTTCATTTTATTTTACATACATATACCATTTGCAAAAATTTAATTCATTTATATAAACAGAAAAAAAAAATAAAAAATAAAGTTCATTCATAAAACAACATAACATAAAAATTATAGTTAATTCAACATAGATTATTTTTTAGGTATCAGCTTCATAAACTTACTTCATACTGCAAAAATAAGAAAAAAACATATAATCAAATAATGTGAAGTAGTTTATTTATAAATTTACTTTACCGTGCATTACATTTCGCTCTGTTTTGACGATTGTGAGCCTTCAGTATCGCTTTGCGTAGCTGTTTTTCATATTCTTTTCTAGAATATTTCAAGCGACAGGATTCTAATAAATAATAAGTGTAAAGTATAGTTATAAATTTTTTTTAGTTTTACGACACAAATTCTGCATCGTCAATATTCTGATGTGATTCAATAAAAATAGAATTAAAAACAAAGCCTACATTTTCGTGAAAACTAATAGATTTCACATACCATATAATACAGAATCAAAAAGCTTTAGTGCCAATAATTTCCTTTTTGTACATCGGCCTTCCACATTAAATTCAAATGCTACAGCGTCGCTGAGAATCGCTTTGAACACCTCTTCTATGCCATTTGTTATGAATCTGCTTTTCAAAAATGAAACCTAAAATTTTAAAGTTAAGACAAATATTTAGGTAATTATAATAACAAAAATTTTACGAAAGCAGCTGCAAAATTTTCATCTTTTAATTTTTCCTCTATTTCTGCTAAATCAACTAAAGATTTAGCTGGAACCAACAAGCTTATTGCTTCTACTTCCGGATCCTGCTCTTCTCCAGTTATTTTTCTTATATTTTTATTAGTTCTCTTAATAAGGACAAGGCAGATAGAACCTGTTACAAATGCACGAGCTGGAGCATCACACGTGAATAACCGAACTTTGAATACTTTTATGTCATTTTCAACTTGAATTCCATTAATTTGAAGCATTGTAACTTCATTAACTAATTCTTTTAAGTACTCATTTACATTATGTGGTTTTTCTGTTCCACTGTAGCATCCAATTAGAAATAATTTTGAGTTTTTGTCAGAAGAAACAGCTCCCATTATTGGCCATATAACTCGTTTAGAACTCTTAAAAAGTGAAACTCCATCTATGCCTATATCGATTTCTATCAAACTTGAATTTTTTAAATGTTTAAACTGCCCACATAAAAATGCATTTTGAATACCATAATGGTAGTATTCACCAGGACCAACTTTTTTAATTTCTAAAGGAGCAGTTGATGTTTGCAAAAGTGTTTTCGCTGATTGTGGCAAGTTCTTTATTCCATTTTTACCTAAAACCTTCAATAAATCCGTAATGCAAGTATGCGAAACTTTATTTCTTATTGCCCATTCTGCAAGGTCTTTTTGGATTTCAGATGGAGCAATTTCGGTCTCTGTTTCAAAAATTTCGTCTGAATCAGACAGGCCGTAATTTTCGTTACTAGCATTATTTATTTCTTCAAGATTTGTTTCTCTTTCATTCTGCAAGTAAGTATTGTTGTTACTGTTAATATTATAGGAATTAGATCGTGCAAACGAATCAAGATTTCTGTATCTTTCAACGTTTTCTCTATAATTAACTAACTCCTCACTCATTTGATTTGAAATTGTTTTTTTCGAAGACATTTCTAAAGTTTGAATAGCTACAGTAAAGAGTATTTCAGTGAAAAGAAATTAAAGTAAATAGTTAAAGGGCATAAGTAGAAATAAATTAAAAAGAGCAAAAAATTCCTATATTTCTTCTATTTCCTATATTTCTTATTTTTTAAGCTTACCTTATATTCAAATAATGCACTCCACTTTTAATTTTCAATTATTTTTTGATTTTTTCTAAAAACACTGCACTTCCAATATTTTATAATTAATTTATTATCGTTCTAAAAATACTGCACTTCTACTAATAAGATACACAATTTAATGATTCAAAATAAAAATTTTTACTGAGCCACGTGCCGACCAAATTAAAAAAAATATCCAAACAATAACGGGAATGTTTTTTCTAATGACTATTATAGATACCTTACACGTAATTTTCATTAGAAGATTCATTGATACGATCATCGAAACGCTCATCGATTCAAAAATAAATTTTCAAACAAATGTAAATTATGAAGCATATATAGATTTTGGGGGATCAATATATTTTACCAATTTTACTAATACTCTCAAAATTTATCTAAAGTTGTATTGGTTTATATAAGCCTCTCAGTCCGCACCGATTTGTCATTTCCTCTACTCATGATCAGAATCCAGTAGGGTAGTGTGGCCGTAGCGTATGTATACTACAGATACCGTACTGAGTCAATAAACTCTACTGCTACAAACTATGTATAGAGTAGGGAAACAAGTATAAAATGTTATTAGTTGCTTTCTGTGTTTTCCTGTTACGTACGATATTCGCATTCTACTCAAAGGGGAAAATGAACTTTTTCTCATCCATGAAAATATGAGCATATGAGGAGCAATTAAAAAATGTTGTTAGTTGTTTTTCTGTGTTTTGTTGTGATCAATAATCAATATTCGCTTTCGCATTCTGCTAAAAGAGAAAATACGAGTATACAAGAAGAGCAAGTATTAAATGTTGTTAGTTGCTTTTCTTTCTGTGTTTTGTTGTGATCAATATTCGCATTCTACTGAAGGGGAAATTCAACATTTTCTTAACCATGAAAATACGAGAACATAATATGTCAAATATTGCTCGTATACTATTATAGCGTATATTCTTAGTTTCACATTTTTAAATTATTTTGTATTTTACGTTTTTTTTTTACTTATATATTGTGATAAAGGTCTTTGGCATACCTTAACACACATACGTCATATACGAGTACATCGGACGTAGGTACATATGTAAAAATATTTTTATTAATGTACAAGTTATATATAGGCAAATGCAATATAGTACACACATCAATAAAAATTGTGCAAAAGTTTTATTTATTCATCCTTGATATGGATTTACTGTATGATGTATACCTTTCTATATGAGTATATTGCTTATGCTATAAATACATTTTATAGTAATTATACTAATATTAGTCAAGAATTTGCGCTAATGAAGTTTTAAAAACTATAAATACACTTAAGAAGGATATACCACCAAAATGGTAATTTATTCAATATTTTTGTATTTTTTTATATGTTTATGTATGAACATTTAAAGGCTCAAAAATCTAAAAATAAATAAAATTAAATATATAAAAATGTATAGTAAATTACAGGTACAGGATTATCATAAGTAATTTTGTGTTAATTACATATATAAATTTATATAACTGGGTAACTGAGTTGTTAATGAATAATTTTTTCATTATACGATGAGTTACTTGTACATAATACATTCTTATAAAGTGTACAATTACGAACAGTCGAACACTTGTATAATACATAATACTCTGATATACATGGGTATATAAAATGAAAGATATCGTAAACATTTCTCGATAAGGACATTTAAAAAATGTTTACATACATTACGTATTTATGTGTAATCGTTAAAACTATAAGACTAACATAGATTTTTTTCTGGTTCATTTTTAGGACAACTATATTGCGTGTGCTTTACAAATATAATCTATGAATTTACATATACATACATACATATACTTGAATGAGTACTTTGTACATACTCGTACAAGCAAATATAAAACTGCTTGACGTCATACATTAAGTCAGTTTTATGGTTTTATGCAGTTGTTTTTTTTTTTGATAATGACTTAAAGCAAAAGAATAAAATTACTAAAAAGTAGCGACATTTTAAGTAAAGTAAAATACAGCAAATAACGTAAATATAATCAGAGTAATTCATTTCAATTCAATATGAAAATACAGAAATATACATACAAATATCATATATGCCGTATTGTCAATGTGTGGTATACGAGTACATATACCGAATGTACATATATTGTTTGCATTAAATATAAACACACACAGACTTTATTTACATAAAATAAAATAAATTACTATTTTGATCCGTATACAAATCTCTCCAATTTTTTTCGCCCATACATTTTGTCTACCAAATAATATTTCCAAATACCAAATACTTATATGTATGTATAACTTATAACATTCATATGAGTCTAATACAAGGATATTATTTTATCAAATTCAAATATTTGTCATACAATGTATTAAATCCATACCATAATGACATAATATACAAAACATAATGACGAAGATGATATGTTATATAAGGACACATCCTAATCATGTTAGTATACTTTATAATACATAGTGTATTATTTTGTGATATTAATCAGGATATACATATGATATTTATTTGATATATAGTACAGCATAGAGAAGGAATAAATGTAAATATGTGTACATGTACATTTAATATGATTTCAACAATAATCAAAAAAAAATTTTGATTGAATTTTAATGAATTCATAGGAACGAATATATAAAATTTCACATTAAATAGCAAAAAAATGATGATAAATCTACTCGTATAACGACAGGATTATAAAAAAAACGATTAATTTTGTCGATAATCGCACTTGAAATAATTTTATTTGTTCCTTATTTACACTGAGTCTTCAATTATAACCGCACAAATTCTTAATCTCTCCTGAATTTAGATGTCATCGTCATCATAACTAAATAATCTCATTTAAAACCTTCATTCATTTCCAATACAGATTTTATTTAATATTTGTATAATATTCTCACATAAATATGGGTACTTTTTATATTTTAATTTACCTATTTAATATTTTTATCTCTTTCTCTCTTTTTTTTTCTCTATACAGAAATACGACCACCTTCTCCAAAGGGTAGTCCAGTGATAGTAGAATTTAGCGTATTTGTTGTAGATATTAATTCAATTAATGTAGAAGATATGGATTTTAGGTAACCAAAAATAAAATATAAAAAAAAAAACAAATAAAAATTTTTTTCTTTATATATTTTTTCAAATAGGATAAGAATTTGAATTATTTTACATTTTTTTTTTAAATGAAAATTTATATTTTATTTTATTTACGTAATTCTCTAATTTTTTGTTAATTGCGGTTTATCTCTTCTTTCTTTTTTTATTTTATTTTATTTTTTTGATTTCATTTAATTTAGAGTAGATATGTTCGTTCATCAAAGATGGATGGAATCAAGATTAAGACTTCCAGATGATATATTCGAAGAAGGTGATGATTATGTAACACTTCCTCCAGAATTTTTTGATAATTTATGGCAACCAGATCCATATTTTTTAAATTCAAAAATAGCTGGTAAGTTTAATATATGTAGATAAATATGCGAATATTTGTATGGTAAACTGTATATCTACATAGTTTTATATGGTTATAAAAAAAAATATTTTCGAAATGAAAAAAAAAAGAAAAACATTTTCCATCTACATAATATTAAAAAGCCTAGCATATCCTATAATAGGTGTCTAGGTTTAGATTTCTTATTTATAATAATATTTCATAGTTTTGCTTATCTTTTTTAATCTAACATTTAACACATTTCTTGCTACTAAGTATATACCAAATCATATAATCCACAAATCTAGATTTCAATTCATGAAAATTGATAAAAAGAAAAAATTTAAATAAAACGAAAATCCTTCTATAAAATAATTACAACTAACAAATCAAATCCTAAAATGTATTCTTTGCATTGGAATAAAATTTAAACCAAAAATATTTAAAGGTCGATTAATATTTTAGGCATATACCCGGTATACTCGCACATATCCTCAGAATGTATATAGATGGTCATAGGTAACCTTCAACATTGTATAAATACAACTATAACACCCATGTACTTAGATTGATTTCATTTGGTAATTCAATTCAATGAAGGGCAAATAATTATATGCTAATCCTTGAACAAAATAAACACCTACAAATTATAGTGCAATTATTATTCGCGAGTACACTGGTATATAAAAAACTTTTTCTATACCATGAGAATAACTTTGTATATACAAAGTGTTAAATAGAGTTAATAATGGTGCATTGCATTTATGTACAAGGAGTGTCAATGTTAAAAATGAAATTTTTTATTTTTTCACATTTTTCAAGATTGTCAAAATGTCAAGTCAACTTTAACTTGACTCCGTTTTCCTTTTTTCAAATGCATATCATCACATTATTTTTTTTTTTAGTCTCTTTATATAGTTTTATTCTCTTTTTTTTAAATTGTAATATACATACATGTATTACGACTATACGATAAGGATATTCTTTAATTATTTCTCTAATACTCTTACATAGCACATAAAAATACTAACTTACATAAAGGTGTAGTATAAGTGATTCGTATAAAATTTGACCTTAAACTTGTATAAATGAAAAACTTTTCTTTTGTTTTTATGAGTGTCAACTAATTTTTCAATGTGAATTTTTTTTTCACAAAATAAAAAAAAAAAAATTCAAATATACTCGTATGTACATATATGAGTATATGGAAAATTTTAAATTAATCGACTTATAACACTATATCTACCTACGAATTTATTACACGTACTCTACAAGTATACGAAAAGGAATCTTGAAATCTACACTTTGGGTATAGCGTTTTCGTGACCAATATTTTAAGCAAAATGATAAAGTATAAATACTACAATATATGTTATAAATTTTATTGCCATATATTCATGATTACATAAGCATATATGTACATATATCCACAGACAGCACATATTACATTGTACTTGTACCTACATATATTATAGATACATATGTGTTATTATTGTTTGTGTTGAAGGTGAAAAATTGTTGATAAAATCTGAATTATTTTCAAAAAATTTATTATTACGTGTACTTATGCACGGCCACCCCCACATTAATTAATTTATTTCTCTAGACTAGACTTTTAATTTAATATATAAAAAAAGTAAGTATAAAAAAGGAACAAATGCATACAGTGTTGTAAAAAATTATGAACACACGAATCATTTTTATAAATTTCTGTATACTCAGTATTATTAAATGATCAACATTGATTGAAATTGAAACCAGAAAATGACAAATGTAACAAAACGCATGTTAATTGATATATGCGATCAATTACAGACAGTGTAAAAATGTTTTAGAATTTTTGACGTTTGCATTCAATGTTTTTGAACTCTTTTATCTCTAAAAATTAGATGAAAGACCATGATAAACTGTACTTATTATTTGCATCAAATGCAAAGCGGCAAGATGAGAAAGACGATCGTGAATCTTGCAAATTTTGACTGAAATTGACTTGAATGAATTAAAATTTGACGTTCACATTTTCGTAAGCATAAGCGTATGTAAATGAACATTTTTTGTGAAAGCGAAAGCTTGTTACAAGTTTACAAATTTGAAAACGACCTGACTTAAGAAGAAATACAGGCGGTGAATTGATTAACAATTTTATCTGTCACTGTAGATTTTCGTAGACATCGAAAATTAAAAAAAATTAGATTTAATTTTCGATTTTTTCTGTTGTTTATTACATACACAACATACGTCGATTGTGTACTACACTACATAAAAATGTAGAAAAAACATTATACAAAATCAATTTTTTTATTTAAGTTTCATTTTTATTGAGTGAAAATTATTTCCTTTTAGTACTTATACGAGTGATATTGAATGAACGAAAAGTTTACACATATCTATAATAAATATTTATAAAAATACAATGTCATATTGTAAGGATAGAAGGAATTATATAATTGAATGAATTTATGTATTGTGCAATAGAAAATAAATGTTATTAAATAATACCTTATTTTGAAAAGAATTTTTTGAAGGATACATAAATATTATAGAAAATTTATAAGGATATATCATTTTATGTGAAAAAATTACATTTAAAAATCATATAATTTTGCAATAATGCTTTCATTTATGCTTCTATATTTAGCTATATGCATAAGTAAACAGAGCCACTGCTAACAGAAAAAACATGTACCTGTACTTATATATGCACTTTCAAGGAATCAATAAACAAACAAAATTTTGTATATTCACCATATACTCATTCACCCCTCGTATTTTTCATTTTATAATTATATAATTATTATTATAATTATAACAATTATTATTATTATTATTATTATTACTCGTATATGTTATATCCTTGTTGTATCATCAATTATTAGGTATTTGCGCAAAAGGAAAAGGCGCATACTTAGGAGATGTTTACTACAATTTAGGTAGGTAGATAACTATGTATGTATATAAATAATGTGTAATAGGTAGTGCAGTATTAAAATTACTACGTATAAATAAATATTTTGCAGTGTATTATACATTTTATTCATTTATCGCATCATAGAATATATAGATTAATTGTATTTGTATATATTTGTATGTGTTAAGATACAAGAAGAATATGTATGCATTTATTATTGTATTTTGTACATACATGAAAATCGTGTCTCACTATAAATAAAATAAAAATAAAATCAAATGCAAAATTCACTAATCAATTTTCTCAATTTTATTGTTAAAGCAATAAAAAAACTATATAATATTATAGTAAGACAATTTATCACCAAAATATACATCAAAATCTCAATGCAAAAATATTGAAAAAAAATAAATTAATATACGCTTTTAAGAGGATATTTCTACATTTATACTGTATATGTTTGTAGTATTTTAGGCAAAAAAAAAATTTCATTTGATATGGCTAAAATGAATTAAAACACACTGTGCGTAGACATACATACTTTCAGGATCATTGTAAATATTTATAAGCAATCATGAAGATAGTTTGAATTAAGGCAACCAAAAAAAAAAAAAAAACCTTCACATTATTTTCATTTTATTTGTCTTTTGGATATGATTTTAATCAATAAATCTTCACTTTATAAAACTTTCAAAATTTAGATTTATTTTTAATTCATTTTTATACCAAAAATTCAAAGAATAAATAAAAGGACATATGTACATATTTTTGTCTTTTATTATATATTCGTTCATTTCTTCTTATTATTTTTCAATTACAGAAATTGCAACATTAACACATAAATTCACTTCAGTCACATTATACAGAAATAAAACTGTACGATATGCAGCTAGAATGCATGCAATAATTGCATGTCAAATGGAATTTCAACTTTATCCAATGGATATACAAGTTTGTCCAATTTATATAGAAAGTTGTAAGTATTATATAATTTGTATTTTTTTTATACTTTACTACCACTAACATACGTTGTTATATAAATATTTAATGAAAAATTTTCTGTATTTTTTTTTTATCTTTTTTCATTTGCATTTGTTTTTGAATTTTTTTGTATAAATTTTGTTTGTGTTTTTTTCTTTCATTTTCCGGATTTTATTTTGTTTGGTGTGTATACATCCTTATCATACGCATACATATACTTATATATATACATACGTGTGTTTATATATAGTTTCATATAATAATCAAAAAGTAAAATTAAAATGGTCTGAATCTGGTGTGATATTAAATCCAGAATTAAAGCTATTACAATATAATTTAGGACAACCATTAGAATTAGAGGAGAGTGATGGTTATATGCCAGAGAAGGCTGGTAATTTTTCACGTTTAACCGTATATTTTCGTTTCGAAAGGCAAATCGGTCATCATTTAATTCAGACATTTGCACCATCATCATTAGTCGTTATGCTATCATGGTTTAGTTTTTGGTTAGGTTTAGATGCAATACCGGGACGTGTTACATTATTAGTTACATGTATGCTAACATTAGTTACAATGTTTACTGGACTGAGAGCTGATATACCGCCAGTTGCATATGTAAAGGTATGAAAAAAGGATATTTTTTATATAAAATTAATTATGATCAAAAATTATAAAATTTTTTATGTCACTATACATATATATAATTATATGTATACCTATATACATACAACTGGTGGATCTCTTATATCCATATATTATATGTATATACATATTTTTGTTAATTCCTTTGTCTATATTTTTTTTATAAATTTTTGTTTTGAATATATAAATTTAAAAATATATAATATATAGGCATTGGACTTATGGATGGCTGGTTGCATGTTTTTTGTATTTGCTGCATTAGGTGAATTTGTTGTTGTTAAAGTATTAGATGTTCAATATCAGTATCAAGTAAATCGAATACCAAAAGTTATACCAATGGTAAGATTTCATTATAACAATTATTTCCTTTTCTTTATATACTTACATATTATACAAAATATCCTTTGAAATAAATAGAAATTAATTATAGAAATTTTTTAACATTATATCCTTCCTTCCTTATTATTTATCCTTACATCCTTTATTATTATTTTCATTTAATTATATACATATGTATATATATGTACAATCGATTATGTGTATATGTATATAAATAGCGTATTAGTGCAATGGAAAAGGGTCAATGCCCGACTGTTGCTAATTGGGAAGGAGGTGCTGTTAGATCACGTAAATCAACTCAAACACCATCAACACCAGGACAGGTATGTATATGAGCATAAGCATTTTGAATAAAAAAAAAATGTATGAAAATAAAAAAAAAGGATATATGAAAGGATAATGAAAATTTCATAGAAAAAAAAAATTTTTTTTTATCCTATAATTTTTTTATTTTATTTTTTGAATGCCGACTAAAAACATGAAAAAATTCAAAAAAAAAATCAAAAAAACAAACAAATGATAATATAATAAAAATTAAAAAAAAAAAATCGTAAAGACTTCATTACAAGGTAATGGTGGACCACCAAAAACAGCTAGAAGACAAAGTATATTATCGGTTGCATGGACAGATACAGATACTGGTGTCGAAAAAGTTATGTGGAGAGAAATTGATAAAATGTCACGTGTCGTATTTCCAGCATTATTTTTAGTTTTTGTGATATTCTATTGGCCTATTCTATTAATGAAATCAAGTTAAAAATATATATAGATACACGTATGTATATACAAATACAAGTAAATAAATATAAATTATATGTATGTATAATAATATGAAATATTTAAAAAAGAAAAAAAAAAGAAAAGAAAAGGATGATAAATAAATAAAAAAATATATATGTACATATATAAAATGTGTATAATTTTTTATATACACGCACTGTATGTATTAAGTATATGTATAAATTTTGTATTATATAAGATTAAAATTCATGAAGAAAATAAAATATATTTAATATACATATATATACGATTATATAATTTATAAACAATGTACCTTACATACATACATATATATATAAATTAATATATAATTAACGCGCATCATATATTATATATATATAGAAAATATAAACAATTTAAAATGAATTATTTACAAATTAATGATAAAACAAAATAACAAAGTAAGTAATAATAATATAAATTGAGCCTGAAAGTCGAGTGGAACTCCTTCGTTACCTAAGAGCGACGAAAAAGTTTGACTAGACGGGGGCTTCGAGTACAATTTATTGACAGCGTTTGACTGAGTGCTCTGGTTCATACCTCCCCCTTAACAAGCAACAAACAATAATAATATAATGTAGATATGTATGTATATAATAAAACTATAAAATACATATAATTGCTAAGAATATATACAACATATTGCGCATATAATATATGTATAATCGAAAAGAATTTTTTTTATATATACTTATGTGTAAAAAATTACACGTAAATTTCATTTGAATTTGTTGTATGTTACATACAGTATAGTATATACAATATAAAATGAAGTTATTATAAGAAATCATTTTTATTTTATTTTTTGTTTTTATTTTTATTTTAAATTTATGGAAAATAGTATATTTGTTTTTTCATATAGATAGAAAAACAGTTTTATAATGAACTATATATATACGTTACATATGGTTCTGATAAAAATTAATTGATTAGCAAAATAAAAAACAGAAAAAGGGATGATTTTACAATCCTAATCTAATATTGAAAATCTAAATAATATGATGAGTGGTATATTATATGGATCAATAAAGTATATCGAGACTAACTATAAAAACAACGATTTCTTGGAAAAATGTTTCTTTATACTTATCAACATTAGTCTTCTGCGAGTCATACATCTCAAAATTTTACTATGTTTCGATCATTTGCAGCAACGCTACGATTGATTTAAGTGACGGTATACTTTTATAATTTCTAAAACAATGAAAAAAAATCTGAATTTCGTGTATTGATAGAATATTCCCTTTTTAACGGGGGAGTAAATACTGTTCAATCACAGCAATGGCTTGAAAAGTATTATCCAAACTCTGTTCCATAAAAAACAACAGAGTTTCTATGGGTGGTATACGCTAATTTTAAACGTGGTCGTACAGCCAAAACAAAAGCTGAACGCTGTGACCGATCAAATAGGACTATTGCCTCAGAAAACATAAAGAAAACCACTAAAAATTGTGATTGACAATCGTATAAAATTAAGTTCTGTAAGGTAGCTGACATCCTAAAAATGTTGTTTGTTTTGGGAATGAAAAATCTTTTTTTCCAAAATGAGTGCCGCATTTGCCCTCGATGGAGCAAAACCAACAACAACAGGTCAATGATGGCAAAATTGCACAAATTGGACTTTTAATGACTTCCACATCCACACAGATTTGGGCTCCAGTGATTATTGGCTGTTCGCAGACTTACAAAAAAACAAAAAAAAAATTCTTTAAAGAAAGAAATTTGAATTCGATGAAGAAGTAATCACTAAAAATAACGCCTATTTTGAAACCAAAAATGTATCATTCTTCATGGCTGGCATTGAAAAGTTGGAAAAGTGTTGTATGAGACTGTGTCACACTTGTAGGAGACTATATGTTAATAAGTGAAGAAAAGTTTTCAGGAATTATTGATCTAAGTACATGCTCGATATATGAAATTTTAAATTCAATTATTTCAATTACCTTGTCACATCAACATATAGTGTTATACACCTAACACATTTATAAAGACAAGAATAAAATTATACTTTTTCCCATTGGAATCCAACATTGTTTCAATCAAAATCAACACTTTTCATGTCAATACCAATTGAATATTATTCAGTTTGATTGAAACAATGTTGAATTTGATTTGAAACGATGTTGTTTTTGATTGAAACAATGTTGAATTCCACCGGTAAAAAGTATATAATTGAAGTGCATCAATATTATATGAATACAATAATTATATTTGCCTTTTTTAAAATTCATTTACACACATACATTACATATAATGTACATATTTATAGCGTCAAATGTTTATCATAAATAATAATTATACGAAAAAACAATTTTCTTTTTTTTATTTATAATGTCACACAAAACAAAAAATGCCTCGCAACATAATAACATAAAAATACTATATAACAAATATAACAACAAAAAATACAAAATAAAAATGCCTTAAAGATATATTTTTTTTTTATAAAAAGATAGAAAAAAGTTTAAAAAATAATAATAATAATATTCACACATAATATGATAAAAATATAAAATTTTACTTTTTTAGAAAAATGCTCAAAAGATTAATAACGTACGCGCTACTATACATACAATATAATATAATATAATAAATAAACTATACATACAAATATGATAGTAAATAGCATTATACACATGTATGAATGTAATATGTTATATATAATGATGACAATCAATTTAAAATAAATAATTTTTTGTCAATTTACATAAGTGTAAAGGTACTTCTCCACGATGCAATTTTTCTTGCGCGAAATTTGTCTTGCATGCAAGAAAACTTGCAGTACTTCGTACACACGACGCAATATTTCATGAAAAATATGCAATTTTTCTATCATGCAAGAAAAAAATATCTTTGCAAGAAATTTTTATTGCACGAGCACTTACACGAAATTCTCATTTTCTTGCCTATGCATTATATGTCAAATATTAAATATTTTTTTATTTTTTCAATATTTTAAGAAATGAAAGGCCTACCTTTCTAATAATAATAATAATAATAATAATAATAGAAAATACATACCAAATTCACAAGAAGTCACAGCACAACACAACATAAACAAACGAATGATAGATAACACAGCAACCCATTACATTTTACTCAACTGATTTTATTGCATATGCAAGAGAAATATTTATTGAAATAAATTTTTCTTGCGCGAAATATTGCATATCTTTCTGCGTACACTATGCAATAAAAAAAATTGCTTGCAATAAGAAATATTGCATGAAATACGTTTTCTGTGCAATATTTCATCTTTCTAGGCAGCGTACACTTCGAAATAAATATTTCGTGCAATTTTATATGTCAAAATCGTATTGCATGCAAGAAAAATTGCATCGTGGACGAGTACCTTAATTATATGTATGATATATGATGTGATGATATGAAAATATAATGAGAGTATTCAGTTAATTTAGTAAAAGGCACGTAAAATCGAGTAAACCTTGTAAAATGCAGGTATTTACACGTTTTTTTGAGATTTAAATGCCTTTTGCTATACATTAAGTTAGTGAAAATCATCAATGTTAAATACATAAAAAAATGTTAATGAAAAAGTATAACAAGAAAAATAATTTTAAATTAACGGACATATGTACATAAATATGTACATTTGTAAATGTTTAATGCAAAATTTTAAAAAAGAAAATTTTTATTTGATTTATAAAGAATTAAAAGGAAAATTTATTATTTAATTTTAAATTGTTTGAAAATCACATACGAATACAATGCAATATGATTGGTGAGTGTACGGTGACAAACAAAATATTTGCAATAAAACAGAAATATAAACTGTATTATAGTAGTGCAGTAGTTTACATATATATCGGAAAATCATGAAAATTTTATGTAATTTTTCTCACAAAACGATGTGCAATTCTAACAAGCTAAAAATATTGAATACTTTATCGATTTTTATTAACAAAAATTTGACTACAGTGTCAGAACAAGAGTTTAAATCGTTTATGTGTGAAAGTAAATTATGGAAAATTAATTAAATATATACATATATTGGCATTAAAATAAAATATTCATGTGAATTATATTATTGATTTCAAAGAAAACTGAATGAGAAACGAATAAAAATGTTGATACGTATTCCATAAAATATTTCCGTCATTTGCAAATTTTCTTCTTACATTATGAAATTTTCGTCGAGATAAATGGTTGGTTGATGTCTTGGATAATTACGCAGTTACGCACCTACACGCACAACGCATGAGAATTTAATAATAAATATATTTATTTCAAATCATAGACATACGCAGCTCGTAAAAAGGAAACAGTTATGAAGTCTCGTAAAAATAGGGCCAATTATGTCACTTAAGCAAGACCCTAAATAGACGTGACGGGACGAAAGAAATTAAACGAACGTAAATACACTTTTCGTCATTTTAACAATTTGCCCTAAATAGAAACGATTCGAAACGAGTAAATTATGTATGAAACGAGTTGAAACGATAAAATGTACGACCGCTACGACACTATCCGTTTCGTTTCGTTTCGTCACGTCCATTTAGGTTATAGCTTTAAGCGAATTACGAAACTTACAAGATTATAAATGAATACTCTCAGTCTTGTTCATTTACGCAGAGTTTGTAAATTCTCGAAAGAAAGGAAAATGTTATGAAGTTACGAGATTAGCAATTAATACCCTTGATGATTTATCAATTTTTTTAAATTTTTTTTTTTGAAAAATATTACACAAAAATTTATTAGCATCCTAATCTCAACTTAGTTTCATGTGTTTTGTTCACCGCCACTGTACATTTACGTTTAGATACATACCCATATATTTCTGTATGATGAAAGGTGATTTGTTATTAGGTATTTTTATCCTACAGTCGAGATAAAAAATTTAAATTAAAAAGCATTTCCTTTTTTATTTCTCATCACAGTCGCATTAAACATTAGCTTTATTTGTACATTTGATGTACATAATACAAACACATTTATGTATATTATTTTTTAATAAAAGAAAAAAAATATAAACGGAGAATATGGTATTTTATATAAATATATCAAGGTTACTACTCTACTACATATATTATTATTAACTATACAATTGATCGTCATACAATAGACAATATTGTTAGGTATGGTATGATTACATATAATACATACATAATTTACCTACTGTAAGTTTTTCGTACATAAATGTAGTCTTACATTTGTTGTATCTTGTATGTTACACAATGTATATAAAATTGTAAAAAATAAAATAAAAAATAATAATATGAAAAATATAAATACATACATACATATGTGTACATAGAGAAAAAAACAAATTAATTAAAAATGTAAGATAAGATAATAAAAGAAAAAATATAGAAAAATAAATACAAATGAAAGGAGAGTATGCGAATGGATAGGCCTACATGCAAGCACTACAATACATATTGTTGAGACCTGTTGAGATCTTTTGTATCCTATCCTACAACCACCACAATTAAAACTACAAATCTCCTCCCTCATTTGTTATAGCCAAGATAAATTTAAAATAAAAACAAAAATTAAAAAAAAAAATGTAACTTATATCTTATTTAGATGAATACGTTGGTGCTTTATACTGTAAATAATAATGTTCTTTCATATGAATAATAATATTATTATTCAGGATAATTTATGTACATAATGTAGATGTGTATATTCGAAAGCGAGAAAAAAAAATGATAATGATAATGTTCGTGTTTTGATAAAACTAAACAATGGTAAATCGCATTACGAATGATTGATAAAATAATATACTTTTCTTGATTGATACTTTTTCATTAATACATATTTTCATATGAATACGCTTAAAACAGTAAAATAATTTAAAAAAACAAAAAAAAAAAAACGAAGGCAAAAATAAAACAAAACAAAACTAAAAATAAAATCACTTGTTACGTTTCATTACAGCACTATTCAATCAACAGTTTTTCAGAACGAAAACTATTTAACGAAAAATTTATAACGAAAATATGAGTAAACAATTTAAAAAAAAAATATATAATAATAAAAAATACAAAAACGAATTATTAAACAAAAAAAAAACTTTAAAAAACAACAAAAAAACAACAAAAAAAACGCAAAAAATAATGTGAAATAATAAAAAGAAAAAATAAAAACACCAAAATAAATTATAATTAAATTAAAATTAAATAAAAGAGAATAAAAACAAAATATAAAATAATTTAGCTATTACTACATATACTAACTTGTTATAATGTTAATAAAATAAAATTTTAAAAATATGTATAACATTAAATGAATGAATAAAATATTTTTTTATTTAAATATTAAATACCAAAAAAAAAACAATGTTAGCTAGATAAAATTCTATTATATTTTAAATAAAATTATGTAGTTTTAAAAAAAAAAAAACAAAAATTACATAATATACTAAATGCTTATGATAATCTACAAATAGAGAGATTTTTCAATAATAAAATAATTCATATATTTTGTAAAGGATATATACATATACTCGTATATGTATGTAGATATAATATTGAAAATTATTTTCATGCTAATTAATATGTAATAATAATTATTATGAATGAAAACGAAATATTTTTAAACAAAACAAAGAAAAAGAAAAATCAAATAATAAAAATAGAAATTATAAAAAAAAAAGAAATAATTTTAAATAATAAATGTAAATGATAAAAATTAATAAATAAACAAAAAGAAAAAACAATAAAAACTATATAATATTTTAGTTTAAAAAGTAAAATAAAAAATAAAAAAATAAAATAAAAATTATTGTAAATAAAATGAAGAAAAACAAAAGAAAGAAAAAAAGAAAATAAATCTATCTATATAGTTTTTTATTTATTTTTATTTTTTATTTTTTTTTTCAATTTTGTTTTTTTTTTTAAATTATATTTTAATTCATTTTTAAAATTCGTAAATTATATTATTTTCATTGTTTTATTATGTAAGGTCGCGTATGGTTCAAATATGGTCGCGTTTTATTATAAATTCAAACATAGCGTATGGTTCAAATTACGCTACGCTTGCTGTATGCTGTATGCTAAATTAAATGACTACTAAATATTCAAAAATTATATTTTCTACAAATTTTTATTATAATATTTCAAAAATTTTGTAACACAAACACATAATTTATGTATCTCTTTCCCTTTCTATGTTTCTTATTATTCATCAATATCATCAATTATCATCATCACAATCATCATGTTCGTCCTTCTCTTCTTAACTACTACTGCTTTCATTGAAATCAGAATCTTCTTCCATATTATGATCTTGATTCGATGATGATTTTATTAAAATCATATCATCTTCATCTAAATCCATATTTCCAACATCACCACCACTATCATCTACATCATCATTATCATTTATTGTTCTAGGTCTAGGTAAATGTGATAAAACTTTCAAGGTGAATTTATTAAAATTACATCTGCAATATTTACAAAATAAAAAAAAAAAATAATAAAAAAAAAAAAAACATTAAAAAAAAAATAAATAAAAAATTTATAGAATAAACGTCAAAAAAGACTACAAAAATTCATTATAATTAATCTCTTTCTCTCTTCTATATTTAATTAGAATTATTTTTTTGTTTTTTTGTTTTTTCAATCGATTCTAGATTGTTTTTGTTCGTTCGCTTTTTTATTTTCTTTAAATCCTCTTCATTCTATGTTTGTGTACAGCATATACATATGTACATACTTGCATACTTACATTTTCTTCAATGATTCATATTGTCTTGATAGACTTTCATGTAATCCTAATAATGTTTGATGCTCGAATACATTATCTTTCATACCGTGCTGTGTCAATATACAAGTGGACCATTTCAAATAGAATTCAATATGTTGTGTTGATTGTAGAAATTTTGTTACATATTGCATAGCTTTTTTAACATATTCATTCGGTAATGATGATACAACTAATTCAACTTTGATGAATAAAAATAGAAAAAATATTTTAAAATTAATTTAAAATTATAATTTTCATTTTTGAATTTGATTAAATTTTAATTAGAGAACTCTTTTTATCTACATAATAATGTTGTCATCTAAATGGCATTTCGAAATATTTTTTTTAATTTACCGCGTTATATTGCCTCATCGTAATTTTATTCTTATTTGTAGTGTACACATTCGTAAGCCTACGAAACTCTAACTTTAACTTTTTATTATTTAACGATTTGAAGGAGTGAAAAATAATTATTATTTTTTACGATTACATACATGCAATTTTCATAAAGAAAAGGTCATTGTTTTATTGCATCCCCGTAATAAAAAGACTAAACATCAAATGAATTTCATTACTAGAAAGAAGTAAAAACAGTTTGAACTTTAGAATGAATTTATTTTTTCTGTTGTTCTTTTGAGCGAGAACCGAGAAAGATATAATTAAAATGTAATTGGAATTTAGAAAATTGATCGAAGTTAAAGAGCAAATTTTTTAATTAGGATTTTAATATTAATTCAGGATCTAAAAATTCTAATTTGATTCTTTGTTTGAAGCATGAAGACTTAAATGTGAAAATTAGTTCCTCTTTCTTCAACAAAGTGTGGTATATACAACGAGAAGGAAGAAAACATATTCAAGTCAGCCACAACCTTGATTTTATGCAGTAATTACGTTTATAATAACTTTGTGCAAAAAGTACGGTAATGCATTTTTCTACCTTTCTACCTTTACCATTTTTCTTTAATTTATCCAAGGTTACTCGAAAAATAAAGAAAAAGAAACGCATACACAAACACCATCAAATTAAAAGTAAAAGAATAAATAACAAAAATGATTGCGGTTACCTTTACCAATACCCATACACACACATACGTACATAGTATTTTTATTATTTTGTGTTATCCTTGAATTTGAAATGCGAATATTATAAAATTGTATTCAAGTTTACTACTGCCACTGCTATGCTATATACGAGCAATTTGCAAATTTTAGCTATGAAGTCTGAGAACTGGGCCTATGTTAACGCTTTTTTATTTGAAGTTCAAATTTTCTACAAACCATAACTCACATCACATAGAGTCTATAAACATATATAATTCGTCGTTGTATAAGTGTATAAGTTGGTGGTACCTATATGATAATCTGACGAAAGAAATAATGAATATCGATCGATATAAATATATTTTTTTTTCCCAGTCTATTCTAGTGTACAATTTGCAAAAATATAGCAAAATATTGATTCGTTTTGTATCCTTTACTTTACTATTAAAAAAACAAATAAATGTAAAAATAAAAAATAAAAAAATTGCAAAACACTAAAAAAAATACTTGTTCTGTTACTACAGTTTTGTTGTGTTATGGAAAAAAAAAACTGATTGCATGCAATACTCAAAAGTCAATACAAAAAATGTACTACGTACAGGTACAATACGACGACGACGTATATTTATGAATATTGCATAAATAATTCATGTGATACATTAGCCATAGATTTTGTATGTACGTACGTACTCGTAACTTGTATGCTCGTATATATACATGCGGTGGACAACAGAATATAATATGCAATTGAAACGAGGACAATGTACAAGATTCATATCACATTGAATATCGTTTCGTTAATTTTTAATGCTAAATTTTAATCGTAAATGCAAAAAAAAAAAATAAAAACATATATTTTTTTTTAATATTTTTCAATTATACACTGAAAATAGCATATGATAATATTTTTTTGTAAATAACATGAATAGCAATTTTCTATTGTATGTCGTCCTTACCTTCTTGACTTGGGATTTGTTCAAACACCAATTGCACCAGTTCGATTTCATTTATTTTCAATGCCATCAGCAATGCATTCGAGTACTCCTTATTTTTTAGGCATTCTCTAGTCGCCTTCGGTGTAATTTCCAGTGATAAATTGAACGGATCAAAAACTACACCTAAACTCAATCGAATGAAAAAAAATATATATATATATCGAACGGGATTAAACAAAATGGTTAACAGCAGCACAATTTTCAACAATATGTACCTTTATCCAATGAATAGATCATTAAACCTTCAGTTGTTGCTGCCGCCCATGATTGTCCGGTCGGTGAAAATCTTACATTGAATACTTTTATTTCTGGTTTAAAATTTCTGGTTGCCATATCACCTTTTTGTACGCCTGGTAATCGTACTGTAACATTACCACCTTCTAGTTTTTCACGTTCTTCGATTAATGCCATATTACCGAATTCAGTTATTTTACGACGATTTATGAATTCCTAAATTTTTTGAACAAAAACAAAAACAAACAAAAAAATAATGAAAATTTCTGTGTTATTAACAAAAAGCCCTATTTTGGATTTCTTGAACCTACATCGATTCCATCTAAACTATGATTTTGAGTTATTTCGAATTTTTTCAATAGAATGCCTTCTCTGATATTATAAATGCAAACATTCGGTGATTTACCGGCAGCTAATAAATTTTCACCATCTGCTGTATAAACGATCGATGTAAATGATCTATTGATGCACGCGAAAAAGAAAAAATTAAGGTGAAAAAAATGCCGACAGATTGTTAAATCAGAATGGTGATGATAACTTACTTTCCTTCTAAATTTCTTTTTGCAGTTATTAAATCAGCATCTGACACTCCACTACCGAGATCATTACGTCCTTCTATAGAACCGATTTGTTGTGCTGTTTTAACATTAAAAAATGAAATATTTCCGTTAAGTGTTGTTACAGCAAACTGAAAAACAAAAATATACAAGACACCATAAAAAAAAATTACAAAAAAATTGTAAAAAGTAAAAAATCCCTTTAAAACAATCATGTACATACCTCTTCTCCGTTTGGCTTGAATGCAACGCATGTAACATCCGACAGTACATCAATGGTTTCATGATCGCTCGATGATTCAATGCAATTCCATACCCTTACAGTTTTATCCCATGATCCAGATATCAATGTTGATGACATTGGTACTGGTGAAAATTCAACAGATGATACTGGTCCCTCATGTCCACTCAAAATTTCCAATAATTTTCCTACTTTCATTGACCATAAATATATTTCGAAAATATCTTGTCCACCGGCCACAACCATCTCATCAGAACTATCTATAGCCACACAAGAGAATTGTATAGGACGCGGTGATGTGAATGTACGAAAATTTCGATATCTAAAGGAATTTTTCAAAAGTTAACTAAATATATTTTTGTAGGAAAATTAATTAAAACATTTTATCTTTGCTACCTGATTATATCGAACGCTCTTACAGTACCATCTAATGAGCTACTAACTATGAATTTCTTATTGTTACTGAATTTAATTCCAGTTACACTGCTTTTATGCTCATGGAATGTGACGAAACAGAACCCATTATTGACATTCCATAATTTAATTTTTGAATCCTCACCACCTGATGCAATATACTGACCGTCTGGTGAATATGTGATACAACTCATTTCACTTGAATGTCCTTGCTGCTTCATTATGTACTGTTCACTTTGCCATTCCCATACCAATAATTGTCCAACACCAGATGCTGCTAAAGCAATCCAATCACCCGTTGAATTAAAGCATGCCGTACTGATTGCATAATCCGATATACTCAACGAATGTATCATATTCGCTTCTGGTAGCTCATACAGAAAAAATGATCCAACCGAAAATGCAATAACAAGAATTTTCATTTTTTTATGATACGCAACTGCAGTCACATATGCTTTTGAGTTCTCTTTTTTAGCTTCATTCCCTAAATAATGGCGGCATAATTTTTTATAAGAAAATGGATGTTCCGTTTTCTGAATTTCAGTTTCATTTGTCATATCCATAGTTGGATCATCTTCTGTTTTTATTTCATTTTCTCTGTCTTCGATATTATCTTCAGATTCTGATGAACTGCCTGATTCCGTTCCTGATTCTGAATTTCTTCTGGTCTTTTTCAATTTTTTGGGCGATGATGGTTCTTCTTTTTCATTTTCTTTTTGTGATTTTGGATCAGTTATATCAGAAAATTCTAAACTACATTCCCAAATGCACAACTAAAAAAAAATACAAATTTTTTATTCAAATCGAAATCAATAAAAATATTTCTTTTGCAATATATGTAGCTAGGATGTGTACCTGTCCATTTCGACTGATCGTATTTAAATGAAGATTTCCATCTTCAAAGAAACAACCAACAATTGCATCTGTATGTCCGCCTAATATATACGTTCGAAAATTATTCAAATATCGTACAGCACAAATTCGTGTTGAATTATCTCTTGAACCGACAGCCAAAAATCTTGAATCTGTTGACCAATCCAGCCATGTAATATCATCGTAAGCACCATAAAAAAATCTCTCCAACACAAATGGATTGTATTCACCAGTAATTTCACCAGGAGTTCTAAATATTAGTACTAAAAACCAAAAAAAAAAAAATTGATGTAAAAAAGAATAAGACTTATCAAATAAGACGCAAAAGTACCTAAATTCTCTTTGGCTACAGCAAAAAATTTTCCATCTGGACTGAATTGTACACATTGTACAGCCTTTTGAAATTTATGACGATGTATTACCGTACATGATACCAAACTGATTAGATGTGCTTCACCCTCTTCATTAACAGCTAACAAAAGATTACCATTTGGTGATAAACCAATCGCTGTATAATTGAATTTACTTTGTAATGATAAGGTTCTTGATTTATTACTAGGAAAAAAAAAATTTACGAAAAAACAGAAAACAGATTTAATGAATCAGGATCAAAATTTATGAAAAATAATAAAATTTATTGCTATTTCTCACTTTTTTAAATCAAAAATTGTTAATCGATTACCAACTGGACTTATTACAGAATTACCATCAGGTGTAAAATATAAATTTCCTTTTCGATAGACTGTACCAAGCAGATTCGAGAACTGTAAATGAATGAAGAGATTATTATTTTAAGCGCGTTAAATTCAGTCAAAATTCTTATTAATTGATTCTTACTTTATACGAAAATTTCATTTTATATTCAGTTTCTAAATTTTAGTTCCGCGTTTTATAAATTGAATATGAAATTAATTGAAATAAAACAAAACTATCACCACACCATTTCACCTACAACGCTGCTAATTCGAAATTCGAATGCAAATTCAAAATTGCAAAATTATCAAATAACAACAAAAAAATTTGTATAGAAAAAATGTAAACATGAGAACATGTGCGTTCAAAGTATGACATTTGTGTAGACTTTTAAATTACCCTGTGATTTTGTCAGTCATGTGTTGTTTTTGTGGTGTCACACTCTGCAGGCTTCTGTCATATCATTTGAGTGGGGAAATAAAAAGTAAAAATTTTATTGTTATAAGTGTCTTACAGTAGATGGCACCCAAATCGCACAGAAAAATAATTGTAAAATCGTTATTTTTCCCACCAGCTTTGTGGTGAAATAATATTTAAATGAAAAAAATTTTTGAAAAACGATTTACGTTACAATTGAAATTTTGGCATAATTTTTTCAGTTTACCGAAATTACTGCCAGGCGGGACATTATTCATTACTCTTCCATTGGAAGATAATTTTTTTTTTGATTATTTTCAAAAAATCATCATATCTCTAAAAATTACTGATCCAATTTCAATAAATGTGGTATCAAATTAAAGATAAAAATTAACTCTAACTGGCTACATTATAAATTTATCAAGAATTATTATATAAATCTCACTAATAAGTAGTAATACATTTTATATTTAGATGGTTCATGTTATTTTATCACAATAAAATTCGGAATAAATGTTAACTGAGAAAACAGGATGATCATAAATTAAAGGAAACATGAATAGATTGTGTTTTTCTTTTCTTTACATTTTGGAATGTACAAATTTTTGTTTTATTTATTTATTTATTTATTTATTAATTTATATTATTTTTCAACTTTTTATTTATTTTTGTTTTAATTTTTTAATTAACTTTTGTTATTATGCAATTTTTATTTTTATGTTTATGTTTTTTAAGATTTAAATTTATTTTGTAGTTTTAATATATTTTTTATTTTTTATATGTATTTTCTATTTGAAAATTATGTATAACTATGTATAATATGTATGTAATGTATTTTAAGATAATTATCAAACCCCTGATACGATAATAATAATAATAATAATAGTTGGTATGTTGTATTGTAATTAATGTTAATAATAATATGTATAATAATACAATAATAACATAATAATTTTTACATGATTTGCTGTTTTATTCAAATAAAATTTTCATTAATATAATAATTTGTTTTTTCTCTTATTTTATACATTTATTTATTTTTTATATCTTGTATTATTACGATCAATTATTTTTCTCTTGCTTTTAAATCTTCTATCTTCAATATATGATTCATCTGTATACGCCCTTTTTCAAATTCTTCCTGGCTTATTTATTTATTTTTCATTTTTATTTTCATTTCACTTGAATTTATTTTGTTGCTTTCTACTTTTGCATTCTTACTTTTATAATCATCAAAATTGATTATTGTTCATAAGAGAATGATTTTTATTTATTTTTCAAATGAAATGTTTTTTTTTTTAATTTTCAAAATTCATAATTTAATTATGAATAATATAATAATAATTTTTGAAATTTTATTTTCTTTATTTCAATACATATTTCAAAATACAATACATGATAACATTTATCTTATATCAAATAAAAATTAAAAACAATTTAAAAACAAGTAGTATATTTCGAAATTAAATTAATATAATTTTTTTTATATCTGAACAATTTATTTTGTTTTACTTTTTTTTAGGTTTTTTTTTCTAAAATTTTTGGTTTTATTTTTATATATTTTTCCTTTTAAATTTATTGATTTCTTTTCTAATATTTGTTTTTTTTTATTTACATATTACATCAACGATAATAATTATTAGATATATACTGAAGAATTTTTATATAATGTATATAACTTATGTATTTTTTTTTTTTAAATTAATTAATTTATAATTTTTCATTTTATTTCATTTAATTAATTTTTATTCAAAAAATTATTGTTCTGTGTGCATTCTTTTGGTTGGTTTTTGTTTTATAAATTTTTTCTATTATTATAAATGTATAATGATTTTATATTTTATGTTAGGTATTTAAGATATTTTTATTGTTTGTTTGTTTTTTTTTCTTTTTTTGTTAATTTATTTAATTTCATTTTTAATTTTATATGTAAATTTTATTTAATATTATTTTATGTTTGAAACAAAATAAAAAAAAATGTAAATTAATTTAAAAGAAAAAAAAACTTAGTTTATAACCAACGAAATTGTATGTTAATGCCGCTTCTACATTTAATGCAGTGACTTCGACTTGGACTTCGATTTTCGACTTCGCAGCATGCTTAACATGTAAAAGTAACAGTCAAGTCTACAGCATTGAATGTATAAAAGTTTTAATACATAATATCCATTAAATCAAAGTCGAAGTTAAAGTCACTGCATTGAATGTAGTAGAATCGGCATAAGACTGTGTTGTTGTTTTTTTTTTTTTGACATTACGTTTAACTTCAAAATGAATTTAATTGAATCTGATATCTGACGCATTTCTAGTATTACCATTCACTTCAAAATCGAAATTCGAAATCGTACGTATATTCAATTCCAAAGTGATAATAAATTTAAACTGATTCCCAATACATCCAATACTCTTATCTATACTATTGCATATTTTCTTCAAATTTTCTTGTGTGACCATCGAAATAATGTAGTATATAATAAATTTGAATAATAGTTAAAAACAAAAAAAAAAAAAAACATTTAATTTGTGTGTTTTATATAGATTTTTTTATATTTTTTTCTTTTTATAGAAATTATTTTAATAAATTTAACTTTTCATAATACATAATAAAATATCAGAATACAAATTTTTTTCAGTTAACAGATTTCTTTTAAAAGCTGTCAAAATTTTTGTATGCGGTAACAGATCTTTTAGTGTTAACAGAAATATTACAGATAATATATAGAGCACAATAATAATGATAATAATATTTTTCTAAATGTATATGTAAAAACATCATAAATTATTAGTGTAATATGATGTGTATAATATTTTAATATTTATGTTTATGTAATACATTTTATATTATTTATATGATCCTTTATTTTACTTTTCTATTTTCCATTATTTATTTACTTTTAATTATCTGTACAAATGACATGACATAATAAAATTATCGATAATGTATAGGTATTATTATTATTTTTTTATTTTTTTTTTGTAACTAAAAATTGTTTATTATAAATTTTTTATTTAATTAACTACAAATATGTATGTGTTTTATTTTTATTTTATTTTTTTTAATCATCATTATTATATTATTATAATATCTGTGCATATGTCATGTATATCATTTTTTTTTTAATAAATAGCCAATATGGTTTCACAATTTTTTTTTAATTTATTTTTTATATTTTTTAAATAGTCTATAACCATGAATGTAAATAAAAATTTCAAAAAAAAAAAAATAAAAAAATAAAACGTTGCTTAAAAACAAAAATTTGAAAATTCATTTTTTTTTTTTTATAAATTATGCCGATTCTACATTAAATGCAGTGACTTTAACTTGGACTTCGACTTTCGACTTCACAGCATGCTTAACATGTTAAAAGCAGCTACCATGTCTACTGCATTGAATACAAAAGTTCTAATTACATATCCATTAAATCAAAGTCGAAGTTGAAGACACTGCATTGGATGTAGAATCGGCATTACTTGCATGTATTCAAGGTAATAAACATTTCTAATACATACTACACGCAATAATAATAATAATTTTAATGATGATATTTCGAGATAATAAGTATTCAATTTTTTTTATATATATATTTTTATGCACGTACTTATACTGTGTATACATATGTGTGTATTTGAATGAATAAAAAAATTTTTCAACATTAAAAAAAAAAATAAAACAAAAATATAAACAAAATAAAATAGTAAAAAATTATTAAACATTTTGATATTATAGACCACGTATAATGAGCACGTCAACGTCAATGCCAACGCCAAATTGTATAGCGACAAAGGTACAATATTGGTACGCCTTACTTGCGTTGTTTGCTATCAATAACTGATTTTGTTTGATTTATTTGCTATGTAAGTACATTGTGTAAATCTTCGCAATTACAGCATTTTGCTGCTATAGTTACCATAGCATAAAAAACAAATGTTGTGTGCAATTTTTAAGATTTCAATCTCTTTTTACATCGACATTCTTTGACGAGGTGACGATACGATAACGATTAAGTGCCGACATACTCACTGAACGCAACGCAGTAACGCATTACTGTGAAGAGAGAAATGTTTTCAATTAAGAACGATGAATGATGATCAAATATAAAATGTAAGCGTGTTGTTTGCTTTGCTATCATCATCTATCTATCTATCCCGTAGCCGTAATTTTTAAAACATAAATCAAATTAAAAAATGTTAAATTCAATCAAACTCTTAAAATATTTTGCTTTTACTGTTTTTTTTTCTATCTCTCAATTTAAAGCTTTCATTATCATAATTTATCATACTACTACACTTACAAATACATTATTACATATTTTTTTCTACTTTACGTACATAATTTTTATTCGATTTTTCATTTAATTTTTTTTTTTTTAAATACATATATATAATATTTTGTTTTTTTTTTCTTCCTTCTAAACACACATACATTTAATTACACAATCATTTACATATTATAGTATTTTTTTAAAAAATTGATATGAAATTTTTACTAGGAATACAAATTTTCTACGAATGAAAAAAACAACAACAACAAAAAATACAAAAATAGATACAGTAAAACAGAATTAAAAATTTTGAAAAAGAAAAAAAAAACGATTTAACAACAGAATAATAAAAACATTTTATGTAAGTATTTTTGTATACACATTTTTATTGATGTTTTTAATTCAATTTTTTTTTTATTTTTTCAATTTTATAAATTGTGCTATAATAATTTCATTAATTTTTTTTATTTTTCATTTTTTTTTTCTAAAAGTATAATTTTTCGTAACTTTTGAACGTTTTTACTTATTTCTTTTTTATCTTTCTTTATAATGTTGTTTCTTCTTGTTTTATTTTTATTTCTTATTCAATTTTATTTATTTTCAACTCTTTAATGTATTTTAGGTTGTTTTTTTGTTGTTTATTTTTGTATTTTTTTCGATTTCTTTATTATTTTCCACCCAAACCGATGATGTATACAATTATCTGTAGCATACCGCATACTGCACAGAGTTTGATTATCATCAAAGATACTTTATACGTAAATGTATTTATAAAGTATCTTTAATATCGTTTAATCATTCCATTGTGTATTGTAAATGTATGTATGTACATAAGAATATTCAGAATTATATTGTTTTGTTTACTTTTGTATTTTTATTTTTTATTTTTTTTTTTACACAACCTACAACAATAATTAGAAGTAGATAGAACAGTATACGTTCGTGTAAACAGAGCATCATCATCATCATCATCATCACTTAACAAAATGAGGAATCCTTTTCCTTGTATATTTTAGAACTAGTCATCCAGAGCAGAGTTAGAAAATATGATCTGCCTACAAATAATGTGGTCGAATTGGTAAACATCAAATGAAGATCGAATGCCAAAATTCAGCTTATTACAGTATGAAGCTGAATTATAAAATTTGATTGTCATTTGACATTAATTTATGAAATTGATCAATATTTAAATTTAAATCTTCAAAATATAAGGCCGCACACGCAGACTAAGAGCGTAGCGTAACGTATTTTTCCGAGCGTAAAAGTCAAATCAATTGTTTCTTATCATATTGCGCACACTAGGTAAGTAAGTGATTAACTGAGTTACGCTCAGTTACGCTACGCTCTTAGTGTGCACGCGACGCGGCCTAAAGGTATGCATTGTGAGGATAACTGAATTTTATAACATCATCATGATTACATTTACAATTCTGCTTCTATCGATTTTTTCTTTATTAAATATGTTGTAATAAAGCTTATCTTCTGGTTGCATTTTTTGTTTTTGTCCAAAATCAAAACACAAAATAAATTATGAAAAAATAAGGAACAAAAAACAAAAAACAGAAAAAAAATTAGATAAGACGACAATCATCATAAATAGAAAACAATCACCACAAGATCCACAGACACAAAAAATATCAAATCCAATTTTTATATAATATATCTGACCAAAGCAAAAATTAACTTATTTTAATCAATATGGCATATGGCATAGAAACAGCAAAAATTTCAATTTTTTGTAAACCATTACATAAGGTCTAGGCTAGGTCAATATTATAACTTTTCGTTGCATATTCTTTGGATCGTAAACAGAAAATAATAAATCGATTCCAATATTTTTTTTTTTGTAGAGCGACTGATTCGTTCTTTCGTTCAAGTGAATCGAAAAAAAAAATACACCACAATGTAACTGTTAAATCTGACATAAAAACTTTATATGCCCAAAAAATAAATCAAAACGATATTTACGTTTATTCAATTTACGTTTTAATGATTATTTTATTCACGTTCTATGAGAGTCACCGTCAAATAAATTCCAATCTAAAATCGATTATCTCTTAGGAATATCAATACATTTTCATTTAGTATTTGCTATTTGTTTTTTCTCCAAAAAATACTCAATTCAAATTCAATTAATTTTTCTCTTTTATTTCTTTTGTTTTTTTTTTTTTTACAATTTTCAAACAACTCTTTATCACTTATCTATCTTTCTGCTCAGCTTATCGATCTTTCTCTCTTTCTGTATCTATGAGTGTCGTTCGTGTGTCTCATCAAAAATTTCATCGTTCATTTTTTTTTTCTCTTATTTTAACGTTCCGTTGATTCAGATCAGACATCAGAACAGACTGGACTATACGTCGTCGTTGTGGCTAGTGGGTGGTTTTGTATTGTTGTTTGGTTGTTTGGTTGGTTGGTTGATATTCTTGTTCAATTTCAAAATTAAATTTCAAATTCATTTTTTTTTGTGTTTTGTTTTTAACAAGGTTTTTTTATCTTCACCTTGTTTTTTCTTTATTTTTTTGGAATTATTTTCATTTAAATTTTATTTAAATTTTCTCCTATTGTTTTTAAATATTACATACATAATATAATTTTTTTTTTAAATTAAATTTTAATAAATTTTTTATCTTTGCCATTTTTTTTTTATAATATATTAAATTTGTTGTTGTTGTTTTGTTTTTTTTTGTTTTTTTTTTCTGCTTTTTTTTTACCTAAAAGATAATACAATAATTCGTAATTAAAAATCGAAATTTAAATATTAACAATTTTATTTAATGTTTTTTTTCTCTTTTATTTAATTACATTACATAATTTGTTGTTTTTTTTTAATCTTAATTATTTATTATCATTATATTATTCTCTTTGTGTTTTTTTCTCTATTTTTTTTTCTTTCTTTTTTAAATAATAATAATTATCATATATATCATCATAATTATATAATTTTAAATCATTTTTAATTTAAACTAGATACAAATATATAATGTGTGTGTGTGTTTTTTATTTTCGTATCTTTTTTTGTAATTTTTATTTTGCTTAAAATCGTATATGTATAACAAATTTTATTCACTTTATGCATTTTTGTTTTTTTTTTTTTTTACAAGCAGATTTAAATTTAAATTTAATTTAATCCAAAAGTGAAAAAACAAAAAAAAATACATATATGAAAATAAAATAAACGAACATAATATCTATATTTTTTTGTAAAAATTTCTTGGCAAAAACACAAAAGAAAAAAAAAAGAAAAGAAAATTGAAAAAGGATCAAAGAAAAAAAAAATACAAAAATATACATATAGTATGTATTTTTTTTTTCTTAATACAACAAACAAATTTTTTATGTACAATCAATAGATTTTGTTTTTCCCTCTCTTTTAATAGCATAATAGTTTTTTTTTTTGTATTGCAATAATTTTATATGTAAATAAGTATATACGTATATACATATATATATATGTATATGTTTAGGTATGTATCAAATGTGTGTATAAGTTTTTAATATAAAGAAGAGAAATACATAATAAAATAATAAAAAGTATTTTATACTTTTTTAATTTGTTTTTCTTTTTTTTTTCGTTTTTCTTTTCTAAAAAAAATATATATATATTTAGTAATCGTAATATAATAATAAAACATACAAGTGATAATAATTAATATAATTTATACTTCATAATAATGTATAGTATGTATGTGTATGTAATGAGTGTATTAAAGTAAATATAAAACACACACACACACAAACACACTACACTATTTTTTTAAAAAAAAAATAAAAATAATAATACATAATACATAATCATTATTATAATAATTATAACAAAAATTCATTTTTATTTTTGTTTAAATTTTGTTTGTTTTGTGTATTTTTTGTCTTTTTTTGTTTTTTACTAATTTTATTTTGTTTATTTTTCATATTTTGGATATTTTTAATTTCATTATTTGCTGTTGTATAATAAAAAAAAAAAAAAAATTATAAACAAAAGCAAAAAAAAAAAAAATACATATTATAATTATTATGCACACCACACTTTTTTTGTGTTTTCGTTTTATCATTTGCATTTGTTTGTTTGCTGTTTTTTTTTTCTCTTCGAAATATACAAAAAAAAAAAAATAAAAATAAAAAATAAAAACTACAGAAAATACACAAAAATTACAAAAATTATTTCTTTAATTGTTTTTACAAAATTTTTACAACAGTGTCTGTTTTTTTTTGTGTTATTTTTTATTTGTTTGTTTGTTACGAAATCTTTCGATTTTATTACATAATTTATTACAATTAAAAATGGAAAAAGGAAAAAAACAAAAAGAAAAGCGAAACATTTTACATAATAAAAAATTGTAAAGTTTCAAAAAAAAAAAAACAGAAAGAAAAAAAAAATTATTGTAAATTTATATATGAGGAGCAAAAGCCGATTTTACATTTGAAAAACAAAAAAAATTACATTACAATATTATAACAACAACAAAAAAAAATCTTCTAATTTTCTTATCTTCATTTATTTTTTTGGACGAAAAAACGGCGTACGAAGAACGAAACACGAACAAAAGAAAAAATGAAAAATGAATGAACGAAATACGAACGAACGAACGAACGAATAGAAAATTATATTACAAACAAAAAATAAATTTTTTACAACGGACAATGGACGCGCGAAATTTTATAATTTTCTAAAAAAAATTGTTTTTCTCTTTTTTGTTTGTAGATTTCTTTCTTTTTCTAACTTCAGAATGATTGTTTTTCTTCACTGTTTCTTGAAATATTACGTATCATTTATTTATTTATATATATTTTTTTTATCGCTGTTTGTTTGAACTTATCACTGAGATTTTATGGAAATCACTGCGCGATTTATGTAGTTATAGTACAATTATCATCATCTGACGTCATGTCATTATCTCATCATCGTCATCATATCAAAAACGGAATTTGTTTTGTGGTGAAATCACACATCTAAATAACGCACAAATATTGCAATACAATCCTTTCCATTGCCGAGCTAATTTTTGAAGAGGATTTACCACAAATCCAATTCTCTCAATGCTTGTATGGTTATTTAGATCTGTGGTGAAATTTTATCAATTTTGTTTAAATTTTTTTTTTTATCATTTATTTTTGTATTGAATGTTTGTAAAGTAGTTTTCAACAACGAAAATGAATAATAAAATTGATAAGTATAGTAGAGGCATGAATGTATATTTAGAATTGGTTTTCTTTTTTTTTATTTTCCGTACACGAATCGATGTCACGAACAAAGGTTTAAACACGATGATTTATAGAAAAAGAAAAAAGCATTTCTCTGGTAAATATTTTTTATGACATGACACAAAACACAAAAACATATAAATGTGAAGTTTGAGTGTAGCATGTATTTCGTGTAGTGTTCAGTGGTAGAATTTAGTCGTTTTGGCATTTGGTATACACTCATGTCATTTACCATAGATCGAATCCAAGTATACTCATTATCTATATATAAAATTAGTATTGGTATTGGTATCATTTTTTGGTTAAAAAAAAATTTTTTTTTTCGATTTACGTTTACGTTTTTTCTTCTTTTTATTTTGTTTTGATTTTTTCTTAATTTATTGAACATTAACATTAGAATTACATTCAAAATACAATTGTATAGTTTGGTATATATTTTCATTTTCGTTTTTTTTTTTTGTTTGTTTTTGTTTTTGCGGAGTTTACTGCGGAGTTTTTGAGATTTTCATACAATATTTAATACAGAATATTTATTAACATATTTTTAGTTATTTAGTAGTATTTTGATGGTCGTATTTTATTGTTTTTTTACATATTTTTGAAGTCAAATTAAACAAAAAAAAAAAAAAAGAACAAAATCAATAGGTACCTAATTTAATTTTAAAAAAAAGAAGAAAAAAAGAATCCCCGAAAAGTAAAATAAATTCTTATACGGTGATTGATTGGTGGTGGTGGTGGATTTCTTATTATCTTTTATAAATATAATCGTGTTTCTTGTTATGGTTGTTGTTGATGTTTTTTTCCTGTTTTATGTTTGTTTTTTATGTTTTTTATGTTTTTCATTTTTGTTTATTATACAATTACATTTATTTTTTTTTATTTTTACTTGTATGTTTTTTTTCTGTTGTTTTATAAATTTATTGTTAAGTTTTTTTTTTGTTATTAATTTTTTTTTATAAGTATGTATATGTATATGTAATGTATGTGTTTTTGTTTTGTTTCTTTTTTGTATTATATTCTTATGCTTCCTCTGTTTTTATTTATTTATTTTATTTTAATTTAATATTTTTTTGTTTTTTAATTTGTTTCTTGAATGATAACGATGACTTATTTTTAATATACTATATTGTATTTTGTTTTGTTTTGTTTTTTTTTTGTTTTTAATAATTTTTCTTTTTCTTTTAATGTTTATCTATATAATATATTTTTATACTTATTTTTTATAATAATGAACCTTATGTAAATTTATTTTATTTTATATATATATATGTATGTATTAATTATATTAGTTTTTTTTTCGTATGTTTTTTTACTATTTTTGTTTTTTTTTTCTTGTTTTTGTTTGTATTTTATATTATTTTTAATTTTCTCTTTTATTATTATCATTTTTTATTAATTTATGACTTACAGAATATACAGTACACATATATGTAAGTATATATGTAAGTATATATATTCTATTATATGAATATGAAACATCTTACTGTTTATATATATATATGTGTATATATATAATATAATAATTATAGCAACACAAAAAAAAATGTACAATTTTTTCTTTTATTTTTATATTTTCATATAATTTGTTTTTAGTTGTGGTTTTTTCTTCTTCTTTCATCTCATCGCATTTTCTCATCTTCTTCCTCTCCCTTTTAAATTATTTATATTTATACATATATATATATATACCTTTTTTTATTTATTTTAATTAATTTGTTGGGTTCTTTATTTATTTTAATTTTAATTTTTTTTTTATTTTGTTTTGTTCTTTATTATTATTATTTTTTTTTTAAATTTAAATATTATTTGTTTGTTGTTTTTTTATTTAATTTTATTTATATATATATATATATTTTTTTTTGGCTCTTTATTGTTTAGTGTACAGATAAATAGCAACAATTAAACCGTATAGACCCAATACTTCAGCAAAAATAAGAATTAATATCATACCAACGAATAAACGTGGCTGTTGTGCTGTACCCCGTACACCAGCATCACCGACAATACCGATCGCAAAACCAGCTGCCAAACCAGAAAATCCGACAGCTAAACCGGCACCCAAATGAATAAATCCTCTAAAATAAAAATTAAAATTTAAAAATTATTTTTATGTAGATAATAGGAAGGAAAGGAGGAATTTTTTAGGATTAAGAAAATGAATAATATTTACTTATATAAGCTATATTTTCCAGGTTCTTCTAATGAACCAGCAATAAGTACAGCTACAACAAGTCCATAAATGGCAATAATACCAGCCATAACAACTGGGATAATTGATTTCATAATTAATTCTGGTCTCATAACTGACATTGCTGCAATTCCAGTACCTGATTTTGCTGTACCATATGCAGCTCCGAGAGCTAAAAGAAAGAAGAGAGATAGAGAGAGAGAAAATAAAATAAAATAAAAATGTGAATTAGTATTTTCTATTAATTTATCTGTGAGAAATTTATTTATTTATTTGTTTTTTCATTTTTTAAATGTAAAAGTTAATCGATTTTCATTTTCAATTTTATGTACATAAATATCAGCAATATCAGTGATCTACTTTGCAATTCAATAAAAAACGAAAAAAACGCATTCACAGATAAGATAAAGACGTGAATACACATCGTCTTCTATAAATGAATGTGCATATAGATGCGAATATCTATCCGCATCCATCCATCCATAGTTACTATTAGCAGCAGACCATAAAAATAAATGTGGAACAGGATAAGGTGAATCGTTAAATTTCAGTCAAAAGAATATTCAAATAAAGTAAATCGAAAAGACATAATCAAACAATCAAAATGTAATTCCATTTTAATTTTTCCGTATAAATAGTTAAAAATTATTATACAAACAGACTGATTTTTCTTATCAGAATTTTGTTATAAATTTTTCAATAAAAATACTTTAAATTAATTTCTTTATTTTATCAGAATGACGTACATACATATTTTATCAATAAATATGTATGTAATTTGTAAAATGCATTACGTGCTTTCATCATCATTCAACAACTACATATTTGAAGAGTTTCAAATGAAATTTAAATAAAATGAAATATGTGTTCGAGCAATTTTCTTATCTACAAATCTACATTATTGTTTTTGAATTCCAACAAACACAAAAACAAAAGCAAAAAAACAAAAATTCTTAAAAAAATTGCAAAAAATTCACTACTGTAAATTTATAATTATTTCTTATCTGGAATTAAAAGAATAACTGGAAAATACGTCTGGTACTACGTCTGGTTTCATATTTCTACAAGAAAATATTTTTATGATGGAAAGAAATGAAGGAGGAGCGAGGATCAAATTCAACCTAGATGGATGGCTTAGAAAACAATCTCAACTTAAATCAGAATTTCATTTCAAGCTTTAGGAAGGTAGGCAGGCTTATTTGAATTGAACACAGCTTCAAAATTATGAAATTGTACAGGCACAAAAAAAAAAAATATGAGTAGATTTGGAATATGAAAATGGATCATATGATAACTGTTACATAATGAAATGGAGTTTAATAAAAATGAAAAAACCAAAGTATTAAACATCATATGAATAATAAAAAAAAAAAAAATGTGAAAAAATACTCGTACTTTCTATAATATTAATGTCGTGTATACGTACGTGTAATGATACCTGTTTACGTTTTTAATCATCTAATAATCATCTGACAACGATAACGACTACGATATATCATAAAAAAATATGAAAAATATACATATGTACGTACTGGATACTGTATGTGTGTGAAAATAATTTTTGAATGCATGTATATGCTAAATGCTAATGTATATAGGTACGTATATATGGGAATATTTTTTGTGTAGTGGAGAAGTAATTGTAGCTACCGCAGCTAGCTAAGTGCCTACATTTTTTTTTAAATTATTATCATTATTTATTATCGCTTTTTTGATAATATTCAAACAATAAACCATGTGACAATAAATTTACACACTTCAGAGACGAGTAAAGAAAAAAAAAATAAAATAAAAATAAAAGTGAATACCTATGTACAATGAAAAAAAAAAAAGATGGTGAATATATGGAAAGTATTTTTTTTAATTAATTTTTGTATTAAATTTTAAAAATTGAAATCTTTTTCGCTCATTTTAAAATAGGTACCTATGTAATTGCAAAATAAAACTTGAAACAAACGAAAAAGGAATGAAAAACACCTGAGTTGAAATCAAATTTTTTTTTTTTTTTTTTGGAAATATTGAAATCCTAAAAAAAAAAAAATAAATTAGTATGAAACCCAACAGTAATGGTCTTATGATAATGTATATACGTTAGCATGCATACATTATGTCCCTCCGTATACATATTTAACATTTAACTTAACTAAAACGTAAGTACCTATACCTACTAACACTAGCTAAGTTGGTATACTCTCGTTCGCTCATAATTGTAATTTGTAAATGAAATTCATCATCATCACGTGATTTATCATATACATTTTATTCTCGAATAAAATATACACCACACCACGTACCGTACTATGTACATACTGTAGTACAGGTATCAGTCAGATACATGATTATAATATTACATATATTATTAACATTTTTATTTAACATTCATATCATGTGTTAGATACTATTGTTGTTAATTTCATTTCATATATATATATATAGAGGTATATATCCACTATAATACTATTACACTTGTACAAATGCACACATTGCACACATGACATGACTCTTATTATTATTATTATTTTTATTATGATTAACATTAAACTGGAGGTTACATTTTAAAATATGTAATGAATTTTTTTTTTCTATTTTCTTTCAATTTTTTTTATATATATATATTTTTTGTTTTTGTTTCATTTTTGCTATTTTTATTTTACTTATTATAACTAATTGGTTGAAAACCTGTTTGAAAATCAACTTTAAAATGTAGAGAAAATATTACAATGTGAGAAAAATTAAATGTTGAAAAGAAAAAAAAAATGATAATAATTGAAAAAATAGGACATCATTTCTTTTATGCGTGCTATTACGTAGTCGTCCTTTAAAAAGTATGTAGTACCTACATTACATAGGATTTTCTTTTTTGTATTTGCATAATAAAAAAAATATATAGAGGAGAAATTTTTTTACATATACATAAAAATATTGCACCGACTTTATTCACATTATAAATATGAAAAAAAAAAAAAAATATGCATTTTTATTATTACTCCTACAACATAATTTTCATATGTATAGATATTCCTTTTTTTTTAGTTTTATTTATTTTTTTTTTTTTCACATTTTAACACTTAACCTTTCCATCATATTCATCATCATCATCATCAATAATATGGAATGGAATGGAGTGGAATATTTATAATGAGAGTGTTGTGTTGTATGACTTGTGAGTGTGTAAATAAAAATATAGCTCTTAGACTCTTATTTATAGTTTGGCTCTTAGATTATATTATATTGGATACTGTTTTATTTTTTTTTATGGATATTACTGCATTTTATGGGCGTACTTCATTTACTAATACGTACGTACGTATGTATGCATATAACCATTCATCTTATACACATACTATAATGTAAAAATAAAAAATTAAAATAAAATTCTCAACTGAATGTTGTTTGCTCCATTTCCATTATAAATGAATGACCTTCGATCTGAAATTGAACTTAAAAATTTTTAAATGAAATGAAATAGAATTCAGTGTTAGGTTGTTGGTAATTTTTATAGCATCACCACACCATCACACATATTACATCTATCTGATACATAAATTAACTAGTTTCCAATACAGTACTAAGTGTTTATTAAAATTTTTTTCTATTAACTATACTTGGTTTACTTTTTCCATTACTAGGTATCTATAGGTATTCAATGTAAAGTTTAATTTAGTTTTTAATAAAGACAAATACAAATACACACAGAGAGTAAAATTAAATTGAAATCGATTCAAATCATATGATTTGACTTAATTAATCATTTGACTACATATACATATTTATTTTTTTTTTTTTCATTTCGAATGGAAGATAACATGAGATTGAAAACCATGTGCTACTATCATTTCATGAATATTTCATTTTATTTCTTCTTCTTTTTCTTTTGCTCATAATTCAGTACTCAGTGTCAGTACATTGTATAGAAAAAGTATACTCTTCTCTATACGTTACGGTTACATTATTTTATTCATCGTCTTCTCAATAGAAGATAATTTCATACATTTTTTTTTTTAGTAATTTCAATTTTATAGATTCTAATGACGTTATTTATATGGTAGAGGAGTACATTTAAAATGCTATCTACAGATATTCGTGCAATAAACAATGCCTATATGTAGCCACATCATAATGGATCTTAAAAATGATTTTCTGAATAAAATTGAATATAACTAGAAATTTAAAAAATACTAACAGACTGACATACTAATAATTCAAATTTTAACTAGACACTATCGTACCCGTATACGTATGCATCAAAGATCACAATATTATGTAGATAGGTAAACATCTTAATTCGCTAGTCGAATATCTATCATCATTGAATAGATGAATAATTTGTGATGCTGCTTACTGGTGATGTTTAGAATCAATAGAACTACTATTTTAGAATCATTTCAGAATATTAATTGATCCCAACTGTTTTTTTTTTTCTTTTCACATTTTAACCACACCAGCAACAACAAAAATCGAATAGCAAATAGCACATGCATAATTATTTTTTTTTCTCTCTCTTTACAGACTTGTAATGAACGATTACGTAAAAGTGTATTCATCCATAAAAATATACATACATATGTACATATTATAACGCGTATAGGCACATACATACATTAATGTACCTAAATGCAAAACATATAATTTGTATTATTTGTCGTCATATATTATACAAATAATATACTAGTGCATTTATGTATTTTTGTAGGTACATTATATACATACATATTATACAGCATACACAGTATAGAGATAACATTTTTTTTATCCATGAAAATGACACATCAATAATAATGTAATGTAGTGAAGTATAATATTTTATATGTTACACAACACATAATTCTATACTAGTTTTGTATAATATGTTTTTTTTTGCATGAATTTAACATATGATTGAGTCTTGTTTTTTTTCACACAGCCACATTACCAATTATCGTTATTAATAACTGACTGGAGAGAAAAAAAAAACAAATTACTTTATAATACCAATATATTTATTTTCCAAAAAAAAAAAAATATTAGGAAAACAATTAAAATTTCTCATGTGACTGCCGTTAAATCGTACATACCTACCACCCCACCACATACCATATACCATTCATATTCATATTGTAAATTTATTTATTTAACTTTTTTTTCCTATAATTTTATTTGATTTTTCTTTCCTAAAATTTTTACGCAATCTATGAGTCGGTAAATAATGTGCAACTAGAATACCATATCTCATATTATTAGGTACTACGTACTACCCATGTTGTGGTGGAATGGTTGTGTATAGGAATAGGAAAGGAACTGATAAAACTGACCTTTCAGATTAAAAAAAAAGAAAAAATGTCATTTTTTTAGTGCCGTTAAACTGTTAATGTTATTTATTATTGATGTTTTTTAATAATTCTATACATTTTGTCTCGTTTTCCTCTTTCGTCGGTTGGTTAACCCAGCCAAACCCAATCAACTCTATATCTACATATACAGGTACCTATTCTAACTTTACTAAACTACTCAATGAATTTATTAAATTCTGATTCTGAGGAACATAGCAGCAATCAGCCAAACCAACCAACAAAATATTCATTATAATCACGACGAGTAGAATTTATACAATTGTCTGTGTCTGTGACTGTATCCGTAACGTGTCCGTGAACATTACAATAGAAATAGAAATGGATTTTTTCTTAAAAAAAAAAAAAAGGAGAACACAATTAAAATTAGTATTGATGGTATAATTGTGTAAGGTGGTTATTTTTCCTGTTAGACTTCCTTCGAAACGAAATGATATACATACATAGGTATATATGCATACACTCTTGTATGTCTGTATTGTAACTTTTATATTTTATTTTGTTGGAAAAATTTCAATTTTCTTTCAAATTTCAAAGATTTTATTTCCTATATTTCTTGTGTTTAAAAGAAAAACTACAAACACTCGTATAATAATATGATATGCAATTCGTATGTAGGTAGATTCATACATCATATTTCCGTTTGGAATATGTACATATATTTTTTTTTATATTTTTAAAGTCCTTGGCCTAAAATCGATATTTTATTTTTATATACAATTTTTATTTCAAAGGTTTATAAGAGTTATGTTTTATGTATTGTGTTTGTGTATGATGATGATGATGATGATGATGACGGCGAAAACATTGACAATGATGATGATGTTGATGATGATTTTGATGACGACTACGATAAAGAGGGACAATTATTATCCCTCTCATAATTTTGCACGTCAAAAATTCAAAAAAATTGTATACATTACAGTACAGTACAATCAGTCACAGTCAGTCAGTGTGGCAATAATATAATATAATCATCATCGTGTATTTTTTATTCTGTTTATTTTCTTTTATTTTTTTTTTTTTAATTGGTTTTTGTATAATGTATGTAAATGTATGTGCCTATGCGTAGGGAAGGTACATAATATAAGAAAAGAAAATTGTGTATGTATAATATTGTCCGATATACATACATGAAGAAAATGTATAATTAAGTATGTATGTATATAGTGGTACGTGGTACAGTACAATACAGTTAAGATTTAAGAACCTACGTAACATACTTTTATTTTAATGTAATGAAGAGAAAAAGAAGAAGAAGATGTAATAAAATAAAAATCGACCTACTCTACTCTATTCATTCTGAGAGAAAAAAAAATAGGAGAAATTTTTTTTTTCTTTTTCCCTTAAATCAGTGCATCATCATTTTCATTCAACAGAATTTTCTTTTTCTTTTTACTCATTTTCCACTTTCTAATTTACATTCATTGTGAATTTTTCTTATTAGAAAATGAAATGATCAACTGATAAAATAAATCTTTTATAAAAATTTGTTAATAATCCAAAAATTCATTTTAGACAGAAACAGAACCCAAAAGAAAGTCAAAAAATACATGAAAAATTGGAAAATTCAATGGCACTGGCACTAGAAAATCGTTCAACAGCTACAGCAGCACCATTAGACACCAGCAACAGTATTCCCAAGTCAACGATTGCTCATTCACTCTCACTCACTCGATAAAGCAGAGCAAAATCAGCAGAAAGCAATGCAAAATGCAAGTGCAATCAGTTATCTCGCTTCTTTTTTTTTTTTACACATCGAACGAATGTGCAAATACATTTGCATTGCTCATATATTTCATTCATATCGTATAAATTATGGTTGCTTCTCTTTTAAATTCATTCATTTCTTTTATATGCTCTTTTTTTAATCGTAGATAACGTATTTTATCGTCATCACTTTTCATCACTGCTCACATGAGCGATCCGATTTTTTTTTCGGTTTTTTTTTTATTTTTTCTTTGTAAAATTTTGGACACCTACAAAAATTGCATTTTTACATAAATTTTCCCATTTCCCTTGTTTTTCTTTTTATCAACCCCCTTTTTATACATATTCGATTTTAAGTTTTTGATGATTTTATTATTTTCGTGAAAATGAATAAATTTTATTTGAAAAACATTTGAATTAAAACTAAAAAAAAAGTGAAAAATTTGAATGATTTTATGATTTTATATGTTATATTCTCTTACCACTGAAAACAATCGCTGATGCAGCTCCCATAACTCCAAAGAATGGTGAATAGATTGGACTTTCTGCGGTGGCCATTTTTTCTGTATTTATATTTTTTTCTTTTTTCTAAATTTCTTAAATTTTACAAATTAACGAAAACCTTATAGACGTTTTCTTCTACTTTCTAAATAAATCGAAATTCGATCAATAAAATGTTTTATGTTTTTGTTGTTTTCTTTTTATTTTTTTATTATTTTTGGATCACTCCGTTTCGTCTGTATTCCGTATTGTTGATTATTTTAGTGTAGGATGCTAAAAATAAATTCTCTTTTTGTTTTATTTTATTTGTTATTTACTTAATTTTTAAATAATTGGGATATAATCAAATCCTTTTTCTTAATCGATTTTATAGACGGCAGAAAAAAAAAATGTTTCCTTTTTTTCTTGATAAAATTAATAAAATATCACCGTGACTAATGAGAATAAATACACGAATACTTATAATACTATACACCACCAACGAAAAAAAACTAATTCCAATTCTGTTTCTGACTGATTTCTGCTGATTCTTTCTACTACTAGTACTAGTTAGTTAGTATAGATATAATAAATTGTGTAGATTGTTGTAGATACTTGTATATAATGATAGATATAGCCTTGTACAGCTGTAATTATTAACTCTAAAATTATTATATTGGAGATTATTATAAAATTAAAAAATCTCCGATTATATTTCTTCCAACACAATCACTCTTCTTCTAAATATATTTTCTGAATGAATTCTTTTTTTTTTCCTCTCAAGTGAAATTTAATTATTTCAATTTTCTGAAAACACAAAATTATTATATTTTTTTTTCTTCCTTCTCTTATTTCTTTACAATTTTACACACCATAAAATTGAAATTGAAACTCTAACTTTACTCTTTAGACTATTTTTTCTTCCTTATCTTCCACAAAATAAATAACTTCACAAATTATTATTTCGTTTCGTTTAATTCAAACTAAAATGAATTTGAAAATCAAATGATTTTCATTAAAAATTTATAATAAGTTTTAAACTTTTCTTGATTGTGTGATATATTTTGAGAAATTTAATTTTTCTGAATTTGATACAATAATGATAGCAAAAAATTTGAAACTTTAACCTGCGTTGCGTTTAGCTTATGAGTTATGAGAGTTACGCTTACGACACACACCCACACGTACACGACATTATATTTAATTTATGTACGTTTCTTTTTCTTTGGCTCTCTTTTCTTTTACACAATTTTACAACTTTATTCAATTGATTCAATTCAATATATTCAGCTAAACAAAATTTCGATATGTAGCTATCTCATTCGTATAATTCACAATCGTATAATTATAAATATTTTTTTTGTCCACAATTCAATTCAATTTTTATATTATTGAAAAAATTTGTTCGACAATATATACGATATTTAATATTTTTTCTTCTTCGATATACATATGTACATATATTCCTTTCGTTTAATTTAAAAACTATAAAAAAAAATAGAATGATTAAGCTATTTATCTTTTTCTTTCCGATACAAATATAATATTATCAAAATATATTTTATAAATTAGATTTTTAGATAACTATTTGTCTTCTTTGTAACATGGGTCATATGACATGCGAGAAAGTCGATTTAAATAAAAGAAATTTTATGATTGGTTTAAATTTGAGTGAACTGTCAAAATTGACCAATCATTTAAATGATTTTATAAAAAACAAAATGAGTAATTATTGAGAATGAGAATTTATTTAATTCACAATCATTCATAATATTAGATAGTGTGGTGTGATAGATATATGAATTACACGAAAATCTGGCTTACAAACGAGATCAAAATCATAATCATAAGTATTTCATAATGGATTTTAGGTGAAAATTTAGTTAATAAATTAAGTTTTTGTTGAAATTATATTGTCAAATTTTTGATTTTAGAATAAAAAAATGTAAAATTAAAAAAAATCGTTACTTTGTTCACTGTGAATATATCGCAGCATATTGAAGTCTACAACCAATATAAGAAATGAATCCTTTCGTATTGAAGTACCATCTATATACCAAAATAATAATTACTGCTAATGTTTTTAATTTTTAGAACACATGTCAAAATGAAAGGCATGTTTTGATTTTGATTGACAATTGACATTATATAGACAGTGAAAACTGCTAAAAAAATTCTTATTTTAACTAAAATAAAGTAACATCAAAACATACAATACATCTCTCGATCAAAGTCATCAAAGTCGATCAAAGATTGTTTATCTAATTACCGGTGTGGTATTTTTGTTGAAAAAAGTTACATATTTATTTTAAATTTATTAAAAATGTCTGTATTAAAAGCAACAAATATTATTCGATTAATGAATGGATATTCTCGAATATATCAGCGTATAATAATTCCACCATTCACACATGGAAAATGTTCATATTCCATTGGATCATCATCATTCAAAGGTATATATAAAATAAAATTGTACAATTTTTAGCAAAATTTTAATATAATTTGTACAAAATTTTTTTCAAATTTCATTTAATTTATTTTTTCATTTTGATAATTTTAGTAAATTACCATCATAGATTCTATAGTAATGCGACAAAAATTGAAACTGATAATACAACAGATGGTGGACAAAAATATCATTCAATAATTCGTGATACTGAAAAACCAATTGGTGATGCAAATAAACATGAATTTCAGGCTGAAACTCGAATGTTATTGGATATCGTTGCTAGATCTTTATATTCAGAAAGTGAAGTATTCGTTAGGGAGCTAATATCGAATGCTAGTGATGCTCTAGAAAAATTTCGATATACAATTCATACATCTGGTGATAAGCAAAATGAATATGAAGGTGTCGATAGACCATTAGAAATCCATATAGGTACAGATAAGCAGGCTAGAATATTAACAATTCAAGTAAGTACATGAAAAGAGAATTAATTCATTAAATATTTTATTAGATAACAAATATACTTGGTGGTTTTTGATTTTATTGTTTAGGATACTGGTATTGGTATGACAAAAGAAGAATTAGTTAATAATTTAGGTACAATTGCTAGTTCTGGTTCAAAGAAATTTTTAGAGCAATTAAAAGAGAAATCAGGGAATATAGACAGTCAAACATCGAACATAATTGGACAATTTGGTGTTGGATTTTATTCAGCATTTATGGTAGCTGATAAAGTTGATGTATACACGAAATCATCAAAACGGGATTCAGTTGGTTTAAAATGGTCATCAGATGGTTCTGGATCATATGAAATTCAAGAAGCTGAAGGTGTTGCAAATGGTACCAAAATTGTGATACATTTAAAAGCTGATTGCAGAGAATATGCTGATGAGGATAGAATACGAAGTACGAATGAATTACGATAAATTTTTTAATGATTTGTTTTAATTCATTTTTATTAATGTCTTCTTTTATTTCTAGACATAATCAAGAAATACAGTAATTTCGTTGGTAGTCCGATATTTTTGAATGGTGTACGAGCTAATCAAATTCAACCCTTATGGCTAATGGATCCAAAGGAAATAAATCAAGAACAGCATAATGAATTCTATCGTTTTATCGGTAATACATTCGATACACCAAGATTTGTATTACACTACAAGGTAAATAATAAAAATACAATTTTGTTTTATGTAGTGGGCAAATATAGCTAGTTACGAATTATTGTTTTTTCATATTTTAGGCTGATGTACCACTAAGCATAAGAGCTTTACTGTATTTCCCTGAAGGTAAGCCTGGTCTGTTTGAATTGTCACGTGACACAGATGTTGGTGTGGCACTGTATAGTCGTAAAATTTTAATTCAATCAAAAACTGATAATCTTCTACCAAAATGGTTAAGATTCGTAAAGGGTGTTGTTGATTCTGAGGATATTCCATTAAATTTAAGTCGTGAACTACTTCAAAATAGTCAACTAATAAGGTAAATAATAAAAATCTTTAATAAATTCATCGATTTATTTGTTAAATTTCTTTCAGAAAATTACGTAACGTTTTAACTAGTCGCGTTTTAAAATTTCTACAAGAACGTGCTACCAAAGATACCGAACAGTATCGAAAATTCTATAGTGATTATGGTCTATTCTTGAAGGAAGGTATCGTAACGAGTGATGATCATAGCGAAAAAGAAGAAATCGCTAAATTATTACAATTTGAATCATCGAAAACAAAAGAAGGAGAAAAAATATCTTTGACTGAATATTGTAAAAAATTAAACGATGATGAGAAAGATATTTATTATTTAGCAGCACCAAATCGAACATTAGCTGAATCATCACCATATTTTGAATCATTAAAAAAGAAAAATGTCGAAGTATTATTCTGTTATGAACCATATGATGAACTAGTTCTAATGCAATTAAGAATGTTTAAAGGAAAACATTTAATTTCTGTCGAGAAAGAGATGAGAAGAGATAAAACTGGTGATAATATAACTGATCTTGGTATGTATTTGTTAGTTTAATTTTATAGTTTTGAAATGAAATTGAATTTATTTTACGATTAAAATAGGAGAAGGTAGTCTGATGAAGATGCAAATTGATGAACTTCTTCCATGGATTAAAGAGAAATTAACGGGAAAAGTAACAAACGTTAAAGTAATTCATATTATAAACATTAATGACATAAATATGTTCTACAGCTATTTTTAAAATTTTTTTCCTTTTTTTGCTTTTAGATTACAAATAAATTAGATAATCATCCGTGTGTTATAACTGTAGAAGAAATGGCAGCTGCAAGACATTTTATACGTACACAAAGTCATCAATTACCAGAGGAGAATCGTTATGCATTATTACAACCACAATTTGAAATAAATCCAAAGTAAGTTATTTTCATTAATTATTTTAGATGGACATGAATAATGGTATATTAATTTCTTTTAGACATCCGATTATAAAGAAATTGTATAAATTGAAAACTGATAATCCAGAATTAGCTGAACTTTTAACTAAGCAGTTATTTGCAAATGCAATGGTTGGTGCTGGTTTAGCTGATGATCCAAGGGTATTATTAACAACAATGAATGATCTACTTATTAAAGCATTAGAAAAACATTGATATCCTTTAATAGTGTAGCACAAACATAACGATTTCATGATATTTAATTATTAGATATTTGCTTATTCTAAAAATCTATATTAGATTTATATTTTGTAAAATATTGTAAAAAGTTATATAAAATTGAATTTATTGTTGTTTTTTATCAAACACAATATTAAGAACATACCTCTGCTTTTTTAATTTTTTCAATAACTATTCATCAGTTAGTGTTTTTGGTATTTTGTTAAAATGCTCAGTTTAGTTTAACGCTTGTCCGTTACGGAAACCCAAGTGATAAAATTTTTTTTGAATTTGAAAATTGAATTTTTAAAAACAACTTTGCGTACATTTTGGCTCTATGAAAAAGATGCTCCGCGTTTCCGTTTAATGGTTCGACCGTTACAAGAAACTAGCGATAAAAATGTTTAAATTTGATTTATAAATCTTATAAATCTTAAATCTTGAATCGACGCGAACTGAAACAATTTTTTTTGTATTGGAAAAAGCGTCATAAAATTGATTTGATAAGTCAATTTTATAGATTTTGGGATGCTCTTTCAAAATAAAAAAAAAATTGTTTCAATTCGTTACGACTAACGGTTTTTGAGATATGGCATAATTTTTGTCAGAACATTTGAGAAATTGTCACGAAATTTAAAAAAAATGTTGAAATATCTCGAGAACTTTAGATACCATAACAAGACATGAAAGGTATCATTCGAACGGTCTATAATATGGGCTTCTGAAATCGACAAATTTTGTTCATAATAGATGGTGCAACAACAGGTATCAATATCGAAAAAAAAGTATTGCAAAATTGGAAAACAAAAAACACATTCATCCTTTTTTTTTTTTTTTTTTTTTACTAAATATTTTATTTCTAATTTATTTTCTTTTTTTATATTAATTTATAATTATCATTTATATTTAATTATAATTATTTATTAAATTGGAATCACAGATATCCACATTTTTATATATTTAATATTTATTTTTTTTTTCATATTTTATTAAAATTATTTAAAACAAAAACAAGTAAATTATTTTATTATTATTATTATTATTAATTATTATAATTATTTTTAGATGTTTAATAATTTTCATTTGTTAAGAATTTCATTTTCAAAATTATTCAATATTTTTGAAATAAAATATTTAAAGAAAAAAAATTTCATTTTCTTCTAAATAAATTAATTATTATCGATAATTTTCATTCATTTATGTATACATATGTATATATATATGTATATTATATAATTGTATTCAAATTCAATTAAATGTGTATATTATGTATGTATATAATGATGTATGTATATAATATATATTTATGTAATTTTCTATATAATTAGCAAATTATACAATTCTATTAATAATTTTAAAACATTCATTTTCATTTTTATTTTATTAAATTGAAAACACAAAAAAAAAAATAAATAAATAAAAAAATTCGATAAAAATTTATACATTTATGTATACATGTATTTATTACATTGTCATATACATACTATATACTATGTATCTACATGCCGAATATACTTATACATTTATATACTCATGCGTGTATGAATTGAATGAATGAATTTATGTATAAGTAGTTTGTAAAATGAATGCATTCAATGTATGTAAATCTCATAAAATGATAGTTAGCTGATTTTTTTGTTTGTTTTAATATTAAATACTTATGGATATTCATAATAATATATTATTAATTTGACGAATCATTATCTATCAAAGGTCCCATCATGATATTCGAGGTTGTTACTGATGTTGTTGCTGTTGTTGAATCGGCATTTTGTTGTTGATTGGCATTGTTTGTAGCAGTATTTGTAGTTGTAGTGTTAGCAGTAGTTATTACTGCTGTTGTTGTTGAACTGTTATGTCGATTTGATGTTGTTATTGCTGATGTTGATGGAGATGTTGATGGTGAATTAACATCAATATCATCATTATTCAAATCTAATGATGATGAATTATCATAATTTGTTGTAATAGTTGATGATATTGCTCCAGTTGTTGTTATTGTCGTTGCTGATGTTGCATATACATGTGGTCTAGTTGATGTGATATTAACATCATCTAAATCTGCATCACGTATACTATTGTATCCACCACCACCAATATAACTTCCACTACCACCGCTATTACTATTTATTTGATAATGCGGTGATGTACCATCGTAATCATAATAATTTGGTGGATAAACGTGACGAGATGTTGTTGTACAATTATCATCAAGATCATAATCTCTAATGCTACCGAATAATGGTGTATGTGATGATGATGATGAATTTTTTAATGATGCTGGCGGTGACCAAACTGTATGATATAATGGTGATGCGAACAAATAATGACGATTCAATACTTCTGTATCGTAACTGGGTAAATATGAATCGGTTTCAAGTGGATTATAGTATTGTGAAGTTGGTTGATGCATTGGTGTTTGAAGACAACTATAACTTCCTCCTCCTCCACCACCGCCAATATCATAATTCCATGGCGGATGTGGTGCTCTTGGCACAGTTGCGTATATACCACGATATGCTTCGTACGGTGTGATTTGTGGATGATAATTATCACTCCAACGTATATGACTTGGTGTAAAATCACCCTTAGCGTACAACTGAAATATGAAATATAATTGAGAAAAGAAAAAAATTAGAAGTAAAAATTGAAAACAATCAAAGTCAAAAATAAAAAAAATGTATGCGCAAATAATTACCTGTATTGGGCGACTAAAACCTTTACTTTTATGCCTTGGAACATCTAATGTATACGCATGACTAAAACCGACTTCATTGCTAAGTAAATATTCATGAAAACTATCTGGGAAGAATTCGATATTTTTGTAATTGTTGTAAATATTTTCCTAAAATGAAAATAGTTTCGAAAAAAAAATAAGAAAAATTTTATTATGAAAATTTAATTATTAAAAATTTATATAATTTATAAAATGATAAAATTTACCGTTAAATTCTTTGGTTTTTTATAACTAGCCCAATTTTGTGCTTCTAATATCAATTTACCACCAGGTCGTAATTGATTGAACATCCTTTTAAATGCCAATTTAAGACCAGAATCACCGAAATTTAAATGAATCCATTTCGTTACAGATAAACATAGTATCAGATCATATTGTTGAGTATCATTATTAAGATGTGCTTCATCCGATAGAACGTAATTGGTCTATATTTTATAATAAAACAAAAAAAACTATTATGAGTATAGAATATTTTTTTTACGTTTTGTTTTTGTGATTTTGGAAAGAAAAAAGTCAAATATCTTACCGCTCTAAAGAAAACATTTTTCGGAAATTCATTTTTGAATTGTCGATGTTTTGTTGCAGCTGTACCAGTTGTTGTTTTTGCTGATGTCGATGCTGCAGTCGCATCATCTTTATTGTTGTTGTTACTACTATTGCTACTGTTCGGAGCACCATTATTACCAGTACCAGAACCGCCAATACCACCGCCAGCATTTTGTGATTGTTGCAATTGTGTTGGACTTAAATTTGGTATGGTGCCATAACAAATCGGAAATGATATTGGAAACAGTTCATTACGGCTTACTTCAAATTTTGATTTTACCATTATTGATGGTTGATGATGAAAATTTATTTTTTTCATTAATTTTAATTTTGTTTTTTTCATTTTCTTACCACCACCACCACCATTATCTTTATTTTTATCTTTAGCACTAAGATTTGTGTTATCATCTTTATCTGATAAATCTTTTGGTATTCGAACGTACAACGATAAATTTTTTCTAGCTTTTGCTATTAAATTCTTATCGATATCAATGCCTAAGATAGATTTTGGTGCTAATTTTTGTGCTACTGCAATTGTCATATGACCGACATTACAGCCAATATCTAATATATCTTTACCTCTGAACAAATCATAGTGACGTTTGAATACTTGTAAACGTACATCAACGAATTCCGTTAAATTACGATAACCCGAATAATTATGATAATTACCATACTGATACTTTGCATCGTTTGGCTTAAATTTCTTTGGCACATTATTTATGGTAACCGATTGATTTATGGATGCGGATGATGATGATGATTTTTGTTGTTCTTGCTGTAATTGTTGCTGCTGATCATAATGTGACTGTTGCGTTTGTTGCTGATGCTGATTATGCTGATGCTGTTGTTGTTGCTGTTCATTTTGCTGATTAATATCGATCAGCGTATCATCCCTATGAGAAGTTGTTGATGAAATGTCATTCAGTTGTTTATTGTTATCAACATCTGTTATCCTATTATCATCAAGATTTTCTGTTAATATGAAAAGGAAAAAAAAAGTTCAAAAATTTAAAATAATTCCGAGACTTATTGCAGAGATTAAATTCACCAGACCTAAAGGTGTACTCTTCTACTTACGTTCTATGGTCTTCATTTCTTCTATTGGACTTATTAGTTCGCTTTCACTGACAGATGTTGAACGTACACGATTATTTTTCCTTCCGCCAGATGGTACAGTACGCGGTGGTCTTTTCCATGCGCCCGGCTGTGGTACGACTGGACTTACAATTTTGTCCAAAGAATCCAAACGACGAAACTATGAAAGATTTCATTCAAAAATTAACTTTTCGTTAAATTTACAATTTAAATTCATATATTTTACTTACTTTGTGCTTTGCAGAATTTGGTCCTTCACTATTTTTCCTTTTTCTTCCATTACCACTGCTTCCACCAGTACAATTATTGTTCGAAGTATGAAGCTGATTTTGTTGCTGATAAGCATTGGCTAGCGCCAAATCAAGGCGTAATTCTTTGGCGGCTCTTTCTCTCTCATTATTCCGTTTATTACCAATCACATTGATTTCAGATGAAGCTTTATTCTCTTTCCCATCACCACTGTCGATTATTTCTTCATCGAATTTTTCATTATTCACCACATCATCAGAATTAATAATTGTCGATTCACTGTCGTGTCTAATTTTAATTGGTGTCTTTTCTCTATCGGAAAAATTATGAAAATTCAAAGTGTTCTGTTGATATTTCTCAGTTTCATCTGTGATATTTGATGTTGTCGATGTAACCGTTGTACAAAAATTTATTGCATTATTGGAACACGATGATGTTGATACTGCCACGATATCAATAGATGTTAGATTGCATGAATTTGTTACTTGATTATCGTTATCAGAATTCTGTGAATTCACTGATAAATCATTTGGTGCAATTTTCTCAGATATACCACCGATACTAACATTTCCAATTCCACCACCATTGATACCATCCCCCATAAATCCACCACCACCACCTCCAGAAATTTGTCTGCCATTATTTTGTCTTCGTTTTGGACGTTTTTTACGATGACGATGCTTCGATTTCGATTTACGTTTCATCGGTGATACTAGCTGCTTTTCATATTCCATTAAATCTACCGGATCCAATAAATGTAAGGGATCATGAATATTTGGTGGTATTATCACTTCAATTTTTGGTGGTGTTGTTATTGGTGATTGTTTTGGTGTTACATTCGGTGTTGTTGTCGTCGATGATGACGAATTATTACCTTCATCTTGTAAACTATTCAAATTTAATGGATCTGAAATGTTACCGCCTAACAGAAATTTTGTCGGTGGCACTATGACTTCTTTACGTTGACGTTTCGGTGGCAAAAAGAATTTTGATTTAAGCGAATTGAATGATGGCAATGATGATGACAATAATAATTGCTGCTGTTGCTGATGATTCATTCGTTTGAATATGTTCATTTTTTTATCGTTAATATGTGATAAATGCTGCTGTTGTTGCTGTTGTTGCTGCTGCTTATTATTATTATTATTATTGTTATTTTTCTGTTGTATTTTATTACGATGATTATGATGATTATGATGGTAATGATGATGATTTTTTAAATTTTGTCCACCACCGCCACAATTACCACCGATACTATTAGTGTTATTGTTTCCATTTCCACCATTTCCATTCTCTTTACCACAATTACTACCACCGGTATGATGATCATGATGATGATTATTGTTTGATTTTGTCACAGCGGATTGTTGCTGTTGCTGCTGCTGTTGTTGTTGCTGCTGCTGCTGTTGTTGTTGCTGCTGCTGCTGCTGATGTTGTTGTTGATTTTTTTGACGATTATTCTTTTGACGACTTTTTGATCCATACTTTTTCCATGATTTTCTCCATGATGACGATGACGATGATGATGATGACGGTTTTTTATTATGCAGAAATTGTTGCGGTGTACGAAATTGAAATTTATTACTGGTCTTTGTATTATTATTGTTATTATTAATATTTACACTACTATCACCACCACCACATGAGCCAACAGTTGTTGTTGTTGTAGCTGCTGCTGCTGTTGTGCTATTAGCTACCGCTGCAGTTGCTACCGTTGGCATTTTTACCATCAGTTTCTCAATATCATTATTTCCATCTACTGCAATGTTTTCAACATTAAATTTCTGTTGTACTCCCATTGATTGGTTATTATTGTAGTTTACAATTTCAACATTACTTTCGATATTCTCCTCCATCATTTTAATATTTTTCATTCGTCTTTTGTGTCTGTATTTCTTGTATTTTATTTTATTTTATTTTTAACTTTTTTTTTGTTTTTGTTCAATTTTTGTTCTGTTATTTAATTGAGAATTTAAGCATTTTCAATGCATTACATGTGCGTTTAAATGTATGTGATACACATTTGTTCGTATATAATAGTACATACGTATGTATATGTATACAAGTGTGTTTCTGTTTCTGTTTCTATTATTATTTTTTCATATTTTTAAATAAACAAAATAATGTAGTTTTTGAATAAACAAATATGTCCTTATTTTTATTTTTTTTTAGTGTTGTTATTGTTGTTGTCGCCTTTAAAGTCGTTATTATCGTCTTCTAGACGTGTACAACCTACTCCTCTATCGTTATACTTATAATGTATTCAACAAATTATTATTTTTCTTCTACACTCTTCTTCTGTAAAGATTTTATAAAGAAATATGAATGTGTTAGTAAAAGTATGAAGACAAAAAAAAAAACAAAAATTAACAAATAAATAAATAAATTTTAAAAAACTAATGTACATTATATTGAAGCATTAAATGTACAATTTAACAAAAAGAAAAAAATATTTTCAAATTAATTTTTCGAAGTTACATAAATGTGTATGTATGTAGCTAAATATCAGATTTTAAAATGACTCTACTTTAAGAAGAGCAGCGCAATAATTGTGGTAACTTAGCTACATAAATATGGTATGGTATGGTATGGTATGGTATGGTAAGTGTTTTATACATACATATATCCTACAAGCAAAAAAATAAAATTTATATTTTTAAAACCGAATAAATGTTATTCAGTGAAGAAAATATACACACAACACAATGAAGAAGAAAGAAAAAAAATATTTTCAATTACATATTAAATTCTAAATACAGTCAATATTATTTCATAGCAGAGCTGTGTATGTATGAATATTATTATTATTAAGTATTAAAATAAACTTATAAATAATTATCCTTTTTTTCTGTTTATAATATTCTCATTATAATAACGTACATGTATTGCACGTATGTAGGTAGATACACACAAAAAACATTTGTGTATTATTATTTTTTTTTTATTACTAATTTGTTTATGTCAGTGTTATTATTGTTTTTGTCAGTTCGGTATTTTTTTACCTTAAATATAGGAGTGCATAAGAGTAAAAAACTTTTGTATACATATATGTACATATGTTCACGCACTCATACTATTTCCCTTGTGTATACAAAATTTACACATTATTTACAATATGAAAGTATTTTCATTAAAATGAAATAAAAACATTATAAAACTACTAAGTAAAAAAGTAAAAAATAATAAAAAAAAAAAAAAAAAAAACTGTCACTTGAGAAAAAAACACAAAAAAAAAATAAAATTTTGTTTGAAATTTTTTTTTTGTAAACATAGAATGCAAAGAAGAAAATTATGTTGTACGTTCTTCTACATAAATAGTCCCCGTCACATATACAGTATTTATACAAGAATTTTATATGTTTTGACTTTTAATTCTATAGAAAAATATACATAATGTATGTAAGTATATGTATCAAAAAATACGAGTACATAAAAACAAAATGTGTGAATAAAATAAAAGTGTTAAAAATAAAAATAAAAAAGATGAACTTAAACAAAAAATAAAACATTTTCATTAGGTTTATCAAATACATAATGTATGTATGTATACAAAAAAAAAAAAACCAAAAAATAAAAAAAATAAATAATTGATATCAATTTTTTATCATCAACATCAATGTATCAAGTGTACATTTTAACAACGTACGGTATATTACGCGTACTATTATTATCTTAGACCGCGCGCAGACTAAGAGCGTAACGTAACTGAGCATAACTCAGTTATACTTATACTATTGACACACTGCAGAGATAAACCATGATTATCTCAAATGGTTTATCGATAACCTGGTATGGGTGACACATTTAAATTGAAGTGAACTAGTTTATGTATTCATACGACACCTGTCGAAATAAATTCAAACACTAATTATTTTTCATCTACATATATTCAGCATGTTAGCTGAAATTTGGTTTGACAGTTTGTTTAAATGAAATGTAAAAACACAAAAAAAGATAACACAAACGTCAAAGATAACTGAGTTCGATAATAATAATAATAATAATAATCACTTACTTACTAACTTAATCACTTACGCTACGCTTGCAGTATGCGCAATATGATAAGAAACAATTGATTTAACTTTTAAGCCGGAAACAGAATGTGCAGCTTGTAGTATGTAGCTGTAGCTGTAGCATGAAGTAGAAAAGTTTCTACTTTGAGCAGCAGCTTCTACTACTACTACTGCTACAGCTACGCATTGCCGTGCTTCAAACTTACATTAATGTAGTGTATTTTTGACAGCTTGTAGTGCTACATGTACTAGATACTACAGCTACACACTCTGTTTCAGGCATCACGCTCAGAAAAATACGCTAGGCTACGCTCTTAGTCAGCATGCGGCCTTACACATACTATATACATTAGGCTACGTTTACATTTTTGTTGAGTATGTAAAGTTACATTTTACAATCCAGAATTTTGTGTAATAAATTCGGTAGAGTAGATTGAGTTTTTAAATTGTATTCACCATAATTCAGATTATAAAGATTTGTGTACATTACCACATTTGGTTTAAACAAATTTTGAATCTAACTTTCGCTATAAGCAGCGTGACATTCAAAATAGAATCTAATCTCAAACTCATTCTGATAAAATCTAAATTGGAAGGCGCAGGACGGAAAAAGAGTCAACGGACATTTTCAAAGACAGCCGGCCATCTATCAATTGCCTTGTAAAAATCAACTTTTATAAATTTTGATAGTTGATTGGTTGATTGCAGTGGCAGTCTCTATTTCAGTTTCCAGAAATATACACAATTAGCAGTTATAGCGTATAAATTTTGATATTACAATAATTTTTGGTGATCCAGTTATTACTAAGTGTGGTTTCTACCATACAACTTTCTACTGTCAAAACGGTAAGATTAAGTTGCTATAATTAAACGATTTGTAGTTGTCGAGTTGGCAAAAGGCCTTGGCGGGGTTGAAAGGGAGCATGTTAACATGTCCCTCTTTTGGTCTAGGTGTGCTTTATGGTTGTTCGATTTTGATCAATTTTATGGTCTATATAGCGTTTATTTTAATATTTCCATATTAGTACATATAACCATATAACTAAGTTCTTGAATTCGAAATTTACTAATTTCCAAGCTGTATGTATTATCAAATTTACTGTAAACTTGAAATTATAACTTTTCAAAACTACTATTCTACAACTACACAGTTAAATCTTGTTTATCGAACATAATTGGGTGTTTCTTTGAAATTATTTACGTAAAAATGTAAACATTACTTTACACATGAATAGAATGAATAAAGTGAAATGAAATAAATGAATGTATGAATACATAAATATATGGATGGATATACATACATATATGAATTGAGAATGAATGGTATTTTTTGTATAATAAAGTAAATAAAATTGTTATCGGTCATATTACTTTACTATTAAAAACTTTATGTACTTCAAATACATATATCCTATTATATACTTTATATTGCATATATTTGTAATACACTACATAACATTTAGTTTCTACATACTCATAAATATTTAGTAATGTATGTATGTATATATGTAACCTTTATAGAAATACACGACAAATAAAAATTCAAAATAAAATAAACATTTGAAATAAAAATAAAAAAAATGTACTTAAAAAGTTTGATTTTTTTTTCAACTTTTTTTTTAAACTTTTTTTTGGAAAATTCTTTTCTATTTTCGATTCGAATTTCATTCGGAATTTATATTAAAAGTTGTCAATACTTTTAGAATACACAATAATACTGGTACTGGTATATTATGTATAGAATAATATAATCATAGCCGCATATATTATGTACTGTATGTACATTTACATTTTTATATACGACAATAAATATACTTGTACATTCAGTGTGAATATTTATGTAGGTAGGTAGCTAGCTATAAGCACTATAAGCTATAATCCAATAAATTTGTGCGGTTATTGCATTTTTACTAAAATTGAAACTTACAAAAAAAAACAAAAAATAACAAACAAATTTCATTTTTCCTTAATTTTTTTTTATTTTTTTTTGTTAAATTTTCTTTTCCTATTTCTGTGTTTCTGTTTACATATTGGCCAATAAATATATTTCATTTTTGTACAAGGATGATTTGAATACATACACTATAAACACTTGTACTAGTAATTTGAAAAAAATGTTTTCTTTCCAAAAAAAAATTAACAGAAAAAAACAAATAAATAAATTTAATTACATAATTTTTCAGTTTTTTGTTCAAAAAAGTAATTGAATAAAGAAAGAAGGAAAAGTAAATAATAAATATATATAATTTCTTTTGACTGGTCACTAACAAGTTGGTGCGGTCCACATCCAGCCACCCCAGTTCACTATAAACACACCACATTACCGAAAACCAATAAATTTTGATTCGTTCACTCATATTATTCATTCATACCTTTTACAGATGCCTTCTCGTCTTTTTCAAGGGCAAAATACAAGGCGTTCTGATGCAGTCATTTTCTCTCTGATATCGGAGAGATTTCTTTAAGCTAACCCTACCTAGACCTACGTATAGCCTACCTAAACTGCACTTAACTTAAGAGACTTAATTTGACTTAAGAGGCGTAAAATCTTATAAATACTAAATAAACCAAGAGTTTAGTGATATCAAAAAGAAAGGCATCTCAATATGATAATATTGTGCACTTTCGTATAGTTTGGGGGAAGTGATTGCCTAAAAATCAGCATCGCTCAAACAAAATTTTATGTGTGCTGTTCGTAAATTTGAAAAATATAATTTGAAACATACATGTTTATATTGCAATACAAAATAATAATTTTCCGATATCAACAAATTAATGTTCAAAATGTTTTCACACTGCTCAAAAAACGAGGACGAATGTTGTATACAAATGCAAATTGAGGAAGAAAAAAACTGTAACAAAATTTAATTCCATATCCACGATCTAATAGTGTAATAATAAATAATTATTGTCATAATTATATTCAAATCCTTTACGACTTAAAGGTCTCTAATTAATTCAAAAAAAAAAAAAAATAATAATAATTTACATACAAAGTACAAATGTACTCCTCGTACAGCATACAATATTTATATGTACCTGATACTATCTGTATTCCGTTCGTTATACGTAAATACTTCACACTTATACAGACGATTATTATAATCAAAATCTACCATGTAGAAATGTACTTGTACATTGTTCCACATATATACAATCTACTCTACATATTTTATTGTATTGTAAAGAGCAAAGAAAATCTTTTTATTTTGTTTTTATTTTATTTTATTTTTTTTTTCATTTTTTGAATGTTAAATAATCTTTATCGAAATCCACGTAATAAAAACTTTCATATGTAGTATAGTTACTTCGTGACTTTACTATTATAATACCATACCATACCTTGTACTTGTGCAGTACTTACCATTTATGTGTGTAACTTTTAAATGTTCATTATATTGTATTCATAACTTTAGAACTAACTTTTTTTTTAAAAAAAAAATAAATTTTCTATAATGCGTATATATTTTAATGTTTTTCTTCTTCTTTTTGTTTTAGATAAATCGACAGCAATAATTCCAAATAACACAACTATATTATAAAAATAAAGTAATAAAATTTTTCATAATTAAAATTAGTCCGACAGACAATGTTTAATTTTAGTAGTTTTGTTTATACGAGTATATAAATGCATGAATATACTTATATGTATATGTTTGTAAAGTATACGATGTTATACGACGAGTATGTAATTGTAGATATAGTTACATACGCAATAATATTTCTTTATACATTTATTTCTTTCTTTAAGCAAAACAACAAATTGAAATATTATGTATCTATAATCGAAAAATAATGATCGACAAAATCAAAAGTGAAAAAAAAAAAATGTAAAATAAATATTTGAAAAATACAAAACAAAAAGACAAATGAATATAAATGAATAAAAGTTTAATTTTCAGTTTCATTTGAGCTTTGTTAAAAAATAAAATGATTAAGACATCATATACTATACTCATCGTATGTCCGTATATGTGTATAACCAGTATAACACACACATGATGTACATATATATAAATTTACCAGAGCTAAAATGATATTATAAAATTCATAAAAGCTTTATACATTTTCATATATTATGTATGTATGTACATCATAAACATACTTCATAATATAATAGTCGCGTAATTTTTTTAATTTATACACATCATATAGATTCATATTACATATACGATTCATATTGTTTTATAGTACCACCGCACCTATTCAATTTACATATATGTACATCGTATCATATCTTTGTATAGGGTTTACTAATAGCAACGTCAGAAATTTCAACGGACCACAACGATAATACTGAACGAAAAGTCAATCTCAATTCTCAAACTTTGATTACTGTGGTCAGTTCTCAAATGATCATGTCTGACAATTGACAAATCATGGAGCGGTACAAAATTTAACAACGCTCAGAAATTGGCTCATCAAATTGAAATGATTTCCATTTTGATGGCTTACAAAGTTTAACTGACTCAAGAACTCAAGCCAACTGGATCATGGTTTGCATTGAACTTTCGCTAATTGAGGTCTGAATCAGTTAGAAGACGATTCGGATTTTCGGGAAAGAAAAATCATCTTTTTGAATGAAATTACATTTCTGACATAGTTACATACAGCCAGACGAAGCCGAGAAGGACATTTAAACGATATTATTTTCAGAATGTAATGTAATCGATTATTCTTCAAGATAATAAACAGACCACGTGAATATCACTTCTTCTGGTTATCATTGTGTTTCATTTTAAAGTTTTGACGCGCCTATTGGTAAACCCTATCCTATATACATATTTTTTATGTTATCAACTAACGATTTTTTTATCTTTATATTTTGTATATACCTATACATTTTATACACATATTTTATTTTAATTTAAAAACTTTGAAAAACTTTGACTTTCTTTTGTAAATATATAGACATACATGTGTACATACAGTATTCAAAATAAATGTATTATACGATATGTTGTGTTACTGTCATTTTAGAAAATGTTAACGAACGAAAAATATAAAATAAAATAAATTAATGGGTAGTCATTCTTGGTTATGCAATAAAATATTCACAAATATTCCAATAATAATTATTCACGATTTATATAATTGCAACCAAAATTAAATACCCTTATTTGATTTGGATTTTATTATTATTAATTTTTTTATAATGCAATTGCAGAATTAAAACAACATAGAGAATTTTCAATGTAGATACTTTTTGCTTTGCTTTTAAATTTTTTTACTTTTTTTTTCAAATTTTTTTTTTTTTTTTTGTATAATTAAAGATTTATCGAATTAAATATGATTGTGTATTACGTATTAAATACTCGTATGTATTTATGCGCATAATTTATTTAAATTTTTAAACATCATGTACACAACAGAGTAGGAAGATAAAAAAATATTTGTCAGTGCATCCAATAAATTTATAAAGATCACCCTTAATAAATAATAATGTAATGATTGTATATGGATAGTTGTGGTAAATGTGGAAATACGTATATTTACAGTATCGGTAAAAAATTATTGTACACTCGTTGTCAATTCGGTCTTCTTTCTTTTGCTAATAAGAGGCTAATTTCTATGATTAATTTATTTTTGAACTGAAATTAGTTCGAAGCTCGTTCTATTATATGTTTCATTCATGATAGATTTTGATTTTATTTGTACTTGTACTAACATTACTAACATTGTGCCTTGCCTAAAGAGTAACAGTAACAATCAATATCACATCACCATATCACGATCACATACTCAATTAATGAGAATATTGTATTTCGCATTCATTTTGATTGGTTAATGTGGAGTGGGTGGATTGAATACCTATCTTATGAGTTATGAATGACACATTGAATTATGACATCATTATTGTATTTTTGATTGTTCATTGTATTTGCTTGCGCAATATTGCAATATGACGTGATGTCATTATAATTACATGAGAACGAAAGAGAGAGAAAGAGAGAGAGGTAATATTCTCAGTGATTCAACGTGTATAATGTATGATGTATATACTCAAGAATATTGAGATACAATGCCTGGACCTGGTGGACTAACATCAGCAGATGCATTTGAATATTCAATTGACAAACGAAAACATTTTATCGAATATTCAATTTTCATTAAATTATACAAATATCTATTTTGCATGATATTAGGATTGATGCGATACAGTCAACGTTTCCTTCTATATGTCCTAACCTATCTGTTTACAATTCTTGTGAAAGATTCGTAATAAAATGGAAGAGAAATTCATTTTTCAGGTATTCACATTACATTTAATTTTGATTTCAATTTTTGCTTTAAGGATAAATAAACTCTAGCCATATGGCTTAAGCTACCGTACGTAGCTAAGATAAATAATTTCTATATTACTCTACTGAGAGATATTTCCATTCACTCCTTTGGCCCTTTCTCTTTCCTTTTAAAGATAAACCAGAAAAAAAGAAACACATTCCAAAAAAATTGTGTGATCATATTATTTTAGTCTATACTGTAATGTAAAAATAAAATAAAAAATATAAGAAAAATATGTAAATAAATAAGTGGTATTATAAAATATATTTTATAATCGCATAAAACACTAATTAATTAAAGAAAAAATTATTATTAGTACACATTATTTTTCTCGCATACATACATACATACATGATCGTACATGAATTTTTCTATCTATTCGTATATATTTTATAAAGTTTTATATTTATTTTATCTACAAAATTTAAAAAATAAAAATAAATAAACACAAAAATACATTTTTTTTTTTATTTATTTCTTAATACAATTATTATTAAATTTGTTTACATTTTAAAAATAGATTCTTTTCTTACACATTTTTGTTGTTGTTGTTGTGTTTTTTTTATGTTTTTTTTTTGTTATTCATTTTTCCTATTTTCATCATCATTTTATACTTTTCTTAATGTTTTATTATCTATCTAGCTACTCGTATCTATGAATTTTATGTTTTTTTTTGTTTTTTTTTTTGTTTTAGTTATTGCTCAGTATCATTATTTTTTTTGCTGTTTTTTTTTCAGTTTTTTTGGTTTTTTTCTTAAATAAAAAATTGGAAGTTATTCGCTTTGTTTTCATTTAGTTAATTCTTCTACTTATTTTTGTTTTATTTTAAATTATTTAAATTTTTATTTCGTTATTTTTTTTTGTTTTCTTTAAACATGTAGTAGATATCTACACACTCTACACATTTTATATGCAGGCAGATTTGTGTAAATGTAAATGTGTAGTATATGTATAGGAGGTTCATGCTGGTGTTGTTGTGTTGTGTTTTGTGTGCAGAGTGTATATAATGTAGTTATGTATATTTATTTATTATAATATTCGCTTATTATTATTTTATTTTAGCTTTCAATTTTTAATGCTGAATTCTCTCTTGCATTAATGTGAACACATAAAACAAAAACCAAAAAAAAAAAAAAAAAAAAAAATATTTTGTAAAAATAAAAAAATGTAAAAAATTAAAATTTAAAAAGATAAAAACTCAACGCAACGAAATAACGAAGACATCATCAACAACGACAACAACAACACACCACATACAAACACAATACATACACACAGCTGACAACCGCGGACGCGATAACGATAACATAACGCAATTGAGAAAATAATGACAACAAAATTCAGATAGTAAAAAAATATTATAATGAATGAGTATATGCATATACGTACAATTTTCTTTATCATTATTACCCTACCTATACCTACACTACAACAGTATATGTATTTTGTACAATAATATACATGTATTTTTTGTTTTTGTAATAAAAGTAAAAAGAAAAAAAAAATAGAAAAGTTGTTAATAATAATAAACTGAAAAAAATATCAGTTCGAAAAAACATACCATACCAAAAGCATAGCAACAACAAAAATGAAAATTGAAAACCATGAAAAAGAAAAAAAAAAGAAAATTCACAAAAACAACAAAATTAGATAACAAAATTTAAAAAATTTACGAAAAAAAAAAAAATACAGTAAAATTAAAAGTAGTGCGTTACATCTATATGTACATATACGAACGAATACAGAGTACGCTGTACGGCATACGACGGTCGGGAAGAGAAAGAGGCATTTTTTTCTGTGCTTAGATTTTTAGTATCATTCATATCATATAGCTACAATATTCCATTTTAAAGTGCTGTTACACTATAATTATTGTCGCATATTATCAATTGTTAAAGAGTCGTGCAAATACATGCGTCGGCTTCAATATAGAGATAACAAAAGATCGCTCTCTTGCTCTTTTTCTTTTATCACCACAAGGCACAACTCTAATCAAGCCAACAAGATTTTCACTTAGATTGCGAGCGAACCACTAAATTGTTGATAAAGAAACAAACTCAATTTATTAAATGATAGGGCTTAGATTGATCCATTTAATATGCAGAAATTTACAAAATTCATGTGACCTTTAAAAAAATGTCTTTACCAGAGTATAATGTGATCGAATCGAGCGAGACAGCAAGGAATGCCAAGAAAAAAGTGAAGGGATGTTGTAGAAGAAGATTTGAGAGTCATAAGGATTACGAACGACAAAGTTCTGGCTCTGGACAAAATGGCATAGTGGCGGGTTGTGGGAGAATAAATATATTTTGATAATAGTGTATATACTGTACTTGACAAAAGCTTTTTAACTCCCCGCATACATTAACTGATTCTTTATCAAATTGATAAATTCGTGTGAAAATTATTGTAGTGTACCTTTACACATTGTACTCGTATAGTATGTATGTAAGTTCGTTTGCTCGTATTTATGTACAGAATTTTTCAATACACCTCATGTGTATTTCACCTTTTATAAATATTATGTCTAGTTAGTTATGTGTACGTTTATATATGTACATACTTTGTTTCTATATAATATTTTTTATCTCCGGCTACACAAACATATCAAATTTTAAATTGAAAAATTAAATTGTTACTGAAAATAAAATGAAATGTTGCATATTATTATAAAACGTGTTATGATGAAGTGTGTAATGAATGATATTGTATGATATCTAAGTATATACTATATGTTAAGTATCATATGGTTAAGTTTTTTTTTCTCATATAATATATTTTGGTTATAAATTTACATACATTTTGAACTTATGAATGTTCAAAATATCAGATATAATGTATAGTATTCACATAATAAATATAAATAATATTTAAAATTTGTGCTCTGTAAGTATACCCCTATACCGTCATGTAGAGTCATATGTATAAATACGATATGTTTTAGTTTTCAGTATATGTAATCACAATCAAGTTTAATTGAAAAAATAGGGAAACATTTTTTTAACCATTTTTTGTTGTTCTTCATTCATTCATATACCACTTCCACTACTATATCTATACCATATATACAATATATATGTACTACTTAAATTCGCAGTGTAGTATGTGATCTATAACATACAGGGTGTCCGGTTTCGGGTGGTCATCCGGCACACAGTAGATAGGTCTCGCCGAGACAAACAAAAAATCGTTGTAGAGGGAGGGGGAGTTTCGTTCAGATTTTTCTTAGACCAGATTCTTCTAGCTAGTACACCGTAGTTATTAAAGGGTGTTTCGTAGATTGAGTGCAAAAAATCTTCATCGCCCTCTAGCGGCTAAACGGTTGAGATTACCCCCCTCCCTCTAGAACGATTTTTTGTTTGTCTCGGCGAGACCTATCTACTGTGTGCTGGATGACCACCCGAAACCGGACACCCTGTATATGCATGTATACATTATTGTATAATTTTTGTTTAAATTTATAAATACCTGTACATTTTTCTTTGTCTCTTTTTCTCTATCTTTTATTATTTATTTTTTGTTTTTTATTTTCATTTTTTTTTTCTTTTAATGTCATTTTATAATTATAAATTTATACACATATATCATTATATAAAACGTTTGTCTATTTTTACATACACATATGATTACAAATATTCTTATCATTATGTTTATAAACGTATATGTATGTAATATGTATTTTTTATGATTATTTGTTCAAATTATTACGTATGTACATAAAATATAGAATAATTGTATTGATAAATAGATACATAACATACCTATATGTACATACTTATGCATAAGGACCTATAAAACAGAGTATAAATTATTTGACCTTACAAATGATATGAAAATAAAACCTTTGACTACGGGAAAGTATATAGGGCTTAAATATACAATTAAATCTTGTACTAAATACTAAATACACATATTTTTCATGGACCTTTTAAAACGATTTACGTAATTTGTTAATTAATTTAATCAATTAATTTTAATTATATGTACTTTCAATTTATACAGATACAAAAATGTACCTTTATGTGCATCTAGACATGTAGTAATATTTGATGATCAAGATCTAGAAATATGTAGATTAATAGAAAAATTTTTTTTCTTTTTTCATGTTATCACAGTCACATTAAATTGTTCAAAATTTTCAAATAAAAAAAGCACATACATAAATTGTAAAGAAATCAAGTCCTCTTCTTGTTTTGGATTACATATGTCTATGTATACAGAGTTTGTATAATTGAAGAGTTTTTCCTATAGTTCTTCTTCATTTTTGTACTCTACATGTACATCATCTTCATAACCACTTTGTCGACAGGCATTTTTTAGAGCTGCAGATTGAGATGAAATTATTTATATACGAATACGTAACACACAGAGACACGATACACCACACCAAAAATCACCACACTTTTTACTACCTATATTCTATATACCTCTACCTCTACCTTTTTACTTTATGGATACTATCTCTATACAGTCATTTTCTTCTCTAATCAGTAACATTTTTGTAGTAGTAGTAGAGTAGTAGTAGAGTAGAGTAGTATAGTAGAATAGTAGTAATCATATTATTGACAGCTTTTTTTTTGCCTTTGAAAAATTAATTTTTCAAATATGCATGGTGAATGAGGTCCATAAAATATATAACTACTATAATATAAAAAATCGTTAAGAAGAGTAAAAACTTTTGAAAGGTTAGAAAATTTTTAATAAGTTTAAAGTTTTTTAAATATATAATACATAATTAAGTTTTCCTCAATACCTTTTTATTTTCTTTTATTTTATTTCATTTTTCGAAATCAAATTTTACAATTTGTTTAGTTGGTTTAGTTGTGTCATATTTTGAATGATTATTTTTTTCTTTTTGAATTTATTAAATTGAATTAAAATCGTTTAATTATGCTGTATTTCTCTATGTGTACGTTACGTACAAGTATATCTACGCGAGAGCATTTATAATTGCTTTGAAATACAGCAGGCAAGGCAGTAATTTAATTTTAATATACATACGAGTATATGTATGTATTCATGGAAAAAAATTATGAAATTTTTATACGTATTTCTGTTTTCTTTTTTTTTTACGTGTAGCTATATGTACAGTTTATGTTATTTTCTAATCAAATAATACCTAAAATTTAAATTTATATAGACAAAATTTTTTATTTTTTGAAATTTATCATGTATGTATTCATTCATTCATGTACACGATTAGTGTACGGTTGTTCGATTATGTACATATGTATGTAGCACTGCTAGCACTCATATATTTATGCCTGATACATTTTCCGCGTTCTAATTTTATTCTATCGTTTCATTTATTAAAAAGAAAAAAAAAACTGAATAAAAAATTTTTAAAAATAAAACCTAAAAAAAACTGCTATAATAAAAACAAATAAAAACGAATCACGAAACATGATTAAATCTTATCAATTTTCAATAAATTAAAAATAGAAAAAAAAATATCAATTTTTTTTTTATTTTTATATTTTTTAAATTTACATATTAAGGATATATGTACATATGTACATGTGTGTAGGAAATTATATATACATATATGTATTTACATATAAATACATTACATCAATTTACGTATAATATATGTATATTTATGTTACAGTATAGTATATATTATCAAGGATTAAATTTCAAATAAAATTTAAATTATTTTTATATTTTATTTTTCTGTAGGTAGAAGTACATATATACATATACATACATAGATTGAGGTAGGGTATATAAGTATGTAGCTGATACTACCTAGCATAAAATTTATATAAATTACATTATACAGATTTATATTACAGGACTACAGATATCTACATACACACATATATGTATATACTCGTGTACCTGCCTAAAATAAAATAACGAAAAAATCATCATCATCATCATTAAAAACAACTAACAGCAGGAGCAACAATAATAATAATAGCAAAAAATTTTATTTTGTTTTCATTTTATTGTCCTTCACTTTGTGTATACAAATATATTATGAAAAATACATATACATAACATATATGATTACATTTACATAATACAATACATAGAAAACATATTTTTGCAGATAAAATGTATATAGGTATGAATGAATGAAAGTTTACCAATCCTTTTGTATCTCCCCCTAACTAATATGAATAATGTAATATTGAATTTTTATTACGACGGTATGTAAAGTAGCAGAGATAGTGAATTTATATTTGAAAGAATTTTTGTCATTTGTTTTAAACGTACACTGTACACAACATACATCGTACCATCGTACATATGTATATATTTGGTAGCTATATAGCTATACAGAATTTTTAGATTCAATTCAAATTTAAATATTTATATGTAACGTACCTATGAATATGAATGTATTTATAATTTGTTTTTAATAGTAAAACATTTATGCATAAATTTTATATATTTTTATAATAGTAGTTCTAGTTAGTTAATTTTAAATATAAATAATATGTAATAATACATTATGCACTAAAGTACTATAATATAGTAGTAAAATAATTTGAAAATTATTTAAATTAAATAAAACGATTCATTTTTAATATGTATGTACGTATTATTATTATTTTTTTTTTCGTTTCATTATTTTCGAAATTGACTTCTTTTAGTTTCAAATTTATTTCATGTTTTTTTGTTTTTTTGTTTTAATGAACTGAATAAGTATAAGTACGAGAAATGTTTGCAACAATCATATCAAAGTGATACATACATACATACCTATTTATTTATTTTCTTATCATTCACAAATTTTTGTTTTCTGGTATTTAGTATTTACAACAAGAGTACAACAGCAACTATAACTACTACTGCTACTGCTACTACTAGTAGTGGAATGGTACAACTTTTCGGTTTTTTTTAACTTTTTTTTTGTAATATTTGTTAAACATTTTTATTCATTCGTTTTGCTAATCAGAATATATGTATATTTTTTTCTATAAATTTTCCTACATCCAGAAAGGCATCTATATTTACATCCCTATGTATCTATATACATATTCTATCAGTACCTTATGTAATATAGACACGACAACCAGACAAAAGATAAAATATAAATGTAGGTATGTACTTGATTTTAATTTAAAATTTACAAAAGAAACAAGCAAAAAAAAATAAAAAATAAAAAGACATCAACAATATGAAATATATAATATTCTTATGTACCTATATCTACTCTGAATAAAGTTAAAAAAATATATAAATAAATAAAAAGTTTCTTGAAAATATGTGAATCGATGGATATAGATATAGATATATACATAGCTTTGATAATCACAAGAAAAAAAATAAAAAAGCTTAAAAAAGTTTCATTTTTCATTCTTTTTTGATAAAATTTAACAAAAAAAAAAGTACTACCACATAGGCTGACTTCCTGATTACGATTTACGAGCTGACTACGATCGGATTAATCTGTAAGTACAATTATGTCGCTAATTACGGTTGTAATCTGAATGCTTTAATCGGTAACTCAAATCGGAGTTCATAATGATTGTTAATTTTAATTTAGATCTAATCGAGCATAATCTATCTATGTAGTCTGTTTAAAGAATTTGCTTCACATGTAATTCGACATCTAAAGTTAATCTATGCTACGATTAGGTAAAATTATAATTGAATGATCCAACCATGACATTGGTGTGTGAGTAGAATTCAATGGATTGGACACGTTATATAGATACCAGATAACGACATGATGAAGAGAACATTGCTACACATCCCAGATAGGAAAAGAAGACGTGGAAGACCAAAGCTCCGTTGGCTGGATGACACGGAAAACGATATCAAAACAATTAGAATTAGGAATTGAAGAGCAATAGTCAGTCAAAGAAAAAAATGGCTGCACATCTTGAAGCAAGCCAAAGCCCAAGCCGGACTGTCGAGCTGATGATCCAACCATGGATCAAATCTACTAAAATTATAAATTTTTTACTTTCAATTAGGTATCTAATTTATGACTATTACTTTGTTTTTTATTTGACAATTAATATTGTTTGAAACATTTTATGCTGGACTTAAACCGATCACAAAAGAAAACGTTTCGCCCAACGTTACACATTACACTCTAAATTACGACTAAAAAATTTTGAATATGTAGTCTAAAATCTGATCGTTCATTCGATTGTAATTATGAACTCAACCATATAATACATCTACTATAGATATGCTACATTTTATTTCATATAATATACATATATGTAATATGAAAAGTTAAAAGTTTGCCCTTTAGAAATATGTACATACCAGATATATGCATTCATACATACATAATATCATATAGCATAAATAATACAGAAATTAAAACTTATTTACAATAATAATATACAAAATACACATGCTATACATATACAATATATATCCGTGACTGTTTGATTTATACAATATATAAACATATACCCATCCATATAAAGTATTTAGTAAAATATTACACGCATATTTTAATAAAAAAATAAAATAAAATATAAAAGAAAAAAGTTCATACTCTTACAATGCCTAACCAATTTACGATAAAATCAAATTTAAATCTTTTTAACTTTTCTTATAGTACATACTAAAAATGAATATATGTATGTAAATGTAAGTATGTAATATTATTATTAATAAATTAAAAATAAACTAAAAAAAAAAAAAAATGAAAAAGTGTGACGATGGCGGAGAAACAGAAAGAGAGATAAATGAAGAGAAGTTTTGTAAAGTTGTAAAGTAATATTTGAAAGAAAAATTAATATTGAGTTGAGTGAGATATTTTTTTCAATTTTTTTTTTTTTTTCTTATAAATATAACATTCTCAAAAATATGTGTGCATATGCATATATATACTTAGTAGTTTTCAACTTTACAGGTTAAACTGTATAAATATAGCAAAAGCAATATATGCACTTGTATGACTATATGTATGTTCATTTTAACGCTTACTACAATAATTATTATTATTGAAAGAACAAGAAATTAATTTTTTCTTCATTTTTTTTTTTGTTTTGCTGGTTAATTAATTTGAAAATTTCAAAAATAAAACACAAAATGAAAATAGGTATATTACATGATATGTACTTGAAAAACAAAAAAAATTATAAGAGAATGCTTTCAAAATTACAGTAGTAAACGTAAAATTTGGAATCAATAATAATATGTATCATTGTAGGTATATTAAAAAAAAAAAATAATAAATAAATATTACATACGTAGTTATTTATTATAATTGCAACGATCATTAATTTGTATATCCTTGAAATATTTCAATCTCATATCTAATCAAATAAATCAAATTTGTATTTGCATTCGTGTATTAACCTATGACCGGAATGATGATGTCCTCGTTTTGAAATAATGAAACATACCTTCGTGTTCATTTTTTTTTTTTAATAGTCATGTCACTAGTGATCATGTCACATGTGTTCCCGAAAATATGCATTATTTTATGTGCAATAGAAGAGTTTTCGTTCGCATACAATAAGACTCTAATCAATTAGGCTTTCACGGAAGGTATATGTGAATGATCTCAAATTATTAAGGAGGTAATGGTTCTTAAAGGAGGACTGTGTACTGTGAGGTTATATAAAAGAAGAAGAAGAAAAGGTTTGTAAATAATTTCAGTCAGAACAAAATATTTTCGAACTTTGCACAAATACACTTTGTCGACTTTTTAGTCTGTATGTAAATCTATTAACCGATTTTTTCATGTACATTCTGTTTGCTTTATCACAGCAGTGTATACTTTTATATGAATAATTTCGTAAGATAAATCAAAAATATGTAATGTATCATTTTACTACACATTTTTAACTGACCATTTACGTTATTACTACATAGGAGGGATGCTGTGTATATACAAATAAGTATCTAAGTATGTATATTTATATGGATGGTATTTGTACACTATATATACTCCTCCAGGAAGTTAGAATGTATACCAAATTATATTTAATTTCCGTTTATATCATATAATTGTTTTTCATATATTCTTTTAAACTTTTCGTTCTCATTTCCCCTCTTTTTATGTGTATGAAAAATATAAAATTGGATAACCAAATAATAAAATAAAATATAGATGTATGAATGCAATTTACAAAAAAAAAAAAATTTAAAGAGAATCTAAAAAATAAATTAAAATTTTTTGTTGATTTTGTAATTCTTATTTTACCATTACTGTTAACGACCAATATATAAATTTATTTAAAAACAATACAAAAAAAAATTATTTTTTAAATTTAGTTTTTTTTTTTAATATTATGTTCAATTTTTATGTGGTTGAAGAATATTTTTTTTTCTTTATTTTTGAAATGCGTATACATATGTACATACATCACATAATCTACTAAATTATACATACATATACAAACGAGTTTATAATGTCTATACATTATTTACATAATAACTATTTATTTAAAAAAAAATGTAGTATATTGTGCAAGTGATAAGTTCGTTATTATATTTGTCAACAAAACAATATGTATACATTATACAAAAAACGAAAAAAAACGAAAAAAATCACACACACACAAGAGAATGATGTACCAAAAACTGAACGAAACCAAACCAAACCATATATAACATGCAACCAACCACTATCAACCAGCAGCACCAGCAATATGCAATGAAACAAAAGGAAAAGTATAATATGTATGTATGTAGGTATATACAGTATACAAATAAATAGAAAGAAATATTAATTTTCGAATTTAAATATTTATTCACATTGCATGTATAATTTAAAAAAGTATGTACATTGTATACTATATAGTATAAATCCTACATATATACGAGTAAATGTGTGTGTACATTTTTGTGTAAAGTATTCCAAGTGGGAGAGGTGTGACTGGTGGGTCATAAAATATATTGAAGATAATATACCTACTAATATATAATAGAAATTAGAAATGGTATGCATGTAAGTATGTATACAAAAAAGTGTTTTTAAAGTATATCTATAGTAATTACAATTTTAATTATTCCTATTTTTGTTTTATTTATTATTTTTTAATTAATTTATTTTCTAAATTAAAAAACAAACAAAAAAAAAAAAAACAAATTATCAAATCATTTTAATTACATACACAAGTAACGAACAAACGAATATAATAATTTTCTAATTTACATTACATACAAAAAATACTTTAAAGTTTAAAACGAAACAATAAAAAAAATTAACTGTGATTAAATGAAGAGTAACAAATACAAAATTTGAATTTATTTTGAAGAAAAAAAAATTGTTATATTATTATTATTATATAAGTGAAATGTTCTAGAGACATTTTTCATATTTCAATTTTCCTTTTTATTTATAAAATGTACCTACCTACTACATTTATGTAGACGTAGAGATATAGATATAATAGATATATAGTATGTGAATGTGATGCATATTTTTTATGCATGTAATGTACATATTCTATATAGTTAGTTAAGCACACAATATAAGTATGTACATTTATACTATAATAAAAATGGTATGCATTTATCATTATCACATCCCATTTAAGATTTTATTTTGTTCGGTTTTTGGATCTGTTTTTTTTATATATTTTATATTTTATTTTATTTTATTTTTTTTTTTTTTTGTCAAGTTAGTTTCTTTCTTTTCTATATAAATAGTAGAGTGTATGTATAATTACATTACTTTTGTTACTGGTTAGGTTACTGCTGCTGCTGCTGTTGCTGGTGATGCTGCTGAAGTGCTGATGCTAATATTATGTTATATTGCATTGGCATTATGCTTACTTTACTTGATTTTGCTATATGGAATGGCTGGCATGATTGTGCTATTGCTCTTATATACTTCTAAACTTACTTTATTTACTGCTTGTATTAATGTATGTACTGTACTGTACTGTATAGCGTGTATGATTGTACGATTGTACGTACATACATATTTACTTGCTGGTTTGGTTTGTTTTGCCTGAAAAACTGGCTCAACAAAAATACAAAATTATATAAAAATATACATTTATGTATGCCAATGATACTCAAATAAAATATATAACTCATAATAATATAAGTAAGTTAGTATAAGAACAGTCATATACATATATACCTATATAATATTAAACACATATAACACACATACATATACAACAAATAACACATAAGGAAAGATATTTACACTCTAATCACTTACAATCGTACATAAATAAATATAAATAAAATGTATATAAATGTTTGTATGAAAGTATATGACCGTATATATCCATATATGAAAATTATTCATATGCAGAAATATATACATACATACATATTTCATTCTTATATTATATAAAAGAAAAGCTACATATAGGTACAATAGATTCAAGAGTTTTCTTATAACTAACCAAAACCAACTATTAAATGGATATGTTGATTTGATATGAATATATGTAGGTATATGTATACGAGTATATTTATTTATAATATTTATTCACATATTTATGTATATGTATATGAATACGAATATAGATACACACCTCTACATACATTAAAATTTTTAACAAAACTATATATGTACCTATAAGCTCCTCAATAAGTTTATATGTATGTAGATACCAGTTAAAAATGAAATTGAACTGCTAAATAAAATTTTTCTTTTTCTATTTCGACTTCTTTCAATTCTTTTTTTTGTTTCTTTTTTGGACATAACTACGTACAAACTAATACATACCAATTATCCATCTATCTATCTATATATGTATGTGCATATTTTTCAAAAAGTTAGAATGTACAATGAATAAACAACCATTAATGGCAGTTGCATTTTCATATTTTTATAATTACATATATTTATTCGTATACAAGTAAAAATTTACTTAAAATCTGTATATACATTGCATATACATAAATTCGCATAGTGTACTCTATACATATACATGTATGTACATATGTATATGTTTCTTGCATGTAAGAAATAATACATCTGACTATTTATATGTATCCATATTATATTTTAGAACTCAATAGAATAATAAGAGACATAGTGAAAGATTAAAAAAAAAAAATTAAAATAAAATTACTTAAAATAAACGACAAACATTTTTTACACATTTTTATCGGATTATTAATTTGAAAATTAACATTAGAATAGAACTGAAAACAGGAATGAGAAAAATTTATAAGAAATGTTTAAATTTAAATAAAAAATAAATAAATAAATAAAAAAAAAATAAAAATTGAATTACTTTTTTATTGCAATTTAACAAGTACATATACATATTTACATATATCTTACTATCTAATCGTATATTACATACATACATATACGTATATGTACGTATATTGTACGTTTAAACCTAAAGCAAAACGAAACACAGTCATTGAGATATCAATTTTGGCAAGAAAAAAAAAAATAACAAGAAAAATGTTCGTATTATCGTTAACAAGATCGTTTTTATTTATATTTATTCATAGTTTTTTTTGTTTCTATAATTTTGTAATAATTATTACTATTAGAAAACAGAAACACCAAAAGTTTAGCATTGTACGATTGTACTTGTACACACACCTTACACTCTTTATACACAAATACTCAACACATAATATTTATTTATTTACTTATATAGGTATACTCGTAAATAAATGTTTTTTTTTTTCGTCAAAATGACGAATTGATAAGATAAGGTTTCTTTTTTTTTTAATCAAATCAATTAATTTATTAAAACTTTGAGATGAGATTAATTATTATAGAAGTAATTATTTTTAAATTACACATACTGATTACAGATCAGGTTAAGATATTTATGTTATAGATAGTAGGTACTATACTATATTATGTATGTAAGTATTCTTTATTCTAATAATTATACAAAGAGAGGAGAGGAAGGAAAACACACTCATTACAGTTTACAGTACACAGTTTTAAAAATTTAAACTAAAATTGTAGGTACCTAGAATAATTTTGAGCCGTAAGCAAGATAAAACAAGATACCTAATTCCTGTAAGTTTCGTGTAGCTTTTTTCATCATATTATACTAGCTGGATAATAAAATATGTATGTATTTTCATAACAAATTTAAATTATATACATACAAACATATGTAGATATTTACAGAATATACAATACGATATTGCAATATTATAATGTAATGTTACTTAATAGTTCATTGTCCTTATAAATTTAAAAATTTAAATCATTGAATTATTGAATAGAGAGAACAGATTAGATTAGATTAGATTCATAATGAAATGCAATCATCTAATTGAGTGGGAGGTTTAATAATTTACAAATTTAATTGCAAAAATTATAGAATTATTTTAAGAAAATAATACTGATGTCATATTATTCATTCAACGTAATATTTATATACATATTACTATGTATGGATATGCATATACACTTATGTATGTAGATGTATAATATGTGTTTGTGAATAAGTGAAAATGCGAAGATTATTATGATTCATATTTTTAAATTAAAAATAAATACTATAGTATTTTTGTGTGTTTGTTTTTTCTAAAGATATTTATCCTCAAATAAATTTATCCCCTTTATGCGTTTTCATCTGATTTTTTATTTTTAATTTGGATTCAATTTAGCAATAAATTAGAGACTCTCTATGTATGTATGTACATATATAAATAGAGTTTTATATAAAATCTTTAACTTGGTAATCAAATTTTATAACAAATTCAAAAAATCTGTTCGAGTTCGCCCTATAGTCTATGATTATAAGGCGGCAACTCTACTAGGGTGGTAGTTGATAAATTCGCAAAAATGCAATAGAGAACAATAATAGTAGAAACAACAGTGCATGCCATATTAAAGTTACATGTATTAAATATTTTTCAAATTTTCTACTAAATTGTTAACGCAAACAAAATGCACATTATTTCATCCATATAATATATACCTATATATGGACATAAGTATGTGGTAATGGTAAAAATACTAAATTTTAATAGTCCATACTCTCTATAGAGTTAGCTATATTATCAAATAAATTAAAAACAAAACAAAATAAAAGAAAAAGAAAGAGCGGACACATTAAATAAAAAATAAAAATGTACCTACATTACATTATACTTAGATTGTAGTACAGTACATATGGTACATATCGATATCATATCATGAATAGTGAGAACTGAGAACAAGCAAACCCAATCATATTTACATACACGTTTTTATAATGTACATAGGGATGCCATTATATCTCTTTTAAAGAGGACATGTCCTCTTTTTAAACCAAAATCTTTTTTACACTTTTTTCCTCAAATTTTCCTTAAATGTTCTCTTTTTTGAAATATAAAAAGAGTACAAACTTGACTGTGATTACATCATATTTAAACTGATTTCAATCTAATTACATTTTTTTTTTGTGAATTTGATGTGGAAATTGAATCAGACTTGAACTTATTCGTTCGTTCAAAAATCCAAGCGATACGGTCTTCAACAAAAGTTACAACTTTTTTCAATGAAAAGTTTTCTAAATTAGACGACGAAATAGCAGCAATAGAAGCTACTCTTTCTTTTCACACTGTTAAACATCACCAAAGCTTTCTATCAACAGACTGCACAACAAGTTTATTGAAAGAACTATTCAAGGATTCTGAAGCTGCCAAGAAAATGTCATCTGCAAGAACTAAAACGACAGCAATTGCTAAATATTTATAGCTCCGTTTTGTATTAACGAATGCATTTCTGATATAGAAAAAGTACAATATATTTTTGTATCAACCGACGGCAGTAACCACGTATCTAGCAAAATTTTTCCGATAATTATTCAATACTTCTGCCTAGAAAGTGGGATAACAACTCCAATATTTATACTCCAATAGTGGGATACTCCAACAATTTTTCACTTCCGATTTTTCCGAAGCTTATTTTTTTTTGTACATTCATATATGTACATTTTTCACGAAAATACGAAAAAACTGGAATTAGAAAAAAACTCGGTTTTAGAAATGATGAATACTCTAGAAGATTTGAAAAATACATTAAAAAATAGATTTGACGAATCATTTATGCCTTTAAAGGTAAAATTGATCTTTTCTAAGTTGATAAAAGATGGGAAAGAAAAAGAAGTGAAAAATGTTACAGCTGAATTTACAAAAACGTATGAAAAATCATATATTTATTTGCAAAGTTGGTCAAAACAATTTGACGACTTAAGTGTTTTTCTTTGGATGAAATTAGATAAAGTTCCCTTTTGGGAAAATATTGAAAAAACCATTGAATTTCTCCAAACAAAAAATGTTTTAATAAATGATACAAAATGTTTTGACCAGTTCTGCAATTTGAAAAAATTTTTCGAATCGAATATTGAAGATAATTTTTTATCAATGATTTCAAGCGATAAATGGTTGAAATACTTCAGACAATTCGAAAATATCGAAATGTATTCAGAAATGTTGAAAATTTGTGAATATTTCTACGCAATTCCAGCGCAAAATGCAAACGTTGAACGTGTATTTTCCCTTTTGGGTTCCCAGTGGACGAAAGAAAGAAACCGCCTAAAAGTTTCAACAATACGAAGTATTTTTTCAATTGTCTATAACTTTAAAAATATAAATTGTATTGAATTTTTTAAAAATATTAACGATAAAGAAGAATTTTTAAGAAAAATTCAGTCAACTGAGAAATATGATACTGATTCTGAATCAGACTGAATCCTAAATAAAAGTTTCGTTTTTATACTTTCATTGTTTATGTTATTTTAATTATGTTTTGTTTTTGTTGATTAAAAATGAAATGAAAGATTCATTTCTACATTTTTATTTTTATATTTTATGTTATTTTAATTAAGTTTTGTTTTTGTTAAATAAAAATATAAATGAATATCCACATACATATATGTATAAATACTTATATATAATAAAGTTACTCGTATATATGGAATTATTTAGTTTTATTTCTTTTAATTATTAATTTTCCTGGTGTCCTCTTTTTGTCCTCTTTTTCCACATCCGGAAGTTCTCTTTTCTTAAGAAGCATTTCTGGTAACCCTAAATGTACACACATGCGTATATATATTCCATATAATAGCGCATATATTATTTTCATCAACACTAATATCATCATCACATGTGTTTTATATGTATATAATATTGTATAATATGTTATGTATTTGGAATTTGGTGAAATAATAATGCGATGCGATTGTACTATACAATAATATCGTGAGCCACTATTCTACTATATGGATAGATGATTGGATGAAATGATGATGCCTGTGTTCTGCTTCTGCTATGCTACGAACTATGATGATGAGGCATTATGAATGACGACGATAAGTCTTTAATTTCTTTCTATGGCATATACGTACAACGACAATGATGAAATGATGAAAATGAATCGTGTTAAATTTGAATTTTGATTGATTGATAAATTCAATTAATTAACCGATTTTCGAATCAAACCCAAATTTCTTTGTTCAACTCTAAATCTAAATCAGTCAGAATCAATTTTCTATTCACTCAACGACTCATCGGTCATCATCGCTCATCACTCATCAGTATTCACTTATTCAGTATCACCATGCCGATAGTCAAGCCATAGCCGTCAGCCGATGCCAATGCCATGCTCATCAATTCATCATTATCCAGGTCCACTCTCCAGTCTCCACCAAGGCTAATAGAATATATAAGGTTAGCTGTAGCCGTATATAGGAAAACTTTTTGCTTTTTTTACAATCAGATTTTCAACCGATTCTGACGTCATATTGTAAGAAATGTTAAATTGTTATTGTTGTTTTTTAAAACACGAATGTATTTTAGAATTAGAGCACTAAATCTATATTTTATCAACTATTAAAAATAACTTAATTTGTTTTGTTTAGTAATCTTTAGTAATTTTTTAACTTTTAATTCATCTTTTTAACATCGAAATTTCGACTATGAATACGGTCTTATGAATGCTTCAAGAAATCTTACATTGTGACGTTACAACTTAATTTGTAGGTTATTAGTATCGCTACAGCTAACCTTATATATTTTATTAGCCTTGGTCTCCACTCAACTTCAGTTCTCACTCATTTCTCCTCAAATTTCCACATTTCCACAACTTCAGCACAGCCCACAGCTCAATGCTCAATTCAAATTCAATTCAATTCAATATCAATATATAATATATAATAAATATAATACATAATTACATACATACTCAATGCTCTCACAAAATATTCTTTTTTCTTTTTCTTTGAAGAGGAATTATTAAAATTAGAACATATTTCACCTTTTCAACAACAATACATATTCAAATTCATATAACATGAATAGCAAAACCAACAATATAGAATATTAATTATAATATAGCATATATATATTTTATGAATATGGTATGGAATATATAATATATGTACAGAAATAGGATAGGCAATATATACACCTACTGTACTGGCTATACTCTACATAGCACACCATACATATGAGTTTGAATATATGTACAGTACAAACATACAGAGAATATATATTTATATATATTCATCAATATACGTATACAAGTATGTATAGAATTTATATGAAGAAAATATAAACACACATTTATCTATACACATATCTATGTAAATTGTTAATATGTATATGCATATACATATATATATATATATATATATAGGGAGGGTAGCAATAGAAAAGATACGTATTGTACAGTACTGGTGAAGTGCATATAGAATTAAATCAAATTGCAATTTACAGAAAATTCTTATACTAATAATTTAACACTTACCTTTAATAAATTTATTCAAATGCACAATTATTATCAAATCAATTTATAAGAAATTTTATTAGTTGTTAAATCACTATATTTTTTTGAAAAATTAAAAAAAAATTTTCGATAAAACACGTTACAAGCAGTTATAATTCACTTCACTTCCACACATCTCTTAACGAACTAAACTAAAATTTCAATTTTCAATTTACTTTACTTCATCAATATACATACATTATCCACCATCACCAGCGCCATCATCAGTCATCACGCACGAATCAACTATATAAATATACAATATACTATACAGTATACCGTATACACACAGACACACAGTCACATACGCTACGCACAGCAAATGCAAATACCCAAATGCCCCAAACCCCACTGTCAGTGCTGTCATTCACCAACAACAACAAGTAATAAAAATGAGCTGCCGTCAAAATTCTCACTGACTGTCTCTTGGTCACTTCACCACTTAAAAATTATTATAGAAATTAATGAAAATTGAAATTCTAAAATGTCAAATGAAATGAGAAAATCAAAAATTTTATAGAAAAATTAGAATGAGAAAATATTTTATATATTTTTATATTTATAAGAAATATAAGAATAATATATAAAAATAACAAAGTGTTACCAGATTTGTCAAAAACAGTTATATTTTTTTCCGTTTTTTACAATTTTATCTGTTGTCAAAATTTTAAAATTTATTCTAAATTCAAACTAAATTTTCATTATTATTAACTGAAAGAAATGTCAAATCTTTGAATAAATGCTTATTCAGTTCAACTGATCAACAAAAAATTACACATTTAAACATTTTTATCATTAAATTGATGGCAAATAATAAAATTTGAAATAATATGTGCACATATTATGTACATACATATTTAATAAGGTATAAATTGTACAATTAATTAATTATCAAATTGGAAAATGACCATATTTTCAATGAAAAAATTTAGAATTGAAACAAAAAAATAGTATTATAATTCATAAATTATTTTATATTCTCAATTTTTGGAATCTTTATGATGATAACTAAAATATTACACCTATGACCTTCATCTGGGCTGAGTAGTGAGGGCTGGGCTATTAATTTTATTTTTATATTATTTCATCTCTGTTCTGTTCCCGTTTCAAATAATTTTAAATCAATTTCCAGTGTTTCAAATTCATAAATTATTCAAATTTAATTAAATTATTTTCATTAATTTTAATTTAATTCATAAAAAACTGTACATATTTGTTATTGCTTTGCTACATTGAATATTGAATTAAATTGATTGTTGAATTGATGAAGTTCGTTTGCTCTTAATTTTTAATTTCTCTCTAGAGTTTCCAGAATTCCAGCTCCAGGATATATTTTATGATTATGTTTCGATGAAATGAATGAGAAGAGAATGATATGTGGTATGTATGAGTATGAGTATGATAATGAATTATATGATATGATATGATTATTTATATGATATTATGACTGAGATGAGTAAATAAATTTGAATCATTAGTTTAGAATCTTGAATTGATTCTTGAATCTTGAATCGAATAAGTGCACTTTACCACGCACACCACACCGCAAAGCACAAACTCACACCTTCCTTTTCCTTATAGTTTTTTATAGAGCATATAAAACATAAAAGAGCTGAGAAAATGTATGTGCAATAAGTAAGAGAAAAATGACAAAAAACATTTTTTTACTTTTTTTTTACACATTTATATTTCATTTCAATCCAATGTCCATAATGTTTCAATCTAATTTTGGTGTATTGTTTACGAATTGTGGTCAGTGATGGGACCCTAGAAGGAAAAAAATGTAGTAGTTTGCCCAAAAAAATGTAGTCGATTGAACCAAAATGTAGTAGATTCGGAGAATTATATGTTTATATGGTATATGGTTAAAATAATCGTTAGACTGATTCGGTTTTAAGTTTTGAGCAACATTCCTTCGCTTAATTATAATGGAGAAATTTTCATAAAAAAATTATCAATATTTTTACTGAACTTTTATTTTAATTAACAAATTTCTTGAAAAACAGTATAAAAAGAAATGCAATGTTTTATTTATAACTATCATTATGCTAAATAAAATTTAAGATAATTTCAATGTATCAAATTTATTATTATTTTTATCGACATATAAAAAAATAAACAAACAAATAACAAAATTTCTCAAAAAATTGTAAAGAAAGAAAAAGGAATAAAGTGATTTAGGAATCAGTACTGCCACTCGTCAATTTTTTTCCGTATCCAAATGGAGACTAAAATAGTATCTAGCTATTGATTAGTATAAACCATTGGCTATTGGCTTTGGCTTTATATTCTTTGGTCAGTGTCACCATCACCACACCATGCCTCATGTCTGCAGTGCAGTGAAAGTGAGTACACTGTGTTACAAAAATTTTGGTTCATGTAATGTAATGTAATATTAGTTCCCAAAACTTAAATTTCAAATATGTAGTAGATTCTGAATAGTACGTAGTAGGTTTTTCGGACTACTCAGATGTAGTAGATCTACTACAATTGTAGTAAAGGTCCCATCACTGATTGTGGTGTGTATTGTATTGTATTGTATTTGTATATTGTATTGTATTAGTGGATTAGTATTGTATTTGTATGTACATATCTCTTTCTCTTTGCAATTGAAATGACGATCGATGTGTTTCGTCCGAGCTCTGTCGCTCTGTGTCGTGTTGTGTTGCTGTTGTGTTGTTGAAATGTTGAGTGTTGTATTGTATTTGTATGTTGTATCGTAGATGTGTTGAGAATGAAGGGAAATTTGATGGAAAATTCAAATAAAATGAAAAAAATAATAATAGATGGTGGAAAAAAATTGAAAATTTGAAAAATATTAAAAATGTGTACAAGTGCAATACTAAATAAAATAACGGACGAACGAATTAACATCATATTACTTGTATAAATAAAAAAAAAAATTTAGTGTTCATTCAATTCATTTTGAATGGATCTACTACTGCTATACAAATGTTTTAAAAAAGAAAGAAAATGTGAAGTGCGACGCGATGCGAATAAATTCAAACAAATTGTAAATTGTAATGTAATAGAACAGAATAATGAATAAACAGCAAAGTAATGAAATAAATTAAAATTTTATGTTTCTTGTTTAAATTATTCGTTAATTGTTTGTGTATTGTATTGTATATTGTATTGTGTTTTGATATTTTATAAAGCTAAGCTGGCTAAGCTATTCATCTTCAGCAGAAGCGTAGAAAAATTAGAAATGTATAAGAAAGAAGGTAGGAAAAAAAGTTCTCATTTCTATATATTACAGTAGAATAATAGTAAAAGTATTTTTATAAATTTTATAATATTTTTATAATATAAAATTTAAAACTACAAACTGTTACATATTCATATAATATTTGTATAAAAAAACCATGAACGCGAATAAAAAGTTTTAAAGGGTAGGAGTAGGACTACATTGAATAAAAAAGGAATTTTCATTAAATTCGTATTATTTTCTTAATTTTTTGAATTTTGGTGTTACATTTATATTTATGTAAAATTTCATAATTTCATAGATGAATTTTCATAATGGAGTAGGTAAATAGGTATAAAAAGAAATGAGAAAAAGTTGAATTGAATTTAAATTCAAAAGGATAAAAAGAGAAGAAACACATTTTTTTTAATATATTCCTTTCTTTTTTTGTTTAATTATCTTTAATCGTAGTATTTATAGAACATAGAACGTACAAAAATATCGTTAATTTTTTATATTACTTTATGAAAAATAAATTTGTGTTAAATTATTGAATTAACGATATAAAAATATTGGATAGTTTTTAGAATTTTATTAAAACATTTTTGAAAAAAATTTTGAAATTTTCTTGAAAAAACGGACATCATCAATCGTCTTATTCATAAACAATATCATTCATTATCTTTACCGTTCACTTTTTTTATTTCAATTTTCAATACAGTTTCTTCTCACTTCTCCCCATTCGCTAGTTCAACAGCATTTTATTTACCATTAGGTAGAGGTACCATTACCAATATTAAATTTAATCCTCTGGAATTCAAATTAAAATAGAACGTAATATTGTTCTTGGAATAATATTTATTCAACCATTTATCTATCAAAATCGGAAATTCAAATTCAAAATTCAATTTAATTGCTAAATACCAATTCCAATTACGTTGTGGTTGTATTGATGAAAAATTGAAATGGAAAAACGAAATAGTGAAAAAAAGAGAAAGGCAAGAGACAACATCAACAATTAGTAAATCATTAAAGAGAGATCAAAAATAAAAAGAAATTTTATAATTATAAACGATAACCGAAACCGAACAACAAGCAACGTAACAAAATCAAATATATAGAGATGGGTTGCCAGATAGACAGAGATACAGATGGGCTATCAATAGAAAGAGCTAATGATACTTGATAGACATAAACAATATGAATATTAAGAAGTAAACAATCGAATAGGAATAACGACAATATGCTAATGATAGAGCGGTATCACACACAGTAGAATTGCATTAAACCTGAAACAGAATTTTAGATCGAGCAGACAGCAATATTTCTGTGATTATTGACAGCAATATTAACACTTAACAGTGGCAGCAAAAAGGAAAAGCAGCAGAAATCAGAAAATCATAAATGAAAATAAATATCTGTATCAGTGCCAGTGGTGGTATCAGTCAGAAAAAAGTAAACAATTGAACAGAGTTAAATACGAAAAGCAAAAAGGAAGAAATAAGGAATACAAGAAGAATAGAAAATTATTTATATGAAAGTGAAGAAAATATATGTACATTCTACTATATAATACGAATACAACTTTATATATATATATATATTATAAAATGCAAAACAGACACATATGTACGCACATATACGCACGCAATACAATAATATACCTTTAGCTAGCTAGAGCTAATTGGAAAAATCCGAGAGTGGAAGTCGAAGTAAAAAGGTTCTAAAGTCAGTATCAATATATCAATAATTTTTCCATTTTATATTCTACAAAAAAATATATATATAATATATCTTATACATAGCTACATACATCTATATTTAATTTTTTTTAAAAACAACATTCTCTGTGTGATTTTTTTTCTTCTAAAAACTATAAAAAAAATAACAAAAATTTCGAAGAAAAAAAAATATTCAAAAACTAAAATACTTATCTAACAATTTTAAAATTGAATTTCATTTCATTTAGTGTATCTACAATGTGAATGAAATAATTAAAAAAAAACTAGGTATCCACCTATAAAAAAATCCTTAAATTTTCAATTAGTCAACTAGAAAAAAAAAGTAAAGTATGTACTACAACAACAACAACAACAACAATTACAAGTAAAGTATAGAGAAAAAAAAATTCTAAAGTAGTAAAAAATAATATTAGAAGAAATAGAAAAAGAATGAAAAAAATTAAAAAAATTTTTTAAATAGAAAAGAAAAAGAAAATTATTATATCCCATACAATATCAACTATACTACATATACTACTTACTAATGTACATGTGTGTGTATGTGGTAATAAAATTATGAATGGTGTAATAAAAAATGAAAATGATAAAAATTCAAATAAATAAGAAAGTCAAAAAAGAATAATCAAAAATAAGCAAAGGAAAGCAAGAAGAGCTAGAGCTCTAGAGAGCAGACTAGTACCAGCATTAGCACAGCACAGCACAGCACAGTATACCTACATCATAAAACAAAAATTAAAAAAAAAAAAAACTAAACACATAATGTAGTTTATTAGGAAGTAAAAATACCAAAAAAATATTTAACCAAATCGAAAGAAAAATGTACATTTTATAACATTTTTGAAAGGATATTGTGTAAATTATATAGTGCGTTGAAAATGTGTGTAATTTACAAGAAAAAAAAAATCACATACATTCATACACACATATTATACAAGATTACACAAGGAAGAGAAAAAACGAACAAAAATTAAAAAAATATACATATTATAAGGAAGCTTTAATTGAAGCTCTTCTGTATACATAAATAAAATACCATCTACATACATATTTACATTATTTATATAAAATATATACCAGCAGCACTATATAAATAATATAATACCTATTATATATTGAAAAAACAAAATATGTACCTAAAAGTATCTACTTGGTACCTACTTTACTTACTACATATTTTATATCACCATGCCTAGAGTTTTTCAAATTTATATACACATCAACACATGTTTCTGGTGGTGTATGTGTGTACATATTTTTTTTTTTTTTTTTTTTGTTAGTTACACAGTTACATTTGTGTGTATATAATTCCTTTAACTTTATTTTTTTTTTCTTTACTTTCTTTTTCCTTGAAAAAAAAAAAAACTTTTTCCTAGAAAAAAGTAGAAAGAAGCACCACCACCACCAGCATGTCATGTACAAAGTACATTTTTACATATCAGAATAAATTTTATACATATATTTATCAATTTACAGAGATGTGTCATGTGTCGTGTGTAATATTTTTTATTTAAATTCAAACTTTTTATATTAACGTATTTACTATTTAAATTAATAAAAAACAATACAAGACAAAAATTACCTATCCACATCGATAAAAAACTTCAATTATAATTGATACTAAAATCAAGTAAAGTTTGTTAATGTTTAAGGCGTTTCTAAATTTGATTTGAAATTAAGAGATTTTTAACCAAAATTTACTAGGCATTTTCTGAAATGATAATTTGACATTCTGGATTTATTATAGTAGATTATATGGGCAAATGGATACGTACATAAAATGTACATACTGTAGTAATACAAAACAGTATACTAGTGTCTGAATCTGAATATTCAAGATTCAACAAATAAAAATTCAAAAAAAAAAAAAAACGAGATGAAATTGAATAAAAAAATCCATGAAACAAAAAATTAAAGAAAGAAAAGCAAAGCCAAAAAATACATACACACACGCACCTAGGGAATGTAAAATGTCCGAACAGAAATCGTGTAAAAAAATAATAAAAAAAATTTTATTTTCTTTTTTAGTTTTTTTTTTTTTGTTTGCATTGAAAAAGGAATAAAAAAAAAACAACAATTTGAAATGAAATGAAACGAAAATGAAAGTTATTTTACTAAATATATGGGAATAATAATGGGAAAGGAAAGAGTACAAAAACTTGCAATTTATAAAATTCAATTCTTAAATTAAAATTTGAATAGATTAGGAATGGAAAAAGAAACAAAATAAATTAAAAATAAGGTTATAGGATAGGAGCCAAAAAAAAAAAAGAAGAAAATAAAAAGAACTAAGTAAAAGTACCCTAAGTATATATCCTACATTACATGGAACATTTGTTTTATCCTTAAATGAAAGAGGAGTGGAGTGTAAAAGATTACAAGTAAAATTTAACTTTTCGTCGTGGTGCTTTACAATTGATATTTTCGAATAATTTGAAAATTTACAAAATAAAAATTGTGTGAAGAAATTTAAAAATTTCTTAAAATACAAAAAAAAAAAGGAAAAGAAATAAGTTTTAAATTACTACTCAATAAATACCTATCAATTAATGTATATATATATTCTGGATACATTTTGTGTAAGTTTTCTAAATTTGATTACAAAGTTTAGTAAAATAAAAAAAAAATTCATTAAAATTAACAATTTACAAATATAAATACATACATACATATATGCTTTTATATGTAATTAAGAAATAACGACAGAATACCTATATTGTGTAGTATTTATTTTGTCCTAAAATGTAAATGAAAGATCATAAAAATTAAGCACAAAACTGGAAGAGAAATCTTTTTGCGTCTTTTTTTTTTCACTGAATTTATTTTAATTTTTTCTTTTATGTTTTTAATATTTGAATATTTCTTTTATTTCAGATCTTTTTAAATTCAACTAAAATTCGAATGTGAAAAATAAAGAACAGAAGAAGAAAGAATTTTACATACCAACGAAATATTACCATTACTGTATATCATACATTTTGATTGTTTCGTTTCTATTTTTTATTTTTTTTTTGTAATCTCAATAAATTAAAATTTTTTTATATTCATAAATTACATTTAAAAAAGAGAACACAAAAAATAATACAAAAATGGTATCGACACGTCAAATGAGTACAGCAATATCATCTTCGCATGGTGGTCCATCATCAAGCAGTAATAATAATAATAATAATGGTAGCAATGGTAGTAACAACAGCAACAGTAATAATAATGATGATGGCAGTATACCATCGACATCATCATCATCGACAATGCAGCCACCAAATACTAGAATGTCAGTGATAACACGACAATCTAGTAATAATAATGCTTTATCATCATATAATATGATGGCAATAGCATCAACATCAAGATCAGCAGCTTCATCTCCAACAACATCATCATCATCATCATCATCATCATCATCTTTAGGTCATCATAATCATAATCATCATAGAGGCAATAACAATAATAACAACAACAATAGCAGTACTAATAATAATCACAATAACAATAGCAATGGTAATAATCATCAGCAACAACAGCAACAGAGAATATTCTTATTGGATTTACCAATTGAAATTTTGGATAAAATATTCTCGTATGTAACATACAAAAAAGTTGGACAAATGAGAGTTGTATGTATCCCAAAATTTTTAGAAAACAATTATAATTAAACGAAAAATAATAAAATAATTATTTCAGAACATGAATAATAGATAATTCTGATGTCTAAGATTTAGACCATATCATTATAATTCTGATTGAATGCATTAAAATTTCATCTAATTTTTATTCTTTTTTTTTTGTTTTTTTTTTTTTTTTTTTTTCAGATCTCAAGACAAATGAATCAAGTTTGTTGTGCTATATTAAATTCGACATTTTCAAAATTACAAACGCAAATGTATAATCGTTTTCAAACAGTTAAAGCGATGATGCCACGTCGTGAATCTGCACGACGTAATCATCCATTAGCATGTGAATGTGATATTATTGAAACATGCCATATGAGATTATCATTATTACAGATGACATTTGGTAAATATATCGAACGTAAACATTGCTGTTTCTTTCCAGGAGGGGTAAATACATTATCTATTTACATATTGTATTAAAATATTTTTATATTTTTTTCTATCATTTTCAAACAATTACACATTGATTCTGAATCATTTGCATTATTCATTTAATTTAATTTAATTTAATTTTTTTTTTTTAGATTCTTGATGAGGTGTATTATGTACTAAATTATATTCGTACAACACCAAAATTGGAACGTCCATATAAAGTAACCGATGAACTATTCGATTTATCAACAATGGCTATGGAATATTTTAAGGAATATATCGAACCAAATTTACCAGAAATCGTTTATTTCAGCAAAAATTTTTTTGGTATTTATATAAAAAAATTTTATAAAAAAAAAAAATATTTTTAGTTTTAATACTATGTATTTCTCATTTTTGATTATAAAAATATAAAAATAGCAAAAAGTAAACAAACATTTTCAATAAAAACAACTGCTGATACTGATAATTCATCAAATTCACCACCACAAAGTAATATGGTATTACGAAAAGGTATTCGTAAAATAAAACAAGGTATGAAAATGTACAATAATCAATTAACTGCATTACGAAGTGAATTACGTACATGCAAACGTAAATCATCTGAACAAGGCAAACAGATTGCTGAACAGCAAAAACTTTTGGCTGAACAACAAAAACAGACATTAGAGTATGCTAATCGTTTAGATGAGAACGATAGAAAAAATGAAGAAATGTCTAGAAAATTTTCGACACTTTTACAGGTGATTTCTTCTTCTTTTTAGATGGTTTTTTTTTTCATTATTCACATTGTTCAATAAAAATTTGATTTTTTTCGTGTTTATTTTTATTGATATTTTGAATAGGAGCTCAACAAATGTAAAACGGAATTGCAATATTGGCGCTCAAAGAGCCCAGCCGTTCAAGTATGTACATCATGCGGACATAAGGTAGCACCATTTGTTACTCCAGAGGAGTATCAGGCATTGGTTAATCAGGGCGTTAAACCGCAAGATATAAACATAAATTTAGATGATGTCGATGACAGTGATACAAGTAGCAATATGTTCTCAGATTTAGGTTTGGATAATCAATCGGGAACTGAATTCGTTTTTCCTGATGAGGCTACAACAGCTAAATTATTGGCTGTATCATCATCAACAGCAATATCAGCAACTGCAATAATTTCTGGTAATAATATTAGTGGAACAACAGTTGTTGATGCTGCAATTACAGAAATTTCGAATAGAAATGCTGGTACAGTAGCTGGTGGTGGTAATTGTTCAGCCACAACAGTTGGTAGTAATGGTAGTGGGGGAGGAATAATTGGTTCAAAACGACGTTATGATGGCGCTACAATAAAATCAACATCATCGACAATGTCTTCATCATCAGCAGCAACTGAAACAATAAATACATCGTCAATTTTTGTTAGTGATAATATTAATAGGACACAAATAAAACAAAATAATGCAATAACAACAACAATAACATCAACAACAGCTGCAGTATCAGCGTCAGCATCACAATCAGCATTAACTGATTCTTTTGCTGGCAATTATACTGCAACTGGTATTGTAGGAAAGAATAATTCAAAACAAAATTTAAATTTATTAGCTGCCGGCAGCAATGAAAATGGTAAAGATGGTGGTGGTGGTAGTATTGGTGGTATTGATAATAATACAATTATAAAAAGAGGATTACAACAACAACAACAGCAACAACAAGGATCTATAATTCTTGATAATATATCATCATCAGGAACAGTAGCAGCAACAGCAGCTGCATCATCATTATTATCAAATGATGGTACATCAATATCAGTTTCAATACCTCCGTCATCATCATCATCATCATCGTCAAATTTTTCTTCTTCTTTTTCTAATAATAATAGTAGTATAAGTAGTAGCGATACAAAGAAGGCACGTAAAGTACAAAATAAAGGTAGTAGGTGTCATAATACTAATAGCAAACGCAACAAATAAAAAGAAAATTAAAAAATTAAAAAAAAAATTAAATGAAATGAAACACAAGAAGGAAACAAAAAATTACAAAAAATATTAATTGTATTAAGAGATTTTATTTTATTTTTGTCTTTTGATTTTCGTTTAATTTTTTTCAATTTTGATTTTTCTTTATTGAAAAAACAAAAAAAAAAAACAAACAAAACAAAATGAATTTTACATTTTTAGAAATTTCCAATAATTAATAATCGTAGAATTAATTAAAAATATGGTTAATTTCTTTATTTTAATCTCTTGAGAAAACTAAGTGAAAAATATTATATTCAATGATTACATAATTTAAATTTAGAAAAAAAAAAAATTAATTGTTTTATCAATTTAAATTTTTTGTGTTTTAAAATATACAAAAAAAAAAAAAACAAAATTAAATTTAAAAAAAAAAACAAAAAACAAAATTTAAAGGAATACATAGAAGAGAAAAAAAAAATAAATTTAACAAAATAAAAATACAAAAAAAAAGTAATACTGATGCATAAGTAAATTATATTTTTTAATATTAATGCGTAATTTGTAGAAATTAAAAATGAAAAATAAAAAAAAATCAATAAATATAAATATAAAAATACACAACTACAATTTCATATTTTAACCCTGTGTCTATATATACTAGCAATCATATGGGCGGCAATGGTAATATTATTTGACCATAACATATTACTGTGGTGTGATGTGAGCAGATTATTGAAGCAATATTCATTTGCAAAATATGAAAAATAAAAAAATATATATATACATATATGAACACAAATTTAATGTTTTTACGACTCTGGAAATTTCATGTGTGAAACATAAAACTCAGTACGAAATTCGAACAGAATTCCGTGTAGGATTTTTGCTATTTATTTCTGCACAAAAAAAAAATTTCATGTGAAGAAAAGGAAATATATGATAGTTTTTATTGTGTTGCGATGAACGAATGAGAAGAATGAATGACAATAAATACTTGACAGTAACAGCTTTGTTCTTTTTCTTGTTCTTTTTGTTCTGTCAAAATTACCAAACAAACCGCACGGATTGTTTCAACTATTTATTCCGTTCCAACGTTTGAAGATTGTGTGCACGGAATTTCGTTTGAACTCCGTATTAAGCTTAAAAATCAACAAGTCAAAATTATTGCCGCTATATTTTATGGAAACAATATTTTGCCATCCAGAAAAAAATTGTGAGAAATGCAATGTCTACAAGTCAATACCTAGTCAATATCTGTATTACCATTGCCGATCATATTTCTCCAATATAAGCAGGGTAAATATGTATGTATTACAAAATATATGAAATTATTATTACATATTTATAAAATACATATAAATATATGAATTTAATGCCTCACCTACAACCCAACATGGATTTCACACCAGAGTGGATTTTTCATACCTCCTTCATTTTCACACAAGAAATTCTGTACCGCCATCCTTTTACCGGTCAGTGTGGATTTCACCAGAATCAGAGTGAAATTAGATCTATTTCTAATTGGACGCTGGCGATGGAGAATTTGTGTGTGACAATTCTCAATCTTTCCTACATAATAACATACGGTAATCTACTCTAAATTGTGAATACCGTCTACTCTGGCGTGAAATCTACGTTGGTTTGTAAATGAGACATAAAGGTGTAAAAACTTGTAACAACAAATAAAAAAAATTTACAAAATACAAAGTGAGAGAAAAAAAAAATAAAATAAAATTTAAGAGAAATTAACAACAGCAAACAAAAACAAGTAAAAAAATAAATAAATTAATAAAATTCAATTGAATAATAAAATAATAAATTCAATGAAATATAATTTTAAAATGAAAAAAAAAAATAAAAATAAAACAAAACAAAATAACTTCTCTACATACAATATAAAATTTAGCCATGTACATACATACAATTAATTTTTAATTTTTAATCATTATTATTATGATTATTTTAACTTTAATTTAATTTTTTTTTTTAAATATTTTAATTTATTGCAATTTTTAAATTTGTTTTTTTTTTTATTTTACTTATTTTATTTTATTTTTAATATTTTTATTTTAATTGAATACATCATCATCCATTTTATAAAAATTGTTTTTAATTTTTTACTATATACAGGTGCAAATGTTTTTTCTTTCACATTTTTAATTTTATTCTATTTTTTGTTCTCTTATTTAAAAATAAAAAAGAGGACAATGCAGTAAAAAGAAGACTCAAAAGAAAAAAAAAACGAAAGAAAGAAAAATGTGTAAATTGATTTTATTTTTTTTTTATTTTCTTTATTTTTCCATTATATTTTTTCAGAAAAAAAAAATACATATATGTATATATTTTATCATTTGCTTTAATAGTGTTCTAGTAGAATTTTAAAATAAAACAAAAACAAAACAAAAAAAAAAAACAAAAACTGAAAAGAAAAACTTAATAAATATATATATATATATATTATATACATATGTGTATGTATAGTGATACAAAAGATAATTTTTTTTCTTGTCTTTGTATTTTATCACGTTTTTATATTACAGAAATAGTGATATTCAAAAATAAATTCACGAAGAAAACGAAAAAAAAAAAACAAAAAAAAAATTTAAAACAAAAAAAAAAGTGTGTTTACTTTTAAATTTCTTTTATTTTTTTTTTTAATTATTTTTTTATTTTAATTAATAATTTTCAATTTTCATTGCCAATTTTCAACTTCCATTACCCCCAAAATTCACTCAGCTTTGAATGAGTACCATTTCGCTAGAAAAAAAAGCTTATAGAAATGCTGATAAGTAGTCTGCTTGCTGGTAACAAGTAATACAATGAATTGCTAGAGCATTACATCGTTCTAAATAATTGAACAGTCTAAGCCCATCATGTAAAAGAGTTTGCTTCTCTGCCAGCAACTCAGTGGTTCGCAATCCACATTAAACTGTGGGCGGTGCACACCTGATAGTATTAAAAGTCATGGGATCACTTCTATGAAAGCCCTGGTTCACTTAGAGCTGCAGTGCTATGAAAGAAGAATAAGAATGGGTATGAAATAAATCAATATTTTATTATTGTGGTGTCAAAGTAATTTGCAGTGCAGTGCAGTCTATTCATTCCATTCACTTAATTTACATTATTACTGTTCAGAAGTATGTAATTTAATTTTGTTAATCACTGTTCAAAGAACGAAAATAAATTAATTATATCTTCAAGTGCAGGCGCGCGGCGACACGGTAAATTCGATTCTTTTTCTTAAAATTTATATTTATTTTATTTTCATTCAACATAAGTACCGATCAATTAAAATTATTTATGTTAATTGATAGGTGCTTATGTTGAATTCTCTTAAAAATCAAATGCAAAACAAAGAAAAATACCACGAAAAAAAAAATTTAATTTTAGAAAATTTCATAAAACATTGAGACATAAATCTTTATTCATCACTGCTTTAACTTTACTCTTCATCTATTTTCAATTAAAATAAAATTTTTCTCTGTAATTTATGCAATCAATATTATGTAAAGTAAATTTAATTGTCAATCATTTTTCTCTGTTCAAATTCAAATTCGAATTACCATTTGCCAATATTGATCGTGTGTGAAGATTGTATTTACAAAAACAGTACAGCAAAGCAGAGAGTTAAATCATCGACAACGTTAACGACGTAAATAACGACAAAGTGAAAGAGATTTTATAAATTCAATTGAATGGCATAAAGGCATAAATGATGAAAGTTTTGTTGATGTTAAAAACAACGATTTGCCGTTCAATTATAACCATTTCAAACTTTATCGTTGACGTTGTCGTTTTCGTCAAAGCAAAATTAAATTCATTAAAAGACGCGGTGACGCACGCCTATGGAAATAAAAGGGGAAGTGGGAGTTTTTTTTTTGAATTTGTAACGAACTCAGCGATTAATTTATGATAATTACGACATCATTATAATTATTACAAAAATTAAATACAGATGTGAATGTGAATGTGTTTGTGTGCGTTGATTACATTTCTATTATTATCTTTCTCATCATTACAGTTAAGTAATACGTAATACTCACATTTGTATGTAGATGTACATGTACACACCACACTTTCATGTAGTATACCTGATCTTTATAAAAAGGATCATTTCAAAAATATATTTTCATTCAAAATAAATTCATTTGTTCTCTGTGTAGTTTTTAATCGTTCGATCTTAAGATCTTAAGATTTTGAAAATAAATTTTAAGAAGAATTTTTTTTTTTTTTTTTGGAATAAAAATATGTCATCGATTAGTGGATTCAGTGATAAATGCGAAATTCATAAAAATGAAAAATTTGGACGGTAAGAAAAACTGTAATTTTTACAAAAAAAAAAAAAAATTAATAAAAGATTTACGTAAGATTGAAAATGAATCTATAGTTCTAGTTCTAGTAGAATTTAATTACTAAAAAAAAAGTGCTCACAGGATCGTTACTTTTTATTTTATTTTATTTTTTGTATAGGTATGTAACAGCTGCAAAAAATATTAAAGCTGGTGAAATTCTATTAAAAGAGAAACCAATTATCATTATACCACAGTCGAATGAAAATTTATTCTGTTCAAATTGTTTTGATGAATTTTCAACAATTTGCAAGTAAGTGAGTTATGGAATTGTGTGTGTCTTCTTTTATTTTTCGAGCAATAATTCACAAAAATATTATAAATTATGAAAACGGAAAATTAAATTCTCTATAGAAAGTAGAAATGTTATTGTCTCGTAAAATTTATTTGCGTACATGCTTTGTTAATATATTTTTTCTCTGGAATAAATTTCCCGATCATCACCATTATTGGCTCCACAGACTATTTCAGTCCTTGGCCTCCCCTAGAGTTTGCCTTCACACTTCTCTGACCATTACTAATTCATAATTATTTTAATTTTAATTTTCCGATACATTTTTATAAAAAAATTTTTAAATTTCAATTAATTGAATTTGAATTGAAACTAAAAGAAAATAGTAAACAAAATAAGCAAGTAAAAATTTCCAAATTTACTATAAGAAAATACTAGAGATATCTATGCTACTCCCCTGTTGTAGTATAGAATTTGCAAATGTTCTGGAAGAAAAATAAAACGAAACCACAAAGAATCTTTCATAAAATTCAAAATAAAATGCAAATATTTTTGTTGGAACGTATCCAAAAAAAAATAAACGATAAAGAAGGAAATGGTAACGAATGTAAAATAAACATCTTGTACATATAAACATTAATAATAATTATTTGATGATTTACTTTTAGTTTTAATATCTCCCATCTATACGTAAATGTATCTGCATGCACTTCATGTATATAGGTAGCGTTAATTAAATTCATTTTTTATTCACAATTTATTCTCTAAAAGAAAAATGTTATAAAAATAAAACAAATTAGGCTAAGTAAAAAAAAAAAATGTTTATAGACAAAAATAATATTTAATAGATGCTCTATATTCTATATACGATACGCTTTATACGTTCCACTTCTGAAATGATTTATTTTTTTCCACAATTTGTATAAAAGTGTGTAGGTACATATTTTTAATTAACAGAGAATCTAATGTTCTACTTGTCAATATTATTATCCATCATTTAGGAATAATAATAATAATAGAAATACTTTTTTGGAAGTATAATTTTTCTTAAAAAAATTTATATTATTAACCTGGATCAGGATTATTTAGTTCTTAACCTAGATCAAGATCTTACTTATAGTTTTTGGACAAAATTAAAAATTTATTTTTATACTTACAATATACCTCTGTCTCTGTGGTAACAAAATGACACATAAACTTCCATTTGAGTCTATCCACGAAATATGAGGTGTAGACTAGCTGCCACTGTTACCTACCTACCTATCCATATTCATGCATACTTAAAAAATGATTGAAGTTTAAAATCAGGATGAAAATTTAATTAAGTTTCATACATAATTTCTTGTATAGGGGGCTTGATTAGCGCAATGGTTGTGGTGTTGGACTGATAGGCTTGAGGCATGGCTTGAGATACCGAGTTCGAATACCAGTCAGTGCGCTACTCTCGCCCAACCCCAAGTCGATCATTAATTCAATCAGCATATACCAGTATTACTGATTACTGACTATAAACTGGATGGTGTATACCACCTGACAGAATTTCTGATCGGCGGTGCCATAATGGACTGAGTATCCGTGTGCACTTAATATATGTAGTAAAAAAAAAAAAATAATTTATCTATTTTAATTTTATTATTTATTTTTATTTATTTTTTTTCATATCTATATGTACCGTGCTCGTTTATAATTAATAGAAAATGTAATATATTTCCACTTTGTTCACATTGCATAAATCATGATCAATTTGAATGTGATTTCTTCCATCATAAATCAAAAGATGAAAAAGAAAACGAAATACAATTCAACAATAATAATAATAATAATAATAATAATAATAATTATAATTTAAATAATTTTTTTATAAAATATCCAAAAACATTTGGTATAATAAAATGTTTAATATTTATGAAAATGGATTTAAAAAATACAAATGGTGAATTATGGAAAAATTTTTTAAAAATGGAATCACATTTACAAGAACGTAAAAATACAAATATTTGGTATGATAATAAAAAAATGATTATAGAACCGATTATTAATTCAAAAATTAATAAATTTTTTACAAAAAATATGGTAACTGATGATAATAAAAATAATGATTGTGATGATGGAAATGAAATTAATGAAGAATTTTTACAAAAAATTTGTGGTATATTAGATGTGAATACATTCGAATTGAGAAGATCCTCCACTGTATCATCAACATCATCTTCATCATCATCATCATCATCGATGTCTTCGTTTACATCACAAAATAATAAATTAGTACATTTGCGTGGAGTTTATATGAATGCAGCATTATTAGCACATAATTGTGTTCCAAATACAATGATTACAGTTGATTCACAATACAATTTGAAAATTTATGCAACTGTTGATATTAATGAAAATGAAATTATTTATAATAATTATACAAATCCATTATGGGTAAGTGAAAAATTGCTTTAATTTGATTATTATTTGTCTGTATCTGCATGCATCTTTCGATTAATTTATTAATTATAAATATTTTAGTGTCTTAGAACACTAACTTGCATACCAACCTTATAGTTAACGACTTTAAACTCCCGCATCTTCCACATCCTTATATAGCTGTCGATGTGCAACCACCATATAAACCTTGGTATTGATGTCTTCTAACACAAAAATCTCTCAATCAGTTATTTCATACAGTCAAATTTTCAAACATCAATTACACGACACAAAAACCATGATTTGATTGGATTCGATTGGAAGATATAGATGGATTGCCAAATTTCATTAAATTAATTTTTCTCATCATAAAATTAACATTTCATAATGAAATCATTTTCATATTTCAGTTTACTAAACAATAAAACATTACAAATTTATTTAAAATTTTAAATATTTATCAAAAGGATACTAACAATTATTTTCAATTTCTATATAATTTTTTTTTTTCATTTCTTTACATTTAATATATAAAAGGCAACAAATGAACGACGTGAACATTTAAAAATTGGAAAATATTTTTTATGTGAATGTGAACGTTGTAAAGATCCAACTGAATTTCAAACATATTTGAATGCATTTAAATGTAATTTATGTATAAAAAATGATTATGATAACGACAGTTATTTATTGTATCATTACGATAAAGATATATGGATATGTGAAAAATGTTCAAACATAAAAGAAAGTAAAGAAATTAAAAAATTTTTAAATAAAATTCAACAAGAAATCTATGAATGTGGTACAGATTTATATAAATTGGAAATATTATTGAAAAAATATGAAAAAATATTAAATCGTAAACATTATTTAATGATCGATATTAAACAAATAATTGCATCAAAATTACGACAAATATGTGAAGATAATAATAATAGTAATAATAATGGTATTAATTGTGTATTATTATTACAACGTAAAATCGAAATATGTGAAGAAATTTTAAATATTATTAAAAAATTACAACCAGGTATATCAAGATTAAAAGCATTAACATTATATGAATATTATATACCATTATATGAATTAATTGATCAACAATATGAAAATGATATATTGTCTAAAGATGAATATTTAAATAAATTGAAATTATGTGAAAGTATTTTAAAGGAATCATTGGATATATTAGCATATGAACCGATTAATACACCAGAAGGTCAATTAGCTAGAAGTGGATTGTTCGAATTGAAAGAATTAAGAGAAAATATTAAATATATTGAGAGAAATACATAAGAGTTGTTGTTATGTGGATAAAAATAATTTGTGAAAATTGGATAGCATAAATCCATAACTTGTAAATACTGGAATACTAGAATACATGAAATTTGTGGATGAAAAATTTTTAAATTTGAATTAACGAACAAATTGGAAATAGATCGGAATGGATCAATGGATATGGATTCCTTCGACAATTTGCATCAATGATGTTACCTGCCTGTAGTTATTGCGTAGATGTTCTCTGGAAATAATTCTTTAAAATTATTCTTTAACACATTCAGGTTTGTGCTTTTTTGTTTATTAATTAAAAATTTAGTTAGTTAATTTGTAGAATTAAAATAACAAAATGCGAAACTTTTTATTATTGTACTGCCAGTGCCACTCCACATATTCGAATTATTGTATATTTTGTAGATCAATTAATTTAATGAGGATATTCACTTAATGTAGTAAAAGGCTCATAAACCTGGTAAAATACATGTATTTTTTACTTGGTTTACGAGCCAATTACTAAACTTTAAGTGAATACCTACCCTTAATGTTAATTTTTCTATCGATAATAACAAATACAGAATGATTATTTTGTAAATGAAAATAATAAAAAGAAAAAGTAAATAAATTTTTTTGTTTTTATGTATTTAAAAATTCTTTATTTTGTATTATTTTCATTAAATTTAATAATTTTTTACCAATATCGAGACGATTTATACAATTTACAATATCACATTTAACACAATTCCTTAATAATAATATAAAATTTGAATATTTATCGGTAATATAATTTGGTATTGGATATAAGAAACCATTATTTTTATTATCATATAAATCTTCATATAATAATTTACAAATACTATATAAATTTAAATCATTCATATGATACGAACATAATTCAGATGGTACATATGCAAAACATCCATAACAATCGATTATTTCATTTCTATAAATTTTTAACCAATTTTCATTTTGTTTTGTTGTAGTCGTCGTATTCATGATAATTGATGATTTTGTAGATGATCTTGCAGATGATCTCGTAGATGATGTAAATATTGTAGATTTTGTAGATGATGTAGTAGATGTCGACGATTGTTGATCATAATTTCTTAAAGATTTAATCGTTGAACGTATATCATAAATTTTATCAATTATTATTATATTATCTAGATCGATAAATGAAATTTTTTTTGTTATCGAATCATAAACAATATTATCAAAATTTAAATCAGTTAAATATATTGAATAATTATTAAAACCATTTGTAAATTTAAAACCAGCATCTAATAATTGTATTGCAATATTTAATTTCGTTTCAAAATTATTATGATTGTTATGGAATTCATTTAAACGTTCGCCATCATACGATTGTATTATCGTGAAACCACATAATTTATATAATTTCGGAATATATGGAAAATTATATGAATTTAAGATTTTTAATAATAACAATTGTACATTTACATTTAAATATAATAATTTAATTGTATTTATAAAATTAATATCAAATTCTTCTGAAAAATTAAAATCAAATTGAAATTCATTTAGAAATTCATCAATTACCATTGAATTTGGACAAAATATTAAATTCTGATAATGATTTTCATTATATATTAATAAATTTTTTAAGATTCTTTCAATATCTTTAACATTATTTCGATCTAACATAAATGATGATGAGAATGATGAGATTGATGAATTTGTGCTTAGATGACTATGAGTATAAATTTCATTTAAAATATTATCAAATTTCTTATTATTATTATTATTCAAATATTTTATAATTACAGATTCATTTGTTGTTTTCAATTTACCATAAAATATTTGTCTAACACTAAATAAATTACTTAATGATCTAATTACATTTACATCATTAAATTCGATTTTATTCGAATAATAATTATAACAATAATTTTCTTCTATATTTGATATATTGAAAAATTTTTTACATAATTCTATATCATTTTTTAATAATTTCATTAATTTTAAATATGTTTGATGATCATTATTAATTGGATAACGTAATATAAATATTAAATATAATATAATTTTATGATATTTATAAAACATTTTCTCTTTATTAATTATTGTTTGTTTGCCTTATCGAATATAAAACAGGAATTTAAAAAGAAATTACAATTAACGTTGATATAAAATAACGAATAATGTAGTAAAAAAAATATATATATATGTATATATATAAAAGAAAATTAAAATTACTTATGAAAATAAAACGACAGAGATTACGTATTCTTGAGTATTATAAAATGTCCATTACCTATAAAAAATAAATAGGAGAGAAAAGAAAAATAACAATAAAAAATTAAAATATTTAAAAAATTTTTTCAAGTAGCTGCAAGTAAGTAGATGCAAGTAGTTACGAATAATTTTTGTGCCGTTCATTATAACAATTTATCCTATAGGCACAGTTTTGTACTTGCAAGTACTTGAAATTGTCAAATCGAAAGCAGCTAATGATAACGGGGAATGAAACTCAAATAAAATTCTGGCTGATTTTCAAAATAGCACGACATGAATAATGTTTACAATTAAAATAAAATAAAATTAAAAAATAAATAAATTTAAGAAAATAAATTAACATGATCATAAGTGTAATAGAGGTAAAGAAAATTTTTTTATTATTATTTATGTTTTATATTTTATTTTATATTTATAGATAATACACATGTATTAATAGATTAATGTAGATATAATATTCATATAAAATAAAACACACATCCTAATGTACGCGTATGTAGTATATTAATTTATATGAAATTAATCTTCAAATATTTATTTTTATAATTTAAATCATAATTTATAGATCAAATATAGACATTTACATAAACATTATCCGATTTTTGTATGTAGATTGTATAGATATTGTGTATATATGTTGGATCTAGACAGGTACTATAATGAAAAATTATATTACATGATTTGTATTCATGTAAATAAGTAATAACAGAAACACTGTAAATAAATGATAAAAATAATAATAATCGTAGCAATAATAATGATAGTACCTATGTACATATAAAAAATCATGAAGAATAAGTATAATGATGATTATTACAATTATTATAATGAAGATAATAATAATACATAAAGTGTAATGTTCATATTCATGTACTCGTATATTTTTATATAAGTAAAATATATAGAATATTAAAAGTGCAATTAATTTTACGTAGAAAAAAATTTATATTTATTTTACCACATTACTTGTACGAGGTTTGTTCAAATGAAATGGTGAATTTTGAATTTTTTCGAAAAGTATTTATTTATTCATCAATATCCATTTTGTCCCCTTCAAAGTAATCCCCCTCAGATACAATGTACTTATGCCAGCGCTTCTTCCAATCCTCGAAGCACTTCTGAAATGCGCTTTTCGGTATGGCCATCAGCTAGTTCTTCGATTCCGACTTTATCTCATCAATTGTGACAAAACGCTTTCCTTTCATTGGTCTCTTCAGTTTTGGGAATAGGAAAAAGTCACAGGGAGCCAAATCTGGTGAATACGATGGTTGAGGCATGATTACAGTGTTGTTTTTGGTGCATAAAATGTGCATACGACTGTGAATGAAAATTATAAAAATGTATAAAGACAAGTTCATACTTACTTACTACATAAAATATGTACAATAAGATGTATGAGATAAACAGTATGGGACAAATAAATTATGAAAATTTGTTTTTTAAAAAAAAAAGTTTCATTAAAATTGAAAGGAAAACAACTGAGAAAAAGTTTAGCAAAGTTTACCAAAATCAGGAAATTTATGTATGTAATATTTCTAGCAACATATGATGGAGAATACTAGACAGCAAGTTCATTAAACGAGAGTAGATTAATGGTCGTCATTATGAGATGAAAATGATACGATGGATGATGACTGGTGCGTTTCTAAATTATAGATGAAATTAATAAATAATTTTCTAAGAGGTTCGTTTAAAATGGAACTTCTATCAACGAAAGAGTCTTAGAATGTAGATTAAGGTATGAGATGGGCATGTTAGCAGCGAAAAAGTATGATTTCATGATGAGAAAGGTTTTAAAACTGAATGAGAAACTGAAAGAAACTCTCTGCTAGATCGCATTTAACATGGCTGTCGAGGGTTGAAAAATACCTAAAAGCTATATAAATTTGAACCACGAGACAAATGAAACGAAGAATACCTGTCGAGCATTAATATAAGACTATAAGAAGAAGAGATGATCCGAAAAAAATGGGATATGGTTAGGAAGAAAAAGAAGAAGAAGAAAGTATTGTGTTACTTATATACGACTTCAAGTGTTTTTTATTCAGAAAATTCATTAAACTGGAAAAATTTATTTTTTATTTTTCAAAGATTTTTATTCATACATATAATACCTTCCTTGTATTCGTAGTGCACGTAAATATGTATAAATATAATGCATAAAAACATCTTATTTCATCTTATGCTCATCTTAACCGCACATCATCTATACTTTAGTAGGTATGTACATGCATATTTTTAATGTTCATGAAAAAGAAAAATTATAAAAAAATTCGAGTTCAAGGTGATTTTATAGTTGTTTTTTTCTTTTCTTTTTTATTATTTAAATTTTTTTTTTCTGTTCATTTAAGTTCAGTTCAACATTAAAGATTTTTGCACAATAATATAAATATACAAACAAAAGATGTTATGCAGGAATATGTATAGAGATGCATGATGGATGTACATATGTACGTAGAGTGTGAATCTTCATTCAACAACATCTTCAGCTCCACACAGATATCTAGACTTTGCTCTATATATCCGATATGGTATATATGCAACAATATATAGGAATATAAAATGCATTGCAGTTTCTTGGATCTCATTTAATTTTAGTATGTATTTATAAACATGTATACAAAGTAAATGAAGTGCATGTATTTATACAATTTTATATTCATTTTCATCTATGGCATAAAGTCTATTGTATGCAATACTCGTGTATGTACGTACACTCTTGAATCGAATTGTAAACATTTAATGATCTCGATTTATATTTTTAATAAAAAATAAAAATGTGTACATAATACTTGTAGGTATATATCTAGGCAATCAGCAAACAAAATTGAAAATTATGGAAAAAAAAATCAAACGTACAAAACGAACTACAGACAAGGTATACAAAAGGTAACATAAACGTAACGATAAAAAATGATGATACACAGAATAGGGAGAATCCAAAAAGCAAAAATCAACGATATAAAATCAAAATACATTTGTATTCAGATACATAAAAGCATTCCCGGTTCTTTTATAGGTTGAAACGGTTCACTAAAACCGGGCGCCAAATCTCAGGGGCGCAAATAAGGACAGAATAAAAGTTACATATTTATTTTTAGAAAAATAATTTTACAAATCACAGTAAAAAGAATATTCTGTGCGAAAATGTTCTCTTTAAATGCTCGCATGGTAAATGTATATAAAGAAAAAATGTATGATTTTGAACTTAAAAGAAGAAGAAGAAGAAGAATTTCAAATCAAAACAAGATCCGTGTATATAAGAAAAATCTATAAATGTTTTGGGACTTCTGGCGAGGCAAATTGGAGGAGGCCAAGATCCGACGCGAATTGTCGAGCCACTGATGATGATGATAAATGTTTTATGATGATAAAGTTTAAAATATTAAAGTTTCAACTTTGAGGACGAAAAGTTTTTCAAGTGCACCGGCCGCCCAAGAGGCTAAAACCAACGGTGCATACAAAATACGAGGTACGAGTATCTAGTGTAATATGTAGAATCTTTTTTTTTTTATTTACTAGAATGAAGTTAAAATGAAAATGAAAATCATCTAAACACTAAACATCAATAAGTACATATATCTATTCGACGATATCCAGATCCAATTCACAAAATTAATAAATCGAATCGAACTGAATTTACATGAACATGTAAAAAATCGAAAATAAATAAGCAAAATATATACATGTACGTAATATAGGAGTATGTATATAATACCAATAATACGAAACATCTGTTTTATTTAGAATTTTTATACATAATAAATTGTTGTGGAAGATAAAAAATTATAACATTCTATATTCTATACATCAGTGTGTATTACGAGTATATGGGCACGTTACGGCAAGACATCGTATCGCATAAGTAAAGTGCCTTGTGTTTTAAGTTAGTATTCCCAATCCCAAACGTTAAAAGATTCGCGATAAAATTAAAAAAAATTTTTTTTTAGAAGTCAGTCTCAATCGTCGATCGTCGTCTGTTGAAGTAATGAAAATTAAAAGCTGAATTAAATCACTGTATGCTGTAGTATGATATGATCTATGTACATAAAAAAAATTTCTGTGTATCGACGATTATAAAACAAAACTAAACATAAAATAATAAAAAAAAGAAAAAAACAAATTAAAAACTAAAAATCTATATAGATAACTTATAATGTTCTAAAACCAGCGACATAAAATATTATATATCTAAAGATTTTTCTCATTATGTACAGGTACAGTGGTACAGACGATCTAAGTAAGTACTTTGCTCTGCTAATACATCAGTTCATCATTAATATGTTTATAATATTGTTTAAATACTGGTTTACTTATACATCTTATATGTCTATATATTCAAGTGTGTAAATATTTACTTACCGAACATATACACATATGATACGATTATTAACTTTTTATAGACAGGTACCTGTCTATAACTTTTTAACTTTAGACATTTACGCTTATTTGGTTACTGATGTTTTTTAATGTTCTATCGTGCGTGATGTGAGATGTGATTATTTGCGATGATATTGAAAGTGATAAAAATCCGAAATTTGAAACAAAAGTAAATAAAAATATACATATAAACTTATCAAATTATTTAAGTACTTAGACCAGTTTCAAAAATTAAATTAAAAATTTATACATACACATACATTTATGTTCTACTGGTTCTATGTTATTTTATTTTATTTTATTTTTAATTTATTTATTTTTATATTTTGATGCTGTATTCTCTTGTTTTTTTGTTTTAGAAAAAAAAATCCAATCCAATTTAGATTTTTTTTTTTAAAAAAGTTTTATGTTTTATCTTATGACTGTTTAGTGTTTACTCAGATCATCAGATTCATTTACTTTATTTTAGATTTTACTATATAGCTTAGCCAGCCAGTCAGTCAGTCTTGTTTAGAACAGAGTGGAGTAGAGAGTGTTTGCTGCTTGCTGTAGTGGATATAATATATCTAGTATATAAAGTTATAAATTTATATATAAAAATATTACGAGTACATGATTACATCTACATACATACATACATATATACATTTTTCTTGTAACGTATTTTAATTTGATTTGTATGTGAAATTTTTTGAAAAAATAAAACGTTCAATTTTTCGAATCGCAATAAAAAGAAAATTTTCATTATTTGGCTAATTACCAAAAAAACAAAACAAAAAAAAAAGTTATTTGAAAAATGTAATAAAGAATTTAATTTGGTTTTTAATTTTAATTTTTTTTTTAATTATAGAAAAAGAAGAAGAAAAATTCTACGATTTCTCTTTCTATAAGTATACTGTACTAAGTACTTGTATTATAGCCACATATATACATATCTACTAAATATAATCTAAAAGGATATTATCACATATCATACAATTTTAAATTTTTTATCTATTTGAAAATTTTATTTCATTTATAATTAATTTCATTTCATTTTTAATTGTTAAGTCAATTTTATATAATATTTGGTGTGCTCATACATCAATTAAACTTCATACTCATACTGTATTGTACATTCTCGCATTTTGTACAGATTCCACATTTGGTTGATCGTCATTATCGTCATTATCGTCGTTACATCGTATCTTATTTTTATCAGTTTATTGTGTAATCGTAACAGTCGAATTTAAGAATAAAAATTTGTTTCGAAATTACTTTGAAAATTACATTACATAAAAAATATTTAAACAAGTTTTTATTAAATCTCAATTTATATGTACTAGGTACATATATGTTTTATTAGAGAGAGGTGTGCAGTAAATTTATAATGAAATTTAATTAGAAACAGAAATAAAACATTAAAGGAGACTCAAAACAAAAAAAAAATATTTAGTTCAATCACTCAATAATATACTTTTCATTTATTTACTTTTATTTTTCTCTTTCTGCTGATCGATCATTTACGATCACTATTTGTATACATACACACTTGATAATTTTGTCGTTATATCGTTATGGTTTTTATTCGAATTCGGTACACATAGTTTTTATCGTTTATGGAAAAATTATAATGAAAATGGAAAAGACTTGAAAACTGATTACATATACATACTATATTTCATTTATTTATTTAATTTTCCGATATACAAGTGTGTACAAGAAGTGTATACAAACAAATAATAACAACTGAGATTTTGATAATATCGCATAAAAATTATAAAGATAAAAATTATACAAAGTAAAAATAAAAAATAAAAATTTAATTTTGTAGTGAATATCTAATACTATTGACACACTGCAGAGATAAACCATGGTTATCTCAGTTTTCTGGTTTATCTTTGCGATAACCGACTTTCAGAACTCGGTTAAGTTAACAGAGTTTCTAGAACTCAGTTATCTTGTTAATCAAGCTCGAACTCAGTTATCTTTGACGTTTGTGCCATTTTTTTTTTTAATATTATATTTAAACAAACTGTCAAAACAAATTTCAGCTAACATGCTGACTAGATGAAAAGGAATTATAGTGTTTGAATTTGTCCTGACAGGTGTCGTTTGAATATAATAAGCTAATTCACTTCAATTTAAATGTGTCACCCATACCAGGTTATCGATAAACCATTTGAGATAACCATGGTTTATCTCTGCAGTATGTCAATAGTATAACATAATAATTGATCGTATATGGAAGACACACAGTTAACGTAACGTAACGTCTAATACTATTGACACACTGCAGAGATAAACCATGGTTATCTCAGTTTTCTGGTTTATCTTTGCGACAACCGACTTTCAGAACTCGGATAAGTTAACCGAGTTTCTAGAACTCAGTTATCTTGTTAACCAAGTTCGAACTCAGTTATCTTTGACGTTTGTGTTATTTTTTTTTTATTTATATTATATTTAAACAAACTGTCAAACCAAATTTCAGCTAACATGCTGACTAGATGAAAAATAATTAGTGTTTGAATTTATCTCGACAGGTGTCGTGTGAATACATAAACTATAGTTCACCTCAATTTAAATGTGTCACCCGTACCAGGTTATCGATAAACCATTTGAGATAACCATGGTTTATCTCTGCAGTGTGTCAATAGTATAAGATAAATTTACACATTGCAAAATTGTTTTGAGTAAGTAGGTTAGAGATAGAGTGTAGTGCAAAATGTACTTCAATTTTTTGTATCTATTTATTTACCCTATATATTGTGCGATAATATAATTGATGATGATAAATAGTACATATATGTAATGTTCCAAGAAATATACTTTCGCTCTATATAGATGTCTAGTATAAGTACAAATACACAAGTATCTTTCTATGTAATCTGTAATGTAATGTGTAGTGTTAAGTAGCTGCTCTTGCTAATGTATATTTTCTTATCGAACATGCTATATAGGGTAACAAAACATTTCAAATCAAATTGAATCAGTATAGAAATTTTTATAAATGTAATTCATTTAGTATTTTAATTTTTATTCGCGTTTCAATTTCTATAAAATTATATAGCTGCGAATATACGAGTGCTATACGAGAACGGTTATATTTTGTAAATTTTGTGCGCCCGATTTAATTTTAAATAAACTATATACTTTTGATACATTTTACAAAATAAAATTTTAAAAATAATTTTTCTACTTCAAATCCAATTTGTAAATTTTCTAGAATTCTAAAATAAATATTCAAAAATTTTCAATTCAAATAAAAATTCGGCTGGAGTTCCGAAAAGGTGTTCCCTCTGATCCTCTTGAAATTTTGACCACAGGTAGTCCTTGTGACGCAAAGCACAGAACTCTAATATTTTTTGTCGGAAAGCCCTCTATCGGTCACAATTCGCATTTAAAATTTTTTGTCGAAATTCTTATTTTAGCAATATCTCTGTAACGGTACATGATACAGGTATGTTTTACATCTCAAAAGATGCGTCTTAAGATGCTCTATATTCTGAAAAAAAGAAATTTTCAAAAACTCCTAGTAGAAGGATAATAAAGGACATTTTGTGATTTTTGGCTATTTTCACATTTTTGACAATTTCTCAGAAAGGAGTAAGGATAATCGGTTCAAATATTTTGCAAATAAAAAAGGACATCAGGAGCAAGATTTTTCATTCATTACTTTGATCCTAATGAAAAAGGAAAATGTCCTGCAGAGAAATAATTTTATTAATACTGAATTTTGCAATTTTATGTTCGTGTGCACGTGTATGTATGTGAGTATGTGTATTTTTAGAAGTCAAATATGTGATATTTTTTGTATGTACGTATATATGCTTGTGTATGTGCATTTGTAGAAGGTAAATCTAACAGTGTGTACATTAAGTATTTTCTATACAGGCATACATATACACTACACGTATATGGGCAAATATGATAGAGTACGCTTGCTGGTTTGTGTGTGTATGCATTTGTAGAAGGCAAATCTGGTAGTGTGTGTATGTAAGTGTATGTGTGTGTATGCATTTGTAGAAGGAAAATCAGATTTACAGAACTACAGACAAGGTATACAAAAGGTAACATAAACGTAACGATAAAAAATGATGATACACAGAATAGGGAGAATCCAAAAAGCAAAAATCAACGATATAAAATCAAAATACATTTGTATTCAGATACATAAAAGCATTCCCGGTTCTTTTATAGGTTGAAACGGTTCACTAAAACCGGGCGCCAAATCTCAGGGGCGCAAATAAGGACAGAATAAAAGTTACATATTTATTTTTAGAAAAATAATTTTACAAATCACAGTAAAAAGAATATTCTGTGCGAAAATGTTCTCTTTAAATGCTCGCATGGTAAATGTATATAAAGAAAAAATGTATGATTTTGAACTTAAAAGAAGAAGAAGAAGAAGAATTTCAAATCAAAACAAGATCCGTGTATATAAGAAAAATCTATAAATGTTTTGGGACTTCTGGCGAGGCAAATTGGAGGAGGCCAAGATCCGACGCGAATTGTCGAGCCACTGATGATGATGATAAATGTTTTATGATGATAAAGTTTAAAATATTAAAGTTTCAACTTTGAGGACGAAAAGTTTTTCAAGTGCACCGGCCGCCCAAGAGGCTAAAACCAACGGTGCATACAAAATACGAGGTACGAGTATCTAGTGTAATATGTAGAATCTTTTTTTTTTTATTTACTAGAATGAAGTTAAAATGAAAATGAAAATCATCTAAACACTAAACATCAATAAGTACATATATCTATTCGACGATATCCAGATCCAATTCACAAAATTAATAAATCGAATCGAACTGAATTTACATGAACATGTAAAAAATCGAAAATAAATAAGCAAAATATATACATGTACGTAATATAGGAGTATGTATATAATACCAATAATACGAAACATCTGTTTTATTTAGAATTTTTATACATAATAAATTGTTGTGGAAGATAAAAAATTATAACATTCTATATTCTATACATCAGTGTGTATTACGAGTATATGGGCACGTTACGGCAAGACATCGTATCGCATAAGTAAAGTGCCTTGTGTTTTAAGTTAGTATTCCCAATCCCAAACGTTAAAAGATTCGCGATAAAATTAAAAAAAATTTTTTTTTAGAAGTCAGTCTCAATCGTCGATCGTCGTCTGTTGAAGTAATGAAAATTAAAAGCTGAATTAAATCACTGTATGCTGTAGTATGATATGATCTATGTACATAAAAAAAATTTCTGTGTATCGACGATTATAAAACAAAACTAAACATAAAATAATAAAAAAAAGAAAAAAACAAATTAAAAACTAAAAATCTATATAGATAACTTATAATGTTCTAAAACCAGCGACATAAAATATTATATATCTAAAGATTTTTCTCATTATGTACAGGTACAGTGGTACAGACGATCTAAGTAAGTACTTTGCTCTGCTAATACATCAGTTCATCATTAATATGTTTATAATATTGTTTAAATACTGGTTTACTTATACATCTTATATGTCTATATATTCAAGTGTGTAAATATTTACTTACCGAACATATACACATATGATACGATTATTAACTTTTTATAGACAGGTACCTGTCTATAACTTTTTAACTTTAGACATTTACGCTTATTTGGTTACTGATGTTTTTTAATGTTCTATCGTGCGTGATGGATGTGAGATGTGATTATTTGCGATGATATTGAAAGTGATAAAAATCCGAAATTTGAAACAAAAGTAAATAAAAATATACATATAAACTTATCAAATTATTTAAGTACTTAGACCAGTTTCAAAAATTAAATTAAAAATTTATACATACACATACATTTATGTTCTACTGGTTCTATGTTATTTTATTTTATTTTATTTTTAATTTATTTATTTTTATATTTTGATGCTGTATTCTCTTGTTTTTTTGTTTTAGAAAAAAAAATCCAATCCAATTTAGATTTTTTTTTTTAAAAAAGTTTTATGTTTTATCTTATGACTGTTTAGTGTTTACTCAGATCATCAGATTCATTTACTTTATTTTAGATTTTACTATATAGCTTAGCCAGCCAGTCAGTCAGTCTTGTTTAGAACAGAGTGGAGTAGAGAGTGTTTGCTGCTTGCTGTAGTGGATATAATATATCTAGTATATAAAGTTATAAATTTATATATAAAAATATTACGAGTACATGATTACATCTACATACATACATACATATATACATTTTTCTTGTAACGTATTTTAATTTGATTTGTATGTGAAATTTTTTGAAAAAATAAAACGTTCAATTTTTCGAATCGCAATAAAAAGAAAATTTTCATTATTTGGCTAATTACCAAAAAAACAAAACAAAAAAAAAAGTTATTTGAAAAATGTAATAAAGAATTTAATTTGGTTTTTAATTTTAATTTTTTTTTTAATTATAGAAAAAGAAGAAGAAAAATTCTACGATTTCTCTTTCTATAAGTATACTGTACTAAGTACTTGTATTATAGCCACATATATACATATCTACTAAATATAATCTAAAAGGATATTATCACATATCATACAATTTTAAATTTTTTATCTATTTGAAAATTTTATTTCATTTATAATTAATTTCATTTCATTTTTAATTGTTAAGTCAATTTTATATAATATTTGGTGTGCTCATACATCAATTAAACTTCATACTCATACTGTATTGTACATTCTCGCATTTTGTACAGATTCCACATTTGGTTGATCGTCATTATCGTCATTATCGTCGTTACATCGTATCTTATTTTTATCAGTTTATTGTGTAATCGTAACAGTCGAATTTAAGAATAAAAATTTGTTTCGAAATTACTTTGAAAATTACATTACATAAAAAATATTTAAACAAGTTTTTATTAAATCTCAATTTATATGTACTAGGTACATATATGTTTTATTAGAGAGAGGTGTGCAGTAAATTTATAATGAAATTTAATTAGAAACAGAAATAAAACATTAAAGGAGACTCAAAACAAAAAAAAAATATTTAGTTCAATCACTCAATAATATACTTTTCATTTATTTACTTTTATTTTTCTCTTTCTGCTGATCGATCATTTACGATCACTATTTGTATACATACACACTTGATAATTTTGTCGTTATATCGTTATGGTTTTTATTCGAATTCGGTACACATAGTTTTTATCGTTTATGGAAAAATTATAATGAAAATGGAAAAGACTTGAAAACTGATTACATATACATACTATATTTCATTTATTTATTTAATTTTCCGATATACAAGTGTGTACAAGAAGTGTATACAAACAAATAATAACAACTGAGATTTTGATAATATCGCATAAAAATTATAAAGATAAAAATTATACAAAGTAAAAATAAAAAATAAAAATTTAATTTTGTAGTGAATATCTAATACTATTGACACACTGCAGAGATAAACCATGGTTATCTCAGTTTTCTGGTTTATCTTTGCGATAACCGACTTTCAGAACTCGGTTAAGTTAACAGAGTTTCTAGAACTCAGTTATCTTGTTAATCAAGCTCGAACTCAGTTATCTTTGACGTTTGTGCCATTTTTTTTTTTAATATTATATTTAAACAAACTGTCAAAACAAATTTCAGCTAACATGCTGACTAGATGAAAAGGAATTATAGTGTTTGAATTTGTCCTGACAGGTGTCGTTTGAATATAATAAGCTAATTCACTTCAATTTAAATGTGTCACCCATACCAGGTTATCGATAAACCATTTGAGATAACCATGGTTTATCTCTGCAGTATGTCAATAGTATAACATAATAATTGATCGTATATGGAAGACACACAGTTAACGTAACGTAACGTCTAATACTATTGACACACTGCAGAGATAAACCATGGTTATCTCAGTTTTCTGGTTTATCTTTGCGACAACCGACTTTCAGAACTCGGATAAGTTAACCGAGTTTCTAGAACTCAGTTATCTTGTTAACCAAGTTCGAACTCAGTTATCTTTGACGTTTGTGTTATTTTTTTTTTATTTATATTATATTTAAACAAACTGTCAAACCAAATTTCAGCTAACATGCTGACTAGATGAAAAATAATTAGTGTTTGAATTTATCTCGACAGGTGTCGTGTGAATACATAAACTATAGTTCACCTCAATTTAAATGTGTCACCCGTACCAGGTTATCGATAAACCATTTGAGATAACCATGGTTTATCTCTGCAGTGTGTCAATAGTATAAGATAAATTTACACATTGCAAAATTGTTTTGAGTAAGTAGGTTAGAGATAGAGTGTAGTGCAAAATGTACTTCAATTTTTTGTATCTATTTATTTACCCTATATATTGTGCGATAATATAATTGATGATGATAAATAGTACATATATGTAATGTTCCAAGAAATATACTTTCGCTCTATATAGATGTCTAGTATAAGTACAAATACACAAGTATCTTTCTATGTAATCTGTAATGTAATGTGTAGTGTTAAGTAGCTGCTCTTGCTAATGTATATTTTCTTATCGAACATGCTATATAGGGTAACAAAACATTTCAAATCAAATTGAATCAGTATAGAAATTTTTATAAATGTAATTCATTTAGTATTTTAATTTTTATTCGCGTTTCAATTTCTATAAAATTATATAGCTGCGAATATACGAGTGCTATACGAGAACGGTTATATTTTGTAAATTTTGTGCGCCCGATTTAATTTTAAATAAACTATATACTTTTGATACATTTTACAAAATAAAATTTTAAAAATAATTTTTCTACTTCAAATCCAATTTGTAAATTTTCTAGAATTCTAAAATAAATATTCAAAAATTTTCAATTCAAATAAAAATTCGGCTGGAGTTCCGAAAAGGTGTTCCCTCTGATCCTCTTGAAATTTTGACCACAGGTAGTCCTTGTGACGCAAAGCACAGAACTCTAATATTTTTTGTCGGAAAGCCCTCTATCGGTCACAATTCGCATTTAAAATTTTTTGTCGAAATTCTTATTTTAGCAATATCTCTGTAACGGTACATGATACAGGTATGTTTTACATCTCAAAAGATGCGTCTTAAGATGCTCTATATTCTGAAAAAAAGAAATTTTCAAAAACTCCTAGTAGAAGGATAATAAAGGACATTTTGTGATTTTTGGCTATTTTCACATTTTTGACAATTTCTCAGAAAGGAGTAAGGATAATCGGTTCAAATATTTTGCAAATAAAAAAGGACATCAGGAGCAAGATTTTTCATTCATTACTTTGATCCTAATGAAAAAGGAAAATGTCCTGCAGAGAAATAATTTTATTAATACTGAATTTTGCAATTTTATGTTCGTGTGCACGTGTATGTATGTGAGTATGTGTATTTTTAGAAGTCAAATATGTGATATTTTTTGTATGTACGTATATATGCTTGTGTATGTGCATTTGTAGAAGGTAAATCTAACAGTGTGTACATTAAGTATTTTCTATACAGGCATACATATACACTACACGTATATGGGCAAATATGATAGAGTACGCTTGCTGGTTTGTGTGTGTATGCATTTGTAGAAGCAAATCTGGTAGGGTGTATGTAAATGTATGTGTATGTGTGTATTTGTAGAAGGCAAATCTGATTTTCCTTCTACAAATGCATACACACACATACACTTACATACACACACTACCAGATTTGCCTTCTACAAATGCATACACACACAAACCAGCAAGCGTACTCTATCATATTTGCCCATATACGTGTAGTGTATATGTATGCCTGTATAGAAAATACTTAATGTACACACTGTTAGATTTACCTTCTACAAATGCACATACACAAGCATATATACGCACATACAAAAAATATCACATATTTGACTTCTAAAAATACACATACTCACATACATACACGTGCACACGAACATAAAATTGCAAAATTCAGTATTAATAAAATTATTTCTCTGCAGGACATTTTCCTTTTTCATTAGGATCAAAGTAATGAATGAAAAATCTTGCTCCTGATGTCCTTTTTTATTTGCAAAAAATTTGAACCGATTATCCTTACTCCTTTCTGAGAAATTGTCAAAAATGTGAAAATAGCCAAAAATCACAAAATGTCCTTTATTATCCTTCTACTAGGAGTTTTTGAAAATTTCTTTTTTTCAGAATATAGAGCATCTTAAGACGCATCTTTTGAGATGTAAAACATACCTGTATCATGTACCGTTACAGAGATATTGCTAAAATAAGAATTTCGACAAAAAATTTTAAATGCGAATTGTGACCGATAGAGGGCTTTCCGACAAAAAATATTCCGTCACTTTTCTGATATTGTCGAATAGAATCTGTGGTCAAAATTTCAAGAGGATCAGAGGGAACACCTTTTCGGAACTCCAGCCAAAAATTCTTAATTTACTTGTACTACTTTTCTTTTCTATAAAAAACGAGAAAGACGTAGTAAATAATTTCTTATTACATCATTTTTCGTGTGAATTAATTTTTTTATTTTTATTTTATTTAAATTCGAATTATTCTAGTGTGTAACACACATTCACATTCACATTATAATTATATAATATACACACTCGTATATTATTATACTATAGAAAATAAGTATATTAGAAAATAATTCTAGAATTATATGAAGTATGTAAGTATTTCAATGTACTGACTACTGAATGTATCTAATAATGTATCTAATATGTAAAATGATATTGAAAAAAGTAAAATACATATAAAAAAAATTACATAATAATTCTAATAATAACAATAATACGAATTGCTTGTGTATGTATATAATATTTACAGTCACTGACAATTTATTGACAAATAATAATATAAACGATGTGAAACAAAATATAAAAAAAAAACACCACGAACAAAATATAAATAATAATTACATTACATTGCAAAAAAAATTTAAGGTCAAAATCGTCATTTATGAATTAAATAAAAAGAAAATAACAAAAAAAAAAGCAATGACAACAAAATTGTATTTTAAAAAAGCTCATTTTAATTTTTTCAAATTAAAACAAAAAAATTATTGAAAAATAAAAAAAAAAAACTTAAAACTAGTTTTCAAGTCATGTTTATAGTAATTGTATTATATTAGGAGATTTATTATTAATATTATAACTTCGTTGTAGGTTCTTGTATAGGGGTTGTAGTAAATTCTAAAATATAATTTTATTTTCTTGATTGTTATTAATTTTCAGTGTCTAGCTAGTACACAGAATATTACTAAAATTGAACAGAAGAAAAGCACGTGTGCGTCTTCAGCGATAATAAATTTTCATTAGAACCTATACTACACTACCTTAAAAACAGTGTGTGTTTGTGATTTGAATAAACGAAAATTTGAAATAACTTTTCAAAAAAAAAAAAAAAAAACGGCAGACAAATAAAATTTGACTAAAAATTTACATTCAAGTGCAAAAAGTAAATTGAAGAACATACCCGTAATTCAAAGTTAAAAATTAAAATTTTTTACTTCACATTTTGTATGTATGTATGTGTAGCATACATATAGTATTTTTTATACATAAAATAAAATTCATAGTAGATAAATTTAAAATAACATAAAATATAAATTCATAGATAAACATTGACGGTTAAACTGTGTGTATTTTCGATAACAAAAATAATTATAAAAAATATAAATAAGTAAATAAATAAAAATTACATAGAATAATAAATTATATAAGCACGATATTTAAATACAAAAAAAAAAAAAAAATTAACGTGAGGAGAAAAATAAAAAAATAAATTTTAGTTGAAACGCTTAAAAAGTTTTTAGACGAATGCAACAACACTCTATAATTCTGTATTATACATTTGTGTTGTGTATTAACAACCTCTACACATCACATCAGTAGCGTAGCAAGCAATTTATAGCAATTAACTACCTACCACTATACGTATACTAGGTACCAGCTATCAAACCAATCACCCAGTCGCCCAACTACTAACTAAACTACATAAACTTACAATAGCTAGCGAGCTAGCTAGCCATCTATCATCTATCTATCTAGAGCTAAAAGTTAATAAGCTGTGGGATACCTGAGGCTGTACGTAGTACGTACAGCAACGTACAGTGAGTGATATAAATATAATACAGAGAAGAGTGTGTAACGTAAAAAAAAAGTTTTGTTTTTTCATTAACAAGAAACATATCGGATATTATAAAAATTAATTTTTATTAATATTTCATTGATTGTACTTAGAGAATATAATTATTACATATACGACGAGTATTATAATTAAATTATTATATGTATATTTTTTTCACATTATAAATTATTGATTAAAATCTTACAATCGAGTAAATTACATAACCAGTCCAGTGTATTGATACAAAATACTAAAGGTAAATACATATTAAATTTGAAAAATATAGAATAAAATAAATAAATAAATAATAAAAAAAATCAAATTAAAATTATTGATGACATAGAATAGTAGTAGTAGATTAGTAGTAATGATAGTTATAGTAGTCAAGGTTTATTTACGTTTTAAATTATTTTTTTTTTTTATTAATTTTGTATTCCAAACATACGTTTATTATACACCACATAATTATGTGTAGGTGCTTAATGTGATACCAGTAGTACTATTATTGGTTTAAAAAAAAAATCAATTAATATATTATTACCTCTAAGTTTCTTTAAAAAAAAAAATTCATTTACTTTGATTTGATTTAAACACTGTATGTACAAAAGTGCTTTATCTATTTACATACATATATTTTATGTACACATTTATTTATATATTTTCTTTCAATATAATAATTATTAATACATTACATGTTACATGTATATGTGTACACGAGGTAAATATTTACACAATAATTTTTTCTTCCCAATACTAAGGAAGGACATCATCATCTATTATGTTATTGTTTTAATTTAATTATTATGACATCATTGAAAACGATTAATTCTTATTTATTAAGACTTTGTTTTTCTATTTCAATTTTTATAAAAGCAGAAAACGAAAGTACATTTATTATATTTACTTTTATAATTTGTTTTTTCTTTGATAAAAATAATTATATATTTTACTTTTCGATAATAAATTCATAATTCACTTTCTTTTAATGAAGTAAACAAGATAAATACATACTTATATTCTAACATTACTCTAAACATTTTCAAAATATCAAAATAAATTGAAAGTACATATATGTAAATGAAAATATGTTTGTACATGCATGCATTTTACCCTACAAACGATTAATGAACATTTTAAAATCAAAATCCGAATGATCCAAAATAATTCAGTTACTAAGTGGATATTAATATATCCGATTTTATAAATTTTATTGTTACCATAATGTCTAGTATTATAGTACTCGTAGTATGTAGATATGGACTATTAAGAAATTAATTTATTGAATACTTTATTCCTCCTTTTTTATTTTTATTTGATTTTGATTTATTATTATATGTTTTTTAGTTTATTATTAGACATAATTGTGTATAATTTTATTGTTATAAATTATCATGACAATTTGATTATTACTTTTAAATTTAATCGTGCCTATATGACGCATTTATGTACGATGAATATTTTCCGAATTACTTTTTTTGAATGCTAATCAAAATTAACGATTTTACAAAATAGATAAATATAAGAGTATTGAATTTATATAAATTATAAGTACTAAACATTAGGCTAAATAAGTAATCTACGCACTTGAATGAATGCTATAGGTACAAACTGATAAGATAATAAAATAATTTTCGTTGTATTATACAATTTTTAAATTATAATATAATTATTAAATTATTTTCTGTTACAGATGTCTATCACAACAACAGCTGCATCAACACCACCACCACCAACAACAACTACAACAACAAATATAAATTTAAAGAAACCATCAACAATGATTGGTCGAAAATTTATTGATTTATTTAATTCACAAAAATATACAGATTGTACATTTCAAATTGATGATATAAAAATAAATTGTCATAAATTAATATTATCAGCAATAAGTCCAGTATTTGAAGCTATGTTTTATGGACCGATGTCAACTGCAGCAGCATCAACAACAACAACGACCAGATCAAAAACAATGACCGCTACCGCTACTACAAAAAAATCTTCAAGAATAAATTCAACAATAACTCCAAAAATAAATTTCAATTCAACAATTAAAACGAATAATAATGATTACAAGATAAATAGCAGTGGTACTGCTGCTAATAATAATGATGATGATCATGACGAAAATGATAATGATGATAATAATAATTGTATAAAAATAATTGATATTAATCCAGATATATTTCAAATAATGATCGAATACTGTTATACTGGTGAAATTAATTATAAATTATTAACAATTGAAAATTTATTAGAATTATATTATTGCAGTGAAAAATATTTAATTGATACATTAATCGATGATTGTTTAAATGAGATACAAAAAAAATTAAAATATAAAAATATATTACAATGCATTGATATATGTTATTTAATGAATTTAGAATCATTATTAAAAATATTAATTAATTTCTTTTATAAATATTGTATTAATATGAATAATAATAATAATAATAGTTATAGCGATGGTAGTAATAATTTTAACAGTAATACTGGTAATAGTAGTTGTAACAGTAGTAGTAGTGGTAGTGATAATAATAATATTTATAATATTACAAATAATCAAAATAATTTAGAATTTATAAAAAATTTAGAACAAAATTATTATCATATAACAAAAGATTGTTTAAAATTTTTATTAAATAATATAAAAAATATAAAAAATAATATTAATTTAACAATAATAATATGGTTTATAAAATTATGGTGTAAAAATGAATGTAAATTATTGAATATTAATGAAAATGAATATAAAAATCAAATATTTAAAGATTTAAATACAATTATAGATTATGATATTGATAGTATAAATAATTATGATATTTGTAAAAATTTTGATAAAAATAATGATGATGATAATGATAATGATAATATAAATAATTGTTGTAATAATAGTAAAATAATACAATATAATGGTAAATTATATATACCAATTTATTTAGAAAGAATTTATTATAAACCATGTAAACCATTCATTATAAATGATATAAATTATGAATTTATAACAAAATTGAAAACAGATAATTTTATAACATTATTAGGTATAACAATACATAGTCGAATATTATCAAAAATTAAATTACAACAACAACAACAACATCATCATCAATTTGATTTAAGAAATAATAATAATACAAATTTTTATAAAAATTATTATTTAAATAGAATTGTACAGCAACAGCAACAATCTAATACACGTACTATAATAAATGATAATGATAATAATACAAATACAAATAATTCTAATAATAATAATAATAATAATAATAATTGTTATACAGAATCATTTGATTTAGAAATAATATCAAATAATTGTTTATTAATATATAAACAAAAAATTTATATACCAAAAACATTTTATAATTCTATAATTAATATTAATTTAAATAAATTTATAATATTATCAAATGATTCAATTTATGATATAAAATTAATATGGAATAATAAAATTACAAAATATGCTGAATATCCATTAAATTTATATTCAGATAAATTGAATGGTATTAAATTTTTAGATAATATTATTCAAATTAATAGTGGTAATGATAATGATGATAGTAATGATAATAATGGTAATGATAATAATGAAAATAATTTTAATTATTCATATTATTGTGATAATGGTGGTATTATAAAAGGTATAAAATATTTAAATGAAACATAAATTTTTTTATAATTAAAAAAAAATAAATAAATAAATTACGAGTAGGCACATAGTACCAATAGTACATACTATCATATACAGACAAATTAAGAATAATTATTATTGATTTGTCTGTGATACCACATAAGAATAATGATGATTAAATTGAAATAAAATTTATGATTGACTTGTAATGAAATATCATTTATTCAAAAATATGATTTTAGAACAAAAATAAAAAATATATATTTACAAAAAGAACAAATCAATGAAAATTAATGTGTAGAATTGTAGAGTAATATAATGTAATATAATTAATTTAAAATTTAAATTACATATCTTAATAATTCTTAAATGAATAATTAAAATGATTGAATAATCGAAAATTTATTATAATTCTAAAAAAGGTAAATAGAATCAGGATTTATGTTACAAAATATAGGTACCTACCTTCTACCTATTATCTATTATAAAATTATAATATAAATAAGTAAATGTAGTTTATTATATGTTAGCTAGCTAGTATAAGATTCAAAAATCTACATAAATAAATTAGTATGTAATTAAGAATAAAATTTAAATTAAGAATCAATAATAATACACCGAAACCGAGTAGATAAAGAGATAGATAAAAACAAGTTTTCAAATTTTTTTTTTTTTTTTGATTATCGCATACTAATTAATAAAAGAGGAAATAATTATAAAAAATTTTTTTTTACAAAGAAATATAAAAACCAAAATTCACAATTAATTCAGGGTCATCAAACTACATACTTCTAAAAACAAACACACATGAATGTCTACTTAAACTTAAATGGAGACGATTATGGTGATGATGCCTGATGCGTGATGGTGATGTTTCGCCATTAGAAATAAAGAAATAATTGTGAATAATGAATGAGCAAAAAAAAAATTATGTAAGATACATACTCGTAATACCAAGAATTTGATAATAAATTTTAGAGGTTTTTTTTTTGTTTTTGATTGATTGTTGCTATCAAGATCAAGTATCAAGAAGAGATCAGTGAAACTATCATATTTTTAATTTAAATGTAATCTGGTAATATCTAGTTCTAGTTAAGTTAAGCTAAGTTATAGTTATTGTTACTAATTTAATAATATGCGTAACTTTAGATTTAAATAAATTAATAAATATTATTAATTACGTAATTATGTAATGTGTAATGTATTATAAATGAAATTATTTATCAATGAAACTCTAACCTATGTAATATATGTACTCTATAATTTTATTTTTATTGTATCATCCGATCATTATTTCATTTTTCATCAATAGCGAATAGCATCAACAAAAATTTACTTCATTCATGATCATGTAAAGATGCGGATCAAAATATTTAATTATTAGAACCCACAATTATTATTGCATTACATTTTACATTTACTCACATTATTTCATTTTTTGTCCTGATTATATTATCCTTTAATTTTCATAGTATTTAAGTTGTAAACTAAAAAAAAAAAAAAAAAAAAAATACATACATACATAATTACAACAGTTCCATCCATAATTATCGTGAAAAATCGCAAACAAAATAAAATTTCTAACAAAAATCACCTCCAAAAAAACACTATTAACCTAACTTCTCCATGGATTAATTGGATTGGATATTAAATTGAATTACGTACCGAAATCTTATCTAAAATCATTAAATATCAATATCAGCTGCAACTGCAATCTGTTTTTTTAATTCAACTTTAATTTTTTTTAAAAAATATTCATAAGTTTATTAACAGTTATTCAAAAAATTGAACCAAAATCAAACAAAAATTTTACATGATACATGATTGATTATTAACAAAATAAAAACCTCACCTCACAGACATCAATAATTGTGTATCTCTTCTTCTTCTTTTCTAGTAGTATACAAATTACAAATACACAACAAATGTAAACATAAATAAAAACAAAATCAAAACATCAACAAAACTGACAAAACACATGGGTATTGGGCGGGTGGCCGATAAAATGCCATAAACATCTGATTCATTTTTTGACTATAAAATAAAGGTGTTGTGGAATGTAATTTAGTGGTAGTAGTATGTAATCGAAATTGAAAAATTTTCATTTTACTTTACTTATTGCCATCTATCAACAGAAATGATGTTAACGTAATAATGAAAAATATAACAGGTTGTATTGTAGATGAAAAATTTTTGTTTTATATTTTACAAAATTTATCATAAATTCTTTTTTAGAAATTAGAATTAAAAGGTATTAGAATTTTTTTTTAAAATTACCATCTATTCTCGTCTTCAAATACAATGATATTTCCGACCAACATGATGAGATGATTTAGTTCGAGAAGCATTTCAAAAAAAAAAAAAAAATATATATATACCAATAACGAAATTTGATGAATCACCCTATGATTTGACCTTTATTATTTTGAATAAATGCTGCAGAAAAGATGATTCAAAATTATTTAGAAAAAATAGTGTAATTTGTATTGTATTGTATTTTTTCTTTGTTTTAATATATTTTTTTTTTGCTGTTATGTTGACATTTCATGTCAATAAGCAAAATTGAGTAAAAATTAATTATTGAAATTGTATCATTCCATTCGTAATCGTAATCATAATCATAGTGCAGAAAAGAAGCCTTGAAAAACTTAAAAAGGGAGAGAAAAAAAAATTATTTTACTGTTTTTTCTTTAAATAAATTTATTGTTTTTAGTAAAAAGAAAATCATCATTACATCAAAAAAAGGGGGAAAAATAATTAATAAATTAGAAGAAAAATAAAACCAAATTCAATAAACTTGACATTAAAAATTGTTCTCAAAAATTTTTCAAAAATCGTGAAATTTTTGTGTTTTATAAGCTAAAAAGTCTATCATTTTGATAAGAATTTTCAAAAAACAAAGAAGTTCTCTAAAAAATTATCCAAAATGAATATGAAAATGCCAGATTTTAATATGAAAAAACTTGTAAAGGAGGCTGGAAGTACCCTATCGAGGGTGGTACAGGTGAGTCGTATTACCGTAGTACATAGAAGAAAAAGTATATTACAAATTATAGATTTTTCATTATCGTATTTTTATGTTAGTATCGTTATTAATATAAAAGCATAACTCATAAATCACTTATAATATTATGAATGATGGTCATTAATTATCCACTTAATCTTGAATATTGAAAATTGATTTTTTTTTCCATTTTCTTTACGTTTATGTGCACTAATGCCTATCTACCTACAGACTTTAGTTTTTTTTTTTTTATTTTTAAACATTTTTCTATTAATTTCTGTTATTATTTTTGTATTTTTCTATTTTTTTTTTTTTTTTTCCAGTTAACTGAAGAAAAATTAGGTACAGCTGAAAGAACAGAACTTGATTCACATTTTGAAATGTTATCAGAACGTGCTGAATGTACAAAAAATTGGACTGAAAAAATTGTACGTAATACTGAATCAGTATTAATACCAAATCCTGGAAATCGTGTTGAAGATTATATATTTGAAAAAATTGAAAAACAAAAACCAAATCGTTTAAGTAATTTAGAATATTTGGGTTTGGATATGATTGAAGCTGGCGGTGAATTTGGTCAAGATACATCATATGGTACAACATTAATACGTGTCGGACAAACAGAACAACGTTTAGGACAATGCGAAAGAGATTTTATTGGTTCGGTAGGAATATGTTTTACACAACCATTACGAAAATTTCTTGATGGTGAAATGAAAACTATAACTAAAGAGAAAGGAATATTAGAAACAAAAAGGTAACAAAAAATTGAAAATTATTTATATTTTATTAATATTTGCTCTGCACGTTCATCATATTTTTAGATTAGATTTGGATGCATGCAAAACTCGTGTCAGAAAAGCAAGAAATATGTTGGGACAACAGGCGGTAAGATATTTTATTTTATTTAAATTTAAAATAAAAACAAATAATTACATTCTAAAATACAAATTGATACAATTTCACAAATAAATACACATAAAAACAATTCACAATTATTACTTGTATCATTAACGTATACCGCAATAATAATTTTTACAAAAAAAAAAAAAAAAAAAAAAAAAAAAAAACAATCAGATAATTAATTAATTAACAAAATAACACATAAAAAAATCTTTATATTTCGTGTTTATAAAATGCTGCAAATCGAAATTATCTACTTAAAATAAATCTGATCTGTGTACGTACATTGTGTATAATGTAATATGTATTACATTTGCATACATATAGAAGGATGGTATATCACCTGAAGCTGTTTTAGAGCAGGTACAATATATTATACATATTGTACATTTTTACAAATTATATTTAGAAGTAGTTATATAGAGAGCAATAGAAAAATTAAACTAAAAAATAAAAAAAAAAAATACCTTTAATCTTTTACATATTTTCATTTTTTATATTTTGATTTTTGATATTTATTTAAATTTTTTATAGAGAATGTGTACCTATAGTAGTATACCGTAGATTACATTTTTAAAGATTTTAAAATTTCATTTTCAAATTTTATGTTTTTGTAATTTCTCCTTTTTTTTTTTACAACTAACACAAAATTTATTTCGATTATAAAAATATCTATATTATTAAATAATTTGTCTGGAAGTTATTTTATCTTTTTATTTAATCACATTTATTTATACTCATAAACAATCATATTTTTATTTTAGGCTGAACGTGATTTACGTATTGCTCAAGCTGAATTCGATAGACAAGCTGAAATAACAAAATTATTATTGGAAGGTATTAGTACATCACAAGCATCACATTTACGTTATTTACATTCATTTGTTGAGACACAATCACGTTATTATGCTCAATGCCTGAATATTATGAATGATTTACAAAGGGAATTAGCAAGGTATGAAGAAAAATGAATTTATAAAAAAAATATATATATATAGTATATTTAAAATAAAGAAAAAAAAATAATTAGTAAAAAAAAAAAATACAAATTAAAAAATAAAAAATTAGATACATACTCATAGATATAAAAATAATTTCGGGAAGTTTTTGTTTTTTATTTGCGGTCTCTATTTTTTTTTTTTTTTGTTTTGGTTTTTTCTTAATCTATCTACTACATTTTATATATAATATACATAACATAAATTTTGATTTTTTCTTTTATATATATATAAATTTTCATTAAAAAAAAAATAATAATAGAAAAGGATATATATATATATAAAATTTTTGTTAAGAATTTCTTTGGTTTTTTATTTTTTCTCTTTTTCATTTTCTATTATATTCTTGTAATAAAAATTTTTTTTCTTGTGTAATTTTGTGTATACTCGTATTTATTATAATTATTATATCATATAAAGCTAGGATGTTGTGTATCTATCTGTATCTGTATTTTAGAGATATTTGTATTCGTACTATATATACCTACACCTATATACATATTTTTATATTTTTAATTTTCATTTTGTTGTTTGTTGTTGAAATTAATTTTTTTTTATTTGTAATGAATATTTTATTTAATTTTTGTTCTTTCCACAATTCTATTCCATATAAAATTATTTGTTCATTTTTAATTAAAAAATGTATTATAAATGTGTGTGTTATGCTGTCTCTCTTCTAAATATTCGATAATAATCTAAAATCTACTATTACTTACTTTATGAAAATGTATGAAACTCCTGAAATAAATCATTATTGAACATGAGTCTAGTTCTAGTATCAATATTAAGGTCTAAACAGAACAGATCAAACAAAACCAAGAACCACGTACTTTTAAATGCGTCAACATGAAGTTAACCTTGAAGCCATGTGCATCGATCAATGTTCAAACAATTTTTCTTCCAAAGTTGGCCTCTATTCCGTTTATATACGCCATAATATTCAACAGTTCAAGTTCAAGCCTAAAATGTCGAATTAAACTGTTTCACTAACTGGAATCGATTCAAAATTATGTACAATTGACAAATAATTTGTGTCTGATTTCTCAGGTTTGTAGCTGCGTTCAAATCTTTTTCATTACCGTATAAAGCATAAACGGCATGACAATAATCGCAATCATAACCGTACAAAATTTATATTTTAATTTTAGAAAAATGTTCTCAAAAATCTAAGGAAATGAAAAATTTAAACGATAAATATCAAATTAAATATTTGCAATTCTTTGTTAAGTAAGAGTGATCAATTTCACATATTTATAAATATGTACAGTTGAACCTACAATGAAAGAAAGCAGGCAAGATTCGAATATTTAGCATTAGAAAATAATTTCTCACATCGTTTTGGTATTTGTATCTCACCGTCTCAACGTCTCGACCTTAAATTAGTTAATTTGTTAGTGTTCGACGTTCGTATCGTAAGATCGTATCGAACTAGTTCTGATGCTATATAAAGGAGTTACGTTTTAGGATCGAACCAATTTCAAAATCGGGTTGATTGGATACTGTGGAATATAAATGACAGCTAATCTAATTGTTATTGTAGATTATTTATTTCTTTGGATGTATCAAGAACCAATAAACAAGTCAAAAAAAAAAAAAGAAAAGGAAAATAAAAATAATGTTTTTTTTTTACATTTTTAATGTTAAAACTACATTTACTGTGCATAAAATTATTTCAAATTCTATTCTATCCTCTATTGATTTTATTTACCTAAATTTAATTTTTTCATTCCTTATTCTTTGATAATTTTGATTTATTTTCTTATTTTAATTTAATTAAAATTTTCATTTTCTTCTTATTCTTCTTCTTCTATTTCTCATTTATTATTATTTGATTTATTTATTATACTTCTATTTTAGTTTTATTATTTTGATTGTGTTTTCTTTTTTAAATTTTTTGGTTTGCAGCATGCGACCAGAAACACCTCGCTTACGTATTAATAGCGAAGATATTGATATTGATAATATTGATGATGGGCCTCCCATTATTCAAACAATAACAAAAACAAATAATACAATACAATTAGATATAAATACATCTGAATCATCATCATCATCATCTGAATCATCTGCATCATCATCTGAATCATCATCATCATCCTCCTCCACTACATCATCATCATTTTCACCATTAAATTCATTCCATAATAATTCTTCCATACATTCAAATTCAAAAATTATAAAAAATGATAATTTCATTTTAGAAACATTAAAAGATGTAGATTATGAATCAACAGATATTTCAAGTGTTTAGAGGATACAACATTTTTAATTATTGCCAATTTTATATTGAAGATACTACATTACATACAAAAAATTTTGTGATAGGAATTTTTAGTTTTTATTTGCCTGTTTTTGTTATTTTCCAAAAAAAAAATGTATTTTTTTATTTTATTTTTTTATTTATGCTGTTTAGCAATTTATTGATGCTATGTATGTACTACTACTACTACTACTTACATAGATGTGTAGAAGAAAAAAAATTTTCGTTTTTCATTTCTCTTGAAGTTTTGAATTATGAATGGAAACAAGACATATTTTTGTTATAAAAAGGTTATTATTTTTTTTTCGGTCGCATGAATTATTTATTACGTAATCATAATGTGTAGGTTAGTTAGTAAAAAGTAAATTAAATTTACAATATGAATAATGAGAGCTTAATTAATTTTAATTTTTATTTATTACAGAGGGGATGACAGTAAATTGTCTCGTCTCCCTTCTGCCCACACCACCATGACTTGCCAGAGCCTTTTGGTGATGAATAATTAGAGCTTTACTATCATATAATGCCGTAGAATAATAGTAGCAAAAATTATTAGATCAGTCTAAGCCCTGTCATGTAAAAAAGAGTTTGCTTCTTTACCAGCAACTCAGTGGTTCGAAATTCACGTTAAACTGTAGGTGCACACATGATAGTAATAAAATCTTGAAATCACTTTTGTGAAAGCCCTGGTTCATTTAGAGTTGTAGTGATAAGAAAGAAAGAAAGAATAGAAGCAAAATATAGTAAAAGTAACTGTATGGAGTTTCAACGTTATACAATTGAAAAATTGTGTTTTCCTATGAAAAACAAAAGAAAGCAAATTTTTTAAAAACAAAAATATGTGCATAAGAAACGACAAATAATCAAAATTTATTGTAACATCGTTATCATTTTCATTCCAATATTTACCACAAAATTGCCTTATTTACATTTTAAAAATATTTTTTACTACAAACTACAAAATAGTAACAAAATATGACATTTTAATGTGCCAATTGGATTTTACTGGCGAATACGAATCGAGCAGACAACGACTTTTATCTGTTTTAAAACAGAGACCACAGAGAGTAATTATTATAAAAATTTATTCGATTCAATTACACTCCATTTTCGAATTCTGTAAATTAAAAACATTCCTACATATTTTTGTAAAAAAATTGTACATTCTACTATTCATTCTCCATTTTAAAAAGACATATTCCAATATGATCGCAGAAGCTAAGAAATATTCTTTGCTTATAGATTGCGTATTTTCGGCACCAATATTATCGGATCAGTCTTAAATCGGTTCAAGTTCATGCTTAAAATATCGAATCGAACTGTTTCACTACCACTAGAAACTAGAGAAATCACGAAAATGTTTGATTAAATGGTGGATTCGATTCAAAATGAAGTGCAATGTGCAAAATATAATTTGTGTCTCAGTGCTCAAGCTTGTAGCTGCGTTCACATTTTTCTCTTCACCGTTTATAAAGCATAACGATAACCGTAATCATAATCGTACGAAATTTATATTTTCGTTTTAGAAAGATCTCTCAAAAATCTAAGGAAATGGAAAAATTGAAACGGGAAACAAGACAAAATTTTCAATTTTTGTAGGTTATACGTGTAGGTTTTTATAATTCTAGCTGTAGGTCTAGGTAACGAATAAATATTATTAGAGTAAAGAAAATTTAGAAAGGAAAGGATGAAATTAATAAATTTTTTGTTCTTTTGTTACATAAAAATTGTTTTTTTAATTTTCATTTTTTTTTTTTTTGTTCGTTCAATTAATTTCGTCCAATTGCCGTCTAGCTAATTTTGCGTCGTTGTTTTCTATCTGCTATATTTCTGTAAAAAAAAATGTTACATATTTTTCTATTTATTTGTTTAGCTCGTGATCATTATATTCTTCCTACATTATATATATCCAAAAAATTAAAAAACTCTTGGCTTTCTAGATATGTACATATATAGAAATTGAATTTAGAAACTAAAGAAAACAATGATTATTTTTTTCTTTTATTTTATTTACATACCATACACATAGTATACTTGTATCTATTTATTATTATTATTATTATTATCTGAAATGCATTTATTAATTGCTAATATCTATTTAAGTAAAATATTTGAAAAAAAAAAAACTAAAAACTAAAATTAAATTTAAATTTAAATTTGAAAAAAAAAGTACAAGAAAAATAACATCAAAACTAACTTTTGGCTTTTATATTTAAAAAAAAAAAAAATTCAAAAAAATTCAAAAAATAAATAAAAAACTGAAAAAAAAATACAAACGTACCATTTTTAAAAATAAAAAAAAAATCAAAAAATAAAATAAATATATTAGACTGGGAGGCCCAACTCCATACGTTCCAATCGGATTAAATGATGATAATACTGCATCATCAACATCATCATCATCACAACAGCAACAGCAATATCAACAAAATAAAAATTCACAGAGTCCACAATCCACAGATCAAATGAAACGTGCTAGAGTTTTATGCTCTTACGATGCTAAAGATCACACGGAATTGAGTTTAACATCAAATGAGGTAATTTTCTGAAAACAACAAAAACAAAAACAAAAAAAAAACAAAAAATTTAGAAGCAAAAAAAAAAACCAACAATAAACAATCAAAAATAATATGTTTCATATTTAAATGTGCACGATTCAAAAGCGATTAAACGAATTTTTCTTTTCTATAAATTTTTTTTTTGGCGTACAATTTATGTGTACATATTAGGTGATCCTTGTTACTGAATGCTCACCACCAAATTGTGATTATATGTTTGGTAAGCAAGGTTTATTGAAAGGATTAGTTCCTAGAGCATTTCTAGAAATGCTAGATGATGATAATGCTGATGCTGAGTAAAGGAAGGAACGAAGGAAATATGAAATTCAAAATGAATTTTAAGAATTGTGTAGTGGTGCGGTGTGGTGTTGCGTGTGTATATGTGGTTAGTTCGAAAAGGATCTTGAAAATCATGAGAATTAAAACAACAACAATAACAATAAAAAGCATATTTTGAATAGAAAAAAAAAAACAACAAAAGCTGTATGTATGAATTCATTTTTATTTTATTATTTTGAAAAAAAAAAAACTTTTAAAAGTAAAAAAATAGTTTAAAATATTCAAAAGAAAAATTAAAACAAAAAAAAATATCAAAGAAGAAAATAATTAAAAATTAGGAATTGAACAATAGAAACAAATGTAAGGATTTATTTTGAGAATTATACTCTTCAAAGTAGATTAAAATTAATAATTCAGAAACATAAAAAAAAAAATTAAAAATTAATATGACAAAACATAAAAAATACAAATACGTTTTGGGCTTCCAATATTCAAATAACGATTAACAAAAAAAAAAAAATGGAAAAAAAATTCATGAAATTGTTAAGAAATTTTTGTGAAAAAAATATAAAATTAAATAGAATTCAGAGTAGTTTTGAATTTTTTTGAAATTGAATTTTAAAAAAAAAAATCTCTAAATACAGAAATATTAGAAATTTTTAAAGTCAATAAAAGCAAATAGAACAACGAAAAAAAAATTACATGCATGTTATTACATACATTTATATTTTTTGGGCCCAATTAACGTATGTACTCGTGTACTGTATCCATTTATTAAAAAAAAAAATGTTAACATTTGAAAATATAATGTAATTCAAATGAAATTCAATTAGAGAAACAATTTCAAATTAAAATTTCAATTTTCGAAATATGTAAGAAAACAAAAAATTAAAATTAAAAATTTTCCGTTCCAGAATCAAAAAATGTTATCGAGTCAAAGTCAATTACCGATGAATATATAAATAATGTGATACGATTGCTACATTTTGGTTTTTAAATTCTACATAAATGCCCTGTCGACTTATTTCCGCCACTGAGTACAACGGATGTGGACAGTTTTAAATTGAATTCGACGAAATATTTCTACATCTTGTCATATCTTGTATTGTCTTGTCGTTCAATTAAATCCACTTGATCTTTAAGAGTAGAGCATTTTGTCTAAAATTTTCTCAGTATTTCTTGAAAATGGTCGATAAAGATAAAGTTGAAAACGTAAAGAAATGTAGTTATCAAATGAAGACGGGCGGCGATATGTAAATTCGAAATCTATATCAAATCAATTTATCAAAAAATTCAAAAAGAAAAACATTTTAATGAAAAAGTATGTATGTATGTACATATATTTAATTAATATTTATATTCTCATTTACTTATGATGCACTTAATTACACAAATATTTTATCATTTTCTTTATATTTCTTGGTACCTATTTAATCAAAAAATAAATTAAAAAAATAAATAAAAATTCAACAAATTTAAATTATAAAAAAAATCTCTTTCGAATAATATTTGAATATTTCCACAAAAAAAAAAATTTATATAATAATTATTCTTATATCTTACTATTTATTACACGTATTTATCACGTACACACATATACTCGTATATATTTCATATTTATTAAAAAAATATAAAAATACAAAAATTTAAATGAAAATAATATCTCACAAAATATTCGTTCAAATTCAAACAATTTAATATTATTACTCCTATGTACACTCAGTGAAATTTCTACGAGGAATGAGAGAGAGAAACATGAAAAATTTTCTAAAAACAATTTTGTACTTGTTGTTCTGCGCATCTACACTGTGGTACTGTAGACTGTACTGTACGCTTTGGGTATTGGATTGGATTGGAGGACGACGACGAGAAAGAGTGTAGAGTGGTGTAGTATAGTAAGTATTAAGTTAAGAGTATGTATAGCAGTGAAACATTGACTAGTCTAATTCTTAGTACGATACGCTAGCTACTAGCTAGCTAGTAGTATTTAATTTACACATCAAATACATCTCGTATTCTTAACAAATAGTTGATTTTCTTCCCCAGCCCAGTACAAAATACGAAGAGGTATGATAAGTTGATGGGGAATAAGAAAAACTTTCATTTTACATTTTACCTGTGTTCTACACCATACGAACGAATACGCTCTATCACCCACCACTCACCAGTGGGATACTGCTTAGTCTGGGAAGTGGGATGGGTTGTCTGCTTAGTACGCTACGCTAGTAGTATTTTTAGTTTTACGCATCATATCATATACTCGTATTTTCATTTTTAATAAAAAGTTGATTTTCTTCTCCAAGTATATTACGAATTAGTATGCATGACATGAGGCTCTAAACATTTTCATTTTACATTTTACCTTCGTTCTACACTATACGAATACACTCTATCACCATAATGGGGTTATTGTCGTTTAATATAGTCTAGTTCCTGTTTAGTGGTACTAGTACCATCTATTCTATGTCTATACGCTACTCGCTCGCTAGTAGTATTTTACACATCATATCAAATCTTAGAAAAATTTCATTTTCTCTCTTATTAAATTACGAGTGTATGAGAAACAAGAAAAATATTTCTAAAAGAAAAACATTTTACGCTTGATGTACAGTACAGACTACAGAGTACAGACTACAAACTATACATCTTTAAAAAATAAGAGTAGAACTTTCGCTGAGTGAGTATACATCATACTCGTATCTCGTTCTCGTATCTATACATTAAAAGAAAGAAATACTCTTCGTTTAAAATACAAATATTTGCTTCTTATATTATTGTGGTGTGTTTCAATTTAATCATTTATTGATAAATTTTTAATTTTAATTTTAATTTACTAAATAAAATAAAATTTACTAAAAAGAGACAAAAAATTTATATAACATAATAAAACATGTGTATTTTTTCAGTAACGTAGCATAATTTTGCAATTATTTTGTGTCAATTATTATGTAACACTGGTGAGTCATATAATACCATATAATGTTTAATTAAGGATTTATGAATGAATTCAATATATTAAATGAAAAAATTAAAAAAAAAAGAGAGAATGATGATCCAGATAAATCACATATAAAAAACAACAATTAAAATACTAAAAATTAAAATTTAAATATTTAAAAAAAAAGTAATAGAAACACAAAATGTATAAAAATTACTGTAATTATATATAATTGCTTAAATATAGCTTATTATTATGTATCTATGTATGGTTTTTAATATTAAAAATATCACAAATTTATGTATGTATTGTATAAAATATGTATTTCAGTTATGCTTATAACCTATATATTCAATTATTATTATCTATCTATATTATTATATGAGTGCCTAAAAAATGTGGCAATAATTTAGAAGAGCAAAAATAAAAAATAGATAAGAGTAGAAGCAAAAAATAAATTAATAAAATAAAAGAAATAGAAAATAGAAATTAATGATAAACTTTTTAAAAATGAAGTAAATAAAAAAAATATAGATATGTAAATAAGAAAAAATAGTAAATAAATAATATATAGCACGCATCACAATGTTATATGATTATAAGTAAGTATAATAAAAGTTAGGCGTTCAATGATACCGACAAAATGGACGACAAAATTAAACGATTAATCGTTAAATCGAAAATGAATATAATGTCGTTCAATTAAAATTTAAAATGGAGTATATGTAAAACTATGACCGGTTTGTCGTTATCATTCGAAATACCTGACTTTTAAAACTTCTGTTTAAGCATAAGCAATATTATAGAATACCATAATAACAGCCATCATATGTAATATCGTTATGCAATAAATTATAAATTTTAGTTAACAAAAAGACAAAATAATACAAATATTTCGAAATACATACTAGTAGTAAATAACGAAAATTATAGAAAATAAATTTAAAAAAAGAGAGAATAAATGTATACATATAGGCTATTATAAATGAATTTTATGTGAATGCAGTCAATTACCATTCATATTACAATTTATATATAACTTCGTTTTCCAGATCAAACTACACAAATTCCAATCCAAGACAAAACAACCAATATTCAAATAATTCTCAACAATGTTCAAATTAAACTCAATACTTTTTATGTCAATATTTTCAATATTGAACGAGTTTTATGTCAAGTCGATATTATCAAATATCAATATTCAACGAGTTTTATTTGAAAATTGTTGAGAATGGGATTGTTTTGTATTGGAAATTGTGTAATTTGACCTGAAAAAAGTATACATAATGTATTCATGGATAGAGAGCAAATATTGCTGTTGTTACATATAATAATTTGATAAATTTTTTTGAGCACATTTAAAAAAATAAATTAAAAATGTAACTATACGAAATGATTTTTACGGAAGCGAATATGAATTTATGTAGATACATAAATATGTATTTGAAAATGTAAATATCTGAAAAAATTGTTTACCAGTACAGTTGATTTCATTAAGATAGAAGAAGAAGCGGTGTGGTAATGATTTTATAAAGAAATTTGCATTTTCAAATTTTCGAAATCTTGTGCGTGTAGTATGCACGAAGACATAAATGTAATACATATTTATAAGTATGGGTATAGTTATCATTTATATAATTTATATAATCAACAACAGAAAAAAAAAAGAAAAAAGTAAAAATTAAATATAAAATAATGTTGTTTATTATGTACATAACACTATATAATATATAATTATTATTAACTAATATATTAAAATGCTATAAATATTAATAAAATATTATTATTGATAAAATGTTATATACACATAGTATAAAATATTGTGTTCGAATAAACAAAAAAATACTCAAACAAAAAATTAATTATACTCATAAAAATAATTATTAAAATTCATAACAAAATTAATTTCTGTTTTTAAATTAAAAAATTTTTCAAATTTTTCAAATGAGGTGATTTTTTAAGGGGATTTCCTAATTCTAAAAAAGAAAGAGAAAAATAACAGACGGAAACGAGGAGTACAGTACAGTACAAAATAAATAAATGGTAAGCGTAACGGAGTGCATGGCAGTTAAAATACAGGTAAAAATAAAATTTTAAAGAATATTCAATTTAAGAATTTTTAAGTTTTCAATTTAATCCAAAATGTTTTCGTTTATTAATATTTTGGTTGAATTAGAAATTATCAAAAATCGAATATTTGAATGCATCACCTCGTAATAATAATTACTAAAACGATAGCAAATTTCCGAAAAAAAAAAACATTTTCAATTATCACAGATAGATGTCTCACTAAAATTTCAATAAAAAAAGAAGAAATTTCAACTTTTTCCAGAACACACCCCAAAAAAATATTTTTGACATTTATCTATCTTCTTTTCCGGCATTTTAGATATACCATATACGGTTTCGGATATTCCTTTTGTACATTCATTCTTTTTCAGTTTTGTTTGCTGTCAAATTATCAGCTCAAAAATGGTAGGCATTCAATAATCTCAAAATATTTAATTAATCTTCATTAAAATAATTAAAAAAATTATTAAAAACGTATAATTAAAGTGTGATTGTAATGAATTTATTAAAATTTCATTTGAAAATATTTTCGAAATAATGAAATTCAAGTGTTTTATTTTGACGATGATTATAAATGGCTAAATATTGTTTTTGTAATGTAATTTTTTCTTGTATAATTTACAGTCTCTAGTAACTCCAGAAAAATTTCAACATATTCTCCGTATTATGGGAACAAATATTGATGGTAAAAGGAAAGTTACCATCGCGATGACTGCAATTAAGGGTGTCGGTAGACGATATGCCAATATTGTATTGAAAAAAGCTGATGTTGATCTCAGTAAAAGAGCTGGAGAATGTACAGAAGAAGAGGTATGTTATTTTAAGGATTTCTATATTCCTTTAGCTTCGTAGTGCAATCAACTAAGGCTGTTTGTTTTGTGAGTCCTTTTAATAAAGGTAAATTATTGAAGTGATTGCGACTTGTGGAACAAATTTTGAATGTCCACCATATCTCTACAGTAAAATAGTAGTGATCAATGTTTTAGTGATTGCACTACAAAAGAAGTTATCCTACATTTATAATTTAGAATAATTTCTAGATGTGCTTAATTAAAGATTTAATTTTAATTTAATTTTTTTCTCTATTATTTTTAGGTCGAAAAAATCGTCACAATCATTTTAAATCCAAGACAATATAAAATTCCAAATTGGTTCTTGAACAGACAAAAAGATATTGTCGATGGTAAATACACACAATTGACATCATCAAATTTGGATTCAAAATTACGTGAAGATTTGGAACGATTGAAGAAAATCCATGCACACAGAGGTATGAGACATTATTGGGGTCTCCGTGTAAGAGGTCAACATACAAAAACAACTGGTCGTCGTGGACGTACTGTTGGTGTATCTAAGAAGAAGTAAACTTAATTTATGTTCTTTTTTTTTTAATCTAAATGAAAAAAATAAAAATGAAATAAAAGTAGATATTTGAATATTTTATTGCTCATTAATCTAACCAAATCGAGATGATAATTAGGGTTATAGGTTTGTGTTTTTATAAGTTTTGTAAAATTATTAGTCGATCCGAATTTTTCAAAAGGTTTAGAAATGCAGAATGGTGTATTGCTCACATACAGTGTGTATATGTATATGGATCATTTGGGTAGGTAGGTGATAGGTTTGTATTTATTTAGACTTAATTTTGGATTTAATCCCAATGCTCCTCCTATCTATAATTAATTGCACTAAGGACCAAGTACTCGAGGTCGAGGAGCCACCGTTTTTTCTACTTTGTGCATTGCATCTGCCTATTTAAGTATTTACAACAATAACAATTCCACATGCTATTGCTATGCTACATTGCATATGCATATTGGTGTAAGTAAATGTCGATAATTTAGCGAGCAGAGCACTATCAATCAATTGTCGATATCGATACTCGATATTCGATTCGATAGTCGTAGTCAATGGTATGGTCATCTGTTTTTGATTGGCGACAGAATGAATGAATGAATGAATGTCATTTGTCAGTTAATGGAAAAATAAAAAAAGAAACCAAAACCAATTCAACCAATTGGACAAGTGTCAATTTGCTCCCAAACAAAAAAAAATTCACTGCCTTATCATGATATTCGAAGACGATGAAACGATGAAACGATGAAACGAAACGATACGATATAAAATTGCTATTATGTAACTTCATCGTTTCGAATATTAAGTGGTACATAGTGGTACAATATAAATCCCTTATAAAAACGTAGCTTAATGTTTAATTCATACAATTTCCAGTTTTGTTGTAAGAAAAAAGTGTTCGATGTCATTTCTATTATTTTGTTGATGTTTTGAAATATCATTTTTAATAATAATTTCCATTTTTTTAAAAAAATTAATTCAATATTAATATTCACAAATATTAGTAATATGCTTTAAATAAAAAAAATTCTATTAAAAACCAAAAAAAAAAATAAATTTATATGTAAACGATGAACAAAATGCTATCGACTGAGTAGACGATGAAAATCGTTTGAAATTGGAACGTTTCGAATATCATGATCGCGTTTTTAACAAGACGATACGAAACGTTTCGTCTTCGAATATCATGATAAGGCGGTCAGTTTTTATTGTTGTGAAGTTTGAAGGTTTTTGTTGTCGATTGTCGTCGCTCGTCGTTTATGAAAAATTGAAAATAAGAAAAAATTATTTGTGAAAATTTATAAAATAATTTGTCATAAAAGAAAATGTCCTTTACAGTAATAGGATATTATGGGAAACAAAATAAAAGCAAATGTGGATACTGTAAGCAATCAAATACCAGTCATTCTCATGGTATGTTTATGAATTATTTACATCTTTAAATTTATAAAATTTGTATACAGAAATGCATATAAATCTTCTAATAAAGTAATGTTGTGTAATTCTAATTCTAAATCTAATATGTACATTATATGCAATATACATAAGTGCATTATATCGATAAGTCATAATTAATTAATACATAAATAAACAAGATAAAGAAAATGCGTTGTTTTAAAATTATAAAAAAAAATTTTCATAAAAGAAAAAAATGTGCATACTGTGTGCGTAAGCGTATCGTATACTGCTGCTTGCATTCATATTACAGAATTACAGTCACTGTAAAGATATTTGGTCGTCTATTTAGCCAAAGCAAAATGAAGACGATTTTAAAAATATGAAATTTTCGCACTAATAAAAAATGATGCAAACATTATTACCAAAATATGCACTCTTACATGTACAGTTATGCCGCTTAATGTTTCATAATACAATAGTAGATTCATAGAGTTGATTGGTTGACTATAGTGATGCTTTTACATAAATTAAATTTTATCTTCGATTTAGGTATGCATGCGTACGTAATGACTGTAGACGATTATCAGGATTTGATAGATCGCGGATGGAGAAGATCTGGATTATATTGTTATAAGCCAAATAATAAAATTACATGCTGTCCCAGCTATACAATTAAGTAAGTACATTCCAATGCACACATTTTATTGTAAATTTCAATTTAAAATGTAAAAATTCATTAAGATAATCGAATATCATTTCTTTTCTCTTATGTAGATGTGATACACAAGGATTTAAATTATCAAAATCTCATAAAAAAATTTTACGACGAATGAATAAATTTCTAATGGATGGTATTAAAGATAAATGTGATGGCAATGATGATGATGGCGATGACGATGATAATGATAATGGTGATGTTGGAAAACGACAACATAAAAATGAAGAAAATTCATTAAAAATTGGAATTAATGAAGAACCAGATATACCAAATATTGCCGTACGTAACATAAATGTAAATAAAATTAAAAAATTAGATACAAATGAAATGAAAAAATCAAATCAAAAGAGGAGTAAAGATTATGAAAAAGGTGATACAGGTAGTGCTAGTACTAAATTAGAAAATGATGATGATGATGAAAATCAATTAGAAATCGATCAAAAATTAACTAATGTTGGCAGTTGTATGCCATCTACATCATCGTCATCATTATCGTCCAGTAAGAATGAAATAAAAAAAGGTAATCAAAACTTAACCATTTTGTTTTTTTCAGTAATTAGAGTTCATTTCACTTCATTTCATTTGTTTTATGTTAACAAAAAATTTGAAAAAAAATTTCAGGTATAGGTCCATTAGATTCAAAGCCACCATGTAAAAAAGCGAAACAGATTCGTTTAGAAAGGAAAAAACAAAAATTAGAAGCAAAAGGTATAAAATTGGAAGAATTTATGAAAGAAAAAAATCAAAAGAAAAATTTTGATAAAAATAATCAAGAGAAAAATTTAAGTGAATTTATTCAAAATGTACCAGAAAATAGCCATCATAAACTGAAGGTAAATACTTACATAGAGATATTATGTGTTTATTTTTTTGTCAATCGATTTTTAAATTTATTTGATTCATTTTTATTTCAAAAAAAAAAAAAAAAAAAAATTATTTATTTATTCTTTTTTTTGGTGGTTTATTTTTTGTATTTTCATTTTCTCATCATCATAAGGCCGCGCGCAGACTAAGAGCGTAGCGTAACTGAGCGTTACACGCGTATAATAGACACATAACGTATGGTTCAAACTACGCTACGCTTGCTGTATGCGCGCGGCCGCCTAAGTAGTGCGAAATTTAATTAAAACAACAGTCAGTGAAACAATTTTTATTTTATTTTTTTTATTTGAAAATGTGAAAATTTAATTTCGCACTAAAAACTTTTGTGGTGACCTCTTTATTAAAAAAAAAAAATGGTGAATCGGTTTAAATCACAAATATTATTTTCTTCTATTTCCTTTTTGATCTCATAATCTTTTGATATTTACATTACACATAAAAATAATTATGCAATAAAGTATGTAGTTACAAACAAATTTGTTTGTTTCCTTTTTGTTTTTTTTTTTTTTTTTTATAATTTCTTCACTATTAATTATTGTTCATTGTAGGTTGTATTAGTACCATCGAATAAAGGGGTCACAACAGATGTTATCGATTTATATCGTAAATATCAAGTATTTGTTCATAAGGATCCACCACAAAAAATAACAAAATCATCATTTGAACGTTTTCTAGTTAAATCGCCATTACAGGTTAATAAACATTTTTTTTTCTTATATTTCTTTTCTTTTCTTGTTTTTTTTTTTCTTTTCAAATCTTATGGCTAAAATTTTTTATTCATAATTTGATGAATTGATGGATGGATGGATGGATGATGTCGTCTGTATGTATCTTTAAATCTAAAACACAAAATCAAATTTAAAGATAAAATTAATCAATGTTAATGGTGATGAATTTAAATCAACATTAAATATAACATACGGTTTGTATAAAAAATATCAGACAATCATACATAATGATCCACCAGAAGATGTTGAAGATTATTTAAATTTTTTACAAAAATCACCATTACAGGTATTTTCGATGAAAATTATTTTTCGTACAGTGCTGCATAAAAAATAATAAAATTTATAGAATAGATAAAAATGTTTTTTTAAAAATTAATTAATTTAATAAAATTAAATTGCAAAAAACAAAAAAAAACAGAAAATATTTTATATTTTATTTTAATTTTCTTTTCTATTTTTAATTTTTAAAGAATAAAAAAACTGAAGATGGTCCAACTGATGGTTACGGTTCATTTCATCAACAATATTGGCTTGATGATAAATTGATTGCAGTCGGTGTTATCGATATATTACCGTATTGTGTTAGTTCGGTTTATTTTTTTTATGATCCAGATTATAGTTTTTTATCATTAGGTACATACGGTTCATTAAGGTAAAATACATATTAAAATAAACAAAAATAAAAATGATGTAAACAGAGTAAAATGAAAATGAAAACATTTTTTTTTTTTTTTTTAATTTTTTTATAGAGAAATCGATTTCACAAGACAACTATCAGAAAATATACCTCAATTAAAGTATTATTATATGGGTTTTTATATACATTCATGCCCAAAAATGCGTTATAAAGGTAAATTGATGTCATCATATTTATTATGTCCAGAAGTTTATACTTGGCATTTATTAACTGATGGTAAGATATGAAATTTTTTTTCTTTTCTCAAAATTTTTTTTTTACTTTTTTTGTTTTTATTTAAATTATAAATTATTTCTTATATCCCAATTCTTTATGTCATGATTTTAATAAAATAGAAATGAAATCAAAACTCGATCAAAATAAATATCAAAGATTCAATCCAGATCCGAATGCAAAAGATGAAAATGAATTTACAGTGAATGATATAAATTCAGTGTTGCTTTTGATTAATGAAACCACTTACATAAAATATGGACAATACAGGCAGGTAAGTATTTACATATTTATATGAATTATCATTCATACTACGATCACATACACATGTGTGTGTGTGTGGGTACCAGTGATTCATGGAAAATTAATGAAATATTCTGAATTGAATTTGATAATCAATTTTGAGCATCTAATTTTTTCTTGTGAATCATGGTATTCATATACGTGTGTGTGTGTGTGTTTTTAGATAAATGACTTATCTAATTAGAAATTTTTAATTTTTTTTTTTCATTTCAAAATGAATTAGGAACTTTTTTTTTTGTTTAAATCAAAAATGAGATTATCTGTGTATTAATTCGATTCAATTTATATTTTTTTACAACATAAATGTATTTCTGAATAAATTATGAATATTATCTATGCAATAATTTTCAATTAGAATTTCAAATCTTCGTTCTATTAAAGATAAAACATAATATTCATAAAATTCTAGAATTTTATATCTCTATATCATATTACATAACATTGCATATACATAGACGATAGTTAAATACAAGATACAAGACAAAAGACATACATCATTATTATTTTTATTTTACAAAATAAATATTATTTCACAGTTTTCCAATATAGAGAGCATAGATCAAATGCTGGAATTCATAACAAGAAGAATTTATTCTGAGGTAAAAGTTAATTTTTGAATTTTTTGTTTTCTATTTTTTTTTTTTTTTATAAATTTTAAATTTACTCTCCTGAGGATAGGAATTAATTAACAAAATGATAGATGATGATAATGAGATAGATGTAGGTATTAAAATTTAGGTTTTAAAATGATGTTATGTTTAGGAAGTAGTAGTAGTCTTCAGATGAATAAAAGTACCACTGCAAAATTTTAGTTTTTTCTCGTGTTTTTATAGGTTAAATATTTTAGCATGAAAGGAAATAAAAATAATTCGAGTAATAAAATTTTTTTTTTTATTCAATGATTAAAAAATGATTCAATTCAATTTTTTAAACTCGTAAATTTCTTATCTATGAAAAAATATTTTTGCTTTTTTCTAAATTCTAATAATAATTTATCATTTTTGTATTTAATTTTCGATTTGATTTTGTTTTCTTCTTCTTTTTATTTTTATTTTTATTTTTCTGCTGTTGGTTATACATAGGTAATTGGTGGCAGTGATGAAACGGATACAATTATGGAATACGGCCGTTTAGTCGGAAAGAAATGTGCACATAGAATGCTGTACTATAATTGAAAAAGATGAATAACAAAAAAAAAAAAATGCAAAAAAGAAGAAAATAAAAAACATTTTCTTTTAGATAAATTTATTTTTTTTGGCAAAACAAAAAACGAAAATTAACAAGCAATAGAAAAAAAATGCAGTGTTATTAGTATATTTATGAATTTTTTTTTTCACTTAATTATTATTAATTATTCATCATTGCTTCGTTATTTAAAAATAGAACAAACTTCGTTAAAAATAGAGTAAATTAACAATGATGATTGCGGAGTAAGAAGAACCAAGAACGAGAGCAAATGAACAAGATTGATAGCTGAATTTAATGTCTTTATAGTGTAATTGTTCTTTCTTTTTTTTTTTTAACGAAAATTATATTTTTGAAATTTATAAATTTTTCAAATAATAATTATGTACAGATAAATAGAAAAAAAATATTTTAAATTAATTACAAGAAATATTTAAAGATTTTTTAATGATATGGAAGTGGCTGTATTTTATTTTATTTTCTATTTTTCCTCTATAAATTTGTGACAATACATTCTATTTCTACATAATAGATATTAGTTTAAACGTTCCTCTATTCTGTCTGTAACTATCACTTCTCGCTACTCACTTCACTAGTAAAATTTTCTTGGTTAACTTTTTATCTGCTCTACGGAATTTTTTCTAGCTATATTTCTATATTCTATCATATATGCCACCAATATGCTATACTTTTCCTCTCAAGTAGGCAAACAAATATTTGTGCGTAATTTCTGTTATTAGAGAAGTAAAATTTCCTGTTAATTTAAATTTATTTCCTGTCAGTCTAAAATTATTACTTCCTGTTTCTATTTTTTCATGGCAGTGCCTGATGAAATAAAAATTTTAAATATATTTTACTTTAAAAAAAATTTAACATAACTCTTAGGAGTTAAATATTTAAATATTTTTTAATTTTTCTAAAACAAAAAAAACTAAACGAAAAATAAAATTCATTTCCACATTTTTATATCTAATCTACTGACATCTTTCGATATTATTCAAAAACAGAACAAAATTCCACTTTCATTCATTTCACTTTTATTCATTTCATTTCCGTTTCAGCATATTCTACGTGTATTGTTATTTTGAATTAGAAAAAAGTTCGTTTAGTGTATGTGAATGTGAATTAATATAAAATCATTATTAGTGGAAATTTTATTTTCAATTTTATATTTTTTGTTGTTAAAAAAAAACATATTTTTATTTTTGTATTATTTTTTTGATAATTTAATCGTCGAAAATATTCAACAGAAATCATAGTTGTTTGATTATTTCAAAAATGAAATTAAAATACGATTCAATGAAGCTGAGCGGCAATCAAATAAGTTTGTAGTTAATTGCTTGAAGAGCAGTAAATTTGCGGTAAGTAATCAGTTTTTGATGCATTTTTTAACTTTAACTTTATTATAACTTTCAATATTTTGTAGTACTTATATGTGGTAGTAGTAATAATTTTTATTGTTGTTGCTGTTGCTAAAAAACTACTGCGCTACTGCTGCTGCTATTTATTTTGTGCACACACACCACATAATATCGTTCGTATATAAATGTACATTGCATATTTAATATGTAGATCAAAGCAAAAAATGTATGCATATAAAACCCAAGACGAGTTAATGTTAATGTAAGTCTAAGTATGTACAAGTATATAGAGTTCATTTGAAAAGTGAATAATAGTAGATAGTAGTTAGTTGAATCAAGTTGAATTGAAGCAGTGTAATCAACACCACAATACCAAATCTCTGTCTATACTACTACACATCAGTTAGTATATAACAAGAGCAACGCAGTAGTAATAGCAAGAGCAACTGAGCAACTCCAATTACTTACTGTTCAATTAATCTAATAAAAATCTGTTATCATTCATTTTATCTTTATGAGAAAAGTGTATAATAAAGTAAATACAAAAAATACAAAAATCTCTACAAGGTACTATATAAAAAATATTTACTGAATATTCATTTTTTATATAAAAAAAAAGTTTTATAAATTCAGTACATCATTTAATCAGTATACTCAGTCTCAGTCTGTTATCGTTTTTCTTAGTGGTGACAACTTCTTATATAATAATAAAGAAGATAAATGAAAATTTTCAAAACGAATTACAACGGAAAATTAAACATAAAATTTTCGTATTTATTTTTTTTTTTGTTTTTTACTATTTTGTGATTTTTTTGTTTGTTTTATTTTAGAATTTTTTTATTTAATTTTATTATGACACAAATATTAACGAAAGTATCATAATAATGTTGATTTGTTTTATTTAATTTGAATTTAATTTTGATTTTTTTTAAAAAATATATATATCAACATAAAATGTAAATTTTATTACGCATCATTCATCACATATACATACATACATAGGTATAGATATTATAATAATGCAATAATAATTATATTGATTTAAGTACCTATAAACATTTTAATTTAAATCTGTGCTATTTGTTTTTTTTTTTTTTTTTTTAAATTTTTATTACAAAAAACTTTCGTTTTTTATTTTTTTTATTTTTTTTGTGGTTTTGTTTTATACATCAGTTTTGATTTATTCTTATTTTGTTATTATTAATTTATTGTTGGTTTTAAATATATGTGATGTGAAAAAAAAATATATGCGTACATACATATTATAAATACAAGGTCGTTAATTTAAATTTCTTGCAACTTTTGCAGAAAAAAAAAAAATGAATTTTTACTTTTATGTGCGAAGAGAGACATGCACAATGTAAATTATGTATATACATTTTTATCTTCTTGTACTTTAAGAATATAATAGAAGAAAATTTTGAAAAAGAATTACTTTAAATATATTTGGTGGTATGGTGGTATATGTTTTTACATTGTGCATTACAAAATAAATCTGGAGAGTTGTGCGTGTTGTAATATCGTTTTGATGATAGATTTTAATTATTAATTTTATTTTTCATTAAATTATTTGATCAAAATATTATTTATATTTTCACACCATACCATATGTATATGTACATTTTGAGGGTTAATTTATTATGTGATACCGTGATACATAATTCGTAACTGCAAAAATGAAATTTTACAAAAGAAAAAAAAATGTGATTTATCGAGCTAAAACTAAATATTATTAGAAATTAGTATAGTTTCAAGGATTTACCTTTAAGTACAATATAAAGTTACCATCAATATTATTCAAAAATTATGAATACCAGGGATTATGTATTTCTTTTTTTTTTTCCAATTTTAAACAATAAAATTCAATTACGAGGTATCACATATGTATTAATTGAAGGGCTGAGATGATGAAGGTTGTTAATTGTCACAATATACAATACACTTTTTGAGTTATTGGACTTCAAAGTTCTTCTTTTATATTACTTTTCTGTAAGTGAAGATATCATTACCCACGAAGAAAACTAGGAATTTATGATAGATAGGATAGGTCACACTCAATATCGTCAGATTTATATGCACTTAAAACTTTCATCTGACTGAAAAACAGAATTTATTCAAATTTGTCGGTTAACATTTCCATCATCATCTCAGCCCTTCAATTATTAACTCTCGATTTGATTTTTGTGCTAAATAATTTAGTGATTTCTAGTCTTCTAGTAATAAAATAATAATAAAGATGATATGGAAATGAATTACGGTAGGTATAGCGCGATCATGATGATGATGATATCGATATTATAATAATGGTAGTTTAGTTTATTAGATATTTATTCCATACTATACCACTTATATTTTGTATAAAAAATATCACAGAAAAGAAAAAATGTTTTAAATAATACATATTAGAGTGCGATTAGTTTTAATACTTAGATAGAGATAGTGTATCTATAATGATGACGACGATGATGATGACTATTTTATTATCATTATGGTAACCATCGTCTTCATTTATCATCATCATTATCATCTTCAATGTTGTATATGGAGAGCATTTAATATGCAATTTACTCTATATTATTCGTGCATATAGACAAATTAATATGTGTATACATACATTATTATACCAAAACTGTAAAGTTAAAAAAGAAGACCAGGGCCCTATTGCACCAACCACTTATCACTTATTACTTATCAACTTATCAAAAATAATGCAACACAAACTTATAGAATTTTTTGATAAGTTGATAAGTAATAAGTGATAAGTGGTTGGTGCAATAGGGCCCAGGTATTTCTATGCAATGTAATATGCAATGTACTTCGTACTGACTATATTGCAAAGACTGTTACAGACTGTGTTAAAATGTGGTAATGTGGTGATATTGGTTTCTTATATAAAATCACCTTCAATGCACATATGTACATATCTTCATATGTACGTACATACATAATGTGCATATGAAATAAATTATATTTCTAGTCTTTTTAGTTTTTTTGTTTTTTCGTACTTTGATCGTCTTGTTTTCTGGAAAACGTATACATACTCGTACACCACATTATTTAGTACTACATTTACATTGCTAATATTAATATACCGAAACCGATTATAGCACATTTTCTACCGGTTAATAATAATTTTTCGATCAAATTTTATTCCAAAAACGTTTGTTTAATTATTTATATTTTATTGGGTTATACGAGTACATTATATATTTGTAGATTACTCTTGCATATTATTTTTAAATAAATTTTTTAACTGAAAAAAAAAAAAAATGTTTTAAAATGCACAAAATTTACGATATTTGTAAGCGAGTGAGTATAGTGGTAGTGGTATAATAAAGTACATAAATATCTTACATATACATATACATTTATATATGTTCATATTATTATAATAAATATATTTAATAGAATCACTTATTTGATAGTGGACACGTATATGTATTTGTGGATATGTGATCAATATTTTTACTTTTATTTTATTTCATTTTTACTGACTTTACGATGTACGTACATACTATATGTATGTATAAAATGTATAATAATTTATAAAGATTTTCGTCATTGGCACTGAATTACGTTTTTACCATGTTTTATGTTATGCCATATAGCCATCATATGATGCATGTACATACATGTACATATGAATATATACAGATACAATAACATAGTATATAAAAATGTGTGTTTAGGTGTAGTTCAAATACTCGTATAACAGCAAATATAAATATCAACTGTTACTAACTCATTGGTATTTGGTATCAATTATAACAGCATTTACATACCAACCTCTATATTGGTATTATCTACTACATATTTTTATATAGGAAAATTCCAGAGATTGATTATGTCTTATTTTATTTTATTTTTTTTGCTTTTGCTTTTGCTTTTTATACTCGTAATGTTTTTTTTTTTTTTTTATATAAAATATCAAAAAAAGAAGATGAAATTAAATGAATGTTAAAAAAAATTACTACATCTAATATTGTCTCAATTTTAATTTCACTATTTTTTAACTTTAAAAAAAAAAAACATTTCTTATTTCATTTTTCTTTTTCACATAATATGTATACATATAATATACAAAATCATACTCATATGTGTAATTACACGTGAGCGCATATATGTACTTGTTTATAGAAAAGCAAAGAGAATACAAAAGAAAAATTATGATTAAAATTATTGTTTTTATTTTTTTTTTAAACAATAATTTCATTTCCTTACATCTACTACTATACTGCATGCCTTATATATTTACCCGTAGCCCGTAGATTATTATTATTGGGCGGGCATATCATCACATGTAGGTAACAATTATAATTAATTTTATTTCCTATATTATAGTTTATAGTTTGTTTTTTTTTATTTTTCATTTGATTCTTATCAAATTAAATTTTCCGAAAAAAAAAAAATTAAATTATTTATTACCTACCTTACATTTACAGAAAAACTAAGAAAAATGAACATTGGTTATAATGTTAGTTGTTTTCATTTTTATTTTCATTTGAACAGCTTTAATTTTCTTCTTCTGTTGAACGGAAAAAGAAACCAAAACAAAACAAAAGACAAAAGAAAGAACGATTGAATCGTTCTGTTACTCATTCATAACAGTACAGATATACTAGATATGAAAATTAATCTTATGTGTACTTACTATATATGTACTTACTATGAAATAACGAAGTACATACGTACTTAACTTACCTTATACCTATTATCGCATGCATTACCACAGTTGCATGTTATTTTTGTTTAGAAATAAAAAAAAAATTTTTCTGTGAAAAAATAAAATAAACAAAAATTATAAAAAAAGTTATTAAAAAACACTGAAAATTAGTAATTAAAATCACAACTATAAAAATATGCATGCATTCATTCAATTTATAAAAATAAAACTCGAATGTTCTGCACCATGTTCTGTTTCTGTTATTGTTTCTTTTATTGTTACTATTATTATTATTTTTAAAATTAAATTACAGTAGGTTCATATATACATTACTCGCAAACATAAAGCTGCGTCTAAACGGTACTCTTTTTCATTCAACAATAGGTTTGTGCTAATATGAGGCATGCAGCGGTTGAACATGTTGAATGGAATGTACATTTAATTCAAAAGAAAACCGTTCTAAAAAAAATAAAATTGAAAAAGTTCTAGATCTATAAACAAAACAATCAAAATAACAGATGGAAACATTTAAAATTACTTATATCAAAGAAAAATGACATTGCAAAATGATACATATTATATTCTTAATTTGATATTGCACACATTCATACACATTATGTATCTATATATATCCTGTAATCTCATACTTAAGATTATCTATTTTTATTGCTATATGATATAAAATCGAAATTTATATTTTAGAAAAAAAAAAAGCAAAGAAATTATGATAAGTGTTGGCTTGGATTTAATTTTTATTTTTATTATTTTTTTAAGATAAAATTGTTTTGTACCTAACATAAATACATACAAGCACATACAAGTACATTCTACAATCATGGCATCAAATTGCATTGAGAAATTGATAAAAAAAATCTAGATATTTCAAAATATTTAAAAAATAATTTTCAAAATTTTATTTGTTTACATTTTTATATTGTCGTGATTTGATAAATTTAAATTTAGAATAATAAAATATACCATCAGATAGATTACACATATACATACACTTTGGTTTCCAAATTTGCATATTAATTTGAAATTTAAAATTTGGTATGTATAATCGATTGTATATCAAATTCGTCAATTGCTCCATGACCGATCATACCACACTATACAATTTACCATCCAACTCATCGAATTTAAAATAATTTTCAGTCTTCACTCTTCACAGTAAAGCACGGTCTAAAACAGATGAAAAATTTCGCATATTTTTCTATATTGTGTTGGTAAAATTTTTGTATACAAATAAGATTTTGATTTTAAGAAAAATTTTAAAAATCTTCATTTAGAGCAAATGTACACAAAACACAACTAATTTTGTTTATTCTTTGCACATAAATTTTATGCATGTGTAAATATCTTTTCTTGTGCGCGTGTCGATTTATTGTAACATGAAATTGTCATTTGTCAACTGTTTTGGGCATATCTGTATTATAGTTTTCTGATATTATTTTTAGGTTAGAAGGCAGACCATTCAATTAATCAAATTTCTATTCCAATTAAAAATTGTCAAACTCTTATCACCTCGTATTATACACGCTGTAATGTATAATCGGTTGTAAAATTGGAGAACAAATTGTAAAAATGATTCTAAAATCGCCAAAAGGCTCTGGTGGCGGTGGGTCGTGGTGGGTGTGGGCAGAAAGGAAGGAGTTTACCTGTCCTCTCTTCTACAATAAATTATAATTAAATTAAACTGATTCTAAAGTGTGTATGAAATGAAGGCTTTAAGAAACGTTTATCTGTAGTGTAGATCGATGTACATACGTTAGGTAAAATTAATCTCTTAAAGAAAATTAAATTTTTATTTTGATTAAAAATTAATTAGGACATAACGTTACATTATTTATGCGCGTCTGTATAAATGTACTACACTGGTACCATACTTAGTTACTCGTACCTCGTATATACATTACATGCGCATGACGATTAAATTCAAATCAATAACAACAATAATTCAGCAATTAAATAAAATTAAATTATCAAATAATAATTTTTCATGGAAATATGCGATCATTACATTACATACCGATCGATAATTTAAAATAAAAACTAATGAAACTCTATAACTATACATATTTTGTATTGCTATAGGTAACAGATTGATTTATAGATAAGTAAACGTGTGTGTATAGTGTGTAGATAAAGTGCGTAATATACATATGTATATAAGTAATTTAAAATAAAATTAATAATTGATTAAAGCATTCCATTATTACTTTATTACGATATTTATGTATTTATGATACCTCTCGAACCGAATCGAAAAGAAATGAATGATCAAAAATGACAGACTAAATGAGTAGCAGTAGCAGATGAAATTTGTCGTTCTTAAAAAAAAAAAAGATCCCCTCTCATTACTAGAAAAAAATTATGATTATAAATCAACGTATACGTACGTAAAAGTGCACGTTTATTTTTTATGAATGAATTGTAAATTTTTCTGAAAAAAAAAAAAATTAATAAAACTTTCATGTGACAAAATAATACATTACATATAATATTTTTCTCGTTACTTTGGTATTTATTTAATAATTTTTGTTTTGAAATCAACACAAAATCGGTGTTGTAATTTAGGAAAATTGTTGAAAAAAAAAAGAAAAATATTTCTCGTTTCTTGTATATTTCGATATACGGAAGATAAAAATTTATTAATTTTCATATTATCTATACCCTCCGTTGTATAGAATGATTTTATTAATTTTAATTTCAGTTTGATCTTATAATCAAAATTACAACGTTAAATACGCAAAAGTTATGGTAATATCGAGTAAAATACATATATGTAAAATGAATCGAATTTAAAAATACATTTTGTCTATGCAAATCCATATTAAGGGTCATTTACAATTCAGCGGAGAAATCTCGTGCCAGAGTAGATTTATCATACCTTCTCTATTTTTACACAAGTAATCCTCCTATAGTGCTATCCTTCTTCCGTCCTGAACCTTTCAGTGTAGATTTCATACCAGATTGAGATTGAGGTTAGGCCAATTTGGTTCTGTTTCTAATCTCACGCTGCTGGTAATGGTGGAAGTTATATTGAAAACTTGTATATACCAAATGTAGTAATATTAGGTAGTATACGGCAGTCTACTCTGAATTGTGGTGAATACAATTTGAAAATCTCAATATAGGTACTGTATTGACTGAATTGACTGAATCTACGCTGTATTGTAATTGTAAATGTAGCATTATGGTGAACACTTTTACGATTATTCTCTAAAATTCGTATAAAGATAAAATATAAAAATTTTAAAATTAATTATTTGAAAAATTTATTAAATTAATTTCCACTTCCATTTTAAAAAAATATATATTTTTTTAATAATTCAATGCAATAAAAATTTATTATAAAATCACCATCATTACAGTCACATCAAAAATATATCTCACATCCAGACTTCAGGAGATCAGGCATGAAAAACAAAACTGATTGCATTTATGATCTTTCTTTTTTTGCAAAATGCATCATAAAGTAATAAAATCATATTAATTATACATAAAATTGTTATTAGTACAGATACGTAACATCAACATGTAAGATTAGGTATAGATAAATTGGGCAAATTAAAAATGAAATTAAAATTTTATTTTGATTACAGTTTTATTTGATTGCATTTTTAATTGCTTTGTGTGTAATGGAATAATTCAAAAAGTATACAAGTGAAGTAATACTAGTGAACATTACATTAAAATTCAATTATGAATACATTTGAAATTTTAGATTCTTTAAATTCTTTTTTTTTTCTCGTGATTTAGGACTACTTATTACTTACACATAAAATCTCTTATATAATATTCGGTTTTAATTACACAAAAAATTCAATTCAAAAATCAGTTCATATTTTATTATTGAAAAATTATATTATGATGTGAATTTAATTGAATTTCGGGGGATATGTAAATACATATGTGACTGATCGCAGTATGTATGCATTATAATCGATCTTTTATAAATATGCATTTTGGAAAAAAAAACTCAAATAAAATAAATGTATAAATGTAAAAAATTATTTGAAAATTTATTTAGGCAAAAATAAGAACTGGTCTCTCTTCTTATATAAATTAACATTTAACATAGTCGTAGATTTATTTTACATTTGTAAAAATGCCTATAGGATACAAATTGTTAAAATGAATAGCAACTGATAATTTAATGGTATTATTATCACTTATACGAGTATATATCATATATGCATGGTATAAAGACACTTAGACAGACAGATAGATTTCTTGTCTTCAATCAAATCACTATTTAATTTGTATGTCATTATTGTAGTGTGCATTTAAATTATAGAACATCAACATACATACATATTTGTACACGCTACAATTTATTTTCATTTATATTTTGAATGACTTATATGGTAGACAGACGAAAGCGAATCAATGATAATTCGTGACGAATGATCGATCATTTATTTGCTATGTCTGTCACACCAAAATTAAGTTGTTAAAGTGATCATCATATTACATTTTCATTTTAACTTTACTGAAGTAAGTTTAAATTAAGTTCGAATGAAGTTTCAAAAACTTCATTTAGCGACGAATGAAAATTGTGATTTGGAAATTTCCAGTGGTGAAAAAAAAAATGACCAAAGAATCACGATATACAGATTTTAATATAGTTTACAATTGACAACAGAAATTAAAATTGACAACAAAGATTAGAAATGTATGAAAGCCAAAATGATCATTGAAATAAGTACATAGTATCGTTTGTCAGGAAGGTTGGTTTTTAAATTATAATTCACCTGAATGAAGATTAGAAGCGAGTGATCATTAAATTCGCTTTCGTCTGTCTACAATATTACTGATAGTAGTAGTATTATTATTTACTGATAGTTATTCACCATTACATTAGTAGGCCTATTCACAGAATTAATTAAAAATTAAATAGTCAATTATAAAAATTATTCGTAGCAATTTTCGACTTTATTTAATCCATTTTTATGCATCTATTTATGTGTACAAATAATAATAATTAAGTAATTTATTTTCGATTTATCTAAATATTATAAATTCTCATAATAATAATTATAATTTTTGTAATAAAAAAGTTGTTATACTGAAATATCATTACATACATTTATGTACGATACAAAAATAAATAAATCTATTATTAGAAGTGAAGGGGATTTCTAATTTATATTGTAGTGAAACAAATAAAAATATACGGCAAAAATTTTACTGAAGAGAGATTAAAAAAGTATATACATACATCTTATATTTAAAAGGTTTACAATAAATATACCCATACCAAGAATAAATCATTCTGAAAAGAAACTGAAAACAAAAATTGAGTGATCGTCAAATGTATATTTTGGTACGTATACACATATCAAACGTCAAATTCATATTTTTAATTTGATATTAAATTTTTGATGATCGTATAATACTGATTTTGATCAATATTTCTATGATTATTTTCTAATATCATTTAATATGAATCTGGTAAGATCGTTTATTGGTGATGAATTTTGAAATGCTAATGAATGTGAAATGGCCTTTTTCGAAAATGCAATCAGATCGTCAAGTGACGGAAATCAAATGTTCGAAAATACATACATGCAAATGTCAGAAGTTCAAAAATGCATAAAAATTGCATACGATCTCAAAAAAGCGTGCATCATCGCATGTAATCTGCACTTTCGAAAAAGGCCATTGGCATTGATATAATTTCAAAAGTATTTGAGAAATAAAAAGAGAAAGAGAAATAGAAGTAGAAAGAAAAATAGAAATATAAGCGAATACTACTTAGTTTCTCTTCTTCTCTTCTTGTTTAAATTATTTACTGCACTGCACTGTAATAGGCTGGTAAAGAATGATTGGATTTGTGTATATCATTTTAATTTTTAAGGCCGCGCGCAGAATAAGAACTAAGCGTAACTGAGCGTAGCTGAACATTACGCTTGTATAAATTCAAACATAGCGTATGGTTCAAATTACGCTACGCTTGCTGTATGCACAACATAATAAAAAACAATTGATTTGAATTTTACGCTCTGAAATTTACTCTAAGCTACGCCCCTAGTCTGCACGCATCCTAAGGCATTCAAGGCACATTTTTTAAGTTGTGAACGTGAACCATAAATTTTTTCTTCAAATATGCGAAAATTTTCGCAAAGAATATTTTTTCTACTGCGATTTTTAAAATTACTTTTCTAAAAACGGATATGTAACTTATTCTGTTGTCCCCGAGATTGGCGCTCGATTTTAGTAAAGCATTTCAACCTATAAGAGAACCAGGTATGACAGTTCACATGTAGTAAATACCCTTATTATATACGAACGAGGTCTTGAATAGCTCGATGGTTGTGTGTCGGTCTTGCGATCTTTAAGATCACGGTTCGAACCCCAGCCAGCGCACTACTCTTGCCCAAGTCGATCAATAATTTTTCCCATCAGCAATGTACACCAGTAGCTGATTACTGATGATAAACTGGATAATAATGTATATCTGACATAAAATTACTGATCGGCGGTGCCATGGACTGAGTATCCGCGTGCACTTAATATATACTATATACATTTATGTATATATGTATATTTAGAAAAAAAAAAAAAAAAAAAAAAAAAATATACGAACGAGTACTAATTAATTTTAGTGTAAATATTCATATCCAGCTTGTGTATAACTATTGCCAATAAAAACTATACTATCAGTACCGAAGATTTTCTTTAACAAACTTTTCTTGTTTACAAGCGTTAAATACAAAACAGACATTTTCCAAAAAAATATATATTTTTTTTATTCTTGTTTCTATAGATTTTCAGAAAATTAAAATTTACAATAGATACATGTATACGTATGCATTTATGTGATTTGTGTGTGTCATGTTATTGTATGTCTGTTAAATATAAAAAAAAAAAATATAACTATATGGATACAAGTGAATATATTCTAAATTTTGGATAAAAAAAATTAAGGTTCAAATGTCTTAATAAACGATAAATATTTTAGCTGTATTAACACCAAATATGTACACACTTAAAAACTTTAAAAACAATATCTAATGTACAGTGGTTGTCAAAATTCTTCGTACACCTTCAAATTTTTGTAAAATTCTCTCTCTTCCTAATAAATATTTGACTTGACAAGTAAAGACTTGTTTTCTAAATTAATTTAATTTGTGCAAAAAATAGTTTATTTGATTTTAACTTACAGTGTTATGCAAAGTTTAAATTATGAGGTGTACAAGGACTTTTTATGTCCACTGTATATCGAAAGATATAAACAAATTGGAAATATTCGTATAAAGTGTCGTTTATTATTATCACAATTTTTAGTTTTAGTTTTTTTTTTCTAAATATATATGTAGGTAATAATATATACGTTACATTCCAAAAGAACCTGAGGTAGGTATTATATTCCATTACGTACTTTTGTAAATGAATTTCATAATCGAAATAGAAAAAAATAAACTACACACTTGTGTCTCCATTTAATTTTTTTGTCATTGTATTGTATTATAGTATGGTTAGGAAAGTGTGTTATCAATTCAATTAATTTATAAAAAATTATACCAAAATATTTTATATTATAATTATTATTCATTTAAAAAAATATTTTCATTTTTAGTTATTTAACGAATTTTTAATTAAAATGTAATTTTTTTGCCATTGTTTTCTCTTTTCAGTTCTAGTATATACAAAATTATCATATCGTTTTGTTTGTTTTGTATGTACATAATCCAATCAAGAATATAAATAAGAAACTTATGTACGTATAGTGGTGTGTACTTTATACGTGTATGTACCACTACTTATAAATATTAAAAATTGAATTGAACATTTTAAAGAAATAGCCAAATCATTTACATATCATCATACGTGTATGGTAATCTTGTAATGTAACGAATGAACGGATGAATTTGAATTACACCATTATATGAAAATAACAAAAATAAAAATCAAGAAAAAATTTATGTGAAAAATCAATTAAATTTTGTGTACGATTAAGTAGTACATTAATATAAAAAAGTTACACATCCGTACTTTACGTTTTGTAACGAGAAAGTCTAATTAATTTGAAAATAACACAAAATCACTTTTAAAAAATACTTAAAAAAAACTATTATAACGTACATACGAGTACATTTACATACATAAATTATTTTGTTGTATGTATACACATAATGATAAATTGTGATAAATTTTAGTATATAACAAAATAATTAATTTGAATGTGATAAAATAATTTAAATTAAATTATAAAAAAAAAAATAATAAAAATAAACAAGGTAACAAGAAGTAAAAATAATAATAAAGAAAAATATATATTGACATATAAATTATTCACATACACACAATTATTGTATACATACGTAAGTATTTATATGTATATGCGTACGATTCAATAAAATTAACAAATAAACAAACAAATAAAAAAATAAAGCAAGAAAATATAAGCGCAGTAAAAATCATAAAGCGAGAAAATACATATAAGGAAAAAGTCAGGCAAGGAAATACAATATTTCGTAATAACGTACAGAGAGACAAAGACGTGATATTAAAAAAAAGGCAAATAAAAGGATTAAAAGTATATAACCCATACACATTAAATTAAATTATATGATAGCATATAAAATATAAAATCGCATAATCATGGTGCAAATTAATTTTGAATCATTAATTCGAAAATGTAAGTAGAAGAATTTAATAATATATTTTATTATTTTACGTATAAATTTTTGCTATTTATATTATTTATTTATTTATTTATTTATTATTTTAAAATTAAATTAAATATTAACATCGTAGACAGACGACAGTAAATCAATGATCATTTTTCCAGTCTTTATTCGTGTAAATGATCATTCGAAACACCTCCCTCCCATGACACACGCACGTCACTGTTTGAATAATCGTTTTTGGATGTCATATATTTTTAATTTTTTTTTTGTGAATTTTAGTTTTTACTGTCAATTTCAAACAATTGAAATCTGTATATCGTGATTTCCGTTTTCATCTTTTTCCACCACTATGAAAATTTCTAATTCACCGTACATATGTCGTACATTTTGTCATTGAATGAAGTTCCTTAAACTTTAAATTCAAACTTTATTCGAACTCATTTAAATGAAATTAAAATGAAGGAAGATGTAATGATCATATAAACTTAATTTGGGACGATAGATGGCAAATGAATGATCATTCGCAACAAATTATCATTGATATGCTGCCGTCGTCTGTCAACCGTATAAAAATGATCATATAACAAAGTATCATCGTATTCGTACGTATGGACATACATACATATATACAAACTTAATGTAAATAATTTTGTGGTCACACATGTGTAGGTAATTAAAAAATAAATTGTAATTATTTAACTTCCATTCACTTTTAATAATTTCGTCAATATTACAAAATATTCGTACCTATATAATAGCATTAATATGCGCATTTATAAATGATTTATTTGATTGAACAAAATGCATATAATAATACCATAATACAATCATATAGAGCATACATCGCATAACTATACTCACTTATGCGCATGATTGAGATACTTAGATGTATACAAAATTAATTATTAAAAATCGTAATTATTATTTGATTTAAAATTAATTATTGAATAATATAAGAAGTATAATTTGTAAATTGCAACGATCGCAGATGGTATTGTGGTGATATTAAATCCAAAACAACTACAGAATTTGTATCGAAAATTATATAATTATTGTAAAAAGAAAATCACTTCAATTTTTAAGCCAAAACATGTAATTTTGAGAATGATGATTTTTTAACTTTAAAAATCTGAATTTTAATTTGAATTTGATACCACATTTTATATTACAATCAAAAATTTAGGCGATAAGCTGTGTTTTCATACAGAATTTGCATACGTATTCGTTTGTGTTCATACCACTTTTCCATCTTTTTCAGAACTGTCAAAATAATATTGAACATTGGGGTTAGAAAGAGTGCTTGATTGAATAAAATTAGAATATTAAATGGAGGCAAAAAAAATATAAAATTGATCCCAGCATTTGATTTAGTGCTTTTATCATAAAGTAACCTCTTTGCCTACCCTTATTAAACGAAGTTACAGCCTAAATAAACGGCTGATATTTTGATAGTAGTAAGATCTGTGCACCGTGCATTCTCAACGAGAAAATTTTTATCAACGAAGTTCGTCATGTGAAGAATAAGCTGTACCATCACAACTTTGCATCCGAATGCAAATTCTGTATAAAAACGCGTAACCTTATGTGAAGTTTGATGAATTTCAGAGTTTGAAAAGTCATCAGCTATGACATTTGTTTTTGTTACACAAAAAGAAAGTCAAGCAATATTGATTTATCGACCTTCATAAAATACTTATGCCTTTGTCACATTTTATATGACGTAACGTTACAAATTATGTACCTTATAAATTCGAAGAAAAATTATTTAACACATTTTGTTTTATCTTTTTTGTAATTATGAAAACTATAAAAAATCAAAATTTCATTAATTCTTAAAATTCGTTATAAAATAATTAGCTATGAGATTTGTATACATACGAGTATATCGTGTGATGTCGTGTGCATTGATGCAATACAAATATTTATTTTATTTTGTTTTATTTTTCTTTTTCAATATACCTACTTATATCACGACACGATAGTGTATCATTATTCTTACGTATATCATGGCATTGTGCTACAAAAATATATATACATATATATATATATATTTTTTTTTGAAAAACTAATCACGGTGTATTATCAATTTATACCACGAGTTTATACCATTTATATGTAATGTTGATAATAAAATAAATAAATAAATAAAAATAAAAAGGAAATAGTAGTAATGCATGATGTTACACGCATCCATATATGTATAGCATCTGTATTTTGTGGTAGTGGTAGTATTGCATACCTGAAATAAACATTTTTTTTTTTTTTGTAACAAAATAATGAACATTCTTATGACACAATTATTATTATTGTGATTTCGATAATTCTTATATTAGATATGATTATTCATAACTCATATAATATCGACATATACCTTACATTCCGTTACAGAATAGTAAACATTGTGCGGATTTTTTTTACATTTTTTCTGTTCATGTATATAAGTACTCGTACTTGCATGTATATAGTAATATACAGGGAATAAAATCTCGATATTATGCAATAATATTTTTATAAACAAAAAACAAAAAAAATAAATAAAGAATATAAAAAAAAAATTCAATTTCTCTATATCATATCATATGTATGTACATATCTCACATGTGAACGTATCATACAAAAATAATTGTACAGATTCATTGCATTTTTTAGAACAAAATAATAATAATAATGAATAATAGATAATAGTGACTCGCGCTTGAATGATTTTACATGATATTATTATAAAAATTGCACTTATTACATGTATTATATGAGTATTATTATGTATCTTATGAGAATTTATATGTATAAATATTCATTCGTTAATTTAAGCATATTCATTTTGTTCATTTGGTTTTTTTTTTATAAATCTTTGTTTTAATGAATTGCAATGCAATCATATGTACATACATATATGAATGACTGTAATAACTGTTCGTGACGTGAATTATCCATGTATGATGAAAATATTTTAGGAAGCGCAGGAAAATTTATAGAGAATAGAAAAAAAAAATAATACCTTCATTAAATTGTGTTGTGTCAGTTGTGTAGATATAGATACATATAAATCTGTTGACCTCAAAAAATGTGATATTACAAAAATGATGAAAAAAAAAAAAAAACAATGGAAGGAGAGGAAGAAATAGAAAAAAATAAACAAATGAAATAAAATAAAATAAAATATCGCATAGATAAAAATTGAATAACAAAAAAATTTTTTTCAATCTAAAAATGGAAAGGTATTGAACTTCAGATATAATTTTCATGATCACCATATGATTTGAATGTGGTATACATATATGTATGTGCGATACGAGTATAATGTATACAACATATAATGAAAATGAAAAAAAAAAAATAATAAAAAATAAGATAAAAGGAAAAAGTAGTTTAGTAGAGAATTAAGAAATTGTTTACTACTTACAGTCTAGCTCTAGAGTTGAATATAGTTAGCTCTACTAAACACATTGAAAGATAATTAAATGCGCAGTCAAATCAGCAAATATTTATAGTGATTAGTGATCTGTGATCGATTTTTATTATTATGAGATAGCCATAATAGATAGAGAGTGAAATTATTTGTAGTAGCTCTAAAAATACCTCGATCGATACTCTCTACAATCAAATATTTTGATCGATTTTATATTATAATTTAATTTTTTAGATATAAAAAATAATCAATAATTTTGCAATTTTTTTTATAGTCTGATTGATTTACTATAAAAAATTGAAATTTATAAAAATCGATCACTCAATGATCAAATACACTGATATTCGTCCCGTCGTCCGTATCGTTTAGCCGTTACTTTTATCAATGATCATCATCAGTACACATCCACAATACAAAATCACTGCACCGCGTACTATTAATGTGTGTATAGCCTACGCGAGATACGAGCAAATGACCAGATTAGAAAGTAACCAATCTACTATACTACTACTCTGCTGGCTGGCTGCTTATCATTCATTATAATTCTGTCGAGAAGGTATAGACACTGTGCGATCATAATTATTTTATATATAAATAGCTGTGTACATATGTATGTATGTATATACATGCATTTGTGTACGCTATACCCTGTACGTAACTAAACTACAGGTGGATGGGTATATCAGTTATCTTATATTGTACGAGTACGATCAATCAGATGATTTTATTGATGATTATTGAATTCATTCTATAAATTCATTCGTATACGACGATACTGGGCGATGTAATTTATTCATATAACCATGACATTGAAATGTTATACGTACGTTAAGTTTACGTACAGGTATGATATGATCTCTGAAGGGCATTATATGCATATGCATACATGTAATACTCGTATTTATACTCGAATAAGTGCATTTTTGTTTTTTTCATAATCTAAATTCCATTGAAGGTCACATTTTTATATTTTGTTGTACATACATTATGTATATGCGGAAATTTTTTTTCAAAAATATTTTTTAATTCATTTATAAAAATAAAATACTAAAGATAGTAGATGCAAGTAGTAAGTAGATAAAAGACTTGAAAGAATATCGCATAAATTATTGAAAAAATTCCATATAGGAGTACGTATGTAAATTCAAAATTTCAATTATATGTATTCGTAAATAGAAGATCCCATATCGGATGTAGAGGTAGACATATAGAAGTTATCCTGTAATATAAATAATCATTTACATTTTTGTAGATCAAAATATGTACATACAATGGTGGAATGGTGCAGATTTTGATTGCGAAATTATTTAACCAAAAATTGATGATTATACATATTACTGTGATTTGAAATCGATTTGAATTTGTAATCTAGTGCATTGATAAAAAACAAACAAACAAACAAAAAAACTTTCTCATTAGAATTAGAATAAATAAGTAAAATATAAAATTAATGAAAAACAAAAAAAAAAATGAAATCGAATTATTGAATACTTTTCCGCATCATGGTTAACATGTCGTCGACGTCGATATAAATAAAAAAAATCGACTAAAATATTATACTGATCGTACATTTTATACTTACATTTAATATATCGTACATTTAATATTATACTGTTTATTAAATTTCCTTGGTACATTTTTTGTTTTTTAAATAATTTCTTTTGAATTATTTACTTATTTTATACCCACATTCTACCACCCACTTTGACCATACATTTTATGATCAAAATTTAAAATATTTTAAAATTTAATTTTTTTTTTTTTTATATTTTTATTGTCCTTGTTATTGCAAAAGGTTAAAATTTATTTTTTATATAAAATGTAAACGAGTATATTACTTGAATTTTGCTTATGAAAAAAAAAAACCTTTAAAAAGTGTCAAAGACATAAATTTCTTCACGTGGTGTAGTGTGGGTACATTTACAGATATATAATTTAATTTTTTTTTTGTTATTAATTTTTGTTTAGTGTAAATTTTTAAATTTTGTGACCGTATATCAATGTATAGAAAAGTACATATATATATGCATAGTACATATACCAGTACATAAGTTAGCTGCTTGTGTTATTTTGCATAACCGCACAGAATGTCTTTGTATCTTTGGACAATTTGTTTTATAATATTAAATCACATGCATATGCGTATAACGAATACATATGTAGGTATTGTAGGTAATCCCCGTATGTATATATGTATGTACTTACTACATTTACATGTTTTATACATTTTATAATATTGTATACGTTACATATAAATTATTTACATAATTTATTTAATTTTCAAAATTAGGCATAATTAACCTTTTTTTTATTTTCGACGTGTTTCGATTTTTAAATATTCTTTGTCAGACAAAAAGGTTGAAAGTTTGAAAGATTTTTTTTTTCGAAATACCTTCATATTATTGTTATTAGTATTTTATTGTTGTCTGGTATAAACACGAATCTTTGTACAAGTACATGTATATGCATGCATTATTATGTACACGTTTTATTATCACTAAATCATATTTTTACTATTTAGTCTTACATTTCATACATCATTTTTGTAATGACTTAATTTATTGACTTTTGAAAAAAAAAAAAAAATATGTAGATACTTATGTCATGAGTATACATGTAGTCAAAATCACAAGGAAAAATAATTTCTCTTGGAAAAACCCTGTAGAATCATCAATGATAAATAAAATTTTGAAACATATTTCGTAGAAAAAAAATATGGAACTGAAAAAAAAAATATGGAGCTGAAAAATGAATTATCTATATGTATTTGAAAAGTAGTTGAGAAAAATTTAAACGAGACAAATGATTGTTTACATAATAAGTAAACGATAATAATGCATTACAACCGGCATTGATATTACGTACATTTAATTTAAGTTGTAGGTTGTAAATAAATGTAGCAATGTATATAGGTATAAACTGAAATTCTGTCTATAGTGAATTGTGTGATGTGATTCAGTTTTGATATGAAATTTCTCTCCCTACACTCGCCTACTGCAATGCAGTAATTAATAAATGTGCACAAGAAACAAAGAAGAGAAACTTATCTACTACTTATCTTTCTCTTCTCTATTTCTTGTGCAAATTTATTAATTACTGCATTGCAGTAAGCGAGTGTAGGGAGAGAAATTTCATATCAAAACAAGATCGGTTTAAACAAAACAAACCGATAAATGTTTTGACCTATATTTTCATTTGTAAACAAACATGAGTATTTGAGATGAACGAGAAGTAGAAATAAAAATAGAAAGAAAAGTGAATAGTAGTTTCTCTTCTCCTCTTCTTGCTTAAATTATGTAGGTACTACGGTGCTACACTGTGGTGGGCGTGTACGAAAAAGAAATTTCAGATTGAAACTAGATTCGTGTAAACAAGAAAGAATGTAATATTCTTTTCGTTAAAAAAACATAGAAATTGGAATTTTGTGCTGTTGCAATAAAAAAATCAAAATTTAAAATTATAGTAAAGTTTCACCCTCTTGGTTGAAAAAATTTAGAAGTACACCGGGCGCCCAAGAGGCTAAAACCGGCGCTCCGTGTGTCTACCATAGAAACGATGTAAGATGTAACATATACAAAAATACGAATATTATATCGAATCAGATGTATGGATAAAATTTAAATCATACAAAATAATAAATAGAGCTAGAACTGTATGTATTATATATTACATTACAACTATACCTACTATTATTATTTAATAAATTTTCTATTTAATAATTTATTTTATTTATTTACATTTATTTAATTTTACTCTTTCGGAATTTGGGTAATTTTGAATATATTTGTACGTCTTATCGTCTTACTTTTATAAACACATATACAAGATACAAGTATTTAAATATTGTAATTACTTTCATATGGAAATTTACTAGGTAAAACATACACTCAAATGTACATATACTCTGGTAGCTGGTATTAGTGTATGTACCTTGAATCTTGATATGTAATTACAATGTAATAATAACAAAAATGATAAGAATTTACAAATTGTAATAAAACAAACAACAGACAAAAACGAAAAATAAAAATACGATAACACAATAATAAAAATAGGTACTGAATTAATATTTAAAAATAAATATTTAAAACTTAAAAAAAAGAATGACAAGTAAAATATTAAATAAAAAAAATACAGACAATAAAAAATTGAATATAGTGTTGTAATGTTGTCTTAAAAATGTCACAATAAACAATCATTTTTAATGCGTGACAAGAAATTTTTTTTTCTTTTTTAATACATATTATCTGCTATTTGTTTTTTAATTTTACATGAAATAAAAGATATAAAATAAAATAAAATTTAAGAAGAAAAAAAAAATGAAAAATATGCCATGAAATTGTATAATAAAATTATAACGATAAATAGTAAGTAAGTAGGTATTTTACCGTATTCTCCATACCAATTTATCCGTAGATTATTATTATTGGACAGGCATATTATCACATGTTATAGGTAATTATAATTAATTTCATTTCTTATTTATATTTTTTATATTTTTCATTTGATTCTTATCAAAATAAATTTTCCAGAAAAAAATTAAATTATTATTACCTCCTATACCTTACATTTACAGAAAAACTAAGAAAAATGAACGTTGGTTGCATGTAGTTGTTTTCATTTTTATTTTCATTTGAACAGCTTTAATTTTCTTCTGTTGAACGGATACCTGTTATCGCATACATTACCGCAGTTGTATGTTATTTTTGTTTAGAAATAAAAAAAAAATTTTTTGCTGTGAAAAAATCAAATAAACAAAAATTATAAAAAGTTATTAAAAAAACACTGAAAATTAGTAATTAAAATCACAACTATAAAAATATGCATGCATTCATTCAATTTATAAAAATAAAACTCGAATGTTCTGCACCATGTTCTGTTTCTGTTATTGTTTCTTTTATTGTTACTATTATTATTATTTTTAAAATTAAATTACAGTAGGATCCTTCATTACTCGCAAGCATTAAAGCTGCGTCTAAACGGTGCTCTTTTTCGTTCAAAATTCATGAAAATATATGTCAAAACATTTATTGGTTTTTCTTATATACACGGATATTGTTTTAATCCTAAATTCCTTTTCGTACACGGCTACTATAGGTGTAGTACATAATTTAAACAAGAAGAGAAGAAGAAAAACTAGTATTCGTGTATCTTTCTACTTTTATTTCGATTTCTCTTTCTACTTCTCTTCCTACATCTCATATACTCAAGAGTTCAATGATCATGTTCGTTTACAAATGAAAATATGGGTCAAAATATTTATCGGTTTGTTTTGATTACAGGGATCTAGTTTCAATTTGAAATTCATCCTTGTACACGGTCACTATAGTCTAGTACCGGGAAGTACATAATTTAAACAAGAAGAGAAGTTATTTACACACTTCATTTATGTGCATATTTACAAAATGTTACAAATATATGTAACATAAAATGAATGTAGATGCATGTTGCATGAGTACATAATGTAGGTGTATACTGGTTCTTATCATTGAGACGATGTGCTACAATTTCTTCAAATTTAACATTTAATATACGTACGTGAATATACTTATGTATGTAGTATTACATGTAAGAAGATCCCAATGGATGTAGGTACATTTATAACATTATAAATTCATTATGCAGAGAGAACTTCGAAGAATTAGAAAAACAAATAAATAAAATTAAATGATACGAGTATGTGTTGAGAAAAAATTAAAATATTTAACAAAATCCTAAGAAAATTATCGTATATTTAATATTTAATATAATTCATATAAATTTTAAAGAAATTTACTTTAACAGTTATTATATTTCTTATTAAAAATTAAACTCTAAGTAAGTAGAAGTGGTAGAAGAGAAGTAAACATACCTCTTACATGTATCAGTTGTCAATCATGATCATTTATATGTAACGTTTCTTTTATATTTATCAGTTACTCAGTTACCTACCTATACCTATATTAAAATGTAGTAAAATACGTACAGACTCTATATACAAAGTTAAAGTTATTTGTTTGTATATTTTCGCTGATTTATTGAAATTTCTAATAAAAATGATAATGAATTATGGTAAAATAATAAAGTCAAATAAAAAAAACATGAAGCAAATAAATAAACAACAATAGTCTTATTGTTGTATACAAATACTTGACAATGATGCGCCATATATCTTATATCAGTCAATATACACATGCATGTAGTACTTGTTTGTGTTTCGTTTCGTTTATTATCTGTAAAATTGCATATTATTGTATCTAAGCACATCTAAGCATATAATATAAAGGAATCTATCATTATAGGTAGTCAATCACTTCTCGCTACTCACTCATATGTTCGTGCATAAGTATGTGAACTTTTTTTGCAAAATGATTAGGTGAAATTTTTAAAATTGCTTTCGCTTTAAATTTTAATAAAATACACAATACACATGTGTGTATACCGTATGTATTAGTTCTGCACAGATACATATACGAGTACATACATAATTATGCAGTAAATTATAATACACATGAACATAAATCGAATTCAATTTAGTATTATAAAAAGAAAAAAAAATAATCACACGTTACAGTTATATGTACAGATAAAAAAGATACATAAATATTCACATACATATGTATGTATGTAAAAACATGTATAATTTTATGTATACATTTTATCTATTTTTATGTAAAGAATATTTGTGTACAAAAAAAATTAATATGTACGAGTAATAATTGAAAAATGATCATTATTCCATTTTATTATTGTCGTATTTTCTTCTTTAAAAAATTTTCCTTCTTATCTAACAATTTCATCTACTTTATGACGTTTAATTGACAAAAAGTCATTATCATCAGATCAGTATATTATATTACACAAATAATAATAATAATAATAATAATGACAATAAAAAAGTAGCAAAATACAAATGAAAAAAAAAAAATTAAAATAAATAAAATATGAATGCAGATAAATTTTCATAAGAAAATATGCAACAATTATGTACATACATATCAACCTAAATACCCGTGTATCTACCTAAGTATCTATACACGTTGTACATATGTATATTTATTATTTTGCTAATAATATAAATCAAATATTCCTAGAATTTGTAAATTATGTTGATATCTGTCTAATAAGTTTGCACATACATACATATATGTGAATTATGAATGCGTATAAGGTGTTTTCGATTTGGCAATTTCAAGTACTTGCGAGCACTAAAATGTGTCTAGGATAAATTGTTAAAACGAACGACACAAAAATTATTCGTAACTACTTGCATCTACTAGCAGCTACTTGAAAAATTTTTCACGAGTAGCTGCGAGTAGATGGTTTAGTACAGACATTTATTTTTTCTACTCACAAGTACTTGAAATTGCCAAATCGAAAGCACCTATTATGTACTTGCTTATATGAATTCAGTGGCAGATTTCCCGATTAAAGGTAGGTATCAATAGGCATTACTAAAAGTTTCAAAATGAAAATTCAAAAATGACTACACATGATGTATAAAATACTACTAGCGTAGCGTGTATCGATGATACTGTACAATGTCCTATATTGCTACAAAGTATGTATAGAATAGAGGAGAAAGTATAGTATGTTGTTAGTTGTTTTTTTGTATTTCGTTATGTAACAAATATTCGCCATCTATTATACTCAGGAGAAAATCAACTTTTTCTCATCAACGAAAATACGAGCATACAAGAGCATATTATGCATGTTGTGTAAAATACTAAGTACTAGTCAGTGTTGCGTACACTACAGATACCGTACTAAGTCAATGATCTGGCTGGATCTCTACTGCTATAGAGTATGTATAGAGTGGAGGAGAAAGTATAAAATGTTGTTAGTTGATTTTGTAGCTGTCTGCAGTCATACACATTTTTTTATTACCAATACATATATATATTTTTTTTAAAAAAATATTCATTTTGTCTCAATAGGTTTTTGAGAAAGTGTACCTGCCGTGCCATGTAGAAAAATAATTTAAATATATTTTTAAATTATATAAAATATAAGTATGTAAATGATAACAAGAATATACATAATTTGACTATATTTTTGTTATTTATATTTACAAATATAGATACTCGAGATGTATACATATGTAAACGAAATATGTATATAAATAATTTATCATATTTTTATAGACTGTAATTTTTTGATTTGACTGACAATGAACGATGATGATGATGATGATGATGATGTGATGTGAAGATTACGTTTTGTTTGCATAGATAATTGACAATATCATCAAATAAAATTTTATACCACGAGTAGTACAGTATATTTATGTACAAATTTATATATACGCATATATACTCAGGTAGATCTCATGCAAAATTATATACCTATACAGTATACACACTCATGTATGTAGTATACACACTCATATAATTTTGAAGTATTCGTGCATTTTTATATAGGGCAACAATATTTTATGAGTTAACTTTCTTTAGAAAATTTTTGAAAATTTTTACAGAAATTTACATATGAGAATCGATTTCTTAGGCCTCTATTGTGAATATCGTCAAATAAACGAACAATCGTACAATCGAAGTTTTGGTATTGCGAATATCGATTGCGAATGATATGTTCGATTGTGATCGTATCACTCGTTCGATTGTCTTTTAACAAACGAATATCATTTTTTTTGTTTATTTTATGATGATATTTCATTGTTTTACGTGGTTCTTTGTTTTTTTTTAAAATGTAATTACTAAAAATTATATTTTAATACATATTCTTATTTTATTATTATTATTGTTATTATTATTATTTTATTAGAAATTTAAGTAATAAAAATCAGGTTGAAAAACTGATAGAAATTATGAAACAAAATCCTCAAATTGCACAGGGACTTTATAGAAAAAGCCAAATTTTAAATAATTGGGGAAAGTATGCTGAAATTTTAAACAGTCTTAGTCCTCCAGTAAAATCATCTGAAAAATGGTTGAAGGTACAAAAGTGTTTAACAAATATTTTATAGCATTTATCATCCATCTAACAATTATTCTATTTCAGTATGGACTGATTTAAAATTTAATATTAAAAAAAAATTGATCCACAACAAAAAAGAACAAACAGCAACTGGTGGTGGACCAAATACCCAATATCAATTTTCTCAAAACAAAATTTAAATCACATAAGCAATGAAAAACTACCATTATTCACAATAATGTTAAAAATATTCACAATAGTGTTAAAAAGATTCACAATAGATTATAATTTTAATAATGCATATGGCATTACTAATTGATTCATTCGATTGTGTTACACAATACCGAATTATTTTACAATCGAACAGCTTTTCATCATTCGATCAAAAACACAATCGATATTCGCAATAGGGGCCTTAGATTTTTTTTTACTAGCACTCCACTAGCACTCCACTAGCACTATAATTTCAGGCTCATTCATATTTCATATATAGCATTATGGTGTTAATCCTGACACATAAAATTGATTAGCAAAATTATCTGTATTCCGAATAAGTAATTAATGATAATTAGCTTTGTTCCACGTGCATAGTTTTTTTTTTCTGTAGGCTATATTGATCATGATCGTGAAACTATGATGATGACGTATCATGTAAATGGTACAAATAATTATCTACATAAATATTTATTAGTCAAAAATTTATTAAATTATTATTTTTTTCAATTAACAAGTATGATTTTTTATTTTTTGATTTTTTGGGAAATTTTCAGTTCGTATCCCAAAGAGAGCAAACATTGCTGTGATGATGTTTTTAAGCTGTTTTATATCGTATATGATGCGTGTTAATCTATCAATAAATATAATTGCAATGGTTGTACAAAAACCAAATGTAAATAATGCTAACAATACACAAACATATGAAGATTTAAATCCAAATGTAAGTAAAAGAAAGTTTTTTTCCATATTCTATTTTTTCTTTTACATTTTTTTTAATCTTTGAATTTAATTAATTTTAATTTAGTATGGACCCAGATACAATTGGTCAGTTAAAGATCAAAGTTTTATGTTAGGATCATATTTTTGGGGTTATTTATTTACATCACTACCTGGTGGTATGATAGCTGAAAAATTTGGTGGTAGAGCTGTTATCGGTTATACATTATTGCTCAGTGGTATATTGACAGCATTAACACCATTGGCTGCATTATGGGATTATTGGGCTGTTTTTATGGTACGATTTTTTACCGGATTTTTGGGGGTAAGTTAATTTTATGTTTGGTTAGGATGACAGTGCGATAAAATTCGCAACCAATTAAAGTGTAGGTAATGAAATTTTGTAACTGATTCGTTTTATTTATTTATTTTTGATTTTATTTGATTCCTTGAAAGGGTGTTCTATATCCGGCTAACCATTGCTTAGTATCAAAATGGGCTCCACCCGACGAAAAAGGTAAATTTGTAGCTGCATTAATGGGCGGTACATTCGGTACTGTAATTTCATGGCCATTATCTGGTGGAATCGTTGAGACATTAGGTTGGGTATGGGCATTCTATATTGTCGCAATCATATGCGGTGTAGTTGTACTGTTATGGTTTCTATTAGTTGCTGATAGTCCAAGTCAACATAAAACGATCGATAAAGAAGAACGAATTTACATTGAAGAATCATTAGGTGATTCAATATCAAAAACAAAGGTTCGAAGGAGAATATTATTACAATCAAAATTATTTGGGAAAAAGAATTTAATGAATGATTGTTTTTCTGATTTTTTTTTCATAGGCTTGGCCACCATTTTTAAGCTTAATGACATCCTTACCATTTTTTGCACTATTAATACTTCATTATGGTAATTTATGGGGTCTATACTTTTTAATAACAGCAGCACCGAAATTTATGAGTGAAGTAAGTAATATGATTCAATCCAAAAAAAAAGTGATGTGTATACAGTGTATACAGAGGTAGTTACTAACGCCTTGGATTTTATGTTGAATAGGTTCTTGGTTTTAAATTGGCCGCAGCTGGATTCCTGTCAAGTCTTCCATATTTTACACGTTTCGTAAGTGCCTTTATATTCGGTTCAATTGGTGATATGATAAGACGACGTAATTGTTTAACAGTTACAAAAACAAGAAAATATTTTTGTGTATTTTGTAAGTATACCCACCATCTCAATCTCATCAAATTAAAATGTTTGTTTTTTAGATATTTCTTTTTTAAATTCCAATTTTAAGCATGTATGTAATATGAAATTTATTTTACATATTTTTTCCTGTTTCCTGTTTCAATTACACAGCACATCTAATACCCGGTTTATTTTTAATATTATTGGCATATCTTGGAAAGGATCCATACATTTGTGTTGCCATCATAACATTATCATTGGGTTTTAATGGTGCAGCAACATTAACGAATTTACAAAATTCTCAAGATTTAGCACCAAATTTTGCTGGTACGTTATACGGTATTATAAATTTTGTTGGTACAACAGCTGGATTCTTTTCACCGTTACTTGTTGGACATTTTACAAAAGAAAAAGTAAGTTCATCTAAATATTTATGCTTAAAAAATGAATAAATTAAAGAATAGAAAGAGAACAAAATTAATTTGAAAAACGCATGAATTTTCCATGTAAACAAAAAAAAAATATATATGTATATTTTAAAAATGATATTTTCTTTTTAGAATACATTGAATGAATGGAAATATGTATTTTTGATTGGTGCAGCTGCATACATAATACCAGCAATTGTATTTTGGATATTCGGTTCTGGTAATGTACAGCCATGGAATGATAAAAAGAAAAATGATGATAATGACGTGGAGAATCCAAAAAATAATACAAGATTCTGAAATAAAATTAGTGGTGGAATGGAGAAAAAAAATGCAAAAATATAAAAAAAAATTAAATAAAGACAATTCGTGTATAAGTAATACGAATTGATATAAAAATTATACATTAACACAACAAAATAAAAAATAACAAGAAAAATTCGATTGCGGTGAGAAATCATCAATCAAACAATTTTATATAGGAGATAAGAGATAAGAGTTAATTTTGGATTTTCCATAAGACGAGAATCTTTATTTCTTAGAAGATTTTGAAAAAAAAAAACAACAAAAACAACAACAACATATCGGTTATTTAGAATGTAATTTTTTTAAATATATTTTTATAGATTTATGTAGTTTTGTAATTTGTTAGTATAGATGTAGTAGATCTGTAACCGTAGTTGTAATTGAAACCGTAATTGAAATTTGAATTAATTGCATGTAAATTTGCATAAAAAAAACAAAACAAAAACAAAAACAAAATGTGTCATAAAATTTATTGTTTTTTAAAAGAAAAATCCCCAAACAAATCAAAGATAAAAATATACTTGCTGTATGTTTGTTTTTGTTAAAATTTAGATGATATTATGATAATAATATAATGACACAGAAATCAAAGAAAACAATTAAAATAACTTTAATGCATGTACATACTTAATATTTAGTAAAAAAATAAAAATTATAAACGTATTGGTTGTGTGAGCAAGTGCGATATATACGTAATGTATAGAAAATTTAGAATATTATTAATGCATGCATCTTTGTATTTTTATATAAAATATTATATTTTTAAAATATTAAATCTGAAAGAAAAAATATAATAAAGATACCTACATTAAATTTATTCTTCATCTTACTCTTACAGAAAATAAAATAATGAAGTAATTTTTTGTTAATTTGCTAAATAGACAACACGATGACATCATAAATGTTTAAAAGGCTAAACAAAAATGAATACAACAAAGGTTATAATACTGTATTATATGAGAAAAATATAAAAAAGGATAATATGAAATCCTAAAAATTATACAAAAAAAGAAAAAAAAAGAAAACAGTTGAAAGTATCAAATTCTTTAAAATTAAGGCTGTTATATTGTAATAGAATTTTCATATAAATGTATGTTTTGTGATTTTTATTTATAACAAAAAAAAAGATATACATATACCTACATCTTTATACAAATAAAATAAAATAATAATAAATTATAAAATATTTGTGTATATAGATATAAAATTAAATCACGTAAATAAAAATATGTATGATTGTTTAGTATTACAAAATTAGTTTTACTTCAAAATTATTTTTTTAGTTAAATTTGTAATTAAAAAAAAGAAAAAGAAAATATAGAATCATAAGTGATAATATTTTATAATGCAGATTTATTTAATATAAGTGACAAAAAAAAAATAACAAAGAAAAACAACACAAATTTATTATATATTTTTATCTGTTTTTTTTATTAACTCATATTTTTTATTTTTATTTTTTAATTCCCAGGTTTTCATATACAAAATAAAGAAATTAATTTCATTCGAAACATATACAAATTATAATTACATGTACATAAAAAAAAGACATAATTTTCATTGATATGAGTTTGTTTCATCAACATATTTCACATCATCCTACAATTTTACATTTCATCAACATTAATTCATAGCAACAAACATAAAAATGTTATTACCATATATTCATTATTTTGTAATTATGGATAGCAACAAATGTAATGAGATCATTTGATTAAAAAAAAACACTTGAATTTGTATCAATTTGTATAACAGTTAATATTCAGAAATTATCATCTTAGAATGTACACATAATATTTTTACATTATTTACCTTTAAAATTTCTTAAATTAATTCGAAAAATTTTTAAATAATATTTGTCAAAGTCAAAAGTGAATGATTTAAAATTTTGGTATGATTTTTATTTGCTTTTATAATTTTTCTGTTTATGTAAATTCATGTGGTAAGAAAACAAATGTGTTATTTTTTCATTTATTTATTTGATTAATCTAGATCATCCATAATGAATTTATTATTATTTAGTAAACATATCAACTTCACATGAAATGTGATAATTAATATAACAAATAGGATATATAAAATTCATCACAAAAGTTGAAATATGGTTTTTTTGGACTTATTTTGAATTTTAATTAAATGAATTCTCATTATTATCATAAAAGTTTTTTAATTGAAATAATAAACATAGTTACAACATTACATATTTTAAATGTTATCTCTGTCTCTCTGATGGCGCTACAGCTCGAATCGAACCTTGGCCTCCTTCACTGTAGCCCTGAACTGGTTACGCTGCTCCGCCACTGCTTTCCAATTCTGAATTCCTAGAATTTTTGAAGCATCTTCTCGCACGTTATCTTCCCATCTCAGGCGTGGTATACCTCTGGGTCTTGCGCCTATTATTCGTTCATTTAGAGATTTCTTGGGTATGTACCATCTTATCCGGCATTCTTTGGAAATGCCCTGCCCATTGAAGTCTAAGTTTTTAAATATGTTATCATCGAATTTAAATTGAGAAATTTCAGTTTTAAAATGACAAATAAATGGCATTTAGGAGTTGTCATAATTTTCATATTTTTAATTATTTCATATATCAATTCTATAGTCTTCAGTAATATCAAAGATACTATCTATATAAATAAATATGTACAGAGAGTGGAAATTACAAATTGAAAATTATAAAAATTGAAACATCACATAAACAAGAAACGAATTAAATGATTTTCTTCTATTATGTATACATTTCCTTTTCCTATTATAGAATCAAACCACTGGATATTCGTTGAAAATACATAAGTGAGACATCTGTCATAAATTTATGAAACATGAAATAATTGAAATTGAAACTTTCAACGAATTCATTTCACTTTGTTTTACCGTTTTACAGGAAGTAAAACAATAAGCGGTGTTGGAAGTAGGAAATGGAAAGCCATTTTGGAATTCGGAAGCGTCTTTGTTCTTTGTTGGGTGTGGAAATTTAATGGTGCAGTGAACATTTTTAAATTTCAATATTAAATGTATAATAAATTGTTAAATATTATATTGTATAGCCAAGGTCGTGATCAGCAGAAACAGTGCATGAAGCTAGAAAAATTAGCATCTGTTAAAGATACATCATTATTACAAACTACTAACTGGTACTCTTGTTAAAGTTATTTATATTTTCTGAGAACATTTTCAAACAATTCGGTATAGTTCCATAACATATTTAAATAAATTATTTTTTTTTATAATCAAGGCTACAGAAAACTTATGCAAAAAACTAACCAAAAACTAAAAATCCCAAATTTCTCTTTCATGAATAAATTTCTATGGTTATACACAAACACATAATAAATAGGTACACGTCCACGTAAGAAAAAGTGTCCTCATCAATTACGATTTTTTCTGTAAATTATCTGTGGTTTTTGAGGCAACTGATGATGATGACGATGTATTTTGAAGTTTTAATACAACTTTGAGTGATTCTTTACATGAATCTAAAGCTGTTTCAAAAGCATCTTTAACATTATTGAATGGAATTCGATGTGCAATAAAATTTGATGGTTGAACTTTTCCTCTACTGATTAAATCAATTGCTGCAGGAAAACTATAAAAATGAAAATTTTTCAGCAATAATTATATATTATTTTTTTTTTCATTCTTTTGAAAATGACAAAAATTTACTTTAATTTACTATATACTTACGTATTACGGGATCGGAAGCTTGATTCAATTTTAATTTCCTTATTTAAAATTTGTAAAATATTAACAGATGCACATTGCGTATGACATCCAGCTAAAATTATTGTGCCACCATAATCACAACATTTACTAGCTAAACTGAATGCTTTCGAACATCCTGAAGTAATTATAACCACATTTGGATGGCATTTTATTTGATCAAGAATACATTTATACATATCATCAGTAGTCATTTGTGATTGAACTAAAATTGCATGATCAGCACCAAATTTAGACGCAGCCAATTCTAAATTCTTTCTTATCTCATCTGGTAATACAATATATGAATGCTTTTGTAGAAAAAATTTTTGAACTTTGAAAATGAAATTAGATTGTAGAAAATACTCACCAACTATTGATACTTTTGATGCATTCATTGCTTTTGCACATGCTACCGATGATAATGCTACTGGACAGGAACCAATTACAAGAACACGAGATTTAGGACATACCTTAGCTTTGAAAATAGCATGTAATGCTAATGCGACTGGATGCACTAGAGCTCCATCATCCATATTAATTTCTTTTGGTAATTTATGACAAAAATCACCAGTATAAGCTGCATAAGTTCCCATTGTTCCTAAGTAAATTGTATGCAGACATAGATTATATTTTCCAGTCTTACAAAAATGGCATAGACCACAACATACTCCTGGCTCAATGACTGCATGATCTCCAACTTGAAGATGCGATACACATTTGCCAGCCTGTAAAATAAATTATTGTTTTAAAGCGGATAATTTTATCTGTGATAAAAAAAAATCACTTTTTCTATAATCCCAGCTGCTTCATAACCAAGAATAATATTTTTACAGTTTTCCCCTTTAGTCTGATACATGTACAGATCAGCTCCAGTAATACCACAGGTGTCAACTTTTATGAGAACATCTGAAAGAGATAAAAACGTTATATGAAATGCTATACTTCTTAATGCATTAAAATCTATACTAATTGAGGATATAATCTTACCATAATCGCCGATTTTTGGAATTGGACAGTCGATCACTTTTAATTCACGGCATCCAGTAATTGTGACCGTTTTATTTGCAGCATTATCATCACATTTAGTGGCATTAACGATAGTTGTTTTAGTTTGACAGTCTATTTTGTCTTTAACTGATGTCGTCGCGAATGTACGAGAATTTCCCGAGTCAAATTTAGATTTAAAAATCGATTTTAATCTATAATTTAATTTATGAAATGTCGTTACAGCTAAAATCAGAAGAGATGAAATCAAGTTAATCGGTATAAAGTTTGCTGTTTGCGCAGCCGATAAATTTTCGAAATTCTGTTCTGATGTAAATATGGATGAATTTTTTGAACCCTTGAAAATGTTATACAGGATCGAACCATATTCATGAGTAATTGGTGGCATTTCTCCGAATCCAGGAATTGTGTTAGTCGCTAGATAATTAGCATTAAGCAATGTGGAATATTTCTTTGTGTTATATCTCATTTGTTCAGGATTTATTTTTTCTGGAGCTTTTGATTTTGAATTGTTTAGCTTGGAATCTGGAATACAGCTACATTTTTTTGTACTTCCAATAGAAGGTGGTTTAGTGCCATCAATTTTTTGCTTCGATCGAATACATAATTTAGCTGGTGGCTCAATCTCAATTATAACTTCTTTTTGTGTTCCAGTGCCACCGTCCAATATGATGCGTTGGTCTGATGATTTATGTGAACTATACTTACTGATTTCACTACTTTCCCCTGGTATTACTTCAACAGAAGTCAAATTATTATTGACATCAGACACTTTTATAATAAACGATTTAGTATGTCTTGAACTCTTCTCGGTCTTTTCGTATTCACTACAGAATTTCAAGGTACCAGTACGTTTTTTAGAACCACACTGCACTCTTCCTTTATTTTTGTTAGACTTTTCATAAGCTGACACTGACTGAGCTGGTTTTATTTTTTCGTCTTTTTTGGTTTCGGTTAAGATTTTTGAGCAATCTATTTTATCTGTTTTGCATGTATCTAATGTCAATTTAATCTCAGGCTTAGTATTTTCGCAAGTAATTTTCTTATCAAAATTTTTTTCCTTTTCAATTGCAGTTACAGATTTAGAATTCGTTTTGCTATCATTAGTTTGTTTTGCTTCTTTCTTTACGCAACTCGATTTCGCACTTTGGGTATCCGTTTTGACTTTACTACTACTACTACTACTACTGCTAATGCTACTATTACATGGTTTTGAATCCTTTTTTTCTTCTTTTTTCAGGATTTTCTTTGCTTTAGCATCATTCTTTTTCTCCTGTTTTTTAGGTGTAGTACATGGACTTGAATTATTTTTCTCAGCGTTTATTGTTTGCGTTATAGATGTTTTGTGATTTTCTTTTTTCGGTGTTGAAGTTGTGGTTGTAGATTTCGAATCTTTGCCACCGCACGTTTTCCAATCATCCATAGCTTTTGTCCCTTGATTTGCTGATTTTTTAGCGCTAATTTCTGATTTAGTTTCTTGACTGGGTTGTTCTGCACAAATACCCTGTTTAATAATAGCAATTTTATTTTTTGCATTTATCGCTTTATAGCTTTGAAATAGTGTTCCTGAAGAACACACATCTTCCTTTTCTATACCTTCGATTTTTGATTTTGTTGACATTGGAGAACTTCCGATTAATAATGGAGGTGTGTTGCTTGTGAGTTGTCTTGATCTGTTCTGAAATATTTTATTTTTTGCCTTCGCGGCAGCTGCAATAATTAATGCATCAAATTGACTTAAAATAGAAAATTCTCGCAGTTGTTTTTCGTTTTCATTTATAGTGTCATTCATTATTTCGTCACCTGGACTAATATTAGCTGTGTTTAATTTGTTATTTGCCTGTTTATGAAATTGATTTGAAGATGAGGATACATTTTTCAAGTGGTTTGCGAGTTCTTGAATGTTATTAATTTGGGACCGACGATATTCTGGAAAATTGATGATTTCTTCCAACGTCATTAAATCAACATCATCTTGAATCGAATCCAGTTCTGTGATCTGATTTGTCTGATTTATAATTTTTTGATTATCTTCATGTACTACAATTATTTCTTCGGGATCATCTACTAATACTACAGGAATATATAGCTGAGTAAAAGGACCAGACAAATGTTTAGTTCTTAAATGTTTATCGGATTCATGTGATATGTTGTTTGTGACATTTTGATGTTGTTCATTTTCTTTAGAATCTTCGTTTTCTTTTTCTTGGTTATGATTAGTTAAGACTAATTGATTATTTTTGAAAGTAGTATTTTTAATATCGTATCTATTCGAAGGATATTTAGTTGGAATTTTCATACCGTGTGCCTTCATTAATAATTCTGACAATGATATGAATGACAGTGATACCCGTTTTGATTGCAATAGTTTTTTTAATACTAGAAAATTTTCGTATTCATTATTAGTGTCATCATTTCGTCCTGTTGTTGATGATGATGAGGATGTAGATGACGAATGTATATTTGAAGTTGAAAAATATGATTTTTGTTGCATTCCAAAATTAATGTTTAAATTTAAAAGATTGTTAGTTTTTGGATTAAGTAGTTTATCATTAAATAATGTAGGAAAACGTGGTGGTGGATTCTGAAGTTTTATAAATTTTTTTCGTCGATACCTGTACATGTTATTCAATAATGATATTGATTTTCGAATATTCTGTGGAAGACGGTAACAGATTTTAAATAAATTAACAGAACAGATGATAAAATACATATATTTTTGTTTTTATACTTACGAAGAGATTCTGTTGAAATGGATAAAAATTTCTGAGAAATTTTTTCATAATTAAAACGGGAAATTTAATGTTTACATGTAAATTTTCAAAATAAATAAATAAATTATTATGGATTAATTTTTATCATGGTACACCAATTTTATGATACAAAAAATGTACCCACACGTGTATAAATTAATTTTTATAGAGAACATTATTATAAAAATTTTCATTTTATTTGACAGTCAGTAAATCCAGTCTAACGTTGCTAAGTTTTCAAAATTTAACCCGAAATTTATGTTTGAATGTAACTTCCACCAAAAATTATAACGGTTAACGGTTTACTGCAAAAATTACGACGTTAATCTACTACAATTTCTTATATTTTTTCGCTTTAAAATTTAAATATTCTTTCATTCTACGGCGATTTGTTATCTGCTGAATCATGACTCATGGTAATTTTTATGATTTCTCAGCTTGCACAAGCGTAGTAAAAATTAAGAAATGTCAAAATTCATTCAAACACCAATTAGAATATTGAAATAGTAGTAGAAGCCGTATACATGATGTATGTAATTTTTACGTTTTATCTTTTGTTCTGTAGTTTCTGTTTCAGTTTTAGTACATTCGTAATAATAATTGTCTTCTCTTTCTAAACGCCATTACTACTTTGCTTCTTATCATCCTTATCTGATATTGCATCGTTTTGTTTTGTACACTTTTCCTTATCACAATTCACAATTATTTTCATTATTCAATTGCCTTGTCATTCCATATTTTGTTAAATGCCAGCCAAAAATTTACAAATAGTAGTAGAGTAGAGCAAGCAGACGCAGATCGCAGAGAGTTCTGTACGAATTATGAAAATGTGTTGTGCTCGTGTAACGTGTACTATTGACTATTGAGTTGATTGTTGTTGTTGCCTGTCGTTGATAAGCATAAATGGAAACGCAAACGAAATGAAAATATGGAATTCATAGCAGTAGATGTGCAAATTTAAAATAGGGGGCTAGTTTTGTTTGAATCATTTTCAAAAAATAAAATTAATGGAACAACAATTTTTGTTCTTAAAAGTATAAAAGTATATTGCGAAATTTTAAATTTGGTGAATTGAGGTGAGTATTTATTAATTTATACCTTTGATAAATTGTTTCTAATTCTATGTTATGTCGTTGTCGCTGAATTTTTATTGAACTGAAAAGAACTGAAATTCTGTGTGGGTGGATCTGGATAGCATCAAGTGCTGCTAATCCCATTTCTTTCTTTGTATAATAAAATGAAATTATAAATGTCCCGAAATACTGAATTACATGTTCTATTCCATGCCATATGGACGACGATGATAAATGTATGTGGTGTTGATCATGATGTACAGAATAAGTATGTATAATATTATTTTGTACATCGTGGTGTTGGTTGTTGGTGTTGATCATGATTCATCAAAATCTACACCACTGGTGCGGATGTGGATGGATGAATCATGATTATGATGGTTCTACTTTTCTTAAGTAGAGTAAGTACATACTTTTTGTAGTACATTATATTACATTGCATAGGTACTTGGTTTTTCACTGTACTGTACTTATGCATTTAGGTACTTGTATCGTCTTCTTTTTCTTGCTGTCATTCGTTTTTCTCTCTATTTCTAATGTACTATAAACATAAACTACTATATTTTTTTGAATTTTTTTGAAATTTTGAATTTCTTGTTTTCATTATTTTACATATTTATCACATTTTAATACAAAATTAATGAAAAAAAAAGCAAATTGAAAATATACAGCGGAAAATAAGAACAGAAACAGAAGAAGCAATTATTTGCCGAGTTGCATTGCAATGTAAAAGAAAATGCATGCAATTATTATTTATTAGCAGCAGCCAGCAGCATATTGTAAGTGCACTTTGTAATTGTAATTGTAATTGTAGTTTGCACATGTACATATTTTGTACTTTTTGTCATGCTTTTTATATTATGTATGTATTGAATTGATGTATGCTCTCCTCTCTGCCTCTCTAATTTTGTTTTGTTATTGTTATTCAATTCTTTACATCTTCTACTTCTACACTCTACTCTACAGTTTTTGGTAAATGAAAATTCATATGGAAAATTTAACACAACGAGGGAAACAACAAAAGCAAGGAAACTAGGCAAATGCAAAAGCAAAGCGTAAGCGAGCGAAGCAACTAAAACACTGTGACAAATAATTAACGGTAGGTCGGTAAGCTACTAAGCAGAAGTACTTGTACAGTACTTTATAAAACAAAATTATAAAATGTGATGTGTTGTGTGTGTTACTGTACGTATATAAAAATAAAAAAAAAATAAAAATTTCTTAAAAAAGTCTAATAGATATATGGATAAATAATTACATAAAAGTGTAGTGTGTACATAAATTTTATTTAATTAAAAAAAAAATCAATTAGAAATAAATAAAAAAAAAAAATAGAAAAAAGGATATAGAAAAAAACAATGTGGCATTACTATAAAATTAACATAAATGCAGGCAAAAAATAAAATTACTAGAAAAAAAAAAATACAATTAAAGGCTAATAAAATTATTACGTCTGAAATATGTTTGTATTTATACACATAAATATGTACGTGTACTATGTACATAGCTGTGTATTATTTAATTAAAATTTAAATATTGAAAATAATTCATATATATGCTATTATACGGTTGAAAAAAATATATTATATATCGTAACGTAACAATTGTGAATTTTGTTTGCCTGAATGCCATTCAGTGCCAGTGGCTATCATCATCATTATTCCTTATAAAACCTAAAGTAAGTACCTACCTACGTACATACATAACATAATGTACATTAAATACATGATACATAACTACATACTTCACATACAAAAAATTAAAAAGAACAGTACAATGACAGAGTGTGTTATTAATTACAAAAGTCAGCAATTAATTTCAAAATTCAAAGAGAAAAAATTAAATTAAATTTTTAATTTTAAAGTCTAATAAAAAAATACATTAAATTTCCTTTTTTTTATATTATATATGTATATACCTACTTTTCTTTAGTTGCATATTTTGTTAAAGTTGCTTCATTTAATAATTGATTTAATTTAGAAAGTTTGTAGTTCATTGAAAAGGGGAAAAATTCATGTGCTCTACTGTACTTATTTTTCAAAAAAAAAATAAAATAAAAAAAATAAGTTTTTCACATTCTTTTATTATATTTCATTTTCAAAAAATTCTGATGAATGCATGAATGTAAAGAAAAATAATGTGCCGGAAATGTGCTATCAAAAAGACAAAATTGCATTCAATCATAGTTTTTTATGATTTTTTTTTTTGGTTTCTACATACATATGTATATATGTAAATAAAATACATATACATGTACGTATGTATATAAAAGGTAATTTAAGTATTTTTGCTTTAGTTTGTTTAGGGAATAAAAAACTGATAACTACTTAAATGTAGGTATTCTGTGAATAGCAATTAAAGAGGAAAATGTACGTATATCTTAATACGACTGCAAGTAGCAAGAAGTACCTAATCTTTTTTATAACACCATTATTGGTACAAAACATTACATATATGTACCTAACATAATATCTAATAACGTAATGTACTTTTTATTAAATGATCAAACATTAGAATAAATTAAAATTCAAAATTTTATATAACATACAGATAAAAATACATATGAGGTTTTATTATTGTTGTTGAAGTTTGTTTCGTTTTAAAAAAATAGGTATAGATATGTACAGTCTCAGATTTTCTTATTGCATAGTAATGTATTATTTTTTTCCAATAAGATATGATTTTATTTTTGTTTTGTTAAAGTGAAAAGTAAGCAAAACAGTAAATCATCATCTTCATCATAATCATCAAGAGTTATAACAGCAAACAGAGCAATTTATTGTATATCTGATCTTGCTATCTACTTTACTATCTGTCTGAATCTGTAGCTGTACTGTATATAAAAAAAAATATAACTACATACCTACTCGTATAAAAATATAAATGTACTTAGATAGATGTACATTACATACCTACTACATATTATAGTGGTAATATCGTGTGAGTGAGTGACTTCTCTGACTTGGTTCTTTATCTACCTGAACACTCAACAATGAACATTTATAATACTTGCTTATACTATATACACATATATGTAAATGGAAAAGAAGAAAAGAAGCCATTGAACCTGTACTCTACATTATAATATAGTATAGTATCTACATAAAATGTGAATTTGTATATACTTATTTATATACATTATTATTATATGTATGTAGTATACCTACATGTGTATAAATAACATTAGCAACAGAATTAAAAGATACAAAATGTATAACAATCTGTAAAGTCTAAATAAATATTTCGTATACTGTATGCTAGTATTATATATGATATATGTATAGGAATAGGAATCATACTTACCTATATACGAGTACATATCTATATGATGATGACGATGAGTAACTAAATCCACACACAGTTATACCTATGTACATATTTTTCCCATCTGTTAGTTTTAATTTTCTAACTTTTTTTCTTGTTTTTCTTGCATTTTGCTGCCTTTAAAAAGAAAAATTAAAAATATTTTATATCTACTACGAGTACCTACATATATGTATATGTATGTATGTACATTAAAAAAATAATAATTTTATTTTGTTGTGCATATTATAATAATTTTAGTATTAAATTAAAGAAAATAAAACTAATAATAACCACAATTTTGTGGTCATCATGCACTCATATCATCGTCTTCCTTCGTCATCGTCATCATCATCATCATCAACGATCAACCTCATAGTCATCACCACACCATACCATATCACCGCATTACCACCACCTTCTTCTTTTTTTTTTCACCAAATATTATTGTCAGTTCTGTAAAGATACTATATAGTATGTTACATTGATACTACACTGTACTATCTATCTACATACATAAGAAGCATAGCATTGTACATTTATATATGCATATATGTATATGAATATGGATTGTATCGATTTTTCAAAAAAATGATAACAAAAACAAAGTAAAATGAAACTAACGTAGTACATTAAATGTACATAGGTACATTCTACATTCATTTCATTATTTATTCGTATGTACGTATAATATGAATATGAATATATGTACATATAAACATGAATGATTGTGTATTTTATTAAATTTATTTACATATATATGTATTCATACATACCTGTGCATATGTATATACATGATTGCATCTTTTACCTTTCCCGATATTATTTTGAATTTCCCGTTTTTCCTTCCGTTTTTTTTTTTTTTTTTTCATATTATATAGCTACATATGTATGTAGTTTCCTTGCATTGTAAAGCTAAAATTTTTTATACTTTTAAATGTTTTTGTTTTCTTTGTTTTTGGCTAACAAACAGACAGACAGATGATATTAATTATAATGTATGTATTAGCACAAACAATAAACATATGTATGTACATGCATGTTTATTGTTTCTGGTATTAGTACCTACCTTCATACATGCTTATGTATGCAAATACAAAAATGTTTAGAACGAACTTTAATATATGTACGTATAAAACAATTAATATTCTTTTCTTTTTTTTTAGTTTGGTTTTAGTGCTATTAAAACCTTATTATTTTTCTTTAAATCGATATTACACGGACATTTATAATATTATACATATATGTACATGCATATATGTGTATTTCATTGTCAGATGGCTTATAGAGTTTTAAAAACATTGCATAGGTGCATACATATTCTTCATATGCAATATACGAGTATTTACTAAATATAAAACCATACATATATATGTATATAAAAGTGCATACAACCATATGATAATCGAAAAAGTTATTATTGTATAAATGTTTGTATATTATATGGATCTGATAGGTATTAATGTTATTATTATTATTATTTTTATTATTACAAAAACTAACCTAGGTAGCAGCTACTAAAAATGTACTATAAACATGATATGTAATATCTACGTATAAAAGTGTAGGACAGATTGTTGTTTATAAAAATAGTAAATGTTTAACAAAATAAAAAAAAGAAATGAAAATGTAAATAAATATGAATATAAATAAGTATATTCACGAAAACACAATACTATATGTACATATGCATACGACAAACACTCTATAAGTATTTTACGTATACGTAGATAGAATAATAAATAAGGAAACAGAATTATTTGTAGAACGCTAGTACTACATAAATATGGTCTGCTTAATGTACTAGTACTTGTATCTTATACATGCATACATTATATACATACGAGGTGATACGAGTCTAATATCATTCATATAAAAACTTAGATACAAGTATGTACATCTTGTATGTAATGTACCTATATATACATTATAAATAAAAATTTTTAAAACACATGATTAAAAAAGTACTACCGTACTACTATAACAGAAAGGCACACATGTACATATGTACATACTTGAATGAATTGTACCTATATTATTTGTATTCATATATAAAACACCTAATAAAAGTAATACGTTAAAAAAAATAACAAAATGCATCATAGTCATAGATAAAATACTCGTAAGTAAATAAAGTGCATTGCATTATATAGATATGTATATACATAGATTAATAAAACGTTTAAAGTGCGGTGTATTTAAGATATTTTTATACTGTATGTATGAGAAAGAATAAGTACCTATAAGAAAATAAAATAAAAACTTTTAAATAAAAAATTGTGAATTACAACAAAGTAGCTACATATGTATATACAGTACTCGTGTACTATAGTACTATATATCCATAGTATGAATATCTAATATATATTGTATACATATTTATACATATAAAGAAAAATACCTATATAGCTAAAGGGAATGGAGCACGTCTGACCGGAGACTTAATATGTATAAAAAATAATTTTCCATTTTTCTTCTTTTTTTTCATAATAAATACAAAAAGTGGATCTCAGATTTTTCAAAAAAAAAAAAGTAGTTGAATATTTATTTATTATAAACAAAACGAACCACTATATCAGATCTTCCTCATCGTCATCATCTTCATCATCATCGCCACCATCACAATCAGAATTATTATAAGGAATTCATTTTATTTTTATGCACGTTACATTACATATACTCGTACATCCATACCATACGTACATATGTATATATTGTATATTCGTTTATACGAGTATTTGTTGTTTTAATTTCTTTTAAGTGTTATATTGTTGTTCTAAATATCTGGTGCATACAATTTTCTTTTATTTTATTTTTTTTTTTAAAAAAAAGAAAAATACAAAAAAAAAAAATTAAGAAAATTTTTATTTCTGTATATGTATATATAGTCTGTGTACAGGGTGTTTATATCATGTACTTACACATTTGTATATGTGTGTGTATGTACATGCGATTTATAGTTTATAAAAAAGCATAATATATTAATATTCTCGAAGAAAAAGAGGGCACAAATTTATTGTTTAAGGAAATTGATTAATGATGGCTGTGAAAAATGAATATAACATTATTATGTATGTATGTATATATGTATATAATTCACTATTTAATATAAAAAACGAATTATTTCTATATATGTACATATAAAAGAATTAATTTAATCATTATTTTCACTCGCATATTGTATGTACTAATGGATTTTAATTTAATAATACTCATATTCATGTATACCTATATTACACCTAATGATTATACACATGCACATACATTTGTGTGTATACATCATACTATATTTAAATACTTTATTGATTTTATTAGAAAATTTTTCGGTTTTAGCTAAATTCAATTTATAATTTCAAATGTTCAAATCGCTTAGTGTATAATATAATATGTACTAGTTTTGTACCCAATTTATTATTCAGGAAATTATTTATGTACGAGTATATAATACGATAATACTTATAATACAAAAAATAATTGTTTCCTTTTGAAAATCGATCAAATATTTTGTATAGCTATTTATGTATCTGTCTTATATATAAGTATACTTAATTCACACTTCGGAAAATACAGTAGATATTGTGATTATACGAACACAAATTTATTTATATTTATTTATTTATTTTTTTAAATAAATTTTTTGTTGTGTAATATGTTTTTACAAAAGCTGTCAATCAAATAAATTGCATAAAAATTGTCAATCGTACAAGTTATATGTGTATGTACGTATATTATTTAAATAGATTGAAAAAATTTAAAATACAGTACATGACCAAAGAATTATGATGACCGTTACATATATTTTTTAACAGATTTTTAGAAAAATATGCTGAAAGTTTGAATTATCTATTCTACTACACAATATGATTTAGAGAGAAGTTATTGGATATCGAATGCATTTATTTTAATAATTTTAAATTTGATTTTTTGGTAATAGATGCTTTCGATTTGGCAATTTTAACTACTTGCGAATACCAAAATGTATCTAGGATAAATATTGTTAAAACGAACGACACAAAAATTATATGTAATTACTTGCATCTACTAGCAGCTACTTGAAAAATTTTCCATGAGTAGCTGCGAGTAGATGGTTTAGCACAGACATTTACCTTTTCTACTCGCAAGTACTTGAAATTGCCAAATCGAAAACACCTAATTTCTATTACTTTTTTTTTTTTTCAAATATACATGTGTATAGACATACAATGTATATAGTATATATTAAGTGCACGCGGATACTCAGTCCATTATGGCACCGCCGATCAGTAATTTTATGTCAGATATATCATCCAGTTTATCATCAGTAATCAGTTACTGGTGTACATTGCTGATGGGAAATTAATGATCGACTTTGGCAAGAGTAGTGCGCTGGCTGGGGTTCGAACCGTGATCTCAAGATCACAAGACCGACACCCAACCATCGAGTTATTCTAGCCCCTTTTTCTATTACATAATAATAAGATATTGTCTTGACGTTGACATTTTCAATTTGAATTATATATAATTGAGTAAAAATTGAATATCTAAGTGGTTATATTCTTTTTTTTTTAGACATGTACTGTATCTATATTATGTACAAAATGTAAATGATAATAAAGTGCAAATTTTTTATCATAAGTAAACATATACATACATACCGTATATTGTATCTATACAATTTATTTATTTTTTATACGAAATAATCCGGTTCGATACGATCTTCTTAAACAATCAGTTGTACTGTTATGTTATATTGGTTACATACTGAAAATGTTTACACATATGATAATGCATATTTACATTAAAATAAGAATACAAACAAAAACAAAATAGGTAGGTATTGTAAAGACAAATTTAAATTTTCGTTGATTTAATTTAATTTTAAAATTCATTTTGTGGCTGTTATTGTGTTGTAAAAATAAACGTAATAAGTGTATGTATTCTCGTACTCGTATATGCGACTATTTATTTATATAAAAATTTAACAAGGTATCAAATACGATGTACAAAATACTACAGAATACAGTATGTCAGAGAAGGAAAATGTCCAATATCTTTTCTTGAATAAATTTTAAGTAAATTTTATTTACTGAATTCTTTATAATTTAATGTGATAGTTACGTATACGATTCTGTTATATATTTTTTTTTCTTGTATAAAATTTAATAATAAACAAAAAAATACACGATAATTTTTCTGATTATATATACTAGCTGTACATTTACCTCAAATTTTGCAACACATATATTAAAATAAAATATAGAGATACGGGTGGAGATATACGGTATATCATTTAAAGTTTGAAATATTTTTGCATAATGTACCTACCTACATTTATGTAAAATGTACGAGTATGATGTGTAAATATACAATTTAAATACATACTATGTAAGTGTGTAAGTACATGCCTATATTATAGTATGTATGTAATTTATAAACATCGATGCATTTTTTATAATGGATCAAAAGTTCAAAAATCATTTTAAAATTAATTCGGTTGGAACAATCATATACCTATTTATACTTTACTTACGTATGTAAGTAGAATATATTTATTTAAATTTTTTAAATGTTAAACATGCAAACAGAAAAATATATTACACGGACATATAGTACATAAATGCATGTACATGTATCGTTCGTCGTTATCTATTTTGTAAATAAATAAAATACAAAGAAATATGTACATAGTATATGACGAGTAAAAATTGTAGAAATGTTACTTGAATCATTATTATTACTCAAACTCGAATAAAGGCAGATATGAATATAAGAATGAGTAACAGAAAACAAAAAATAAAAAAAAAATTAAAGAAAAGGAAAATTTTTGCACACTTTGTATGAATATTTACGTGTTTATAAATATCGATGTACATAAAGTGTACTCGTATGGTCGTATGATGTACACATATACAGGGCGTCCGGAGTTCGGGTCCACGTATTTTGCCAGTTGATAGGTCTTGCCGAGAAAAGAAAAAAATCGTATGGAAATGGAGGTTGGGGGGGGGGGTGGTGGTTGTGGTTTGCTAATATCAACGGGTGAGGATCTAGGGGGCTCAGAAGTTGTTTTTTGAGGTCAAGTGACTTGTTTCCTATTTGTGGTCATAACTCACGAAATCCTATGGGTTGGCCCATATATCAACTTACTTGGTGGACCCACAGTTACATTTTTTTCCATACCTCAAAAACCACAACAGATAATTGAATAAAATAAATTGCAAATGAAAGACAATCCATTGGGCAATATTTTAAGTAAAGAAAATAAAAAAAATAAGGCAAAATTTTGAGATATTTGACCTTGAACTCAAAATTTTGCATTTTTTTTCCATGAAAATTTGATTTTGATGTACCATATCTTTGGCATCACTAGATCGATCTGTACAATTCAAGTATCAAATTAAAGACTGATTGATTATCTCTCCAATGAATGAAAAACGACCAAGTATTTCGTGAGTTATGACCACAAATAGGAAACAAGTCACTTGACCTCAAAAAAAGCCTCTGAGCCCCGTAGATCCTCACCCGTTGAGATTAGAAACCCCATACGATTTTTTTCGTTTCTCAGCAAGACCTATCGACCAGCAAAATACCTGCACCCGAACTCCGGACACACTGTATTGTATACCTACCAAATTGTATTTATATAAATTTATCACATAGTACATAATAAGAATAAGTTACAATAATTTTTAATAATAAAAAAAAAAAATTTCATCATGTACCTATACCTACTTTTATATAAGTTAAGTATATAAATATATTTTTTCTATTGTTATCATTCGTATTTCAAAATTACGCATATTACATACAGTCGTATACATTTATTTTTTATATTATTATTATCATCATTCATCACATATCATTATTTAACTTGGTCAAATTCATTCATTATAAATAAATATGTTAAAAAATTTATTTTATTTTATTTTATTTTCATAAAATAAATGATCATCATATTATTATTTATATGCCTATTTATTTAGACATGTGTATAAGTATGTTTCGTGTGTATATAATATGCATCAGTTTCGTTATTGTATTTATAATTTGTACTCTTATAGATAATAATATTAAGTTTAGCCGTATATTAGAGCAACGTAGACCAATCAGCTCATTTTACTACACGACACAACATAGATTCACACACATATGCACATATTCTTTTTTTCAGTAAAGTAAGTAATAATTCTATATTATTTATAGAAAATTATAGTAATCGCATTCGCGTAACCCTTATATCATTATCTGCATACTGTATTTATTTATTTTCATTTCATTTTTTTTTCGTAAATATGAGTGTATACATTTTTATGCATGTAAAACAATCAAAATGAAAACAAAATAAAATAAAAATTTGTAGTAAAATATATATTTTTAAGCAAAATAATTCATAATTTACATCATTTGTATTTACATATGTACATACATATGTATGTACGAGTGTTATAAATGTACTTAAGAGTATGGTTTCGAGATATCTACTATTTTGTACACCAATTATCTCCGAAGTTACTCAACCGATTCACACAGATACTTCGATAGGAATTGTGGTGCTTAACGGAGCGTTTTGTTTTTAAAAAAAAATGTCCTTGTTTCCTTTTTACAGGGTGTCAACGTTGTCAACATTGCGATTTTCCGGCTTCCAAATGCACCTCGTACAGCAAACACTGATTGACCAATTTCTTCGAAATTTTGAATATAAGGTAGCCTTAAGGATATTGTGATGCTCAACCGGAGCACATTTTTGATTTTAGGTCCTGAAATTTAGTTATAGTTCTTAAAAAAGGAGAGGGTTTTTTTTGAAAAATCATTCAACTTTGACTTCTATTTTCGTACATTAAATCTTCATATATCTATATGATTTTGGTATCAAAATAAAATTTAGACTTTTCTGAAGAGTTTACAAAAAACAAAAGTATAAAATTCTTTGTTACATTTCCATTTTTATTAGCAAAATAAAATTATGTTCTTTGTCATCAAAATATTCAAAAATCCATTTTTATATAGCACCTAAAAGGTATGCAAAGTAATTTTTTAAAATTTTTGTACGTAAAATCGTTGTTGTCGTTTTCGAAATTTTTCAAAGTCGAAACCTACTCTTAATAGGTACTTGCAAAGAGTTTTAAGTTTTTAATCTGTTAATTTTTTCCTTGATTTTTAAAATACATTATATAGTTTATCTCTATGAAACAAAAAGTACATTAATGTAGATACAATATACAATGTAGCTATACATACGTATATAGTGTATGGTATGTATAGATATAATGTATTATTGCAACGTGAATAAATATAAAATTCACACATACGAATATATGCGAGTATGTACTTTTTTGTACTTTTATAAACATGGTTGGTGTATTGTATATACCGTATACCGTGTACTACATTTTTATTGCATTTGAATATTAAAAATTGAATGATGTATGATAATATAAATGATAACGTAATGACCACATCACATCAGTCACAGATAGATGAAATGACGATTGACTAACCTAATGTTAAAAATACAAATAAATAAATAAATAAAAAAAAAAAAAACAAAAAACATCAGAAAAACATAAAAATAAAAGAGAAAAAAAAAATAAATAAATGAAAATGCGGAAAAATATTTTTGCGAATGATTATATGTACATACACACTCCTACGTATATATGATCTGATGATGCCGTAGATGATGATGATGATTATGATTATTATGAAGTTTGTTTTATTGCAAAAATAAAAACTAAATATGTACATGTATAAAAATAAAAAACAAAGAAAATATTCAAAATGCAATTTTTAATTCAGTTCATTTCAGTTTTTTTGCTATCTGCCTACCTACCTATGTACATATGTATAAATGAAATGTTAGCCTAGCTACTGCTTTTATGAATTTACATAAAGTTATTTTTTCTTTCTTTTTTTTTTATACACATGCATAGGTATATGAGATTCTTATTTTTATTATGTTCTCATTGCATAAAATCTACATATACCTTATTTTATATATGTATTATATACTTTTGTACTTTTTTTTACAAAACGAAATATTTGAATATCCATCCATCTATCCATTCATTTATATATATGTATGTATCTGCATATTATTTTATACGCGAGTATTTATACATGTACATATTTCTATGTACGTAAATAAATAAAACAGAATTTATAAAACTTTAAAAGGCTGTAATACAAAGAAAAATAAAAATCCATATAATATACATACATATGTATGTACATGAATGCACTATATAATTTAAAGCTAAGGTACACATGTGCATTAATGCATTGCATATATAGTATGTATGTACATGTACGTAAAAATATATTTTTAAATAATTTTCATATCATCATAATATAGGTCATAATAATACTCTATCTATAGGGGGAATCATGGATGCATTAATAATTTATTAAAATGTATGTACTCGTATTTCATGTATGTATAGGTAAATCGTTGTAGGTAGATGAATTAATAAGTGTACATATACGTGAATGCACATATAAATAAGATTTGTCCTTTGCACATAATACATAAAGTAGAATACTTATGCATACATAATTATATCAATGTTCTTCTTTCTTCTTAGGTATTGGTATTTGCATACCTAAAATATTATAGTATATGTACCAGTAGCAGCAGCCAGCCAGCAGCATCTATACTTTAATTTTAGGGTAGAAAAAGAAAGGATATTTTATGTATTGTATACATATTTTTGTTTTTAGTCTTTTTAATTTTATTTTTTAGCAAATATTTTTTATTGTTATTATGTTCTGAAAATTTATAGAAAAATATGACAAATGTACATATACATACATGTATACTTATTTATATCCTTCATATTATTCCGTTTGTTCTTTTGTTTAAAATGTATAAATATGGCCAATATACGACTTACTAAATAATGTGTGTGTGCGTAATGAAGTTTATTATACGCATATCCCAGCAAACATTTGGGCAGTAGTACGAGGATGCAATTAAAGGGCAATAGTTTACAACGAGAAATGGGCAATAATAATTAGGCAATAGTTTGGGTTATATAGTATACGAGTAAGCGATATTCCCAGCAAACATTGAGATAAGAAAGCAATAGCGAAACATTATCGTAGTGGCAATTCTCGCCTATTGCCGCAATATGGATTTTCTAAGTTGACGCGCTTGGAAAAAAGTTGACGCGCACTCTAATTGCTTTGTAAGATTGCATTCTAATAGAAAAAGAATGAATATTAATAAGAAAGCAATATTAATGTTGCTTGTTCAATGTTTTATTATGTTGCGCTTTTATCGCTTACTCGTATATAACCCAAACAATTGCCTAATTATTGCCCATTTATCGTTGTAAACTATTGCCCTTTTATTGCATCCTCGTACTATTGCCCAAATGTTTGCTGGGTTTTATGTCTCATATGGTATCATTATAATTATATTATATATCTTTATAAGTTGTGACATTTTATTATTTATATTTCATATCTTAAAATTAATTTTATTTTATTTTATTATTTTTTTTGTTTTTAGACATTTGTGGAAATATTAATATGCGAATATTTGAATCAAATTATAACTACTTAATTAACTGAAATCATGTTTTCTGAATAATAGTAATAGATACATTATATATTTCTTAGAAATTTATTTATCTTTTTCAAATCAGATACAACATATGTACAATATACATAAATTACGTACTTATGTACGTATGCATGCTTCTATGTTTGGTATTTTTATTTTATTTAAATTTTTTTTTGTACTTTGATGTTTGATATCTGATATTATCATTTAAATTCATAGAATAAGATTGTTCAATCAATATTATGTATAGAAATAGTATATTCATACGTAAATACATAGATGTACATATGTACATGAATATTATATGCATAACCAAATATGTATAATGTACTCCGATGTCCAATGTACTCGTATGTATGTTTACCTGTGAAATAAATTTTTATTACTTTGTATCATTTTTATATGTATATTTATAAATAATTTACACTCGAATAATTTTATAATTTATTTATTTTTTATTTTTTTTTTTTGGTTTCGTTTAGTTCAAAGATTAGAGTATAGAGTAGATGATGGTTGGTAGAACAGGTTTATTATTTGTTAAAAAAAAAAAAAGTAGAAAATTTTTCAGCTGTCACATGAGTATGGATATTTTTGCATTAAAAAAAAGAATGAAAATAAAAAGCAACTGAATTGGACTGAAATTGATATCTTTCGCGTATATAAGTAATATACAAAATGCCATTGAACACTTACACACCGTATATATACACTGTAATGGATATGTCATATGTCCATAAATATCTTTGACTGTGACAGTGATTTTGTTGATTTTGTTGATTTTGTCATTTTATATTTGTATGCATAAAAAATAGTGTGTAATATCATATATATGTACTCTATAGATACACCTATAACTTATTCATTTTATTTGTATTTTTTTTTACTTTTCTTTAAGAATGCCTACTCAAATAACTTCGATCTTCGATACTAAAATGCAAACATTATTATGTAGGTATGTATATATTATATTATATTTAGGGGTTCATGTAAGTTTGTGTGTAAGTAAGATTGTATAATTGTAGGTATGATGTGAATAGGTGCAAACTGGATAGATTCAGAATTTGTGCAATTCAGTCAGTTTATAGTTATAGATTGTAGTTTTTCGCCCACGAATTATCATTTATTTGTGTATGCCAATATAAAAATTTTGCAATAGAACTGTAAGAAGAAATACTTGAATTTATACCCATTAATAATAATTGAATGCATTTTTTTTTTTCATTATTATTGAATAAAAAACTCCAGAACTTTTCATATTTTTTTCTTCATTATTATATAATCATATCGATTCACGGATTCACCTACAAAAGTTGATGTGGATACATTGTGATGTGCATTGCATTTGCTTGCTTTTTGGCAATGTTTTTGATATTGTAGACATTTTTTCTAAAAAAAAAAAAATCAATATTTTAATTCAATTTGATTGTATGGCATACAATTTTGAAATGTTTATGTATAAAGCAAAGTAATAAGAAAATTGCATATAAAATTATTCAAAAGAGTAAAAAGAGAATATATCTATGTTATGTATTTGTTTTTTTTTCTATAAAAATATTTTGCGTAATATGAGTAATTTGAAAACAAGTTTGTTTAGATAAATCAATTTTATGATTGTAACCTAAATTTTTCTCTTTCATAAATTCACTATTTTAAATGAAAATTGTTTTTCTTTTTTACTTGTGGACAGTTTTGTTTTTTAAATTGTGCGTACGTACATTATGGGTGAGTTTCAAAACGCCCCAAAAATGTGTTGTGATACGGCATCAAAACAGTCATGATGCAAAGTTTTAAAACAGCATTAATGCCTCGCATCGATATTACAGTTCTACAACATTGACGTTTTGAAATGAATTTGTTGCTTTGTTTTGACAACAAGAAAAATGGTTCACCTACTGCAGTACATAATTTTAAAATTTAATTAATTCATTCTCTGCACTAAATCAAAAAAGGTGAAACAATTTTTTAATAAAATTAAACAATATCAGGGTGGATATATTTTATAGCCATTTTCGAATGAGGAAAAACACCTTCAGTGTAAGTGCTCGTATAATATAATACTCTCCATTTTTTCGGAATTTGTCATTAATATTAAAACACTACACATTAAAAATTCAATTTATCATCATAAAAGTACAAAATTTTTGTTTAAAACAGACTGACCTTTGGGTTCCATATAATAAAATTCATATAAAAATAAATCATTGAAATGATGATATTGAGAAAACAAAATCTATTCAAATCTATTTTGCATCATAAAAATTCAGGATGTGTAGATTGCTTGACAGATGCGTATCAGATGCATTCACAATGAGTTTTGAAACAGTATAGATATTGTCATCTATTTAAGTGTTATAGTTTTGAAACTGTTGATTATACATCGAGACGGTATTTAAACGTTTTGAAACTCACCCTTTGTATTTATGTATACCTCACCTATGCCATCTTATGCACATGTTCATAAAAAATTTAATTATATTTTATAGAATTAAATTATCTGATGAAAAATTTTTTTATGGTCCTCCATCAATATCATTTCATTGTCACATATAATACTAGTTACTGTAAATACGAACTTAATGTACCTATTAGCCTATTACACATATAATGTGTAGACTGTATAGAGTGATGTAGTTTAAAATTTCGTGCAAAAATTTATTAATAATAAAAAGTAAACATGTCTTACATTTACATATATAACGTATATTATATATGTATTATGAATTACGTAGAAAAAAATTGTAAGTTTACATAATATATATTTTGGTAGCTACCTATATATGTATATGAACCAAAAAATACATTTATTGTATCATATAATATGATGTAAGATGTAAATATACGCACATGCATATTCGTATTTAAGTATTTATATATGTACATATACATGTGCGTTTGGATTAATTTTTATTTCCGTCTACGATTATAACATTTATAATATCTACGTTCTTTTTCGACAAAATATATCTACAAGTATTATTATATAAAATTTAATATTATACTTTGTTCATAAAGTTTATTCAGTACGGAGGCTTATGGGGATATATTTTCTCTATTCTAACTTGGTAAATTCGTATAAATGTGTTTCTGTTTAACACCTCTGAAAGTGTTGCCCCTTTAATTCAAATTTTCTATGTAAAATCGGATGAAATTTTTATAAGTGCTGCCGTTTTACCTTGATTTTCAAAATTAAATTGATTTTCAAAGTTATGCTCCTATCACAAATCCCAAAAATACTTGCCACCTTTTCATTCGACCTACCTACACTTTCATTTTCTTTATAAAATATATTAAATGTGGAGTAAATTTGCTTTTTTTTCTCCACACTTAATTTTTTTCTTTCTTCCACTGCACTCATTTAAAAAAAATCTGTATTATATACTTTAATTAATTTATTAAATTTTAATTTTTTTAACTATTTTTTTATCAGCAATCTTCACTTCACAAATCACAGCAAATATCAACTAAAGAACGAAAATAATCTCTATTTTCATGCAACAAAAAATGTAATGAAAAACTAACTGTTCTGCAACAGTAATACATTTACAACACAACGTAAAAGCAAAAATTTTTTTTCATGACATAAATATTTATTATAGAATATATATTTACTATACATATCTATTAATTAATAATAATATATAAATAAATTGCATCATAGAATATATGTAATATATAATTAATAATAATATACATATGACAAAAAGTCATATAAATGAAAATTTTTGATTTTCAAAAACGGCAATACTTAATTTGAGTATTATGACTACACGGCAGCACTAATTCATCATTCAATCTATTGTTCTTCCACATCTCGATTAGCCGAATCAAGCAACTTTTTCCTCATTAAGCGACAATCGTGTGCGCATATGAATTCCTTCGTCATACTTCGTTTTCTTCGCATATGAAAAATTTTTTTCCATTTATAGTTTTTGTTTGTGCAATCCAGTGAATATGATTGATGAATAATGGACGACAAGAAATAATAATCAGTCACCGTATGGTTGCGGTGATGGTAATATGAAATTTATGGGTGCTGTTGTTTTTTTCTCTTTTACAGCGTCTCATTATATATAAAATAGATGGGGGTATGAGTAATTTGATATATTCCTCTTAAAAGTAACGCTACTGAGCTCTTCCATAAGCCGTGTACTGAACGAATTTTATGAACAGAGTATAGTATATACATAAATGTATCTATACATCGTAAAATGTTATTTTATCATGCGATTATGATATCTAAATAATTTATTATACGTGATCTAAAAATATACATATAAAAATGAAAAATATAAACAAAAAAATTATAAAAAATAAAAAAAACAAATAAAAAAAAATTTAAATTCAATAAAATGACCTTGCCCCTACAATTTATTTTCTATGTCAAGTGATATAAAATGTTTTGTTTTTTTTGTTGTTTTTTGTTTTTACTTTTAAACAAGAATAAATTTATATATGTATGTATGTATGTAGATAATAGGAGGTATATGCGTAATATAAAAATAAAATTAAAAGATTATTATAAAGACCATATAAATGAATAAAACGTAAACATTAAATTGACAGAATATTAATATGATCTACACGCGAGTATAAAACTAAAAAAAAAAAAAATTAAGTAGTAAAAGAAAAAAAAAATGTGAGCACAAATTACATGAATGATCCAAAAATTTTACAGAGATTTACTTACAGCATCACTTCATGTATACGTGTTTATACATTCACTCCTCGAACGCACGAAATACAAGGCGAGGGTACTCACTTAACGTGTATAGTGAATGGCTCATAAACTGAGTAAAATTTGTAAATGTGTACATACATACTTGTATTTTACTAGGTTTATTTGGTTTATTTACGAGCCGTTTAACGCTTACTATAATAACCAAACCGTCTAGTATAATACTCTCTAATACCCTCAGCGTTTTTGTTTCACTAATAATTGTAAATTAATGTTTTTTTTTTTTTTTATTTTTGTTATATTAGTTAGGTGTCGATATTAATGTACAAATTGTCTGTATATAATATCTCTACAATTTATTTTATTTATTTATTTATTTTTTCACTTGCCTGTACGTATAAATTTTTCTTTTTTTTTTCAAATTATTATGTACACATATCAATTTAATCAGTTGATTATTTTCTATATTTTGCTCTTTTTTTGTTTTTATATTTATTTCAAAATATATTTATACCACTTACCAGTAGAGTAGTATAGTATACACATTATAAAATTATTATGTAATAAATGGTAATAATGTATAAACAATGTGTGTAGAAAATATGTACATAATCGAGACATATTATTACATAAATTAATATGGTAGGCACGGTATACACACCTCTACAATCGTATAGACATGGACGTGTGTAAATTACACATGTGTATTTAATTTGAAGATAAATACGTAGCGTTCTACATACTATACTCGTATATAAACATGTATGATCATCAGTTTAATTTTAGTATCTATTTATTATTGTATTTTAAAAATGTCTTATATGTCAGGTACATGTAAAAGTATTTTTATGTTTGAATACTACAGACAGATGTAACGTACACACGTATAGATATGTTGTTATACTTAATGTATCCTTCAAATTAAAAAATCTTTTATGAATTAAAAAATTTCATTCATTCATTTTATGTAATTTATATGAAAAAGGAAGGAGGATTTGTTTATAAATTTTTATAATGAAATAAATTTTGAAATAATATACCTACTCGTACTTTTGTAATTAGGTAATGTATGTAGGTACTACGCGTACTACCACGTACTACACATTATATGTAATTATGTATTTACTACCAATTAAAAATCTAAAGTAATGCGAACAAATTCAAGATCAATTTTCGTTTATTTTTAGTTTTAATTTTTTGTTGTTTTCGTTTTGAAATTGGAATCTATGAAAAATATTTTATTTAGATAGATATATATTTTGCTTATATTTTGCACAAAAATATACTTTATAAATTGCATGTATGTACATATGTACATATATGTATAAATCTTTAAATAACTTTTGTAAAATATTTGAAAATAAGAATTTTCGTTTTTAGAATAGTTTTTCGTTCTTCTTTTAGAATAGTTCTCTAAATTTAAATATATAATTTTTTTAAGTACTATTTGGATTTATGTATGTACATATCTTAGAAGTATGTACATAAGTATTCATTCATATAAATGAGAAGCATTATATATCAAAAGGCGACATGTCACAAATGTTTCACTTTACAGAAATGAACGAAAACCTACTATGTACTTTGATATGCTTGATATGTTTGCTAAATTATATTTGCAATTTAACATGAAAGTTAGACTGTTTTGAAACAAAATTTCAATTTAAATCAACAGAGCAGAGTGCATTTGATATATGTATCAAGCACAATTGCAATTCTGATCAAAATGGACATGTCGCTTTTGATATAATATTATACACATATACGAGTACATTTATGTATGTAATTGTAAAACAATTTCTATACATATTATACGATTATTATTTTTAGAATCATATAAGAGAAATTTAAAATTTTTTTCTATTTGTTTATTTGTTTGTTTGTTTTTTTGTTTTTTACTCATTTTCAATTGCAGAGATCGTAAAATTACTCATTATCTTTACATTTTCATATAATGTAATACATAAACACATAATATATGGCTAATTCAAAAATTGTCGTCATACAGTTTGAAGATAAAAAACGAATTATATAACTCGATAGCATACTCTTGATTATTCAAACTTTTTTGACGATTTCAAAGTAGAAGTCCTTGTGAATAATTACCAAAATTCTTTGGTCAAAAGTCTTTTAATTAAAAAATGATATAAAAAGAATAATGTCTGTTTGCGACATACTCGAAGAAATTAGAACAAATTGACATCTTGATAAAATATCTAAATTTCTTCAAAGTTTCAAAGCCGTTAAATTCAAATGATTTTTATTATAGTTAGTTCTATAAGTAATAGATTGACATTTCATTCAATAGTTTAGAAAAATTGTAATTTTATAGATTTTAAATTGAATTTACAAAACTGTTGATGACATACTGTAAAATGTTGGCGACATTACATCCTTCAAAATCAATATGAATTTTTATTACGAATTTTCGATTTTTCAAAACTATTTTAAGAAAAATTACAAAAAAAGAACGCCAAAAGAGAAAACGATGAATATTACTTTATAATTAAAATAAATATTTTGAAATATCTCTGTTTATTTTTCTCTTAGATTCGGAAAAAAATGAAATCTAAAAGATGACATATAAGGTTGACCTTTTATTAGAATTAGCCATAAATGTGTGTGTGCATATACAAACACTATATACATTTTTTTTCCACATATTATTTATCTAATTTTTTTTTTCTAAATTTTCAATATTTTTTCTTCTTTCTGTCTCTTATGTATACGAGTATATAATAATACCGATTTTTTAAATACATATATCTATATACTTATAATTAACAGTCAATATTTATTTAAGATAAAGTAATTATTTCTTTTTGTTATCGTCTATATATGTAGCTGTATATAGATATCATTATAAAGATAAATACTTAATTATAATTATCGTAGGTTTATGAATATGTGCTATTATATTACTTGCTTTGCTTGAAAATTAATAAGTGTTTGTTTAATGTGTAATTAGGTATGAATTTTATAAATATGATACATACATGCACGTGTATAATTATTATATTTTTATATACATACACGATACACAATTTATGCATAATATATGCAACACATTTTTTTTTTTTTTTAAGAATTTTATCTTAAATATTGTCCTTGTATATCTCCTCCTTTTGTATTAATTATTTTCTAATTACGTTTACGATATACATAAAAGTTAATTACATACAAATATGTACACATATGACATTTATGTATACATACAATTAAAATTAATATTTAACAATTTTATATCAACAATAAAATTATTGTTATTAAGTTTATATTCAAAATTTTTAAAAATGTAATTTGAATATGTTTAAATTATTGTTTAATTATGTGTATCGCCGGTTCCTTTTTAATAAAAAAATACTTATAGAATTATTATTGAATAATAATTATTATTGATAAAAAATGTCTTTGTGATTAATATTATTATTATTATTTATTATTATTATATTTAAATTTTTTTTTATGATTGAAAATGAATTGAATTTGATTCTTAATTTTTGCAAGTAATTCTCTTGTAAATGTGTCCTACCTACCTTTGTTTACTGTACTGTATTCGTAGGTACGTTACGTATACACGTACGTATACGTATGCGATAAATATACAGAACAAGATTATGTAGTTAGATTCATAATTAAAAAATCTATAGGTATACGGTACGGTATTGGTATACGAATTAATTCTCACGTATCGTATCCGTCCGTGTATGTATCAGGGATGATATGAGCTTATATGAAATTGTACTTTTTATTTTATAAAAAATGTACCATTTGTACCACGATGAATTTACTAAAAACATATATCTATAGCCCTATCTACACTACACGTAGCTTACTTTTTTATTTATTTATTTTTATTTTTATTATAGGGGAGGGCATGTTAACACATTCGCGGACACCTGTTTTTGGAAAGAGTTTCTTAGAACATCACTTAGATTATTTTTTTTTGTTTTTCAAGATATTGGGTTCAGAAAAGAGGGGAGTTCAGTATTTGACCCGAGTACAAACATTTTTTGGTAAATTTAGTTTTTTTTTTTTGACTGCTCTTCCCGTCATGTGCACAGCAAATCAATTTTGAATTTCCAAAGGGACATGACGTTATAATACGTCAACGGTTATATCCGTCATGTCCATGCATGCCTTTAAAATTCATCTGCCGTGGTCATGACGTTGATGCACGTCAACAAAATAAGTGTACTTTTAAAGTTTTAAAGATAAGCAATACATAAATAAAAAATTAATGAGGTTTATATTTTTTGGGGAAACTTCCGAATCGCTAGCTCGTGATATCGAAACAGGACATTTTCAGGACGATACTTTGGAATGTCCTCTTTAATGTGTCATATGTCCTTGTTGGCGGAAATTTGATATTTGGGAGAAAAGTACCGTTAAAAATTTTTTAAAAAATTCACTGTGTTTCACAAAAACCGTTATATTTATTTTTTCGAATAATCGAGGATAAGAAAAGATATTACATTTTAAAGACAATTTTTTCTTCTTTCTAACGAAATATATTTCGTCCCGAAATAATAAGTGGTTCCTGAGCTATAAGGACTCAAATTTAAAATTTCATGTTTTAAAAAAAACGATTTTCAAACTTCTTTTGATATTGATATATCTCCGAAAGTTGAAGGATAACATAGGTAAATTATGATGTCAAATGAAAGATAATTTTGTCCTCTATTGGAAACTATGGACAAATGTATGGGTTAAAAGCTTTTTGAGGTAGACGGAAAAATTGAATTCGATTTTATTTGAATCAGGATCCAATGTACCAAAATATCGTCCGTTGTACCTTTGTACTCTTTAGTCCCTAATTGTACCAAAAATGGTACAATTGTACGCTTCGTAACATCCCTGGTATGTATAAATGAAAATGAGTACACGCTATTGTAGGTGAGAGACACTTATTACCACATTAAATTTTTGATGAATTATATATATGTATATGTATTTAATTTATCACAAAATTAAAGAACAAATAAAATTTTATTTGATAGTTAGAAAAATGAATCATGATTTTTAAGTTTTTTTTCATACTCGAATACATTGTGTACTCGTATATTTCGTATATAGGTACATATATATAAGAATTTTAAGTATATTTACTTCTTTATTTTTCATTTTTTTTTTTTTACTTAAAATTTGTTGTTGCTGTGATGATGATTGTTGTTCTTGATTCAGTGGTTGGTATATACGATGAGATTTGAGCACGTATATAAGAAGAGAACTCGTACATACTCGTAAGTTTAATGATATGACACAACAAACACAAAGATATTATAATTATTATAACTTGTATGCGTACAAAAAAATAAGGAAGAAAAAATATGTGTATATATATGTATAAGTATACGAGCTAATTTACATATACAGCACATATATATGTACATACATAAATCCACACGTACAACTTTATTTTGTAAATATATTATATACTGTATATAAATTTAAAGAATGATAAAATATTTAGAGCAGAGTATTAATTAATGTACGGGTATTTGTGTGTGTAAAAAATTTATTCATCTTGACAAAAAAATATAAAAATAAAAATAATAAAACAATTCAGATTCGTATATCATATCATAGCACATAGGACGTTTTTAATATTTTCAAATATAAAAATTAGTTTGTATTTAGCATTCCAATAATAATGACGTACATTTTATTGTAATTTACATTATACGAGTAGGTATTTATAGGCAGCATAGTTCATTTTTTCATATTTGAAATTAATAAAAAAAATATTAATTATATACCTAACACTATATAAAGGAAATGTCATTTTGGTAATACTGTCGTTTATAATATTAATAATCATCATATAAATAGTGCATAAATATAATATAACATTGTACGATTGTACTATAGTTAGATATTTTATAAGGTGTAACAGATAAATGATAGAACGATAGAACCTCACCCAAAAAAAAAGAAAGAAAAATGAAAGAAGAGAAAATTCTAAAGAAAATCAATATAAAAAGAAATACAATGTGTGTTATTTAGTAAATTACATATATGAATGTATATTGTGACTCGAATGAGTAGATATATACATATACAATTTAGTGAAAAAAAAATTCTAGATATCATTATAATAGATAAACGAATAACATTTTACCTCAACCATCTAAATACTTAAATAGATACAAATTCGAATACACATTTACTTACATATGATTACGGTTGATGGTATGTACATATATGTGATGTGATGAATATTCAAATAGTATAGTATTTTTATTATTATAAACAATGAAACATTTTAATATCTTTCTATATATATATTTACTAGTACTTTTATATAGAATATAAGTTCCGGTCGGTCGGTGAAATGTTTTGTTTGTTTTTTTGTTGCTTATTTTTTTTTGAAAAAACTTTAATTACTTAATAATTATATTAAATGCGGAAGTAGATACATTTATTTATACTGTATATATATATGTATATAATCGTACATTATGGTATACAAAGTATTTTAGTATTTATGATAGTATGCAAGTACAATTTTTATTTTATTTTTCATTTTGTTTTTTTTTTTTAAATTTTGATTTCAATTAACCTTTTTGTATATATAGTATATAGTACATACATAAATATGCAACTGTTTCTTTTTCTGATTATTTCTTTTGTTTGTTTCTTTTCTAGAAACATAATCCTAAATAGAATGGAAAAGTTGAAAAGAAATGAATTAAAAAGAGAAAAGAAAATGAATATAAAAATAAAAAAAAAATAATTTAAAATAAAACAAAGTCATATTAGATAGAAATGCGTTTAAATGCAGTTTGAAAATGTTCAAGAAATTCATGTATTCATATATATATATGTGTGCATATAAATGTGAATGTAAATGTATAAAAATATAATATACATATACAATCTAAGTATGTACGAGGGTAATTCAAAAAATTCCCGGAATAATTGCGTTACATATTAAGTAACTAGCAGGCCATAACAGTCAAGAAGTTTGGTTATATTTTGATTGTTTTGAAAACGTAACTGTTGTATATGAAAAAAAAGTAATTCATTTGTTTTTATTTAAAAGGATACAGATACTTGAAAAATTTGGTTTTTTTTTTTAAAACTTAGTGTAAAGCGTTGCTCGAAGAACACATTGAAAGACGTGCCGAACTTTCGTTTAGTTTTTGACTACATATGATTCAAATTCTGAAGACTTTTCGTACCGTATATACATATAGTGACTGGTGATGAAACTTGGTGGTTTATATGTAGAAAAATAAATCCATAAAAATCAACAAGTAATTGTATTAATTTCATTTTTCCGAGAATTTTTTGAATTACCCTCGTATATAGTCTAAAATAGTACTGTGTGTATATAGAGAAATTGCATATATATTTTACGTGTAATATAATTCTAAATAGATATCTACACGACTACGACATTGTGTGATTGTGCAGTGTAGATTATATATTTAAATTTATTTATTTGAATACTCTTTGTCATTTATCTCTCTTTTTTTTTAAATTTTTTCTCTTCTAAATAGGTATGTATATATAAAATTTTTACACATTTACATTCACTTTATATACAGTGCTGCATACGTAGGTATATAAATAATGATTTAATTATTTGACAAGCAGCAGCAAAAAAAAAAAAAACAAATTTTTTTTTGTTAATTTATTTACTTTATTTTAATTTCATTTATATATTGATTACTTTACTAAAATGTATGTAAATTATTTTTCAATTATTTTTTTTTTTTTACAGTGCCTCTGCATTGAATACATGTATATAAAACGAGTGTATATAATGATGACTATTGACTACCACATGATTTAATAAAAATGAACTCTGTACCATCATACATACAGCTATATGATGCAATGATCAACAAAATCTCATCTATATATATTATTGCTTATATAAATATATTTAAATGGGAATAGACAAAAATAAAAAAAAACAATAATGAAACAACTTGAATAATAAAAAAAAAATATAATGATACTTATTTATGTAGTATATATATTTATATATAAAAAGTAAAAAATAATAAATCAAAACAAAAATAAAAAATGATAACTTGAAAAAAAAAAATGAATGCATAATCTGCAAGTACACATGTTATATGTACATATATACACATTATGCAGTTAATTACAATAAAGCTAAAGTTAAAAGTGATGAAGTGTAAAGAAAAGGAGAACAGCAATTATTATTAAATGAGTATAAAAATTTTAATTGAATTTAATTTACAAAAAAAAATATAATAAAAAAAAATTATGTACAGAATACAGATAAAAAATAAAAATACAAGTGATGATGATGATGATGTATCCACATAAGGTGATAAAATAACACATAAATAAAAATATTTAAATAAAAAATAATAAAGAATATTTTGATAAAAAATATAAAAAAATAAAGAAATACATAAATCAGAAAGAGAGATAAAATAAAATATCAAATAATGAGTATGTAAAATTATACATACATACAAATGTACATAAAATAATATATACATATATACATTTAATTTACAATTTCAGTTTTGGTGACAAAATAAAATTCAAAAAATGAATACCCTTAATAAATAAAATTAAAATCAAATTAATCTAAAAATGAAATAATAATTTTTTTTTGTATATATTTATATGTAACAAAAAAGGATTTTGTGTTATTATGTACCTATAATAATAATTTCATACTTATACAAATAAAAATATATATAAAAACAAAAATAATAATGAATGAATCATTGAAAAATTAATTAAATTTATAAACAAATCTATTAAAATTGATCCACATTTAACTATTAAAAAAAATAATATGTATTATTAATTTTCATATATGATAATAAAATATGTAATATAAAATTTAATAATAATAAATAATAAGGAAATAATTTAATAAATTCTAATTGTTTTAAATATTTACAATAAATTGTATATGTGAAAAAAATTAATGACATTTAATTTTTTTTTTATATAATATATATGCATATAAATACGAGTATAAATAAAGTGTAAAATTTTTCATAATAAATTATATAAAATATAATAAATAAATTAATAATTGAAAATTGAAATTGAAATTAAATTGAAAGTGATAAAATAATAACAAGGCGTATATACGTATACTCCTTTTTTGCATCATAATTAAATTATAAATTATAATCATCATGAATTATTATTATTATTACTATTCAAAATGCAAATCAATTGTAATTCTTGATGAAGATACATTTACTTTTATGAATATATAGTACCTACAAGATAAAAATATTATTACAAAAAATATAATCAATTTATACAATCATAATTGAAATAAATTCAGTTATTGATAACAATCAAAAATCATTGCAAAAAAAAAAAAAACAAAAGAAATTTATTTTTTTCTAAAGCAAAAATTTCAAAAAAAAAATTACAAAATTTTTATCAATCATGGATCGTGAAAGTCTTAGTGAATGGGCTAAAGATAAACCATTGAGTATACTTCAATTGGATCCAGCTGATCGGGCTGTATTGAGGATAGCTGGTAAGTGAAAAATGAATACATATACGTTTTTATTTTTATTTTTCATATACATACCTACATATATATTTTCTTGTTTGAATTAAATATTTTATAATTTATTGGTTTTGATGAGAGATTTGTGATGTGGGTTAATTTTTAAAATCTGAAATTACATTTTATTCACAATTATTTTCAATATAGAGAATATTCTTGAATATAAGATTGAATTTTTAAATTAACAGTAAGATTTTTTATATATACTATATTTTTTGGATATAGAAAGCAAAAGATGAGAATTTACTTAAAAATAAATTTTAGGCAATGACTAAAAATTATTGTATAGGTACACATCAAAATCAAAAGGAAATGATAGATAGCAGGAATTAGAACTATTGTTGAAGTATTTATGTATAAGAGAATTTTTAATAATTAAAAAATTAAAATAGTTAAATTTAAGTTTTATGTCTTCGACACACAGAGGTTGAAATTAAGTAGATTTCATTTTAATTTCGAGTAGAAATTACGAAGGTGACACACAGCAACTTTGACAGTTTGTCTAATTTATCTGAACATAGCTACTTCTTCTATTAAATTTAACTGTCAATTATATTCAATTATTTCCTAATGAAAATTAAAAAAAAAACATTTTTTTTGTTTACAATTTGTTGGTAGATGTCTCCGTTCTACGTAAAGAGCGAAATATGAGTAGATTTTGAGCGATTATTACGTATTTTTTATGTAATTTCGCTGACTAGATTTCGGCTCAAATCCGTCGTTTTTTCCGGATTTTGAAGCTGAAATTAGCAAAATACTTAATTTCAACTTCTGTATGTTCACAATATTAAATTAAAATTTAATTAGAACTTGAAATGATCAATTTTATATGATGAAACTATATTAGTTAGTATAATGATTTCGCTTTGTCATATTAATATCATATGTACGTGTATAGATGTATGTATATTCAAACATTTTATACATGCGATAATTTAAAACAAATTAAATTTAAATTTATGAAAATAAGTAAAATATTTTTTGTATATACTTACTACCTAATTACTTTTATATTTTTTTCATGAATTATACTGTTTATATATATATTTTGATTTCCTTACATTGTACATACATATATGATGTATTTATTATTTTCATCTAATTATTAATATAAAAAAAATATATTTACTAACAAAATTATACTGAAATAATAAAAACAAAAAAAAATAATAATGAAAAACTTTATAATTCATGGTAAAAAAAAATTAAACATTTGCGTGAGAGTTTTAAATGAAGTTTTTAGTAACTTCTGTATTTTCTACAACTTTTGTATTACATATATGATACTTGTATATATAGTATATCTTCATATGCAGATATGTATAACTTCGAATTTTGGTTTAACATAAACATTTAGAATGTATGTAGATTTTTTTTTTATTGATGATTTCCTTGAAATTCTGTATTTAATAGATACATATTTTTTTAATTGGCTACTGTTTTAGCTATACTTTTAAGAATTGGTAGATTATTATTAATATTTTTTATAAAATTTCCGTTTCACTTCTTTTAATTTGTTTGGTTTTAGGTACATTATGTATATAAGTAATTATGTGTAAGTATACAAAATGAAAATGTGTGTCTATAAACATTCTCTGTTCCTTATTCAGAGCTACTTGTCGCCTAGTTATGATGTATAGTAGATTTTTATGAGTATTACGCCACGAATATTGACTTTAGATGATTCTGTTGATTTTGTTGATTTTGATCTTTTTTTTTTTGTTTTTAATATTTTATGCCTATGGTATTATGAGTGTCTTCTTTAATTTTTCTCTAAAAATACATATATGTATTGATAGATACGAATGTACATTATGTACATATTTGTTTGTTTATCTGTGTTTGTTTGTTTTGCAAATAAAATGGTTAATTTGTAAGATAAAACATATAATTATGTACTTAGTTGCTAACCTGAAAAAAATAATATGTATATTCATATTAAAATTAAACAAAAATTCTCAAATATACTTTAAAATAAACTATACATTAATTATTTCCGTTGATTGTATACCAATTTTATGAAGAGTATGTTTATATACTCGTACATACCTTCAAGTTATATGTACACAAATGTACATGAGAAAATGGTGAACAGTAAAAAATATCCAAATATGTATATATTTTTCATTATTTTAATTAAAAATTTTATTATTAATAATTTTTGTTTGTATTTATGTATATATAGAGTTGATGATTTTTGGTTCATTTTTGGTGGTTGGTTTTGTTTCACATTATAAAAATATCCGTAAATCGTATAATATCTGCATTAATAGTAATAAATTAATGTTCGTGTTTAAATGTAAATAAGAAAATTACATTTTAAATTTTATGACTGACTATACCTATATGATGTGTCTTAGGTAGGAATGAAGAAAAAATTAAGAAATAACATGACAAAAAAAAATGAATAAAAAATAATTATATTTTATACAAAATTTTTGTTTTATTTTTTTGTATGGCACTCATCATAAAATTTGCCATAAAGTCTATTGTATTTTTTTTTTATAGTACATATATGTACATATGTTACTCGTTGGTTAATAATTTGATTAAGAGCTATACATTTTATTTTGACCTTTTATATTACATACTTATATCTGTTTTTACACGAAAAATATCATGTATGTAGGTAGATAAAACATGCAACATGTTTCATATACATATTGCCACGACAAGTAAAGTTGATACATAAAGTGTATAAATAAAAATAAAAGGCAAATTAAATGACATATCAATTCAGAAAATAAGATATCTATAGATAGGTACACAGTGTAGTTACACAAGAAGTGATGCTCTTTTTCAAAATGAAATTAATTTCATTCTTTATAGCGTAACCACAATTCGGCTTCCAAATCGACAACGATTTTTTAGTTGTCAAACGCCTATGCACTACATAATCAAGTTGCCTAAAATTCAGCAGAAAATCGTTGTCGATTTTTCTGTCGGACGCTATGATTAAAACAATTTCTAATTTTGAAGCCAAACGCCGTGTAATGTCAATTTATATATTTTTTTTTTATCTTATTTTTTAATGGTTTTTAGTTGATGTGTTCTAAAAAAAAAAAAAAATAAAAAAATAATATAATAAAAAATAATTAAGAAAAATTATCTATTATCTACGCTGACGCTGAATTATGTGTGCACAAATGAATTTCGCTAGCACTAGTTCCTTGTCGATAAATTTTGGCAACTGAAAAATCGTTGTCGTTTTTCGTTGTCGATTTGGAAGCCGAATTGTGGTTATGCTATTTTAAATTTGAATTTTTGTTAATATTTTTTATTTATTTTTTGTTAAACAAATTTATATGAAATATTTGAGATGCTCTTATAAAAGATTTACACTTAAAAAGTTCATATGTGTACATATGTACTTAAATACAAGTGTGTGTATGTACACATTTTGTTCAAATATGTAATTTGAAATTTCAATATTTACCATAAATTTGACAAATTGAACGAAAAAAAATTCTGAAGAAAAAAAAAACAAAAAATCCCTAAAAATATGTTTTTTTCACAAGTTTAACGAAAAGTAATTCGAAAATGATTTGTTTATTTTTTCAATTGTATGTCTACATTTATTCGATTGGCACTGTTACTGTCATCTATTGATAATGATGATGATGATGATGACGATGATGACGATGATCATTTAATTGGAAATTATTGTTTTTTTTTTTGTCTTAGATAATTTTGCTTATATTATACGAGTATATTTGCATTGCATTAAAATTTATATTTAAAATTAAGGAGAAAAAAAAGACAAAAAAAAATAATTAATTTCTTATCATGAAATTAAATGAAATAACAAAAAACTTAATGACATTAAAACGAAAATGGTAATTAAAATCAATTTGAATTAAAAAAAAAAAATACACATGTATATATTTCCGTGCATTATAAATTACTAATACTCGTCAACTCGTGTATCTATGTATATATACTTGCATATACGATATATTTATACATGTATACGATTACATATTATGAAGAGACAAAAGTTTTAAATTGCCGGTATTTTTTTTTTGCTTTTGTTTTGATTTTATTTTTTTTTTGTTTTTAATTTTCTTTTTAAATGAATGTTTTTTTTGTACATTTTGTTGTTGTTGTAAATTTTAAATTTCTTAGTGAAAATGCATGACGATGAGGTTCAAGGTAACAATTTAAAAAATATAAGTATGACGATGATCTTCATATAGCTACATAATGTACTTGTAGTACTCGTCAGTACAATAATGTTTATTTAATGTTAATAACATGCATAATATACGGGCCGGGCATGTGTATTGTATAGGAGTATATGTACATATGTATGTACTCTTTTATGTAGGTATATATACATGTTTTGCATAATGATTAAATTATTATTATTATAATTTCATTACATTCACTGAGACCTGTGCTGAGAGATATTGGAAAAAAAGATTTACGATGAATATATGTACCTACAATGAATCAAAACATCAAAAATACTATGGGTACTAATACACTACAAAAATAATACATTAGTAATACTGGTAATACCAACACTATAAAAAATACAATAAACTATAGATAGATATAAGTTGAATTTGTAGGTTAGGTACAAACATACATGAAACATTTATACGAATATTTGTGATTTTTTAGAATGTATTTCACATGTAAAATATTTCATTTCATATGAAATAATCATTTCGTCATACTTATATACACTATGAATTCATATACAATGAGCATACATATATCTACATACTTGATAAATGTAATTAAATTAAATAATTTTAGGGTATAGCTATCTGAAAAGTTAAATAATATATGTATATGAATTATGAGTACAATGCTCGTAATATGTATTCGTATTATATGCATGCATATACTGTTATTGCATATTTATTTGCGATTAAATTACATTCGCATACTAATATACGAGTACGAGGAGTATATCTGTATCTGTATATACGAGTATTATGTAAATTTAGTAAATCGATAAATGATTTTTTAATAATAATATAAATGTGATATTTAACACTTTAACAAACAATATGATTTTTTGTTTTTCTTTCAATAACAATAATTATGATAAACTTTTGAATTTATTTATATTAGTATTTTTCTGTTTTTCATAAATCTATACTTGTAGTATATGTACATTACATATGAATGTATATCTGTATGTGCAACAGCAATGATAATCGAGTATCGCGGTCGTGTATTTCATTTAGATTAAGGTGAAAATAATGCTAAAATTTTTGTTCATTTGCCCCCCTGAACGTATTAGATTTTTTAATTTTTTTTTTAAAGTTTCTTTTTAGTTATTTTACGAGAGGTTTCATCATACTCATGATGTGGATACATATACATAACATTTACCTTATATAAGATCCATTACAGATGTTTGTGCTAATACTTTCATTTCATTTTCAAATGTATGAATAATAGGGTAATTCCGGATGCGGGTGTTAATTAATGAAAAATACACAAAGAAAATTATACAAAATTAATGAACTGATAGACTATTTTATATGATGTGTATTTATTTTGAGGAAGTTGTAGTGTGTACATATTATCCTTTCGGAGAAGAAAAACAATGTAATATACACAAAATATATCAAGCGTGCATAAAAGAAGTTTTAAAGTACTCTCGTATACCTACAGAGTAGTTTGTAGAAGAAAATTGTTGATATTTGATGACATTAATTTTTTTTTATGCCACACATGTACGTTTGTGTGTATTACATAAATTAGCACTTGAGGCATTTCCTTTTATACCCAGTGATGTACACTATTTGTTGGAAATACAATACAAGTACACGTGTACGAGCATATTTTTGAATGAATATAGGTCGATTGATAATTTTTATGTTTGTAAAATTTCTGTTATATAAAGGATAAAAATGTCCATGCTTTTTTTTTATTCTCATTATTGATTTTTTATGTGAATTAATTTAAATATTCTTGCAATATACTAGGTGCTTTCGATTTGGCAATTTCAAGTACTTGCGAGTACTAAAATGTGTCTAGGATAAATTGTTAAAACGAACGACACAAGAATTTATTCGTAACTACTTGCTTGCATATCTACTTGAAGAATTTTTCATGAATATAGCTGCGAGTATAGATGGTTTAGCACAGACATTTCTAGCTCATATATACCTTTTCTACTGCGTAAGCGTAATTACTTGAAATTGCCAAATCGAAAGCACCTACTATTTTGTATATTAAAAACAAAATGAAAACTAGTACAATATGCAGGATGTATAGTGCTACAACAGTACCCTGTTTTAAATTTGTTTTTACATTACTTACATATTCCACGTAATAAAATTAATATTCATGTCAAGAATTTTTGAAAGTTTTTATTTGTCTATTTTTAAAATATGTATACGTATGTATATTATATCTACTCGTTTAGACATTTTAGATTGTAAATTATAATTTAAAAAACAATTTTTTTTTTATTATAGACACGAGTGCGAGAGTATAGAGAACAATAATAAATGTCTATAAAAAATTAATTAATGTCAATTAAACATTAAACGTATGTATATATCGTAATATCGCAATATATCGTAACGTAACTGTTATGTATATATTTTGCTGTTGTTTTTGTTAATTCCTTTTGTGTTGTTCTTAAAAGAGTTGTTAAGAAAATTAATTTGAACTCTGCTGTATTTTCAAATTTAATGATAATAATTTATATATGTACATATATGAATAGGTATGATACGATATACCGTATAGGATCATAAGTACATATTTATATTCATTTTGTGTTTTATTTATATATAAGAATAAAATTTAAAAAATATGTATCCTATTACAAAATAAAATTTTCTTGATTAGTTTTTATTTATTAATAAAAATTTATATGAATTTAATCTACATATACATAAATATATACAAACATGCACGTTCACATATTTAATTGTAAATTTGATAAATAAAACCACAGACACAGACACAAAATAATGGTATGTTATTATAGAAATGACTAAAGGAAAATCAATAGAATAAAAAACATTAACACCTAAAATGATCTCGTAAATTTAATAGACTCATATAACAGAGTCACAATAGTTAACGTACATAATTTAATGTTTAATTGTACCTCTATTTGTGTATGTCATTATGTACTACGTATTACTAATTTTGATTTGTTGTTTTTTAATTAAATAATATAAAATTGTAATTTAAATTTTAACAATTAATTCATTTATACACACACGACTAAACGCTATAGATATGTGTACATATTTACATAATGATTGAATATTTTGGAAATTTTTTTGGTATGTAATAATAATGAGAAAAGGTGAGTTTCAAAACTCCTCAAAAATGTGTTGTGATACCGCATCAAAACAGTCATGATGCAAAGTTTTAAAACAGCATTAATGCCTCGCATCGATATTGCAGTTTTACAACATTGACGTTTTGAAATGAATTTGTTGCTTTGTTTTGACAACAAGAAAAATGGTTCACCTACTGCAGTACATAATTTTAAAATTTAATTAATTCATTCTCTACACTAAATCAAAAAAGGTGAAACAATTTTTTAATAAAACTAAACAATATCAGGATGACATATTTTATAGCCATTTTCGAATGAGGAAAAACACCTTCAGTGTAAGTGCTCGTATAAATCATTGAAATGATGATATTGAGAAAACAAAATCTATTCAAATCTATTTTGCATCATAAAAATTCAGGATGTGTAGATTGCTTGACAGATGCGTATCAGATGCATTCACAATGAGTTTTGAAACAGTATAGATATTGTCATCGATTTAAGTGTTATAGTTTTGAAACTGTTGATTATACATCGAGACGGTATTTAAACGTTTTGAAACTCACCCAAAATATTACAAAATATGTATATGTACATTATTTGTACATTTTATGTGGATGTTAGGTGTAAGTATATGAGTATGTACCTACATAAAAATTTATCGATGTTTAATGTTAATTTAATATTTCAATAAATACTTATGCACAAAGATACACATTGTATACCATAATACATGATAAAATTTCATATGAATTTTTTGAAGGATATTATTCATTAGTTTTTCTTTTTTTTGTCGTCTTGTATACATAGATCTTGCATACGTTACGTCTTGCACAATCACATAATTGTTTTGTTTACAAATTACAAATATATACATATATGTATATGAATATGTAAGCACGTATAGTATATTACCAAGTATTACATTGTAGTTGTGATATAATATTGATAAGAAAATTAAAAGTTTCTTGTACATATGTATATTTAAATACTTTATTTTTTATCTTTACTCAAAATGTATAATGAATGGGGTGTTAATCATCTATCTATATTATTAGAAAAGTATTTCTATGAACATTATGTACTTAATACATACATGTATATATATGCATATGTACATTAGTTTAAATTTAAAAAAAATATACATATATATAACAGAATTTATTTTTTAATTTTCTAATGTATACAAACATAAATTTGAAAATGATGTCACTCACCACTATAATGTTGCTGAATGATGACTGTATATAAATAAATAATATGTGATTGAGATATAATACACAGTATATTATAAGAAAGAATGTATGTAAAGTGGGTTAAAAGGTTCCGCCGTTCCGCATTTAGTATACTCGTCGTCGATTCTCATTATGGAAAAAAAAATACATATGTGATTGCATAAAAATTTTCTAAGAAATAAGAATTTCATGGGCGTCATAATCTACTGTATATATATACATAAAAATATATATAAATATTCATACATACATATATACCTAACCTAACTACTATAATATGTATGTAAAGTGTAATATGGATTTGCTTTAATATTCTCGCACTCTTATGTACATATATGTATATATTGATGAAATGTGAGTAACATAACTACATATACTATACGAATATTTACTTTGAATATTTTTCAAAATGAAATCAAATATTTAAAATATGTACCAATATTATGCATATATATGTACTCGTATAGGTATAATAGTTGTATGATGAATTATTAATTTTTGCTTTTATTACTATGTACATACCATACTACATATAAATGTACATAATGTACATTATATATTAATTTAATGACTATAATAATCGTCCGTCGTATGTGACATATTCGCATCATAGGTAATATCTTTTTTCAGTGATGATATGATAAATAAATATTTCGATTTAAATAATCAAAAAAAAAAAAAACAAGAAATAAGAAACATAATAAAAAAAATAATAAATTAATAATTTTTGAATTTGGACATTATACTGACTGCTGCGCTGCACATCTGTATTATATTTTATATAGTACATATATACGAATGTAGAATTTATGTAGATGTTATGATTGAAAAGACCATGAACTTTTCAAATAATTTTCAAAAGAAATTTACGAATTTAATAAAATGTTATTATATACAGAGATTTGCATATAATAATGTTGACGGGACGGTATTTAGATATATAGATGTACATTTTATCATTTTATGGACATCATGTGCATAATAAATATATATACATATATGTACATACGTATAATGTCAATTAGAAGGATTAAAATTTAGTTTATGGGATCACATATAAAAAATTGAAAAAAAAAATATAGGTACGTACGTATTTTGAGGTCTGTTGTATAACTATATAATAATAATAACAGACCAACAGACGATATAAATACTATTGACACACTGCAGAGATAAACCATGGTTATCTCAAATGGTTTATCGATAACCTGGTATGGGTGACACATTTAAAATGAAGTGAACTAGTTTATGTATTCATACGACACCTGTCGAGATAAATTCAAACACTAATTATTTTTCATCTAGTCAGCATGTTATTAGCTGAGATTTGGTTTGACAGTTTGTTTAAATATAATATAAAAACAACCGTTAACTTAATCGAGTTCTGGAAGTCGGTTATCGCAAAGATAAACTAGAAAACTTAGTTAACCATGGTTTATCTCTGCAGTGTGTCAATAGTTTTATACTATCGATAACCTGGTATGGGTGGCACATTTAAATTAAGGGGAACTAGTTTATGTATTCATACGACACCTGTCGAGATAAATTCAAACACTAATTCTTTTTCATCTAGTCAGCATGTTAGTTAAAATTCGCTTTGACAGTTATTGTTTAAATATAATATAAAAACAAAAAAAATAACACAAACGTCAAAGATAACTGAGTTCGAACTTGGTTAACAAAATAACTGAGTTCTAGAAACTCGGTTAACTTAACTGAGTTATGAAAGTCGGTTATGGCAAAGATAAACCAAAAAACTGAGATAACCATGGTTTATCTCTGCAGTGTGTCAATAGTATAAGGTAGCATTCGTAACCGGACCAGATATCAAATTATACAATGTATTCTCTACAGTTAATTCATACACCATATATACATGTGTTTGTGTTTTCTTTTTTTTTTTTCTAAGTAAAAATATAATATTATTTCGGTCTAAAGATACGTATATGATGTGATATGATACATATTCGGACTAAACAAAAAAAAAAAAATATTTCTGGTAAAATATTAAAATTTTGTTTTCAAATCACGGACTGGTTTATTTTATTTTCATTTTCATAATACATATATTCTTTTTTTTTTTTTCATATATTTTTTTTATCGTTGTTTTGTTTTTATGTTTGGTAAGCTCTTTCTCTAGAGAAAAATCCACCAGTCAGCCGCACCAGTATGTAGTATGTACATAAATGTACGCGAGTATGTACATATACATGTGTACATTTTATGATATATACGTTATGTTCATATATACAAAATTACGTAAGTTACTTAACTTGATTAATAAAAATTTTTTTTAGTTAGTTATAAGACAAAATACAGAATATTATAAAAATTAATAAAGAAGACTTAAAAAAAAATTAAAAATAAAAATAAATAACAAATTAAATAAAACTGGTTCAGCTTGAATAAAATTAGCGTAAAAGAATTTTTTGCAAGGCGCCGATATATTATTATAATTATTATGTAGGTATATTGAAACAAAACAAAATGAAGCAAAAATAAAAATAAAAATAAAGTGAAAAAATAAAAACTGAAAGATATTTAGTAGCTTTTATAGTACATATTTGAAAATTTTGTACACACATAAAATAACTGAAAAACAAAAAATGTAAAGTCATTATTATATGTATGATACATGGTACATGCATACAAAAAGTGATGTATTTACGAAAATCTAAATTAAAATTGAATTTTTTTCCCTTGTGTGCAATAAAAATTTTTATAATTTTTTTTTGATAAGTTATACCAAAAACTATAGAAGAATAATTGAGTGGATTAAGATATTAATATCACATTAACATCAGCAAAAAAGCTATAGCCACGAATGTTGGGATATGATCTTAAAGCTATTTTTTCGATTATAATCAATTTGGGACGTCTTATTATTCTTCTATAGTTTTTGGTTATACCAACATGAAAGTAATTTGATATAAATTCCTTTCATTGATTTGCAATGCAAACAGAATTATTATTTTGCTTTAATCGATTTTTTTTTTCACCAAAATTGTTAAAAAAGTTCACTCGTGCTTGAGTAAAATTAAAGTGAAATTTAAATCTGTATATCGATTCAGAACATTCTAGAATACTTTTTTTTTCTTCATTTTTTTAACATTTTACATTACAATTACATAGAAAATCTACAAAAATCAATAATTTATATAATTTGAATCCAAAATCTTTAAGTAACAATTTTTCTATCAAACTTTTTTTCTGCTGTTGATTAAATCAACATACTCCAGAGTCCAGACACAAGACAAAACATTACATATTTTATATAAATGTATCTTTTTTCAGAATCCTTTTCAAACTTTATATACCTACATAAAAAATGTATATATAATCTATTGCAAAAGTTTTTATGGTACAGTTTTCTATATTATGCCTACTATAATACACATAAGAGTATATTTTTGTTACCAAACTCAATAAAATTTTTCTTAACTTTTAATGTATTTCACCATACATTTATTTTATTTGTATTTGTATAATGTATACGAGTATGTATACATATCGATATGAAAGACGTGTCCTTATATACATTTATATTCTTAAATATTTAATATGAAAAATATTTCAAGGACTTTTAGATTCAATTAATCATACTACCACAGTATCACATCATACATGTACGAGTAAGTATATCACTTATGTATGTATTTATGTAAGATTGGATGAATAATAAGATTATGTGGAAATATTTTTTTTCCTTGTTGTGCAAATATCTAGGGTACATATATATAGAAGAAGGTATCTTTATATATTATACGTAGTCATCTATAAAAAGAAAGTGAAAAATTCTCACGTAAATTTCAGACATTAGTATATACATATACGAGTAAGTATATAATACATATTTGTTTATTTTTGTTTGGATGTGCATTTTCGAAATAAATAAATGGACAAATCCCTTTTAGCTTTCAGCAATAATAATATAAAAAAGGAATAAAATCAAAAAACAAAAGGAAATAAATAAAAATTAGTTGGCTTCTTAAGTAAATAATATCTACACCTACATATACGAGTATACCTATATGCGTATATGCAATAATACTTAATATAAAAACGAAACAAGTGTGTGTATAAGTGTACGTATCCGTATATATAAAAATATTGAAAAAGTACACATTTATTTTTCTGTTTATTTTACTTGAAGAGGCTTTTGTCTAGACACACCAAGGGATTTCAAGTTGAATTTTGTGTTCATATTTTCTCATATGCGTATGTAAGTAGGTACAATTACATACTCGTATACAGTGTATATTATTGGTTGCACTTACAAAAATTTAAATTTTTTTTTTCTTCTATTTCATAATCTCTGTTACAATACAAAAATATCTAATATGATTTAAAGAAAATGTTGCTAACAGAATATCATAATAATTTCAAATATAAATCTACACATATGTATTACTACTTTATGTATATATGTAGTTAAATGCAAGGAATTCATAAAGGAAATTTCAATTGATTTTATATTGAGTTAAAATTGTATCAAATGTACTCATAAGTATAATTATTCCATTAATAAAAAAAAAAACTAACACTTGAATATACTTGTATTGTATTTCATATAATGTGTGTTGTGTGTGTATATATACGAGAGCATAATTTTACAAAAATGTCTAAATTTTTGTATAACCAAATCAAAGAGATATTTATTTTTTGTTTAAAAAAAAATATTTTTGTTTTATTTTTATAAACTATACTCATATAAATCATGTCATTAAACTGATATATGAGAAATGAACACATGCTGAGCTTTAATAAACAATTCAGTGCGGTAGTTTGTTTTTATTATGAATTCGGTAGAGCATATAGAGTACACAGACACAGTCTATGGACAATAAATTGGAATCATATTTGAATAATTTTCTAGATTAATTTACTATTTCCAATAATTTAGGGTACGTTCTCATGAAGATGCATGCATCGTGATGCAAAGTCGATTTCGTTTCCACATCGTTCATTTTCGGTAGTAGTCGATAAATATTTTGCATCGTCTGTAAAGTTGTCGTTCGGATGCAGTCTCACTTCAACTTCTCAAACAGCTGACACAATACACAAATGTCAATCTGTTTATTTTATTTCAAATTGTGTATTCAAATCCAACTTCAAAAAAAAGTTTTAAATTCTTTACTCAATCAAAATTACGATTTTATTTTTATTTCAATTCCCTACTCACTAATATACTTTTTCACTGTAACCAAAAACTTAATAAAACACAAAATATATACAAAAAAAAAACAGCTGATATTTTGACAGATACAAACTGGATGCATCTTCAATTAGGAACATTTCGTTATTATAAATTTGCATCTCAATCGTGTAAATGAGATAGCATGTGAAGAAAAGAGTATATGTATTCCATCAGTCAGAATTTTGCATCGCGATGCATGCATCTCATGAGAATGCGATGCGACCTTAGTTTCAATCCAATGATCAATTTCAATGTCAAGATTGATTTTTGAATTGAATATTTAAAGTTCATCGATATAAGAAAGAATGACTCGAGTCCAATCAGATTGATGGTTTTTCAAATATTTTTTTAAAAAATTTGAAGAAAAATTTTGAAATTATGTCCTGTTTTATTGGACATGGACTGTATTCACATCATAAAGTATAGTACGTAATGTGATGTGTTACATTTGTATATATGAATAATTGCAGATGATTGCATTGATTAATTAGTTTTACTTGGTTTTTGATCTTATTTGAAAATTTACAGTTTTATAAAGCAAGAAATAATAATAACGAACGTATGTGTGTGTGTGAATGTGGAATGGTTTTTATCTATATGGACACATGTACTTGAGTAATTGATTAATTGCATTTGCATTTATATTATTTGTCACGTTTTTATTTTGATTTTAAATTTCTTGCTTTTCATATCATGTATGAGTAAGTATACACATAAGGCTAATTGCATATTTCATCAGTTAGTTAGAAATAATATTCCTTGAAAATAAAAGGTCAATATCTTTAATTATATACGAGTTATGCCAGTACATTATTGTCATATCATGCTTTAAATTCCCGCATATTATACGTTACGTACTAGTATATACATACGAGTATATGATCAAGAATAATTCATTATTTAGCATATATGTATTTTATCTGTCTAAAATTTGAAAATAAAACATGATGAAATATTAAACGGAAAAAATATATAAATGAAAAACCTGGCCATAAATTGGGTGAACAACTTTTATTTGTATTACAATTTAGGAAGAGCTATTTAATGAGTAGTAGCACTGCGTATAGAGTGTACATATATCTGCTGTGCAGACTGAAATAACTATTACTAACTACCAAATCTATGTTTACCTCGTAACCTTTTAAATCTATACATGAACATGTATAGCTTCTTTTATAAATAAGAACAACAATACAATTGAAGTTTACTTCAAGTTGTATGCGCACATTTTGTACACATTTGTACATAATATCTAAAATATTTTAGTCTCTTAATTACAAAAATAATTAATCATTTTTTTAAATTATCTGTTTTACTTTACTTATATTTTTCCTGTATTTGATTCATTAAACAGTAGCTCATTTCAGTTTGAGTTATCTTATAAAATTTTTACAAATTTTATATTGAAAAATATCTGTTGTTGAATGGATACGAGATATGTAATTATAATTTGATATGTTTATAATTATATAAATCTAGGTATATCAATCTATAGATATACGAGATAATATTTCAACTATATCATAAATATTGTATCTTATATTTTTACAAATTTATTTATCTTTGGATTAGACCTCATTGATATCGATTTCATTGTTATTGGCTGCTGCTGCTACTTGAGATCACTTCTGCAACATATAATTTATTAAATTATGTACCTAAACATATCTGTATGCTATAAACATAAAAAAGAAATCGATAAATTTTGTTCTCGGTGAATGGTGATATAAAATTTTTCTTAAAGTGGTTAAAATTACAACTATTACATTCAAAAAATGACCTTATTCTAAGAATATACATATATATTTTCTTTTCTTTTCTTATGCTTTTTGGATTTACTGTAAAATTTTTATATATAACATGCATACTTATGCACACGAATCCATGAAAAAATCATATAAAAAATATAAGAAGAAAATATCATTATTTTTCTTATGTTCTACAAATATTTGAATACTTTTCTCATTTTTATTAATATTCATTCCATGTATACCATATACTTAAGTATATGTATTTTCAATATTAAATTATGATTCTCTGTTATATAAATAATGTTAAAATATCTTCCACAATCGTCGCGTCAATATGTCTGTCTGTATATAGATGATTTTATGTATCCATATAAACATTAAAATATTAAATTATAAAATAAGCAATAACAAAAAAATCAACTTAAGAAAATAAAAATCTACAATAAGAATAATGGTATCTATATACATTCTTCTACACATACTCGTATGTAGGTACGTAAATATATGAATGTGCATATGAATATTGAAGGAGATGATTATATACATGTTATCACATCACTATATAAAGATGTAAAATGCATTTGATACATATATATGTAGATGTCAGTATATACTATGTTCATGTGTGTAACTCGGAAAATATATGTATTTTACAACTTTTTTTTTTTTCATTTCATAATAAAAAATTTTTTATTTTAAATATGTATGTTATTCATGCAATTAGAATTTGTTAATTACATTCATATCTTTAAATGAATCTTTGCCCTAACAATGATAATTTATGTAGTCATACATGTAATGTGCGTATACACGTATGTACATACATATATTATGGTACATATAACATGATATTTTTGTGTAGATATATGTACATTACACAAGATATAAAGAACATGATATAACAGTATTCATTCATTACATATGTATATATTTTTTTATGTTTTATTTCTGATCTGAAATATGTGTACAAACAAACATAATATGTAGGTATTTATCTATCTGCATGGAGTGTGCGTATGTAACTCTTCTATATATGTATATATTTTTATGTATGCATTTATATAAATGCAATCAAAAATCATAATATTACATATTCATTTCTATATAACATCGTTTTCTAGATGATATTTCATCGTAAATTTTGTGTAAAAGATACACTAGACCAATATTTATGCATTGATGTAGATATTACACATATCCGCGAAAAAAATAAAAATATAAAAATATCATAAACAGCTATACACATAAATTTGAATATGATTGTGTTGCATCTACATAAAAGAAAAATGAAATAAAAATAAAACAAAATATACAGTATATAAAAATAAAAACCAAAGAATTAATAACAAAAATTCATTTTAAACATGTTTATAGTTCTCTTTTTCTCATTAAAAAAATATATAAATATGTAATAGAGTATGTATCTAAGAGAAGATATACATATATGTAATAAGAAAAATCAAAAAAGAATAATTATGAATCTATATATACGAGTACATTAACATACATTTCTAGTTAATCTGTATTATATAGTATATTTCATATTTATGATACGAGTCATTACTATTACATGGTGTAATTTGACTTCTTTGAAAAATTTTCACATGTCATACATATGCACTATATATAGATTTAAATATGCTCATATGCTTTATTATTGTCTATAATGTTGTCAAATGTTTGTACGTACATACGTATGAATGTTTATAAAATTCATGTAAATTTATATACTCCTCGTACATACACTCATTTATGATATAACGAACAAACAAATATTTATGTATCCATGCTTTGTTTATATTATGAACAGAGGATTCCATTTAAATTTGGAAAGTATTTTTTTTTTTTAAATAAAATACAATTCTTTGAAAATTCATAATAAAAATTTCGAAGGTTCCAATTCGATTTCCGTTACCATTTCTGTTGTTGCCATTTTGTAAAAAAAATGAAATAAAATTTAAAATAATTTTTTCATTTAGCAATTTATTAATAATGTACGTTCTACACTATGCAAGTGCACTCTATTAGCAGTGCGGTCATACGCTACGCTACGCTGGTATAGTATATATTTTAGACATTATACAAGTACATCCGTATTCTCATTCGTAATAAAAAGTTGATTTTCCTCCTTCACTATATTACAAATGAACATGAATGAGAAACAAGAAAAATTTTCATTTTACATTTTAATACTCGTTCTACCCTATACGAATTCACTCTACCACCAGTGCGGTTACTGTAGTTTGACTATAGTCTGGTGTCTGTTTGGTGCGCTACACTAGTAGCATTTTACACATCATGTACCCGTATTTTCATTCTTAATAAAAAGTTGATTTTCTTCCTTCACTATATTACGAATGAGGATGCATGAGAATGAGAAACCCCGAAAAATTTTTATTTTACATTTTACATATTTGTATTTCGCGTACATGTATCCAAATAATTTTGTGATTAACTATAAAATGTACATAGAGGATAGAGATGATAAAGATAGAGACCGGTGATTTAGCTTTCCAATAACAATGACTGGAACTTTTGGAATGAATTTTTTCTCAATTATTAAATTACACAAACACAAATATTACGTACATTTTGATGTGTATAGTACAGTATATGTTTATCGTTAATGTATTTGTATTTGTTTATTGATCTATACACAATTGCATATATGGTGCACGTATAAGTATGTGTAATGTAAATTTTAGAATTTTTGTATAGAAAATATATGATAATATATGAATAAAATCTACATGTTTATGATCCAAACTTTATATTATTTTGAGTAGATTAAAAATGTAATATTGCATTATATCATAAATCAAATGATATGTAAATGGGTACTATAAAAATTGCAATTTATCTCGTGTATACATAGTTAGTTTTATAGAACCTACATACTATTTACAAACAATTTTGACTTTTTTTGTTTTTTACAATTTATTGCAAATCGATTTTAAATTGTACAAAGGTCAAAGTTATATCGTTAGAATTTTATTACATTCACGCATGTTATTTTATTGATAATACAAACAAACAAAAATATTAATTTAAAAGTACATACATATGCACATTGCATATATTGAAGATAAAATAAAAACATAAAATTTTTATTCGACACTACTACAACACTCAGAAATAGTTTATGTCTTTAGCAGCATTGATGTATGGATTTTTCTTTAGAAGCTTTTAAATTTTTTTAATCAAATTGCTCTGCAATACTGTAGATACTGTATTGTATAACTTATGCTTTTTCTCAACATGCAAGAGGAAAATCTAAAATTTAAATTTGAGAACGTGTATAGTTTTTCTTCACAACATTTCCATATACTCGTATTATCAGTTTTATATATTTTCACTTAAACTACTTACGATTACGATTACGATTTATATACAAACATAAAGTTGTTTATTATTATAATTAAGTGAGAGCCACTCAAAATTTAATTAATATCAGAGTGAGTGCAGTGCATGCATGCCCTACGTGTTGTATATTTTCAATTTATTTTAATATATGTTTTCACTCAGTTGATTACGTAGGTATGTGTTTTGTGTATCTGTGTATTTTGTGATCATTTGTTTAGTAGATGTTTTATTGAAAATTAAAAAATTATACATCTACATATGAAGAAGAGAAAATATATATTTGTATTTATCATATGTGTGTACATAAATTTATGTGTCTGTTTTTATTTAACACAAATACAAATATAATTTTCTACAATAGCTTTTCTGATTTACATATAAATTGAATTAAAAAATTTTCAAGAAACTTATACATATATGTATGTACATACGAGTATATTTTTCTTTATGATTTTCTTTTATCGTAAAAAGCTACATAATATGCCAAGTAGTATTGGTATACATAAAAAAGTTCATTATATATTTGTATTAACAATTCAAAATAATATGTATAAATAATGTATGTATTTTATCTATATTTTTCATATGTGATCATATTCATAATTTTTTTACAAAATACATAGACACTATTTTTACTCGTACATTAAAAATCACACATACATTTCATACTAATAAATTTTTGTTGTAACAAAAATTATTGTATGGCATGGCATACCAACATTTGTGTATGTTTTTGGTTGATTGAGGCTTGATGAATGTTGAGGTTGATTCAACATTTCAATCATATGATTGTGGGGAGTACATAGTGTTAAAAAAAATAATTTATGTAGGTATTGTAGGTACTAGCTATATGTACTTAAGAAAATTTTTAAGATTTCATGCCACCACATATTAAGTAAAGTTATAATGTTATAAAGTTATAAATGTGAATATAATTTTTTAATGGTTTTTTTCTGGTGGATATAAGAAGACGTTAACTTCTTATATTGGTCAGCAAAACTTGAAACTTTTTAAAAACTTTTGAAAATTTATATTAATGTGAAAATAATTTCGTTTTTTTTATTTTTTTAAATCTACAATATAATGTCAAATGTTGAATCGTATACCTATAAGTACCTATAGTTGCGGTTATTTGATGTGTTTTTAACGAAAAAATTTTTATTATTATTCATTTGGCAGTACTAAAACTAAAAGTTATTAAAATAAAATACACCTCTACTTTAGTGTTATAGTCACAATTACATTTACAATAATAAAAAAAAATTATCTTTAACAAGTATAATACATGTATGTTTGAATAACGTGCATACATATGTGTGGTTATTTAGTTATTATTTTATCTAGAGAATAAAAAAATTCCAAAACATCAAAACAAAAATAAAGATAAAATACCTAAATGAAATGAATTAAAAAAAAAAACAAAAATAAATAAAACGAACGAACAAACCAACAGAAATTATGTGAATGTGAACAAGTTAGTTAGTTTAGTTATTCAAAAACAAAATAGAAAAAAAAGAACAACTAAAGTTTTTATATATTTTTATTTTATTTTTATTTTCTTTAACATACTATAGGTAAATTTCGTGTGATAATATGATGCACTTTTAGTTATTTATTGGACTTCGTGTCATACGTATACACATACGATGCATTCATTATTTTGTATGTTGTAGTTTGAGGTAGTATAGAGTGTTATTTGTTTTTCTCATAATTATAAAAACAATTTAAAATGAAAATGAATAAAAAAAATATATATAAATAAAATTATAAAAATTAATAGAAGAAGAAGACGGGGGAAAAAAAAAATTCGTAATTAAATTTTTTTTCTGGTGTATATTTTAGAATTTTTATCAATTTTATTGTTGTTTTTTTTGTTGTTATCTATATAATGATAAATAAAAAAGACAAAAACAAACAAATTATAATAATTACGACAAGTATAAAAATTAAAAAAACATTTGAAAAGAGAAAAAAAACAAATGAAAAACAATTTGTTGCGTCGAAGTCGACATACAACAAGATTGTACATACATATGAGTAATGCATAGATAATTAAATGTTTATTATTTATCAAAATTTGTACTTGTATTATACATGAAAATGTTTAAATAAATATTGAAAAATGTGAATACTATTGTGTAACAATTTTATATTATATAAAATAAGTAAAATAAGTAAAATGGTAAAATGCATTAATATGACTCTGGAAAATCATTGAAATAAATCGAAAAATATAATGAAATTAAAATTGAACTAATATATAAATCGTTTTAGAGTTATGCACATATACATATACATACAAGAAAAATATAAAACATTAAAATAACAATATACATATAAATATAAGTACATACAATGTTGTGTATTATGTTTAAAAACAATGAAAATAATTCAGGAAATATAATTTTATTTTTTGTAGATACATTTTTTGATTATTTATTATTGTTACTATAGTGAATATATAAAAGAGAAAAACATGAGTGATATTTTCACAATTTTTTTTTTTGCTATAAAAAAAAATCATTGGAATGTTATAGCAAAAAAAGCATGCATGTATATACGATAAATTTACATATGAGACCCGGTCAATTTTTGGCAATTTTCCCATATTTATAAAAATAATAAAATTGGAATATAATTTTTTGTTTTTAAATATAGTATATATAATAAAAATAACAGAAATATTGTAAAATTATAGAAAATTTAATAATTTTTTTCGATAATTAATATAATATCATATATACTTACTCGTAGTCGTACCTATTTTAAACAAATGATTATACCTATACATATATTATACATAAGAGTTGTATGTATGTACATTATTTGGAATGTTTTGTTATCAAAATTCATGTATGTATTTAAATAAAAATATATCACACATTGAATGTATAGAATCAGGTGTAAATTAAATTAATTTGATGTTACATACATATATGTATGTATAGTAGTACCAATGTACGTGTATTCATATAATTCAATTACAATTAAATGAGTATACATACTACATACGAGTATATATCTACTCGTATATAAAACGATAACTAATTATTTTTATATAAAACATTTAGGGTGGTATTCACCAACATGGATATATCCGTCGGATATATTTTAGCCGTATACAATTTCAACTTATTCATCAATTTAGATAAAATTTGTTTTCGAACTTCGTTTTCGGGTCGAACATGTGTGTCTAACATGTCAACTGATTGTATTTTTATATTACAAAATGAAAAAAAAAGGTTCTGTGATGTGATGATTATATGCAAAGATGATAATACAGTATAACTACATTATCTTTATTTGTAATGTTGCTGTTAATAACAAGGTGATGTTCGAACGATATTTTTATAATACCACTCCGAGGTTGTCTTAAAAATATCCGAGTAATGTTTTATCCAGGTTGATGAGTACACTTTATCCCAGATAAAAGATAATCTATGATGGTGAATACCACCCTTAGTTTATCCAGGTTGATGAGTACACTTTATCCCAGATAAAAGATAATCTATGATGGTGAATACCACATACTCCAAAGGTGACAAAATTTATATGGATGCATACAATAAGTATATAACATTTAATTCGATATCTATACGTGCGCATTATGACGTCAGTTATTTACTAAACAATATACTTTGGGTTTTTTATACTTATATTTCTTCTAAACACTTTTTCTTTTTCGATTTTTTAAAGTGTGTCAAAAGTGAACTGATAATTATTATTATACTTATATGTATGCTTAAATGTATTATTTGTATTTATTTCATTTTCTCATTCTAACAAAATTTAGATAAAAATTTAAAAATTTTGAAAATATGTATGTAATGTAGGTAGGTACTTACATTTTGTATTTGAACAACTCAGAAAAAAAAACATGTAATCCATTCTCTTTTACTGCCGGTATGTTTGTATTACATTACCTATTTACAAAATTGATTGCGACAAAGGAAACAAAAATTGTAAAAATTAGAATTGTATTTTTTTTTTGTTAAAAAAAAAAACCCAAAAAATATAATATTTCTTAATGTCATGTGTTTAATTTTATATAATATGTTTAATGTATATTATGTTTTGTAAAATTTTATTTATTTTATTTCACTTTTTTTTCTCTTCAAATTTACTTTTTTTAAATTTTAATATTTTTGTAAGATTTCACTTGACCTTAAATAAATTAAATAATTATGAGTGTAAGTAAGACACTTGAATTTTTGTTTACTTAAAAATAAAATGATAGATAAATGGATATAAAGAAGATTTATGTACAAAAATGTATGTGTGTATCACAAAATTCATACTTATTAAATAGATACATTATATCATGAAAAAATAAAAGAGAAATATCTATAAATTGATATCTAATGTCTAATGTAAACTCGTATTAAAACTCTCTGCATAAAAATATACTCGTATATGTATATATGTTTGTATGTATAAATATGTAAAGGAAAATGAAAAGATATATGATAATTTAAAAATTTCGAAAAATATGTAAATAAATAAAACGATGATAATGATGATAATGATGATTAGTAATAATTTTATTGTAATCGTTATTTGTTCATAAATTATTGCAAAATATAAATAAATAAGCACATGGTAGATTAAAAAATAAAATACACCATATACATAATGGGATATATGAAATAAGTACAAAATATAAAGTTGGAAATTCTATTGAGGCTGAGGGTATTCACTTAATGTAGTAAAAAGCATTTAAAACTGATTAATGCCGCTTCTATAATACATTCAATGCAATCAATGACTTCAACTTCGACTTTGATCTAATGGATATGTGTTAGAACTTTTATATTCAATGCAGTAGACTTGACAGCTACTTTTAAATGGTAAGCATGCTGTGCAGTTGAAAGTCGAAGTCCAAGTTGAAGTCACTGCATTGAATGTAGAAGCGGCATAAACAGTGATGTATATATTTTACTATACTTTTTCCCAATGGAATCCAACATTGTTCCAATCAAAACCAACATTTGTTTCAAACCCTACCCTCTTCAATATTTTTTTTAATTTTCCTTTTTTTTTATAAAATACTACATTGTATTATGTAGATACATTCATATACTCATTCAATAGTCATTTAATTAATTTGAATTGAAATTTAACTGACTTTTTCACATACAGTACGAGTATATGGTATACATTGCAATTTTATATGAAAAGTGAAAGAGGAATTATTATGATTTCATATTTTTCAATTATTTATTCATTCAACTGTAATATGTACATATGTACATATATATAGGATTACATATATACAATAACTTTATTGATAATTTTTGTTGATTATTATCTTTTTTTTTTTTTTACTCATTTCTGTTGTTAAATTATTTTTTCTTAGTGAACTATATGTATATAAAAAAAAAAATTGCAATAAGAAACTTGTACGAGTCCACAATATATGATTATAACCAAACGTACGTATATGTTTGTTATGTTTAACAAAAGTATGATGAACTTTTATACGTAAATATACCATAGCAGCGATGATTTAAGATCAGTTTCTTTTCTTAGATTATAATGTTTCATAAATTCCTTTACAATACGAGTAAAGTAGGGATTTCATTATAATAATGAAGACAAGTGGTAACAAGTGTGTACACATATACATATATACATTTGTATATTTAGTATAAATGCATACATTATATTTTGTATAATAATAATATAATAAGGAAAATAAAATTATCTTGAAATCCATTTATGTATACAAATCTTAATTATCATTTTCATTTTAAAATACAAATCATGTATGCATAATAATATTAATAACTAAAAAAAAAAACCAAAAACAGTCATCTCATGACATCTACACATAATAAAAAAGAAGAAGAAAACGAGTATGTATGCAATCGTATGTAATAGATCTTTTTTTTCCTTCTTAAATTGGATTTTGAAAATTTTTCCGCTTTTCATATGATGATGATGATGATAGATGAGATGAATTAGTTAGAATTTTTAGTTTTTCTTATTTTTATGATAAAAAACAAACTATAATTTTCTTTAGACTATTTTCAGTGATTCTAAGATGGTTGTATGTAATGTTTAGGAATAAAAAAAAAAGAAAATTAAAAACAAGAAAAGCAAATTATTTTAAAAGGGAACGAATTCTTTTAATGGTATACATATGTATCTACAAATATGTATGTTTTTAGATATACAATACAATCGTACATAATATATGTTATGTCTATAGTGTCTATGGGACATTATACATTTGTTTATGGTTTTTACTAATCACTTTGCATACATAATACTTTGACAACCAACAACAAGAACAAACAAAAAAAAATAGAATAATAGAATGATTCTGATTTTGATTTGTCCTCGCCACATTGACTTTCTTTTTAAAGTCAAACTGATAGTTTTTACTTACATAATGTATACATATATGTATATAGATATACGTCAACTATATTCTAATTATTATTATTATTTTTTATTTTTCAAATGATTTTACACAAGAAAACCATATATATACTTGTCCATAAGAGTAATGTAACATATAGTAAGTTAATGCGTATGTATATATAATAATAGAGTACACATATGAACATGATATAATATAATATAATATTATAATGTATAGGTACTTATATGGATTAGGTTTTTCCTGTAAATGCTATTTGAATACATAATTATTTAGAATGAATATTTGATTCAGATTCATGTCAAAAAAAAAAAAAAGGAAAATTATTTTATTTTATTTTTTTTTATTTTTTTACATTTACAATTATAGTGTATGTACATGTTCGTATATACTTACATACAATAATTGTAGATAAATATAATGTACTGGAATCAACCATATATGTACTATGTACTCGTATGTATAAGAACACATATGAATATCACTGTTGTTTAGAATATTTTTGCATAATTTTTTGTATGTATTATGAAGATGAAGAACAGATAGATTGATATATTTATAAAAAAAAAAAATGAAATTAAATTCTTTTGTTGTCTTGTTGTCGACAACAAACAACATGAATTCATTCCAAGAAAATTAAATTAATATTCAGTATGCAAAAATTTTAATTCATATATACGTACATAGATAGATGTACGAGTATGTAAAGTATAAGTATAGCTAACTTATACTTTTAGTACATCTAATAAAGAAAGAAATATTGATAAGATACTTTTTATACTTGTTGTAGGTATACGATTATTATGTGTACGTTGAAGTTGAATACGTTCTAGATACATTATTATATAAAGGTACTGTACTGCGTACTTGAAAATAAAACTTATATACATATATCCTATAATATGTACTTATATTAATAAATGCATAAGAACATGTATATGCATATTTACATATACTATATTTATCACAATTCTAAAGTGTCATATTCTTCGATGTTATCGCAATATTGAATTTAAATAGATTGGTGCATACAATCATATATATGTATTTGTATGTACATGCATCTATTTAACTAATTCTGTATATGAAAATTATTGTCTGATAAAATGAATGAAATTTAAAAAAATTATTGACATTTAAATATTCATTAATGACGATCAAGTTTAGAATTTATAAAATTTATTATAATAGACGAGTAAATATGAAGATTTTATAATTATATATAGGTACGCGATAATATGTAAAATTAAAATTTTCTTGATTGAAAAAATTAGTATTAGTATGCACCTATATTCAAGTAAATGAGCGATGTTTATCGGATATTTATTGCCTTTTTTAAACTCAAACAGCAAACACATTGAACAAATAGAAGACAAATTCAATTCGATAAAAAAAATATATTTTCAAAAGTTTTTCAAATATTCAAGTTTTGATCCATTACTATTTTGTTTTTAACTTTCTTCTAATCTATATAATGCTTACAAGTATACGGATATACTATACACAATTTTGCATATTTTTCGTTCATAAAATTTATCTCTGATGTGTTCCAAAACTAAAGAAAGAAAAAAAAAACACAATTTCTTTCTTGAAATTTTTAAAAAAACATTTTACCGCATTTTATTAATTTAAAATGAAATCAAATTAATTTATGACGAGTCCTGATTAAAAATTCTAGTCACATTAAATAACGATCTTTGATCACATTATGAATATATACCAGATAATAATGAAATTATATTCAGTGAAGAATATAACTGTGTGCACACGATCGTTTACATCTATGAATTAAAAAAAAAAAAAACGAATGAAAAAAAACGAATGAAATTAAATATAAGTGACATGTATGCATACTGTTGAAAGCAGTGCCGATTTCAGCCTCTTAAACGCCCGGTGCACTTCTAAATTTTTTACCTCTAGATTGAAACTTTACTATTTTATTCATTTCCGTACTCACTACTCACCAAGTGCAGTAACTATCATAGTATACACAAGAAAATAAAAAGAGAAACTACAGTATTCGTATATCTTTCTACTTTTATTTTCACTTCTCTTTCTACTTCTCAAACACTTAAGAAGAGTGCAATTCTTCTTCAAATACGCCTCCTACAGTGTAGTACATAACTTAAACAAGAAGAGGAGAAGAGAAACTAGTATTCGCGTATCTTTTTACTTTATTTCTACTTCTCATATTAATAATAAAATTAATCAAGAAATGTAGTATACCTAATAATACACAAGAAAAGGAGAAGAGAAGAAGATATAAAAGTAGAAAGATACGCGAATAGTATAGTATCAAATTGAAACAAGATCCGTGTAAACAAGAAAAACCAATAAATGTTTTGACCTATATTTTCATTTGTAAACAAACGTGGTCATTGAACTATTGAATAGATACTTGAGTTGAGAAGTAAAAAAATTTATAAGTAGAAAGAAAAATCCTTTTTCCGCTTGTGCTCCCTATATTTAATGTAAAGTTTCAGTGAAATATTTCGATATATAAAAGAACCGGGTATGATTTGAAGAAAATTTTCATTTTTTATTTTTGTTTTTCGTTGAGTAAAAAATTAATAAAACACAAAGACAATAAAACAAAAAAATCATTGTCATAATAATAAAATTTAATGATCAATAAATAGCAATAAATATTAAATATGTTTTTAAAGCCAAAACATAGAGATAGTAAATGACAAATAAGAAAATTGAAAAAATCAACAGAAAATATTAGATATTTCTTAATTTATTGTATGAGGGCAAAATATAAATTTATTAGAAAAAGTGAAAAAAGTAGAGAGAAAAAATTTAAATGTTCACTAAAAATTTGTATATTCGTACGCTCGTACGTATATTGATTATACACATTATTGTGACCTTTTTAAATAAAATATATTGTTCACACGTGGCCATAAATACATACATATACATATGTATATGTTACTTCATTAGTATTCAAAAATTGACTTAAAAATAAAACAAAAAACCAAAACTAAATGAAAAATTTAAAACCAAAATTGAAAAAATTGTCAAAAGAAAGAAAAGTCAAGTGACATATAGGCAACGACCGCAAAGTAATATAAAAAAAAAAAACTACAACACAGATATTTACATATATTTACATATGTGGATATGTTAATAATATTATAATCATTAAAACTTGAGTGTACATTGAAAAAGGCCAAAAATTTCATGTAACTATGGTACATACGTACATAATGCACATATCTTTTTAAAGAAAAATTCGAAGGAATAAAAAGACAGACAAAACCAAAAAACAAGATACAAAATGTATCATATAAAAAATATAAATGAAAATAGATTTCGTTGTAAAAGAAATAGATTTATATACTCGTATGTTTGATTATTTTTTTTAAACCAGAAAAAAAAAAACAAAAAAACAAAACAAAGCAAAATTAGAAAAACATAACAAAAATAGAAAAAACGAAAATCATAAATAAATTAAATACATGTACTTTTCGATACTCATATGTTTTCATCGATAAAATATTACTTATACATAGGGACAAAAATAAAAGTTCAAAAAATACAAAAATATATTCATTTTTGTCGAACAAATCAAAATGACGGAAAAATCATCAATTATATACGTATGAGTAACAAATGTAACAAAATTTGTTCACTTTTTTAATGATTTGAAGCCAAATAATAAAATGAAAATTGTGTACATGTAGTATTTTCATACATTCGTCGTCCTATAGTGTGTAAAGCAATGTAAAAAGTAAAAATTAATGCATTTTTACATATTTCTTCAAATATTTTTTAATGTAACATACGTATACAAACACATACATGTATGTACAAGTGTTCAGTGTAACACAATTCTTATTCTTAGAACTTTTAAATTTACTAGTTTGTATAATATTTAAAAAAATTTCACATATAAATTGTGTATATTAATGAATGTTTAACAATTTTTCTTAAATTAAAACTCTGTTGTACTCGAATATGCACATGCACCAAGTGCAAGTACTATCCAAATAGTACTACCAGACTATACCACATTACAAGTATTTTACGACAAGTAAAATGTTATTTCTAATTTTAATTGAATACGAATGAGTATACATGAGAAACACGAACAATTTTCATTTTACACTGCTTGTGTTTGCTCTTGTTCTACATTATACGACTACACTCTATCAGCAGTGGGGTTATTGTAGTTTCACTAGTCTGGTGTCTGCTTGGTACACTACACTAGTAGTATTTTACCCATCATGTTATCGTATTTCCATTCGTAAGAAAAAGTTGATTTTCTTCCTTTAGTATATTACGAATGAGCATCCATTTTGAGAAATATGAAAAATTTTTTATTTACTTTTTACCATTTTTCTACACTATACGAATTCATTCTATCAGCAGTGGGGTTATTGTCGTTTGATTAGTCAGACTAGTGTTTGCTACGCTACGCTAGTTGATTTTCTTCCTTCAGTATATTACGAATGAGTATGCATGTAAAAAAACACCAAAAGTTTTCATTTTACATTTTATTCTCGTTCTTCACTATACGACTGCACTCTATCAGTAGTGGGGTAATTCTCATTTGTCTATATAGTCTTCTAGTCTTTGTACCTACATTACGCTAGTAGTATTTTCACATTATGTACTCTTATTTTCATTCTTAAGAGAAAGTTGACGAATGAGAAACAAAAAATTTTCATTTTACATTTTACACTTCTTACAGCCATTGTCAGTTGACTAGTCTAGTATCCAGTCCGTAGTGCGTAGTATATACGTAGTACACGCTCTAAGAAAAATATTATATTTTTGGATTTTAATTTACTTGCCATATGGTACCACTAATGTTTTGAAATTTTCTTGAATTTTATTTTACTTTTTTCGACCACTTTTTCTTTTTGATTTTTTCTTGAGAGTTGGTTGATATTTAGACTTCCGTGTGTCAATTAAAATAGAATAACTTCTAAAGTATATGATAGGTAGTATATAGAAATGAACATCATTACAATTTCATCATCATTATCATCATCGTCATTAGAATATTAAGAAAATTTCATATGATGTACGAGCACATGTAGCACGAGAGGTACACGGGAGTGCACGAGTATGCACGTACATGTTGTAGAAATTTCGTTACTTTTAAATTTAAATAGAGCGAAATTCTAATTTATCGCTAATTTTAACACATTTTGATCTAATTTCTTCTTGTAAAAAATGGATGGGTGCATTGATATAGTATATGCATATTTTTGTGCATACATATACATTATGTATACATAACCATATATAATACGATTTATGTATACAGATTTACTATTATATATGCATATTAATGTGACCTCGTATGACTGAACTGGAAAATATAATATAGGTATATTCGTCGTACATTAATAAATCTCTGTTGTATTTCACACATTCAAATTTATTGCATATTTTTGTATCATCAAAAATAACATATTATTTACTTCTTCTTATACACATATGTATTACTGTATATTAATATATACGGCGATATTATATTACATTAGACTTAAATACATCGCACTTCATATATAAAGAAAAATTTTATTTATGATTCTCTGCAGATTTATAGGTATACCTACTTTGAAAGATATGGATGAACGATGACTTTACCATTATATACTTACGTATGTGTACATATATATATATCCATATATAATATATAAATGTAAAGAAAATATATTTTCAAAGATTTTCAAATTTCTTCACATCATTAAGCATAAATATGTGCATTTTATAGGGAAAAATACCTAGAAAAAATAATAAATAAATGTTGGAGAAATCTGTAATATAATTTTATTTTGCATATGTTAGTCAGTTTGTAAATTAAAAGTAAATTTGAAAATTTTCCTTATAGTACATACATACGTATACGAGACTATATGTATGTACATTTATGTTGGTTTCTAAAAATAAGACATTCCTAAACGTTAGATGATTATGATTTTAATAATAATTATTGTGCATTATAAGAATTATCATTTGAATTAAGATCTGTATTAAATCAGAAATTTTATGCATACAAAAATAATATACAAAGATCACAAAGATCAGTAAATTGGTATGGAAAGAGAATAAAATTCGAATTGAAATTTCAAAATTTTCCATCTTGTATAAATAATTTTTAAAGGATAAAAATTGTATGTCTATGCATATTATGTATATAGGTGCGAAAATTATTCAAAATGTAATATGTGTAATTCTCAAAGTTTATTATTAAAATTTTGATTTTACTTTTATTTAAGAGTTAAATTGAAATTAAACTTTCATCTCTTTTGATTCATATTTTTTTTGTTCTCCAATTTCAATCCATCATCACTTCATATTTTTATTCTTTATCATTAACGTATGCATACATATTTACTCGTACATATTGCAAATTGTATACATATGGAAATATTATTTATTTATGTTTCTGCATATTTTCATATTTTTAGTCCTTATTTCATTATTTTCAATTTTTATTGAATGATTTAAAAACGAAAGTATACAGAAAATTGCCTATATTTACACAAAATGTTTTTTATTCTACATATATGTACATATGTTGATATAAGAAGTATAAAGATATCTTTTTCGATTACAGATTTTACAAAAATTCTTCAGAAAATTTATAAACAAATCATAACATACATATATGCAGTGTAGACTATAGTCTTGTCTGTGCAATCTATTTTAAATTTTATATTATTCAATTGAAAAAAAAAAATGAAAGAAAAAAAGAATAAAAAACATAACCTAAAATAGAAGTAATAAGAAGAAATAATAATAATTTTATAGTTTTTTCTAAAAGATGAAAAATATAATTTTTGTTCAAATTTATGCATTCTGTTTGATATTATGGAGAACAAAATATTACGATCGTATATTAGGATTACATACGTGCGTGCAATACATTCATTTATGTATATATACGCATAAATAAAATACGCAATATGTGTACACACACATTTAATATTTAATTTGTGTAGAAATTATAAATTAATATGACATAAATGTTCGCATAAAAACTATTCAAATTGTTTATTTGGATAATTTTGTAGAAATGTGAATTTACAAATTATTTATATACTACTTAAATACACAATTTTACATGAACGTCGCATATAATTATTTCGTAGAAAAATGAAATCCATGAATGTGTTTTATATGTATGTACTATATAACTGATGTGATGTTGGTAATTGAGTATAAGAAAATTTTATTTATTCCATGAGAATATGTATATCCATAAATACATGCAAATATTTTGAATATAATATAAATCGTTTTTAATATGTCATAAAAGATCATTTTCATCTACATATTTATATGTAACTTCCATTCAATATACATACATACTTATTACATAGTTTTGTTGATGAATTTATATTATTGAAATTCAGTTCTTAGATGTATAATGCAGCACATTTTAAATTAAATTACCGATATGCTATATGCCTGACTATGGGTCTATGGTAGTGTACTTTGTAGTTTATTGTCAATAGATATTTCTAAAAATGGATCAAATTTCCTTATTTAACTTTCATTTTTTAAATATACATACGAATAATATTATTTATTTTCCGTATCTACTAAGATGTTTTGAAATAACGAAAAAAGAATAAATTTTTTTTGTAGATAATAAATTTTATAATCCTTTTATGTTTTTGTCATTTGGTATAATCGAATAATATTAATATTGTATACAAATATATTTTAGGTAGCTACTGTAATGTGTTTGTAATATATGAGGATTTATGTATGCACATGTATGTATAATACATGGAAGCGTGGTAAAGAATAACATATACCTATTATAAAATAAATTTAAAAAATTATAGCGATGACAATATAAATCACAATATGTATATTTTGTTGTCATTTTTATTTTCACTTTTGTGTAATATCACTTCTTGTCTGACTCTTATATACTTATCATATAAATATTGAGTATGTATTTATATTTATTTTTTATATTTTTGATTTGTAATGTGTATTTTTTAAAAAGTAAATAAATAAATAAATAAATCTACAACCAAAAATGGTAATCATCTTTTATTGGTTTTAATTATATGCTATATACGATAAGATGAAAGATGACTTACTTATTTATTTTTATATATGCATGCATACATATACGTGTATGTATATATTACTATAATGTCTGATAAATAGATGTCTTTTAGACATACAAGGTTCATAAATAAATTTCGATAAATATAAGTATATAAGAATGTATAATCGCATATTAAGTATTTACTATTTATAAATTAAAAAACAAAATGGATAAAAGAAAGGTGTGGTAATAAAATTATTTATAACTTATATTCAAGAATAAGCGTAGGTTTAATTTTAAATAATAGTAACTATAATAATAGTAGATTTCTATATATACTCATATACTTACTCACATATTATTTATTATTAAATATAGATAAAACGATATGATGATCGCATACTAACAACTGACATCACAACGATCACACAATTAATATTAGCTCCATATAATAATGTGTTTAGGTTAGGTAGTTAATTCCTGAATTAGTCAATCATAATATATCATTTATAAATTTCTTTTCTTAGTCAATGCCTTTTTATATACTACATACTACATACTACATAGTTTTCTGTTAATAATTACAACTACATTATGTAGTACATTTTAATACTGTTGGCTTTGGCTGTCTGTTATTTACATCTTATGCATCAGATAAATCTGTGACTGTGATGCTGATCTTTTTAAATTTTTTGTACTTTTATTTTTCATATTAAACACAGACAGGTACTGTCTTGATATATTGTATATACTTATGTAGATCTAGATAGACTATGCATCGTTCATACAGGTTATTTTAAATTCTTATATAATTCGCACTGTATATGGATCATTTTAAATAAAAATTAAAAGTGAACACGTACATTTTTTATTAAAGTGTTTTCACTTTCCTTTTTTAATTTTTATACCATGGATATCATGTGTACAAGTATGTATGTTATTTTTTTTTTTTTTTTTGATTAAAAATGATAAAAATTTTTTTACCGATTTGAATTTAAATTTTCGTTTCAATCAATACAATTGAAAATTAAATAAATTATGTATAAAACTTTTTAAAAATATGTATCTAAATTTACTTGCATATATGCATATAATCGGTATGACATTATTTTATTTATTACATATATTACAAAGGATCAAAGAAAATATTATTTTAAGTAATTTAAGTATATACGAGTATTATGGAGTGTTATTACTTTTTTCTTTTAGTTTTTCATAAATTTATGAATATGTGTATGGATGTATTTGTTTATAAATAATCAACGTGTTTGTATACTGATTTTTGTTTTTATTTTTGGAAATTATTTCATTAATTCATTATCTGAAAAATATATTTTTTATAGGAAGTATGCATAAATTTAATATTAAACTGTCTTTACTTATAATAATTTCGATAATATTTTCGTACATTTTTTAATTTATTCAAATGAGAAACAAAAAATAACCACACACGAGTAAAATAAAATCTGAACGACAGAAAAAAAAAAAATTAAATTAAAATTGCGTGAATTAATATTTTTTTTTTAAGCAACAAAAATGTGTGGGTTTAAATGAAATATGAGTGGTTTTACTTGTGCTTATATATGCTACAAATATAGTCTAAAATAACTATTAAACAAAATATTTTAATAAAATAAATAATAATTGCATGCAATTTAATTTTTATTTAAATTTAAAGTATTCGTCTAGATCTGAAAGGAGCTCTCTATAGCTATATCCGTACATACATTATGTGCATACGAATAATAACTCGTAAACAGTGGTGCAGAGTACCTATATCGTAAAATTATTATTATTATTATTACTTGCTAAAATGTTTTGATTTTTTTTTTTCTTCACAATATACTCATAAAAATGTATACAGGGTTGGATTTACGTACAGGCAACATAGGCGGCTGTCTAGGCCCGTTTAGGGGGCGACAAATTGGACCAGATTTTTATTAGAAAATTTTGAAAATCTGTTCGTCAAAATTCACTTTTCGCCTTTTACAAAAATATTTTATTTTTTTTTTTTTTTTATAGCTCTATACTCTATACAAATCACAATTCCATTTTATTTTAACGTAATAAAAGTTAAAAAAAATTGTTGATATTGCAAGAGATACTCGTGTAAATTTTGGTGTATATGAGAAGTTAAAACTTGTTCCTCTACTGGATACATACTCTGTAAAAGTAGATGTCATTAGTCCTTGTACGATATCTATTGTACACGCCGCACTAGCACGAATTGTATTTTATACATCATGTATACTCGTATTTACACTGTTGTGAAAAAGTTGGATTTTCCCCTTTAGCAGAATGCGAATATTGATCACAACAAAACACGGAAAATCAACTAACAACATTTTATACTTGCTTCTCTTCTCTCTCCATAGATTTAGTAAGGTATTCGTAGTATACACGCTATACACTATTACGATTACGAGTAGTATTTCACTCATCATTTATACTAATTTTTGAATTTTGAATTTGAAATTTCGAGTGATGATGCCTAGGCAGTAGGCATTCTTAATCGGATAATCCGCCACTGTATGCATGTGTAATGTATAATGTAATGTATCTATCCTAGATTATTGTGTATATAATCGTGTTACAAAATGTTAATTTCATAGACGGAAAAAATTGCAATTTTTGTGGGCTTTTTCAATGAGGTTATACATAAATCAAATTCTGACTACATTCATACATATACACATGTGTACTGTACACTGCACTTATACACATACATATCATATATTTGAGTACATTATTACATTCAATTATAAATTCAATTTTTTTCATGTACATTTTTTTTTTAAAAAACGCAATCTAAAGATTTCAAAAAGAAAAAACATTTTCTGTTTTTTAATAACTTGTCATACTAGAGTTATTAAAATTTAAAAAAAAAAATGTTTTTTTGCTTTTTTTTTTTTAAACGAACAAAAAAAGTAACTGCGTGTATACTATAGTAAGAGTAATTCTTGCATAAAAATACATTTTTTGCACATAAAATATTTTACACATTAAAATTTTAATGTGGATATAAGAATAAACGAATAATAAAATAACGCATGCAGTAGTATTTACTCATTACTGTTAACATGCAGATATTTTTATATTTTACCGCACAATTTTACTGAGTATATATTACGTAGTGTATAGCATATAGTCTCTAAAGTCTAAATTTAAATATTTTACACAGAGAGAAAGGATATTAAATGGAAATTTTAATTTACTGTTTAATAATTACTTATTAAAACTTGAGACGCATAATTTAGTAATTGTATTTTTTAATTTAACTGAAATTTACATATACTTATGTACAGACAGAGTCACAGAGTATGTAAGAGAGCGAGTACGAGTATATTTGATCGCGTAATGCAAAAAAAAAAAAAAAATTATGATTCGATTTGACTTTAGTTTTGGCTGTTATCGTTGCCGGTAGCTACACTAAATCTTGATCAAAGATTGAACTTTTGCATTTAGAAATAATTTTCAACGATAGATAAAAATCTGTAATAACTCAAAACAAAAAAAAAATATTGTATAAAATTGATATTAATAAATTGATAACGATTAATTTTGATTTCAAATAAAATAATTTCTAAAGTTTCTTATAGACTTGCACGTATAAAAATGATTATTGTGGGTAAAGCAAATACAAATCGTGATTTCATTTTTTTTGTTTCTAACTTCATGCTATAATTAGTAGCTTCAGGGGCAAATCTTCAAATATAAATTTCATTTTATCTGACACTGACTGTATCGGTCGATGACGATGACTGATTGATTGTAGCAAACGGGTAATAACCACCAAAGAAATACATATAATGTACATGTTCTGTTTTATAGTTAACAAGATAATTTTTTTTCCAATAATTATTGTACATATACATATTCATTTATAAATTAATTTCAATATTAAAGACTTGCATATGATTGTATTCAATTCCCATCATAGATTGTGTTCATACAATTTTACTTAAAAAGGATATTATTGTGTTGATATGAAAATAATAATAATTTTTCAAATATTTTCATTATTACCTCATCGTCATCATCATCATCATCATTTTCAATTATTTACATAAATAGTCAAGTACATTTTTATATAATTGGATAAAAAAACAATTTTTTTATTTTCACATTATTCGCACATTTTAAAATGCAAATGCATGTATGTATAATTATTGAAGTATTGGATATTTTTGTATATTACGTGTACAATAATACATGAGTGTAGGAACCTATACTCTTTATAAAATTATTCTGCATTAAAAATAAATAAATATGTATAGTACATATAAGATATTGTAATTACAATAATGTAGGTACTCTTATTATCATTATTGCGATGATTACACACACCATATTACGCCACACCTAATACTTTTATGTGTGTGTGTAAAAAAAATTTTTCAAAATTAACAATTTTACTAATATAATAATAATTTACCAATTTAGTACCTATACGATATAATTTACATATCACCAAATTTATCAATATTAAATTGAAAAATTATTCTGTTATTATTTTTCTGTCTTATATAAATATTTCTACTTAAAATTGATACTATATAGAAATTATACATGTATAGTACAAATTAGTCATCATCATTCGTATGTTTGTTTGATTTTGTTGTTTATGCTATATTCGTATATATTTTTTCACATGAAATTACATCAATAAATTTAAAAACCGTCTTAATACTCAATACCGTTTTTAAAATATGTATACACTACAAATTACGATACTATATACAAATTACATGAAATACATACACTCGCATATCTTGTATATATCTTGAATTGTTTGATGATTATATTTAATGAGATACTGTCGATAAAAATACGACATTATGATGACGATAATCAAGTTAAGTCGGCGGTACTTTATAGTAAAGTTGTTGTATATATGTATGGTATGTAGATAGATCTGATATTGACTGATGATGATGAGATGATGTCAGAAATTTTTTTTTATATTCACAATTAAATAAGATATTTGCATAGGTATATAATGTATAAAAGTATGTATGCTTGTGTATGTGTATGTGTGTATTTATAATTTGATATATTTCATTAAAAAAATTACCTTAAAATAAAAAATAATTGTTCGTTTTTGTATAAAATCAGAATGGATAGTACAGATTGATCGACAAATATGTTCATTTTAAAAATTTTATTCTTATGGTATATATATGGTCATATATTTTTGAAAACATCAACAACAAATACATATACATATACTTTTACACCTGCACGAATACAGACAGATAGACACATGATTACGTGTGAAATGAATAAATGTATAAAAATGCTATAGGGTTTAGATTTAGATGTACATATATACATATCTATACACAAATCTAAAACTTCATTATCATCACATTACCATACCTGGAATTATTTAATCGATATACGTGTATTTACATGTATGTTATTATGGAGTCAAGATTTTTTGTTTAAAATTTTACTTTTTGTTTTTTTTTTTTTTTTGATACGAGTACTTGTATACCTAAATAGATTTATGATGTATCTGATAGATAGTTAAATGTATAGATATATAGTATAGATGTACATATTAGCTGTGTTCATTTCACGTGAGCAAAGTACTTCTAAGCAATTATTTTAGCAATGACTCAAACTTTTCAAAGAAACATAAATAAATTTAACAAGTGAAGCAAAAGATAACCTTAAAATTATTTTACTTTAAATTTGAAAAATTTATATAAAACACTCCATATGATATTTGTTTATACCAAGAAATCTAATCTAAACAGTCAATTTCCATCTGTTGGATAATCTGAAACTAAAAAGACATCTGGTAGAAAGAAATAACGTAATTACTTACAAAGTATGAGTGAACTACTTTTGAAAAATTGTTTGAGCAGTTCACACATAAAAATTTAGTGAAGTATTAAACCAAACAAGCCAAACTGATTTTTAAGTACTTTGCTCACGTGAAAGGAACACAGCTATTATTAGATAGATCGATTCATTAGCAGATGTTTTACTGATTTTTACTTTTTTCGAAATGACAATTTTTTTTTTATTGATTTTCAAAAAAATATAAATAAAAAAAAAACTGATATCATTTTTTTTTTAAATTAAATACATTAATAGGTGTTTTCGATTTGGCAATTTCAAGTACTTGCGAGTAGGAAAGGTAAATGTCTCTGCTAAACCATCTACTCGTAGCTACTCATGGAAAATTTTTTGAAGTAGCTGCAACTAGATGCAAGTAGTTACAAATAATTTTTGTGCCGTTCGTTTTAACAATTTATCCTAGACACATTTTAGTACTAGCAAGTGCTTGAAATTGTCAAATCGAAAGCACCTAATAATTCACGATTTGTACATACTCGTAGATACGTTCTGTAACTCTTTGTTTTCTAATTAACATTGAACTCTACATATAGTGTGTATACAAGAAGCATATACATATGTATGTACATGCGTCGATATATCTTACAATACAATAAGTGATCGCTTTCATTTATGTATACCCTTCTTAAGACGTAGGTACATTTTATTATGGGAAAACAACACAGTGTAAGACAAAATTTTACATATTTTTTATTCCGAAAATTGTTTTCCAAGTATGTATACTCACATACGTATAATCCATATTGTAATTGAAATTATGTACATATTCAGAAAAAGAAGTTCTAAACTATATTTATGTAGATAATATTAATTTTTCTTAACCTCTATTATATTCACCACCTTAATTTTTATTGTCATATACGAGTATTTACCTACAAAAAGTATAATTATCTATCTGGTTTATAAATAAAATACCTGTACAATATTATGTGATGCATGATGTCTGTAATTATTGTAAACATATAAAATACAAGGAAATGTTTTGTTTACAATATATTATACAAAATGCCGGTGTATTTGCAAGGTGAAACATAAGAAACCGAATAATGATGTGATATATGTTGAATTATGTAGAATATACATAGAATGAAATAATATTAAGGGTCTTTTATTGCAAAATGTTTTTGTATTTACCTAGGTATATATACAATACATAGGTATTGTATGTATGCATGTATATACGAGTGTATACTTAAATTACCGTAATATATCTGTAAAAATTTTTTTATTTTTTGCATTATTATTTTTTTATTTTTATAACTTGTTATTCCTTATAAGGTTTTCACTTTCATTCTCATCATAATTTATATTATTCACATTTTTATATGATATTATTTATATCATGCCAGTATACAACCACACAAAAAAAAGTTAAAAAATAATGTATGTACGTATGTATGTTTGAGAATATGTAAAAATCCACCTACAATAATAATAATTTTTGTTCGAATTTTAATTCATTTTTGTTTATTCAATAATTATTTGCGAATCACGATTAAGTATTATTTTGTGTTTGTATGGATATGGTGTTTTGTTGTATATTTAATGATTCAACAGGAAACAGGTGACAATTATTATTTTTATTGTTATGAAATTTATACGATTATAATGAATTGTAAATAAACGTACATTATGTATGTATGTGTATCGATTGTATGTCTCTATTTCTCTGTATAACATATGCTGAATATAATATAAAATGTGTAGATACATACATATTTACATACATTTACTTATATACATGCTATATTGATCGTTTTTGTTAATAAATAATCAAATTTGATAGACAGACAGATAGAAACAAACTAGACTGTAGACTGTAATTATACATATTATTATAATGATCGCGAACAATTTATATTTATATTTTTTTTTTCTTATGAGTTTTTTATCGTTATGGATCATTTTTTTTTTCCATGTCACATATAATAATTATAAATATCATATATAAAATATTAAAATACAGACTAGTTATCTATATTTTTATTTGTAGAAAAATTCATTGATTTTATAATATAAACGAGTATATTAATATGTACGAGTCTATAGACGCATTTAGATGACTACCACATGATTTATTTATGCACAAAAAGAGAACAACAAAAAATTTATTTTATAGATTTTAAAAAATTTTTCTAAGGAATATACATAATTTTATATTAGTCGAGTCGAGTGTATTTTTGACTTGACACGATCTAACTGCGACTACGCGAACGCGATCTACTCAAAGACAAAAAAAAAAAAATAATTTTAAAAAGCGAAGGTGGCAACCCTGATCTACTTAAATTCTATCATATTTTTTCAATACACATACATAGGTACAAACGTACGAATAATATTATACATCCATCCATAGGTAAATACTTACATAATATGTATACTTGTTTATTACGTGCATTGCATTTATACCTTTTCAATAAAAATTTTAAAAACAAAACAAAATACATATGTATTATAATTTATAAAATAATAATAATAATAATTCAGTCAGTTAGCTTAGCACGCATTTAATTTATTCATAATTCTATCTGATATTTGAATTATAATAACTCATGCATAAGTGTAAGTGTATACGAGTATATATGCATATGTGTACTGCATAAACATTTACCCCATATTAAATTTTCATTAGATGTATGTACTTTTATTTTGTATATAAAAGAACATATCCACATGTACCCGTTTGGCGTATATAAGTAAGTATATGCTGATAAGTACAAGAAATTGTTGCTGCAATAATATAGTTAGATACATAGGTACATATTATTTTATTTTTGATGATTAAAGGTATGTCGATGATGACGATGATCGTGGGATATAAAGCAGAAAGTAAATTAATATAAAAAAATGAAAAATTAAATATACTACGTGCATGTATACGTTGGCTGTATAAAAATATATTGTACATAAGTATGCTTCGACGAACGTACTTACTATACTCCTCATTATATGCATGTTAATAAGTAGGTACTCGTACGTACTTGTCACAAAGAATTTGTTTAATGTAAAGTTAGTTTGTTATAGGTTATAGGTACATTACATGGTATGCAGATAATGTATTTATGTGAAATGTTGATATGGAGGCAAACTGGATTATTATTATTATTATTAGTATATAAAAAATAAAATTATAATTATAAAAAAAAAAAAATTTCACACATAATGTAAATATGATATCATTGCATATAAAATAATGTACATGATATGTACATTGTATACAAATAATATGTGTGCATTTGTTAAGAAAATAAGAAAAAAATAATTAAACTAGGTAGGCAAACTAGGCACATATATTTATGTATATCTTTGTGTATTGTGTAGTATATAGATTTTTTGTTTTAGTTTCTTGAAGAAAAATACAATTTTGCTCTGCATAAATGCAAATGCACGTCAAAAATTCCGTTCTTAACTTGTTTTCTGTTTTCATGTTTTTCTTCGTCTTCTCTTTTAGCAGCTATATAGTTAGCTAGCTACCTTTACCTGTTACAAATATGCACTACATATGTGTACGTTGGTTATTGATGACTAAACGCACACCTTACCTTACCTTTACGATAAACGATTTCGTCATAGAGCAGAGCCGTACACTAAAATATACAACACAACACGTAATTTATAAAAAGTCATCATCGCGTATATATAAATACATTTACAGTAGGTATTACATACACGTAACTGTATATACCAAACATTCAAAAATATATTCTGGATATCTGCATTCAATTTCGTATGTATTGTTGGTATTTTTTATGTAATGTAAGGTACATACAAGTGCTGGTGGAATTCTTTTAAATTTCTTAAAAACAAAACTTATGCTTCTTATACATTTTTTTTAAAATTTTTATTTTTTTTTAAATATCACTTTTTGACCAACGATATTATTTAGATTCTAGATAGGTGTATGTATCTGATTCTGATTTACGTATACCTGCATTTTTGTTGAAGTTGATTTTATTTGAGGCTTTTTGTGGTGGATATTCGAACTTGTTTTATTTTTTTTTTATTTTATCATTTTTACAAAACTTTGAAACCGGTACTTAATTTTGCTGTGTTAAAAAAAAATTCAACTTTGGGGTTTTAGTACAGCTCCACGATCATGCTCCACCAATATATGGGATAAATATATACATCTCTTAAGCACACGTACATCCACACACAGATAATATAAATGAGAGTATAGGAATTTAATCATCATAAGACTGAGTGTGAGTTCAATTTAAGCTTTTCTTATTATAGCTATATATAGATAAATAATTTCTTTTTCTCACATTTTTATTATGTATTTTCAGAAAATTATTCAGATATAATTTATGATCTTTATATGATGATATCTGCGTTATTTCTGTATTTGTATACCTTTTTATAGTAAAAATTCCGTAAAATTCAAACATTTTTTAAAAAATTTTCTCCAACTCATAAAGCCTCATTTAGAGTACAGCATGAGTGTATAGTGTATAGTCATTAATGTGGTGACGATTTGATTGCTGCTATATTGTATTTGTATTATAATCATTATTTGTACTCTGATCGTCGTATATGGTATGTGGCATGGCGGAATTGATTGTGAATTGTTGCTATGACTTTTCTGTTGTTTTGTTGCTGATATTTTAGTTACTTTTGACTTTTGTTGCTATTGCTGGGCATCATTATATGAATTTAATGTTGTATATATCTACATACTTTACTTGTAGTAATCGTAACTTTTCATTACTTACTTAACTACTACTTTATTATTATACTAAAAGGCTAAAAGTTATTTATAACTCATTTATTTATTTATACTATATATGTACATATGAACTTATGTATATTATATATACACATGTTTGTTTGTAATAAAGTGAAATACATACATACATTAACATTTAGGTGGGTAGATAAAAGATAGTTGAGTTGAATAAAAAATTGTGGTGATCCGTTGTCAGTCTTCTCACGAACTTTATTCCGAGCGGTACAATTTTTTCTATCACTATATTATTTTCATAAATTCATATATGTACATTAATATATATATAGAGATATATTTTTTTCTTGTTTTTATTTTGTAAATTCTATAATAAAAATTTTTCCTCCATTTAATAAAAAAAAAGATAGTATAATAAAAGTTTAATTTTCATAATACAATAAAATACTTGAAATAAAAAAAAAAATAGTTTCTTCTACTTACAATAATTGTGTGTGTGTGTTTTTTTTTTAATATTTTCAACTTCTAATAAATTACATAATATACATAATTATAAATATTTTAACAAAAATTTTATAAAATAATTAAATAATTGTAGTACCTACGTAATAATATTAACAAATTTATTAAAAAATAATTTAACAACATAAAATTTATAAAATTCTTCACATATTAATAAATAATTTTTTTTTATTAACAAAATAAGGTAAACCACAAAGGTTGTGTTTAAAGTTTGTATAAATGTATGCTACATTATTGTCTACAACACACTTAAATCAACAACACAGAAGATTTTTATTACTCGTATATTATTTATCGAATTTATAAAAGTTAAAGTTAAATAGTTAAAATAATTTTTATAAAACTTGACTTCATTTATTCATTCTACGTAATATATGCATATGTACATACATAAGTATACTCATAACAATCATATTCTTTACATACATATATCACAATCTGTAGGTACAAGTACAGGTACATACAGTTATGTATACATCTCGTTACGTGTCATATGTACACTTTTTTCTTCTTCTTTACGTATACATACCTGCCTGTAAGCTATCATAATTATTTTTGTGATTCTGATTCTGATTTTATTTTATGCATATAGTACAGTACATAGATATGAACACATTTATTCGTATTTATTTATTTATTTATTTATTACATACCTGTATTGTGTACTATATAAATTATATTATTTATTTGTAGAATATTCTGAACATAATACATTCGTGTGTTAACGTAAATATAATAAAAAAAATTTCTATACACATATGAAAAATGGAAAAAGTTTGTGGCTTAGTTTGCGTTGAAATCTTTTGTTTTTTTCATTTTATATTTTTCTACTTATTTGTATCATGGTATTATCATGTACATATTAAACTGTGTACACAAATCGTATATTTATTTCAATAATGTCAAATATTCAACAGAAGATTTTTAATGAATATATGAGTATTATACCCGCATAGTATGTAAAGCAACTGTATTATTTTTTTAAAACTGTTTTGTGCTATTAAATAAATTAATGATTTGATAAAATGATAAAAATAACAGACAGAAAAATTATAATAAAAGAAAATATAATTTAAGATAATTTCAGTGATATGATGTTATAAAATAAAAGATATATTTTTTTTTATGTTTAACGGAAAAAAATAATTTAGATAAAACCTACAGAAAAAAAAACAACAAGAAAATTGGATAATTTTTAATTGATACATGACCTTGAAAGAAATCATAGTATATGTAGATATTTTTGGTTATTTCTTTTAAAATGAAACTCATTAATTTTGTATCAATAAGTACGTAGGTTACGTTTACAAAATGTTATGGGTATACCTACACATTTGTATTATTTCCTTGCATTCTCATATTTATTTTAAAGTTTTAATTATATCAATCTTACATCTTCATACATACATGCAATGGAATCCAATCGTAAAGATATTTTTTTTCTTTTCGTTTTGTTTTGATTTCATTTTGAATCACTCCTAATTAATTGTCAAGTGAATATAAGAGAAAAATAAATATGAAAAAAAAAACATAAAATTTATCATTCATTAAATATGTACAACAAAAAAGTCAATTAAAAAGAAATTGAGGGAAAAAAAAATTGCGGTGAAAGCAAGCAATTATTTTTTTTTTTTGTAACCATATTTGCACACAATTAAATGTATAGTGAATGCAGATTATACGAATACGAGTGCATATAGTACTCGTATAAACATTACTACTAGAAGAACTACTGTTAAAATACACAGCTCATTTGATTTGATTGCTTCTACGTACTGCCGTACTGCATACATGTTTACTCATCTCATAGTTTAAAAATGACAAATACAATAAGAAAACAAAACGATAAATGACAGCAAAAGAAAAAAAATGCCATGAAAAACAATTAAAATTAATATGAATACACGAATGATGATGATGCAGTGTATTATAGATTATAGTGTTACTTGGTTCGAGATAAAAATTCGCATACAAATTGCATACATTATTATTTTGTGTATGATATTACGATGAGTATAATGATAATGAAATTATCATAAAGATTTTTGTTAGCGGTTTTTGTTTATCATTCATTTTTAAATCTATTATTATTGCTGGTTTTTTTTTGTTATTTTTCCATCATAATATTTTTTGATGACTGACAATTTGTGTTTAGGTATACCTACATAATGTTTGCGAATATGCATTTAATTTGTTGTCAAATTATTTGCTAATATTTATTTACACATGCAAAATATCAATATGTATATGTATAGGTAGTTATATGAAAAAAAAATTAGTTTTATTTGTTTTGTTGTTTTATCAATTTGTGAATTATAAAAGTTTAAAAAATGCAAATCTATTATTATGTATTTTGTTTAACGAATTTATGAAATTTATTGAAAATATTCAAAAGTTTATGTATAAAAATAAGAGAAACAGAAATTAATAATACCCACATATGCGCATTAAAATACGAGTAACATTTGATAAATTTTGATTTTCCTTAATCTTTGATATTTGATTACATAACAATTTTATCACGATCGTGTGTGTATATAGAGAATATTCACGGATTTGGACAATTTAAAATTTATAATCTCTGTATAAAATTTATTATGATTTATTTTGGCTTGTATTTTATTGAACGAATTAATTTATATAAATTGAATAAATTGAATATTTTACACAATTTATGAGATCATATTGGATATTTTATGCTTTCTAAAAGAACGAGTATAAACAGTTGAAAAAGGAAAGGAATCATATTAAGATTATTTTTCGATCATATATGATGGTGTATTTTTTTTGATAAATCCCAGATGTAAAGAAATGAAAATTATTTTTAAAATGCTTTCATTTATTATTATTTTTTTTTTTTATAAAATTTATTTTACTATTTATTTCGAAAAAAAATTTGTAGCATCATTATTTTCTCACGCTGCAGTTCGAAATTTGAGATTCATAATATTTTCATCACATATTTGTACATATAATACATGATGTATGCGAGTACTGATTGATATGAAACCAAACATGAATCTTGAATACAATTTTCAAGAATTACATATATAAAATGAAGTAGAAAATTTTATATGGAAGAAAAAAAATATATTTATTCACTTATGTTTTTCATTTGTACGTTTAAGTAAGTACCTACTACATAAAATATAAAAATAAAAATAAAAATTGTATATTGATATAATGTATTTAATTGTGTCACTTTCCTTGCTGACATGTTTCCTTTTTAATCGTGTATCGATAAAATGAAAATTCATAAAAAAATAATATAGAATTACAAAAAACGATCACTGAAAGTACACAAAATCGAAAAATAATATTTTACTATGTGAGTGTAGCTATATTTAATTTAATTATAGGTATATATGAAGAAAAATCACCTTTTATTATTACAATAATTAACGTAGAGTTTATATATATATATAGAGAAAAGAGTAAAGCACTCACTCTGAGTTTATTCTTCTTTTTTTTTTGTTGTATTTTATTGTTTTTATTCTATTCAATTATTGTTATTGATTTTATTATACGTACATTACATTTATTCGTTTGTTTTATTTAACATTTTATTTTTAATTCCACTATACTCGAACTGGACATAGCTGAACCGCTCAATATATACATACATTAGCTATACATAATCTTCATTTGGAAATTATTTAAACTGGTTTTCTATTTCTGTATACATATACGTTTAAAAAGATAGAAAGATTTTATACATATTATTTTTTTTGTATATTTTTCTAAAGAAAAAGTGAACATATATTTTACACACATATTTACATTCATGTACATAATAACAAACAGCAAGTGGAATATTATAAATATTTTATTAGATAGATACTTATTATTATATACGTGTCATGTTACTTTTATTTATATTTTATGAATTTTTTTTTTAATCTGATTCAAAAAACAAACAAAATAAAAATCAATTTTCGTTTTTTTAAAAAAGAAAAAAAAAAACAAATTAAAAATTCGTACATTTTTTTTTTCTTTCTGTTTACATACACGCCGTATAATTTAGATACAAATATTACAAATTACATACATAAATGTATCTGTATATATGTATATAGATATAGTATAATTAATTATAATACGAGTCTAAAAATTAATTAATTACAACAAAATAAACATAATAGTATAGGTATTATACTCGTACATAATATACGCTTGTAACTTGTAACAATATTTTGAATTTTAATTAATATACATAATTATTATCATATAATACGAAGTAATTTTGAAAAATTTATCAAATAAGCAAAAAAACATAATTACATACAAAAAAAATTCACCAGAACGATAAAAAATATTAGAAAATAAAAAAAAAATGAAAAATCCATACGCATTTATTTCTTGAGATTTTACGAGTATTAATAAGGAGTATTATATAGGTATGAGGTGGTATGAGTGTACGTAAATTAACCGAAATGGATATTAATTGCCAATATCATTAAAATTTAGACAAGCGGACACATAAAAATTCTCGGTCTTATTATGTATGCCTGTTGTACGTTTATGTTGTAATCATTAATATTAATGATAGTATTGAATTTCAAAAAGAATATACATATAATTTACCTATATCTATATCCATATGATATTTGATATTTATAAGAAAATGTATGTAACTCATATGTTATGTATTACATCTATATGTATTTCACATACATGGTTTATAGAATTTGTTTAGAATTTCCGGTTTACGCGTATATAATGTTTTAAAAAAGAAAAAAAATACATTTTTAATTTACCTATTCCATCTATATCTATAATACCATACCATATACCTTTTACTACCATTTTTACATAATCTTTTATAACATAAAGTAAAGAAAAAGATATAAAGATGCATATATTTATTTTGTTTAGTTTTCTTTTTCAATTTGATAAGTAAACATTTCTCCAAGTAGACCAATCCAATATTGTGATTATAGCATTAGAATTCTATTAAAAGTTAAGTACATACTCGTACATTCTGTTTGTACCAAACATTGTGTATGGTATGGTTACCGTCGTCGAAGAGAAAAGTGATTTGATTTTAAATAATAGATTTACAAATAAACTTGTTTGTTTAATACCACCAGATACAAATATTTAGCTATCTATACTAGAGTTTGATTCTGTGTTACTACTTATGTGCCTGCCTATGTGTGTATGTGTATTTAAGGAATTTAGAAACTACCTACTACCTGTGCTACTACCTATTTTTAATGAATTTAAAATGACATCCTGTTTTTCGAAATGACTTTGTTTTGTTTATATAATAATCAATTTATAAAGATCTTCCGTAATTACTTATGCAATATATGTACACATATGTATGTCGAAAGGTATTACGACTAATATACGAATACGAGTATTAAAGATTACACCTGTGAAAATTTAAAAATTCTAAAAAAGAAATTCCATATTTTACTCTTGTATACATGCACATTACATACTTAATAGTAAAAGTTTTTTTTTTCGTATTTGTATAGGAAAATAAGTGCCATTAACAAAGTAAATAACAAGAAAATAGAAAGAATAAATCACATAATTTAAATTTTAACTAAAAACTTAAACGTTTTCTAAAAAAATTCAATACTAATATGGTTATTACATTAATAAATTTGACGATTCTGAAGGAAAAATAATAAAAAAAAAAATTGTTCATATCTATAGTAACCTAACCTTATTCAATTGGAAATAAATAAGAAAATAAGATTCATCTCTATAAAAGATAATCAATGTGAGAGTGTATGTGGTATATATGTATATTATAGTTCCGTTGTGTCATATTTTAAAAAAAAGAATAAAAAAACTGATTTTGAAAAAAAAAAATAAATTCGCAATTAATTCATAATTAATTGAAAAAATACAAATTAAACGAAATATATTTTAAACGATATAAAAACATTAAAAATAAACGAATCACGAAAATATGACAACTCAGTCATATTACAAAGATCGTTTAGGATTTGATCCAAGAGAAGTTCTATACGAAACGAATGGTGGAACAGGAATAAGTGTTGGCGGTGGTGGTGTTGTTGTTGGCGGCGGCGGCGGCAGTGGTAGCGGCATAAGTAGTAATAAAGGACGTCAAAGTCTATCACCAAATCGTCAATATCATCATCATCATCATCAACAGCAACACTACCATAATCAGCAACAGCATCATAGTAGTAGTAGTTCATCGTCAACAACACATCTTCATCATCATCATCGTATATCAGTGTCACCATCATCAAATAATCATCATTATGATCAGTATGATAGCCCGTCATCGAAACGTGCAAAACAGAGTCCTGGCGGTTATGAAGATGCATTAACTCAATTTAAAGGTACAATGTCAATATGGCAGTATTTCGTCGATAATTGGGATCTATTAGGTATGTAAGTCGATGAAGATATAATGTATGTGACTGAATGAATATGCAAAAGGCAAAAATAATAATCATACGAGGATGCAATTTTTTTTTTTTTTTTGATGGCTATATACATACATACATACATTGTATGCCAATAATATATTATATGCACGGCCACGGAAACAAAAATAGAAAATACTATATAAATTCTAAAGCTTTTTGTTTTTCTCCTATATAAATGGTAAAATCTTGTTAATTTAAATTATAAATTTTCTTAGCGGCTATTAAGATGCTACTACATAATTAACTGGTTTGGCTAATTGTCTATCGATTGAGTTTTGAGTTTAATTTTTTTTTGGGTTTTATTTGTTTTTTTTTAGACTTTCCTCCTATATTCCAAAGTTTGAACGAAAAAATTTTTGAAATGTGAAATCAAAGAGAAGAGATATAAACATGAAAAAAATATCTAAAAATAGTTGAAGTAGTCACGCAGATATCTTTGATGATGATTAAATTACATACTACTCGTATAATGAGATGTGTTGCAATTTATTTATTTATTTACCCACATAAAAAATATTTTACATAAATAACTTACTGGTAATTACTATCATTTGATATCGTTTTTATGTGTGTTCTATTAACACCTTTTTGTTTTTTTTTATAATTTTCATGTTTTTATGTTTTTATATTATTTATGTTATGTTTGATATATGAACAAAACAAAACATTGAATGTAATCAAACAGGTTAAATGATACGAAAATAGCAACAACAATAATAATAATAATAATCAAAAATAAGCACAAAATGTACATAAAGATGCAAAAAAAAAAACATAAACAAAAAAACAAGATAAAAAAAAATTACAAATTGAATTGTAAAAAACAAACACTGAAAAAAGATAAAATGCATGCTAAAAATGTGTGAAGATTTTGTTTGATTTTTATTTATTTTTTTTATTTTCTTGTACAATACTATATACTTACTATAGATACTGTATATTAATATACATATATGTAATATAAAATTTTATAAGATTAAATTTCAAGTACGTACATACTTTGTATACTGTATCGTATTATGTTATAGCGTTATAGACACCACCGCGCATTGATCATAAAAACTACTTGTGAAATTATGAAAAAAATTAAAAATAACTGATGCGTCATATATGTACCTACATACTTGTATGTCGTATGGTCGTATATATAATATACTATAAAATGATATAATAAATGAAGTAATTTTATTTTTCCAAACTTTATTATTCGAAAAATCAAAATACCCAAAAACAAAACGAAAAAAATACAACTTTTTTTGGACTAAATCTCAATGTTATATGTATACACGATGACAACGACAACAAGTATTAAAAAATATAAAAATTCAAAATGCATATCACTTTCAAATGTCCTTAAAAAGTTAAATACGAATCAAAATCCGAATAAGACAAGAAGTAAAAGCGTGTTACAAAAAAAAAAAAAACGCCTCGAATTTAATTTTTATTTACTTTTTTTATTATTTTATTTTTTTCTTAAAGAAAGGTCAACAGCATGAAAATATACGACGACGACAAAAACAACAACAGCGATTAGACACACAAAAAAAAAGAAATACAGTGCACTCACGCTAACTTGAACTCCCGATAACTTGAACTATCCAGGTCCAGTATAACTTGTTCTCTTGCTCCCATTGTCTTCTCTGTAACTTGAACTAGTGGAGTAGTGGTCAGTGGTCACTCTGTACAACTTGAACTCTAACTTTTTTATTCTCTAAACATGGAAAATTCAATTGAGAATATGGTTAAAGAGAAGAATATTCCCTTGGCACAGCTTCAAGTATAATAGCGCTAAATGACTTTGTTACACATTTGCTGGGATTTTTTTTAAAATTCAGTGGGATAATTCAGAGGACATAATTTAGTGGGAAATGAGTGAGATACAATGTGATGAAGACATTGAATCATACGAAGAGGAAATTGAAATTGAAAAAAACTGCGACACCAATAATAATGTTATTTCGAACATACTTAGAAGCAATTGAAATCACTAATAAATTAATAAAATGTGTTGAATGTAAAGAAGTTTCCTACAGGAATGTTTCAGTATTGATGCAGAACCTATTCGATAACTTGAAAAATTCGTCAACTTGATCAACTTCTTGTATGAGTTCGGTATCAAGTTAACGCGAGTACACTGTAATATGAAATTGAATAAATAAAAATAAATACCAGTAATGTGAGGGTGGTGGCTACGACGACGAGTATCTATAATTAGTATTGATTCAATTTATAACTGATTTATGAACAACTATGAACTATGAATGAATGAATTTTTACAGAGAAAGAAAAATAAAAAAAAATACTCGTATTTTTTTTTTTTTTGCAAATAACTCGCGTATTATTTGACAGATTATCATTATTGTGTATTTTACTATAACGTGTGTAGGTGGTAAAAATTTGAATCACTGTAAAAATATGTCTTATGTATACATATTTGGAAACAAGTTTTGTACTCGTATACTTACTACGTTTATTGGAAAAAGAAACAAAAAAATCAACGTTAAATTTCACATTAATTGAAAAGTTTAATTCATTTCAATGGCATCATAATATAATATACGATGAGGTGCGCGCGGTTATAATCATCGATATTTTAACATTCATTTATGGAATTTAAATTGCTGTATTTATGTTAACGAGTATAATAATGAAATGCAAATATGTACGAATACATATATTGGTGAATTTATTTTCCGTATTCAAAAAAAAAAATCACCTGCTATATGAATCATTTTTTGGAATACCCATGTATTCGCGATTCCAAATCGGAAACAATTCTGATAATATATGTATCGTACGTAAAAAGAAATAAATGAAAAAATAAAAAATAAAAATGATCTAATTTCGAAATTTCTAAAATAGGAAAATACTAAAAGGCATTACTGGACAGTGCTTAAGCAGAAATATTTTATGCAAATTATTCACCTGATGTAGGTACAATGTTGTAAAAACTATGTACAAACAAAATGATCATCTGCTATCCATTATATGCACGGTATCTCTGTTGTTGAATGTGATCATGATCATTGTGATGATGATGATGATGATGCAATTCAATTTACATTTGCTATACACAAAGTTTGTATCACTTCGTTGCATTTACAGGAAAAGCTAAAGTAGCAAAAAAAAAAACAAAAAAACGAAAGCGTCATTATTGCAATTAAGAATCACGTGCATTTACATAAGTTTTTAAATGAATTATCCCAATGAATTCAATTAAAAATGAATATTCTACTTTTTTTTTTATGAAAGGATGTGAAAAATATATTTTTCAATTATGTACATACAAGAGAAAAATAGATTTCTTATCATTTCTCATAATGATTATAGCGAATTTAATTGAAAATAAAAATAGAAATGATTGAAAAAATGAAGAAAAAATAAATAAATAAAATGTAAAAACAAGGAAGAATTATTTTTTCTTCATTCATAATACAGTACAGTTTAGTTCAATTGAAATGATTGATATGCAATTGCTTTTCCGAGTATATGTTTGCTTGTTGTTTTTATATAAGTAGTAAAGAAAATAGTGAAGATATGTAAGGTCATCAATACATATATTTTTTTCTCATTCTTATCGAAACGTTTTTAAATCAATTACGTACGTACATGTTTATGCATTTAAATGAGTACGCATCACGTACCTACTATACCTACTAGTATAATCATAATGCATACTTGTATCTGTAGCAAAGTTCATTCATGCAATATATATAAATAGCGATGTATGTATACGTCTACGTGTACTTAATCACAGATAATTGAATTTCGATTCGATGTAGTCGCGTTATTGAAAGTAAAAAAAAAAAAAAGAAATATTTAAAAATTATTCTTTTTTTTTTTTCTCGCCACGATTTAAAATGTTAAAATGTTATAAATAATGTACATAAATACGTACATTTTGTCATTGTTACAAGTGCAATTTTATTTGCTATTTCCATTAAAAATGATTATGATAATCTGTAATCATGTGGTATTGAATTATAGATAGTTAATTATACAGTAATTAAAATTTATTATTTCTCTCAATTTTTTTCTTTAAGATTATTGAAAATATTATGTATAATATACAGTAAATATAGTAATTGATAGGTATAAAGAGTTGATTATGAAAAGTCAGATTCGATTGACGGTATGCAACATTTTTTTTGCATTCATTTTGAAATGCATATATGTAATATGTATTTAGGTCATATAATAGAGCACTGTATTCCAATCAGTTACTACCTACATACGTAACGTAAATTGGATAAAAGTTGATTAACTGCACTTGGAAAAAAATCTAAATAAATTTATTTGAGAACATTGAATTGATTTTATTTATGTGAAATGACTATAAGACGAGTATGTAGGTAGAATTGGTAGAATATAAATTAAAGAATGAAAATAATTAATTCTCAAAACATTTTTTCTGCAATTTATTGCTATGCAGAAGTTGGAACAATCATTTACTACTTTGGATTTTAGAAGTAATGTGTGAATTAATTTCAATGCCAAATGAGATATGAATGAAAATCATAACTACGTATGACTAAAAATATGAATGAATAGTTTTACTGTTTTGAAAGGATTAAAGCTGAAGACCCAGGCTTTAACGCCTTGCATACGTTGAGGTATACGTGAAGCACGAAAGTTGAACTATACTTAAAATATGTATTTGTAACAAGTTCCAATGATGACGTATGAAAAGCGTATGCGAAGAAGTTCTTGGTAAAGCGTGAAAATAACAAGAATAAACAGTTTAAATAAAGCATACATTGGGCCATACAAAAGCAACGGTGACAACGGATGAAAAGTTTTTCTTCTACATTGTGCTTTCAGCTTAAGGTCCATATTACGTGTGCGAGATTAGATGGTATTCAAAATTCAGCATAGAGAATGTGTAAACAAGATTTCAGTTTCAATATAATTTTTGCTATCAAAAGCTTGAGGTTAGAAATACAACATAAGCCGGAAACAGAATGTGTAGCTGTAGTATGTAGTACATGTAGCACTACGAGCTGTCAAAAATACACTGTATTAATGTAAGTTTGAAGCACCACAATGCGTAGTTGTAGCAGTAGTAGTAGTTGAAGCTTTTCTACTTCATGCTACAGCTACAGCTACAACTACAGCTACATACTACAAGCTGCACATTCTGTTTCCGGCTTTAATCTCAATTTCATTCTGGATTAATCTGAGCTGGATGGAAAATTGATAGCGCTATGGAAAAATCTAAATGGAACATAATCTACGCGGAATTGTTAATACCATCCAATCTCGTACGTAATCTGGGCTGAATTGTAAATGTACTTGTAGTTTATTTTTTTTTATTTAAAAATATGTTAATTCTCTCATAAAATACACAGCAGATATGGATATATTTTTTTTTAATTTATTCAAATTTATATAAAAATGAATAGACACCAGTATAGAGTAAATATTGCTGAACAAATAACATCGACATATATTTGATTTAATAATGAACCATATTTTATAATTAAAAACAAATTCTATACATTATTTGTTATTTCACAATATTCTAAGAATAGTCTTATATAATTCTAGAGTTTTTTTTTCTTTTCATATGTGAAGCATATTACTACACATATGTATCTATATATAATATCTACATTTACATGTACATTTTGTGCTTTTTTATAATATCGTATCGTGTAATACTTAATTATTATTATTATTATTATTCATCGTATATATTATATAATATATGAAATGAATGAGAAAAACACTTTATCATATTTTAAAATCGGTCATTAAAATTCTTACTATTATTATTACGAGTATTTTTTTTTTATTCTGTTCAATATTATATATACAATATCTTTTTATGATTATACGAGTATATGTATATATTTTTTTAAAAAAAATCAATTTTAAAATTTATAGCCAATAATACTTGTTGAACCAGTTAATGTGTATCTATATTATTTATATGATAAAAAGATATGAATGATTATGGTGCTTAAAATTATTGAATAGCACTAGAAAAATGATGAAAAATGTGAAGAGAAAAAAATTACAAAGAAATATTAAATATCGTTGCATATATAATACAAGATACAAGTATATTATTGAACGTCTAAGATTATATAGTACATACATTATAATACACCGACTTACATAATAAATATGAATATAGCTTGGTTTGGTATTTATAATATTCGATAAATATTCGATAAAGCCCTAGACAGACATCTAGTATAAACGTAGTATCGATACCGCATGGTATTGGCTATACTACATGTCTGTCACCCTACACTAGCTTTATACCAGGAAGACAAACTGGTATAAACGTGGTATTGAAACCATTATGATTTGTCTAGTATGAATCTAGTATTCACAAAATTTACTAAACGTAGCGCCATTTTAATGCTGCGGAAATTATAGAAATTAGTTTTAAGATCAAGTTGAAAGTAATTAGTAGGCATAGTAGGCATTAAGTTGACACCACAACAAAATTCACAAAATATGTCAAATGATACTAGGTTTATACTATAGATTACATGTCTGTCATCATGCTAGTATTGTTCATACCATGGTATCGATACTAGATGTCTGTCAATGGCTTAATATAGTTTAGGTACACATAAAATATACCTATACATATGTATAATAACTTTATACATAATAGAGTTAAGGCAATAAATTAATTACATATTATATTTTACTAACATCTGACTACTATTTTAGTATGAATTTTTACATGTAAAAACGTGCATATTTTGTAAATAAAATATGCTGCACTATTAGATACAGAATACTATGTACAGACAGATAAAGGGTCATCAAATAAGGACTATATGCTTTCAATTTGAAATAAAAATTGAACGCTGTTAGATACATGATTTTTTTTTTTATTTTAAACATTAGCTTATGGCATTTTTATTTGAAAATAATTTTGTTTAAATGGCTGCCCCTATATAGATTTTTCCAAAATCTTAATTCTGGAACATCAATTTTTGGTCAATTTTTTCACACAAATCAGCACTTATTTCACCGTAATTACACGAATAATGTTCGTTTTGAGGTCACTGAGTGTTTGTGGTTTATTTGAATACACAAATGATTTCACAGTGTCACACATAACCCCACAAAAAAAAGTCTAATGGAGTTGTAGATATCGCATGATCTTCGTGACTATTATAGTTCATATCAGCATTTCTTGAAATTACTCGATCGTTGAATTTTCCTCTCAATAAATCAGTATGTTTCTCTGGATGTATGACATGTTGCGTCATCTTGCTGAAATCACATGATTTTCCAAACAATAATAAACACAAATGTCAAATTTGGCGGAAATCGGAAAAGAACTTGACCTGTTAGAATTTTTCAAAAATATATATAGTTCTTATTTGATGACCCTATATATGTAGATTCAAATTACTTGCACATCGAGGGTTAATATGTGATACCACTTGAATACAATTTCTACGAAATTCTATTTGTAACATTTACGTATAGTTTAACGTTTAACATTAAAAAAAATACATAATCCCTGGTATTCAATTTTCAAACAAATATTGGTAACCTGAAAATTACAAATTTTTAATTACAGTTTTACAGTTTAATAAATCATTTTTCTTCATTCTCTTCTATAAAAATTTAATCTGTGCAGTTACGAAGTATCTCACATATTAACCCTCGATATACAGCAACTCCTATTATAAATGTTATACGTATATTCGTGATTATAAAATTTACAATGACTCTTATTCAACGAACGAATTCTTGATAATTTTTATTTTTATTTCTATATATATAATCATTTCAATTTAAAAATAAAATAATTATTATATTACTATTTATTTATTTTAATTTAAAATTGAAAAATTAAAAAAAAATAATAAAAATTGCATTCAATCAATAGTTCATTTCAATTCAATAATTGATTTGATTGATTTAAATTGTGTATATGTATGTAACATACTCGTATATGTACCTACATGATAGCATTTATTATCTATCTATCTGTCTATCTATGTATGTTTTATACTTACTATAGTAGATGCCTACATGTACGTTATGTGGTAATCATGTCAAATTGGTCAAATATACAACAGAGTCAGTATCAATATTATATATTTTTTTTTTTCAAAATTTTTTAAATCAGTTACATTATTATAAAATATTACATAAATAAGTATTTGCGTGTCATAACATATGCTCCGCATTAGAATGTGTGGTTTTTTAAATGTTATTAATAACTTATAGCTATATTGAAAAAATATTAAATCATTTTATTGACAAATTAATGAGAAAAAAAAATACATTTTCAAATATTTATATAATATATAGATAGATAACACATATGAGTATTTCTATACTTGTGTATGTGTTTACTACATAATATAATATGTAAGAATATATTATGTACATTATGAATATGCACATGAAAAGTGATATTAATCAGTTTATGAAAAGATATTTTCACTGTGGAATTTGTTCATAATTTGTTATTATGTACTTGATTTTATTGTACATACATATATGGCTTTTTGTATATACATATATATACATTATATACCTATACATACCCGTAAATATCTTAAAATCATTGCAAAATTTCTTAATAATGTTGTTTCTTTTTTTTTTACAAGAAATTTATTATTATTAGTGTAATAAATTAAAAATTTAACTTGATTTTTCATACATTATATTCACACATTTATTTACTACTGGTACTATATTTACTACATAGTATAACATGAGTAGCTGCTATGTGATGTAATATGTATGTATAAATTATCCAAAAAATAAGATTAATTATATCTTGTAGAAGACAAATATTTTGGAGAAAAAAAAAATTTAAATATTTTACAATATTTTGCTACCTAAATATTTAGATATTTATCTTTGAAACATTTATTTAAATCTTCCAAAAAGACATGTGAGAAAAAAAATGTATTTTTTTAGAATGTTAAATTGTATTCGAGTATAGATACAATAATTCATGTACAATGTACACTATACACTATATCGTATAAGATTTTCATAAATGCATGATTAAAGCTGATTAATTTTTATATGTCTTCGATATACACACGTTTACATAAATACGTATAGATACGAGTATATTATGTAAATAGGCTTACAACATCTCGTACAATAATTATTCATCATCATATACATATATACAGAATTATAAAATTTAATAATTTATCTTATTTTATATTGCAATAAACCTACGAATGAATAAATACATATGCAATTCTATAGCACCAAATACATATATAATAATTAAATGAATGACTCTATTAATAAATTTCGTAATTTTCCAAATAATAATAAAAAAAAAAAAAAATAAAATAAAATTCTGTTGAAATTAATAAATAAAAATTTCGGTAAATTTATCTGTGACAAGTTTATGATAAATTTATAAAGAATGAATATTATTTAATTCATGCAACAAATAATCTACATTTATATTACTATACATACATACAGATATGTATAAAACTTTATTATTTTTAAATAAGTTTAAAACTTATTGCTACCACATCATAAGAAAATGAAACATACACTCAGTTTAAAATTATTGTTAAAAATATTAAAGATATCGTTATATTCATTGTAACTGAATTTCATAATATGAAAAAAAATATTTAAAACATAAATGAATCGTTGTTGCAGTTAATGAGCACTGAGTACTGTTGAGTACATATTCATGTCGTATTATGTGTATTTAATTCATATATATATATATGTATGTATATCTATGAATATCTACATACACTTGTAAATCTAATACATTACAGATAGATAAATTAATTTGCGTTGGCTTTGACCCTTGCAATTTTTCACTCACGTTAACATAAAATTGAAGTTAACGACGATATATACATAAGTATTACATATCAGTAACTATCTATATGAAATACTATGTCTATATGTGTATGTAATTTCCATCATGAATATGCTGTGCGTGAAAAATGAATCATAACAATATATGCATGTAGGTACATAAACATATACGTAATTTACTTACAAATACGTACATACGTTATATATAAATAGATCTATAATAAAATTTAAAATAGTAAAACAACCTATTGTTTTATGTTTTCAGTTTTATATTTTTTGTTCATTTGAGAAACTTATAATTACGATAGTTACCTTGACTTTTTGTGTATATAGCTATATAAACTATTATTATAATATTGTGATACTACTTTATGAGTAAAGTTATTATAATATTATACGCACGTTATATGTACGTATATGTAGTTTTATCTCCACATATAAGCAACAGGGTTGAATTTATGATTGGGCAACATAGGCGGCTGACTGGGACGATAAATTTTGGAAGGGGACAACACATTGACTTTAACTTTTATTAGAAAATGTAGAAAAATCTGTTTGTCAAAATTTTGCTTTTTTCAAGCATTATGAATCGCAAATCTATTTTACTTTGAAATAAAAGTAAAAATAAATTTTGATACATGTGAAAAGTACTAAACCTATCAAAAAATAATGCATATATGAATTATTTATTAGAAAACTTTTCATCTGTATACGCTACACAAGTACGAGTAGTATTTCACTACTCTTATCTGTGATTTCACCTATCATGTATACTCATATTTTCATGGTTGAGAAAAAGTTGATTTTTCCCTTCAGTAGAATGCGAATATTGATTTCAACAAAACACAGAAAATCAACAAACAACATTTCACGCTTGCTCTTCATTTTACACATCTTCTTTACTTGTATTTTCTCTTTTTCTTCTTGAAAAATGTTGATTTCTCTCTCTTTCAGTGGAATGCAAATATTGTACATGACAAAATACGGAAAATCAACTAAAAACATTTTCTATACTTGCTCCTCTATTTTTTGCATACTCTTTTCCAGTAGAGGTATTTCCCACATCATGTGTACTCATTTTTGAATTTTTATTTCTAATACTTCGAGTGATAGGGGCGCTTAATCGAGAAATTCGTCACTGGCAAGCATATATAAATTATCGCTCTTAAATGATAACGTATATATGTACATACAAACGTGAAATATAATTTTAACTATCAAATACTCATATACAAGTTTATAGATCCACACAGAGGATTGTAATAAAAGTATTTTTAGATAAAAATTAGTATTATATGACAAGTATGACTATCGATATTTTATATTTTTCTCCGATATTATTATTTAATTTATCAGAAGATTATTTTATTACTTAGTTAATTGGCAAACGTTTTATATTTCATATTTACATATCTGCGAACATATGTTATATACTATATATCTGTTTAAATGTATCATATGTACAGATCGACTGACTAATTTTCCTTGAAAGATAAATAACATTATATGTACATGTGTATAATATGATGATAAATGTAATGTGTAATATTTATTTATTGATCTATTTTTACACATTTTTTTTCCAATCAATAACGATTGTTTTTTTTCTTTCTCTTCGATCATATTTTTACTAATAAAATAGAAATTAATTTTTTTAATTAAACATTTTTCAAAAAGAAAAATGAAAAACTGGAGAAACCATTTTTTATATTATACATAAGTATCGAAACAAATTGATTTCTAATTAGTTTACAGTATAAACAAATCAATAAATTTAATGATACAATGATGTATGTGGCATTAAATGAAATGAGTAGTCGTTCGTGTGGTATATGAATTTTATTACATTTTTCATTTTTTCATTTTTATTTTTATTTTTAGTGGGTAGATATCTGATAAAGATGTTTTTTGTTTTCATTACACACGTATTACTAGTTGAAAAAATGAAATCGAACACAGACTGATTTAAAGATTTCTATTTTTATTTGAATTCATTTCTTTTTTTGGAAGATTCTAAATATTAGTAAAAATAAATTTAACGAAAAAAAAATTTCCTTGTAAAATTTTATCTTGATCATTTTAATATGTAATAGGTCAGTCTAAAGCTAGACCCTAAATAGACGTGACAAAACGAAAGAAATTAAACGAACGTAAATACTTGTTCTGTCAGTTTAACAATTTGCCCTAAATAGAAACGATTCGAAACGAATAAAATTATGTATGAGTATAGAAACGAGTAGAAACGATAAATGTACAACCGCTACGGCACTATCCGTTTCATCTATTTGACATTTAAACTTATCGAAATTGAACGAACGTAAGAATACGTCTATTTTGGACAGTTCCATGTACCACAGTACTATCGTATATGTATCGTTTCGTTTCGTCACGTCTATTTAGGGGATTGCTTAAGCCCTATCACGTAGAAGAGCATGTTTCTCTATTAGCAACTGAGAGGTTCGAAAATCACGTTAAAACTGTAGGTTTGTCTGGAAATCGCTTCTCTTCGATGAAAGCCCTTGCTCACCAAGAGCTGTAGTGCTATTGAAGAAAAAGAAAAAGACTTACGAAAATATTTTCTCCTTTCATTTATTAAATTTGAATTTTATCTGCTATACCCATACTATACATATGACTCCCTGTATTTTTATGTTCTAAAGAAACAGTAATTAGAATGAAAAAAAAAATAATAAGTGTATCGAATCATTCATATATACATATGTATATACAAATATGTGCTGATACTCGTATATATATTTTTTATGTGTATACGAGTGTGTGTAAGTATATTAAAAACTTTTAAATTAACCATAAAAATTGATCACTTTTTATAATGTATTCCTTATTCATAATTTCAACTATTATATACTACAAAAAAAAAAAAAAAAACGAATCATGTATAAATTAATGACAAAAAATAAATATAATGTAATGATTTAGAAAATTATGTATGTAACATATTTACATACCATATACGGTATATATGATCTGATATGACAAAGCAAATCATTATTAATTTGTAACATTGTTTAAGAAAATATGCTTTAAGAAAGGCAAAAATTTACTGTCATGTTTTGCAAAAATAATATTAGTACGACTTACAATTAACAAATGTGTAGTATATAGACATAGATTAATTGATAATGACGCGACAAATATCATTAGTCTAGATATTATACACTTTACAAATGAATAAAGCTGAGTGGGTGTGTTTAGACAATTTTTAAATGGATAGTCGATATTACATATTAATTGCTGAACAATACAGAGAAGAAGAAGAAGAAAAAGAAACAATAGCAATAATAAATATTACATTTATTTATTTTATTAACAGTGAAATATTATTACGTGTATTTTAAACTAATTAACGTACTCGTACGTACGTACATTTATAAATGGTTGTAATTAGATTGTGATGAGATAAAATGGAATAAAAAAATCCTTTCTAATTGTCTTACAATTTATGAAAATGTATAGATATTTTTTAAAATTTTTTAATTATTAAATTTAAGAAATTGTATAAAAAAATTTTTTATTTCACTCTAAAATTAATTCATATTTTTGAACAATGTTAATTGATATTAATTTTTGTTTTCTATTTTTTTTTCTTTTCTATTTTCAATTTTAATTAATTTTTATATAGATGAACGAGATGCCATACAAAAGAAGACATTCACAAAATGGGTTAATAAACATCTTAAAAAGGTGAGGAAAAAAAAAATTAAATTATTTTTTTTTATATAAATTTTATCTATATGTATAACTAGTACTTAGATGCTAGTATAGTACCCATGTGTAATACCCCCTATTGTTTAAAAAAAATTCTGTTGTCTATAAAATTTATTTATTAGCATCTCTATTCGATTTATTACTTCACTTAATAGTTATGTATGTTTTCGATACATATAATAACAATGCGATAATGAAAATTTAAAAACATCCCTCTCTGATCTGTGCGGTTTTGGTTGATGATTTACGATATTTATTCATCGCTATGTCTTATTAGGTTTTAATTAAAATGCGTTAAACATTTTGTCAAGACACAAAAATAAATCAGGATTTTTTTTTTTTACATAGTATCTTTGAATTATTTTTCTCGAATCTTTATATACGCAAAATTAATGGAAGTCATTTAATTTTTGACATAATATGAATTCATATATATTTTTTCAAAGCTACTTTTTTGGGATTTTTAATATTAATATTTTTGCTTTGATCTTCGTTTCATGTTGTTTTTTATTTCCGTGAACGTTCATTTTCAGCGTGATTTTGTTATACTTTACTCAAATTAAAATTAAATTCAAAACCATATTGTGCCCCCTTAATTTATAAAAAATACAAAAAGAAAAATAAAAGTTAGAAAATTTTTAAATGAAAATATCAACTTTAAAGAGTTCCCTCATTTTTTGTAATTTAGCTGCATATATTTCGTATAAATGAGTTTGGACATTTTATTTATGTCGGTGTCATGTCTATATAAATAAAGTTGATAATAAAATGGTGGAGTATATAGTTGAAATATTTTAATTTTCACACCTATTAATGCTATGTAAAGTAATAAAATAATGAATAAGTAAGTAAGTTACATTATAGATATGTACATATGTACATTAAAAAGATTTTCCTACCAAAAATGTTGACAAAAATTACATTCCATTTACCATATGGGAAAAAAAATATATTAAAAGTTTCTAATTAACCATTTTTGTAAAAAAAAAAACATGATCGTAATTGTAGTAGGTACATGTATATAGGTTGAGACGTATGTACTTTAATAAATACTGATTATAATGCAATGCATTCACTCTTTCTAATTAAAATTACATCATAATAATAATAACAATGTAATGTGGATACGTTCATGCGATGTTGTACATTTTCATTTAGATTTTGGTTGTACAAAAAATTGTAATTCACAAAGATTTTCAAAAACGTTTTAACATAATAAAATTACTAGAAAATGTATTTATAAGCGTCTAGGCAATATAGGTACGTACATTGGTATAAAATACAGTAAATCCATATCAAGGATGATTAAATTAAACTTTTACACATTTTATATTACATTTGCCTATAACTTGTACATACCTAAACAAATATTTTTACATAAGTTACATATGTCAAAAGACCTTTTCCACAATATGAATATAAAAAAAAAATGTAAAATGTACGAGGAGTATTTCACACATCATGTATGCTCTTGCTTTCATAGTTGAGAAGAAGTTGATTTTCCCCTTCAATAGAATGCGAGTATTGATCACAACAAAACACAGAAAATCAACTAAAAACATTTTATACTTGCTCCTCTTCTCTATCCATATTCTGTAGCAGTAGATGTTATTGGCTTAGTGGCGGTATGTATAGTATACGCTACACTAGTACAAGTAGTATTTCACATATCATGTTTAATCGTATTTGCATGTTTGGGAAAATATTGATTTTCTCCTTCAGTAGAATGAGAGAGAATATTGTACAAAACAAAACACGAAAAATCAACTCAGCAATCAATAGCAATACTCGCTCCTCTACTCTATGTATACTCTTTTGTAGTAGAGTATTTCACTCTTTCGAGTAGTATTTCACACATAATTTATACTCGTATTTGCATGGTTGAGAAAAAGTTGATTTTCTCCCTTTAGTAGAATGCGAATACTTGCACATAACAATGCAACTGAAAATCAACAAACAACATTTCACGCTTGCTCTTCTTGAAAAATGTTGACATCTCTTTCTTTTAGTAGAATGCGAATATTGTACATGACAAAATACGGAAAATCAACTAAAAACATTTCATATACTCGTACTTGATACTCTACTTTTCGCATTCTCTTTTCCAGTAGAGTATTTCCAACATTACGTGTACTCATTTTTGAATTTTTATTTTGAAACTTCGAGTGATACCTAGTGGAATTTAATCGGAGAAGCCGCCATTGGTAATTACTATCAACAATTTTTTGTGTAGCAAATATCAAAACTATTTCAATTGAAAACTATTCAAGGAAAGGACAATAAATTATAACATATATACTCGTAAATACAAAATAATTTTACAATGAAAATTTTAAAAGAGAAACGTTGAATAAAAACCAATTATTCATAAAAACATGAGAAAGGTTAAATTCTATTGATATGCTAGGCATTTATGAAAATCATAAATATAATATTTTCATAACAAAACACATAAAAATTAATATATTTACAAATAATTTTTTTTTTAATTTCCTTTTTGTTTTTTTTTCTTTCTATTTTCTTGATATTTAATTAATTAAATTTTAGTTTATTAATTTTTTCATTTATAATAGAACAAAAACTATATTACATTCTCATATTTTTTTTTACATTTTATTATCGAATAATAAGAAGAACTCATTTAAATACTCGATAAAATAAAATATGTAATTTTTTGAATGAAAAACAACAAAATAAATATCCAATCCAATAACAAAAGGTGATATTTAATTTAAAAATCGTGTATAGAGAATTAAAAAGACAAAAAAATACATTAACTTTTTCATACGAGTAAACACGTTAGTATACATATATGTATTATGTGTATATTATAAAGACAAGCATAAAATAATAATAATCGAAATTAATAACAATGTATCCTATACACTGATATTTTAATAATATTAATAATAATAACAACAGATTATTAATTAATCGATTTGTTTTCATTTTGAATTTATTGGAAAATTGAATGAAAAAAAAAGAGAAAAAAATTAAATAAATATTTTCTTGAACGTGTCGTTGATCCAGAGAGCTTTTTATTATTTATACCATTTTATATGAATGTTAAGTATATTTATACACAGGATTTAGATAAAACATAATACATAACTACAATGAAACGGTATTGAATATGCGAAATATCGTACCTATAATATTTACAAATGTATGCGTATATGAATCGTATATATGTAATTATTGACTTCTCAATAAATACTCCTCGTATTTCGTACACAACATAATATTACTATAAGTTATGTTGTATATTTCTGGTACAATATACGAGGGTAATTCAAAATATTCCCGGAATACCTGCGTCACTAAGTAACTATAGCAGGCCATAACAGTCAAGAAGTTTGATTATATTTTGAGTGTTTTGAAATCGTAACTGCTGTGCATAAAAATGAAATAATTCATTTGTTTTTATTTAAAAGGATACAGATACCTGAAAAATTAGGTATTATTAAAACATTGCCTAAAGCGTTGCGCGAAAAACAAATTGAAAGATGTGCTGAGTTTTTGAACAAATACGATTCAAATCCTGAAGACTTTTCGTACCGTATATAGTGACTGGTGATGAAACTTGGTGGTTTATACGTAGAAAAATAAATCCATAAAAATCAACAACTATAGTGTATTATTTCATTTTTCCGTGAATTTTTTGAATTACCCACGTATGTGTACGATCATGTCAATTATATATATATACACACTTATAATATTATGAACGATTATTATCGGTTATTATTAATTATTATTTGTCAATATTAATAATAATTATGATTACAAATTTTTATTGATACCTTTATTATATTTTTGATATATTTTTTTTAAATAAAGTTCATAAGAAGAAGGAGAAGGTAATCATTTTTATGTAAATACAGATATTAGTTGTATTATGTACATATGATATATGAAAAATGATCAATATGGATGTCTACATTTACATAAAAGTTTATTATTTTAATTTACATATTTTGTTTTATTTTTGTTTTTCATTATTTTTATGTATTTTTTTAAATGTTTTCATGAGTAATAGGTTTTGTTTACGTAACACCTAACACTATGTTTAATGTATGATACATATGTGCATATATCCACAATATTATTTACTTAAAAAAAATATCATTTCATGCGTGTACGTATGTGTGAAAATGTTATATTATTCGATAACCTTTTCTAAAACATAAAATAAAAATGAAATAAACAAAAACCTCCTACATTGAAACACATCAGCATTATATAGTCAACAGAAATGATCTCATAGCCAGAAATATAAAATTTTTTTTTTAAAAAAAAAGAAAGAAAAGACTCGAGAAAAAAAATTCAATTTCATATTTTTCTTATCATTATTTCTTTTTTTCTGAATAAATACAAGTATTTTCATATGTAATTTTTATTTTCATTTTTTTCACTTTTTTTTTGTTTAAAAATTCAATTTAGATATTATTATTATCTTTTATAATCAAATAATTTTATTTATTTTGATATTTGAAAAATAAATCAAAGAAATGTGGAAAAGTAAATACGAAGTATTAAAAGGTAAATTTACGATATTAAGTATTATCGCGTTCAATGTCCTTTAAATTCTAAGTAAAAAAAAATTTTTTTTAAAATAAATGCACGAATACCTACAGACATATTATTTGGTTGGACTCTCTATAGTCCATAGCTAACAAGATGTGTAAATAAATCGATTCAATTCATATTATTGAGGAGCTACTTTTTCATGTTAAGCGGTGACATTCACATTTACGTGATTTTGAGAAAAAGTGAAAAAACTGCTGACATACACCCAGAGTTTACACACAACTGAGTAAATATAAATTGAAAATAATACAAGTAATTTATGGGTCTATTCTGAAAAAAGTCAGTGATAGGTCATTAAGTCATAAGTTAGTCATAAGAGCGTGGTAAATCACAAGCTGTGACTTTTTGTATTCCGCGGTAAAATATCACAACATGCCGGAGTCACAAAGTTGTCAAAGTTGCTATTTCAGTCGTCACAAGAATAATTTTTAGGTTATGTGAAAAATATAAAATACAATATTTTTCTTGAAAAAAAAATTGACGTTTCAAATTCACCACTAAGAGGTGAAATTTTTGTGATTTTTCTTGTTATTACTTATTCAGAATACGAAACAGCTGATTAGTCATATGGAAGATCACAAGAAAACCAGTCACAATATCGTTGTGACTTGTGATGAGTCACAATAGGTACCAGAAAAAGGGCATTAGTATCATTTTGAACAAATTAAGTATGATGTAACTAATAGATTTGTGCACATGAGCTCACCGCTAACATTATTCTGTAACTAACTCAAAATGGAATGACATGGACATGTCGCCTTTTTATTAAAAGTAGCTCCTCATTTATTGAATACTCACATAAATAATCGTGTATATGTACATAGTATCGATGATAAATATAAATATTTTTGATGAATGTTACATACTTTTACTACTTCTTGGATTATGTACGTTAATTCTTTCACATTGTGGCACTACGTATTGTCGTACTGTGCTATGTACACTCATAAATTTTGTATTTATTTATGTAAATAATGGATTTTACTATACAAACATTATTTTTTTTTTTTAACTTTTACAATAATTATCTTTTTTTTTATATTATAATTATATTTTTTCTACTCGCAAGTACTTGAAATTGTTAAATCGAAAGCAGCTAATATCTATCTACACATTAAAAATGTTCACTCGTAAACATAATACATATTTTTATGGATTATTGTATGATTTACATTTATTACATTGCATTGCATAATTTTTTATTTTAAATTTTGTACATATGTACATATTTTTTAGAATTTTTAAACAAAGAAAATTTCATAATTTGAATATTCAAAAATTGTAATTTAAAAAAATGTAATTAATGATAATGTATGCAAGTTAAATTATTCACTAAATTTATGACATTTTATCGTGTTATGTGACGTATAATAATATGAAAATAAGAACGATATTTCAATGAAAATGATGTGGTTAAAAATTAGAAACTTTTAATATTTCATTTTTCATCATATGATGAAGAAAATAAAATTGTTCTACATTTCCTGACATACATTTTAAATTAAACTATCATTATCATTACAATTACCTATACATAAATGTATTTATGTATAATGTATGTACTTTGTTATTCGTTTGACATAATAAATCCTCTATAATTCTTCTTAAGCCGTTACCAAAAGTGTGCTATACATATGCATAATAGAAATGGTTTACTTACCGTAGATAATTTCCTATTCAGAAACATAATTTTTCCGCATTTTAATTTATCATTTATTTTTTTTCGAGTAGTGCAGAAGTATTCTACACATCATAAAATAACGAAGCATGGAAAATCAACTACTATGTAATATTCAATACTTGCTTCTAAATTCTATACATACTCTGTAGCAGTAGAGGTCATTGACTTAGTACGATACTTGTAGTATACGCTGCACTAGTACGAGTGGTATTTCCCACATCATGTGTACTCATATTATTATTTTTGCGAAAAAGTTGATTTTCTCCTTCAGTAGAATGCGAATATTGTGCAAAACAAAACACGAAAAATCAACTAACAGCAATTAATACTCGTTCCTCTACTCTATTTCTCTCTTTCGAGTGGTATTTTACATTTCATGTATACATGCTCGTCCTTGCATGGCTGAGAAAAAGTTGATTTTCCTTCTCTCGCAAATTGCAAATATTGTACATATACAACCGAAAGTCAACAAACAACATTTTACGCTTGATCTTCATTTACACATCATGTTAACTCGTGTTTTCTACTTACCTTCTTGAAAAATGTTGATTTCTCTCTTTTAGTAGAATCATATCCTATCCTATCTAGAAGTAGAAACATATCCTCCTTTTCTCTATACATACTCTTCAACAGTAGAGGTCATTGACTTAGTACGGTGTCTGTAATATACGCTACACTAGTGCGAGTAGTGTATTTCACACGTCATATGTACTCATTTTTAAATTTACATTTTGAAACTTCGAGTGATTATCCAGTGAGGTTTAGCCGGGAAATTCGCTACTGTTATGATTACAAACAATGCAGTTATATAGCTATATATTATATGTGGTAATATGTGATAAAAAAGTTTTGAAAAAAAAATAGACAAGTACTTATGTACATACGTAAATTATGTGATTTACATTGCGGAAAATATTTAAAAGTTTCCATTTTTCGAGGTGTGTCCTTATAAAATGTGGTATTATAAGTACATTATAATGTATAGAGTTTTTAAATTAAGGATTGTCTTTTTATATTCTACTCTAAATTACAAATTTATATACATATATTCCAACATATTATGTATAGATATATCCGTAGAATTTTATAATTTAAACACGTAAATTAGATCGAAATCAAAGCACGTAAAGGCGATGGATGATGAGGTCATTCATAAGATTTATAAGTCTTTATAGAAATATCAGTGGAAGGATTTCTTTCCGAAATATTCATTTTGTGTCGTATTAATTTCTATTTGTATTGCTATATACATACCTGTCTATGTATTACACGTAGAAATTTATTTTTTTTATTTATTTTTGCTGTGAAAATGTTCACTTATAATATGAAAAATTTTAAAAATGAAATCTAAAAAATTGTTTTTTTTTCAAACATTTTATTTGCATGCAGCATTGGAAATATGCAGCCAAGGTACATTACATTTTTAAATGAATATTTATTTAAATTTTTAGTTTAAATTCATTTTATTATGTGAAAAACTGTTTATTATTCATTTATGTCTTCGATTATTATTCTAAATCGTTTCTATTTTAAAGTTTAAATATATAATTAAGAAATATTGAATAAAAATTTTATACTATATTTCCACAGACTTATACATTATTACATGTTTGTCAAAATATAAATGGATCACCTTGTTGTCCACCAGCTGTAAGTTTATTTGTCATTTTCTATGTGTTTTTTGTGTGTTCTTTTTTATTTCCAAAAAAAATTTACCTCCTTTTTTTCTGTTTTCAGTTTTGTTGTTTTTGTTTGTTTTGAATTATCCTTAATTATATTTTTTTGAATTATAATTTGATTTGTTGAAAAGTGTTCTTATGCATTTTATAAAATGAAAAGCTTCTATTTAATCGTTTTGGAAGTGTGTGTGTGTATGTGTGTGCTTAAAAAGACTAATTGGATATTCAATTAGAATTTAAATAAAAGTATTTAATTTAAGTGTAGAAAATATTTGTATCAAAAGTATGAAAGTATAAAAGTACCCAAGTGCCGCATGTAATACACATTATAAGTGAAGGATTCAATGAATGGATTTGAAATATAAGTAAAATTCATGAAATTATTATTCAAATATTATATTTCCATTAATTTAATGAAAACTTTGTTTTTTATTTTTGATGGTAAATCAAATTTTCATACAGAATTTAAAATTTAAATTGAATTTGATGATGTGAGTGAAATAAGTAAGTACATACAATTCTAGAAAATGCCTGACATAAAATTTAATTTTGCAATTTAAAAATGTAAAATGTAGAAAATGTATGTATACATGTTCTCGGCGTATTGTATGTAAATCTATCATACATTAAAATTCTATGAAGGTATACAACTTTCAAATGTATATCCTTACATATTTAATATCCTTATATTATATGTATAAATTGCATATTAAAAGTATATGTAAACAATTCGTTATAATTTAAAATTCCCTTATTTAAATATTCATAAAAAAAAACTTTTATATTCTCGCAACTATATAGGTACTTTTTATAAACTTCATAATTACAACACAAACAAAATTTACATGTGACATGAGAAATGTAGTCCTTATATTTGCATCTACATTATGTGCATACAGTCTTTGCTAGAAATACAAGTGCATAAATCTCTTCAGTTGAAAATGTCTCTACATACTGAAACACAAAATTAAACATAACCTTAAAGTAAAATTTACTATAAACACAAAAGTATATGCACGAATGGTGGTTTCATTTAGTAATCATGACTTTGCAATGTTGCAGAAATGTTGCTTCAAAGTTGCTATTGTAACATTACAATTTTTGTGCTACGATGCAATTATTGTATTAATGCTACGTTAGTGTTACCAATGTGTTGAAAAAACGAACCAGATTATTTTAATCATGATTACTTTTTGAACGCTTGATTGCATATGTTGTTGCAGTTTTAATGCAGTGTTAACTTTATGAACCCACCCATACATATCATACATGTATGTCTCTGTGTACATGTATTTGAATTAACATTTTCATAAATAAGATATACAGGCATCATTCAAAAAAGGATTATACAGAATTTTTTTCAACTTTCCTTCTTTCTTCTCTCTACATATTTTCGAAGAATTTATTGATAACACAAATTTTATGTGCCAAGAAATTGTTTAGTTTTTTTTACTTTTCAATATTATTGGCATATTATGTGTACTTTAGATGTACATAAATGCACATTTGTGGTGTTAGATGTATATAGTTAATCAAAATAACGATTCATCCTTTTGTTTTATTTTACAAAAAAATATTTTAAATATTCTTGTCGTAGGTACATTCCAACAAAAATATCTTCCATCATGTATACGTATTTGTAATTGGCAAAATATCAAAAAAATTGTAAAAAACAATATTGAAGATAAATGTTTTTGTATCTTCGTCGTACAATTTATGTCCTTTGTACACATATTTAAAAAAATTTTTTTTTCCAATAATGTACATACATTACATTTAATGTCTTCCATGACCCGTAATAATGATATATGATCTCATTCTTTTCTATCATATTTTTTGTCCTGTTTCGAATTCAATTTTGTGTGATGAAATGAATGTGAAAGGTTTTGAAATCGATTCTTACTGGTATTACTTTCCTAGTCCTTTTTTATATATTTTTTCTTTGCCTTTTTTTTTTTGTTAAAATGGTCATTGAACTGATAACTCCGATAGCATTTTTTTTTTATCAAATTTATTTTAGCTTTAAAGAAACTTATTTCACTGCATGAATTTTGTTTGATAAAATGATTGTTTTTTTTTTATATTTCTTTTTTTCTTTACTTTTAATAGAAATGATTAAAACTAATGAAATTATTTATGAAATTTTGTAGGCATCCAGACGTGTTGATGATCTATTTGAAGATTTACGTGATGGTCATAATTTACTATCACTCTTGGAAGTGTTATCTGGTGAACATCTTGTAAGTAAACACTTTTTTTTTTCATATTTATTATTTCTTGAATCAAATTTATATTGTTTTGTATTAAATTTCAAAAAAAATCTTTTTCCACTTATTTTTTATGTACAGCCAAGAGAGAAGGGTAAAATGCGATTTCATATGCTACAAAATGCTCAAATGGCTCTAGATTTTTTAAGATATAAAAAGATCAAATTAGTCAATATACGTGCTGAAGATATTGTCGATGGTAATCCAAAATTAACATTGGGTCTAATATGGACAATAATTCTACATTTTCAAGTAAGTTTTGTAACTATTATTTGTTATTGTAATTTTTTGTTTTCTGCTTAACGCATACATTATATCCTTTTTTTTGTTTATTGATAAATTTTCAATATTTTTAAAGAAGAAAATAAATTATAGAAATGGCAAAAAATAATATTGGACTTGCTAGACTATATTTATATAAATATGAACGTTACATTTACATTTACAATTGATTATAAAATGTAGTTTTTTTTTTCTTTCTTTCATTCGGTTGATAAATTTATTTTGCAAACGCATATTCTACATAAAAAGGATTAAAATATATTTTAATAAATTTTACAATTTTATATATGATTGATGAAATATGTATATATATACGAGTATCTGAGAGGATAATATGAAAATTTTAATTCGAAATCAAACAAATCATTTTTTTATGGCAACTTTATTTATTATTATTATTATTGAACAGCTTATTATTATAGAGTATAATTATTATAAGAAGTTGTAGAAGAACTATTCAAAAATTTTATTTAAAAAATGAATTGAATATTCACACAAAAATGTTTCTTCTGTTTGTACATATATCTATATAAAGTATAGTACAATTACAATCTATCTATCTATCTATCTATCTCTCTCTCTTCTTTTTCGTTTTTATTTATTTGTTTTCTTTTGTATCGTCTATGCACAACATTACATCATTATGTAATTATGTCATTTATCTTGTAATAGTGGATAGATCAGGTAAGTTTTCAAGTAAAAAATTTGCAAACCAAAAAACAAAACAAAAAAAACAAAATGTTTATATACATATCTATATACATAAAAATGTTGGTTGAAAAAAATTTGTTTATAAGAAAAAATACAAAAGAATACAATATTTATAGCAAAACAAACCAATACAGAAGCAAAAAGAAAAAAAAAAAAAACTCACTAAAAATACATTAAAAATATTTTTTTAAAAACTTAATTAAATCAAACAATATAAGATACACAATGTACATATATCTTTATAAATTGTATAAAGCTTTTTTTGTGTTTTTTTTTTTTGTTGTATGAAAAGTACTTCTTTATTTTATTTACAATGATTATTGTTTTTATGTGTAATTCGAAACAAAAGAGTAATTTAAAAACGTTCTTACGAATACAATAAATAAAATATCTTTATATGTATGTATATGTATGCGTACAATGATTTTACATAATATGTACATATGTATATGCGTATTATTTTTGTTAAAATAATTGAAAATTATTAATGAAGTTTTATTAAGATATGTAACAAGTATATAAATCATTTTGGATATGCATATACAATACGTATACAGTGATGAACAAAATATATGCAACTGAATGAAATGTTGCCAAAAATTTAAAAAAAAAAATCAGTGGTAATTATGTGAATATTACTATTTATTCTAGATTAAACAGAACTAACGCAAATTGCAAAGGCCTTTGTCAAGATAGATCTGTTTTTTTAATTTGTTCGCCTTCGACATATACTTTGACATTTAAAATTTATATAAAATCAAATCAAACAAATAACCATCTGGCAATTGTTGCTATTCGTGTTTTGCGTTTATTATGTGCAACATACGTTATGTGTCATGCCGACTCTACATACAATGCAGTGACTTCAACTTCGACTTTGATTTAATGGATATGCATTAGAACTTTTACATTCAACATGTTAAGCATGCTATGAAGTCGAAAGTCGAAGTCCATAGAAGCGGCATTATGTTTATTTGACAGTCGCCTTCGCTATTGCAATTCGCATTTCGCATCGCATTTAATGTTAGTCATGTTTAAGCTATTTGAATATCGGTAAATTCAACTAACTCGATCACACACAAACGATATTTATATGTACGTATCTCTTGCCCTTACAGAGTTGACACTATGCTGTGATGACAGAGACATTGAAAAATTACCAAATTTCTGTTAATCAAATAAATAGTTTTTGATTTTTGAAACATTCTACATTGAGTATAAATTACAAAAAGGATCAATGACAATAAATTACAAATTTTCATTATTATTTCCAATGTTATGTTGCAAATTTTTTGTTCATCACTGTATGCATTTATACATTACATATTTTTACTATTCGTTATTCTTTATTACTGTATTAAATTTTTGTGAATATAGAATTAGTTACAGTCTCTAGTACTTATAATAATTTTGCTTTTCTATGTGTCATATTTTGAATTTGAATTTTATTCAATTTTTCTGTTCTATCTTTTGTTAAGTTGTTCAATTCTTGCTCTTATATGAATACAGTGTTCTATGGAATACTTTCGTAATTCTTGATTATTTTATGCAATTTTTAAACATTTATAATATCTTAATATAATTTTAATTAAAAAATATCAACGAGCAACAAATTATATTCTTAAATTATGTTTTTTATAACTCTTAGCTCTTAGTTATGATGAAGATATATGAATTGAGAATTCAACCATTCAACATTTATTTTTTTTTTCCTTCCAGCTGTGATATTAATTTTGTTTTTTTTTAAAAAAATTAATTTCTTAATTTTTACAATCATAAACGAAACACGAGAAAAAAAAAATGAAAATCGAAGATGTAACTGTTTGTTGACATACTTTTACGTGTATCTATATATACATTAAATTTGATTGAACATTGAACATAAAATTAAAGAATCTAAATGGTATTTTAATGTTTTTCTATATAATGTTTCTGTTTTTTGTTTTTTTTTTTTTAATGTTGATTAAAACAGAATATTTTTTCGTAAGATGAATGCATCGCGTTTTAATTATTATTATTATATTCGTTAATATTCGATTTAATAATGATAATAATAATAATTTCGTTTTATTTGATAGTATTTTTATTGTATAATTTTAATTTATTGATTTGATTTGAATTTGAATACAATTTCTTTTTTTTTTATTTAATGGTAAATGATAGATGATCAGTTAGTTAACGATGACCTAAAATTTTCGTATTTAGGATAGATACGTAATAAAAATAATTTAGATTTTGTATAATTATAGTTGTTATAATGAATTTATCTATTTTCAAGATTAATATTGAGTTGTTTTTAAAAACAGAAAAAATAAAATGAAATAAAAATGAAATTAGAAAGGTAAAAAAAAAGTAGATCGGAAATGAAAATCTCTTGAAATCTTTTCATTTTAATTATAAAACTATGAAAATATATTTTTGAAAGTATTTGTATGTTACTGTAATTTTTGGATGATCTGAGTGTGCTTTGTTGTCTGTTTTATGAAATTCATTTTGGAATTTAACTGAAATGATACCTAAAATTTCATATTTACATGAGATCTATACCCTATACTATAATGGCCGATTTCTTCATACTTCTGATTGAGCTGGGAGGACCTAAATAAATAATCAGAACTTCATCTTCTCACTAAAGTTAGGTGGCAGCTAAGTACTAATCAGAGGTGAAGAAATGCAAATCTCTTTGCTATCTTGCCGCTAAAGTTAGCAAGAAGATAATTGGAAGTGAAGAAATCGGGCATAACAGATGTAATATACAATCGTACAAAATATTATGCCTTTATTAATATTTAATTTATTTAATTTTATTCATTTGTTTTTTTTAAATCAAATTTAAATTTTTAAGCAAACAGTTCAATAAACTAAACGTAAAATAAACTTCAAGGTTTCTATACACTACAATATATCAATATATCGTGAGCGTGACTGACCTATTGATTAATTTTTCATATATATTTTCATAGTCATTTTTTGTAAATAAATTTTTTTTTTGCTACAAACTCAACACAGTACCTACAGAATGAGAATAAATACTGTGTAAAATTTGTAATTTTTCGTACATAACATATATAACATACTTGTAACCGTAAGCACCGTAAGTAAGTATATGTATAAGTACAAAGTTCAAAGTATGTATGGTCATGTACATACATACGACGCGACGAATATGTAGATAATTTTTTTTTTGTTTCGTTTCGTTTCATTTCATTATTAGGTGCTTTCGATTTGGCAATTTCAAGTACTTGCGAGTACTAAAATGTGTCTAGGATAAATTGTTAAAACGAACGACATAAAAAATTATTCGTAACTACTGGCATCTACTTTCAGCTACTTGAAAAATTTTTCATGAGTAGCTGGAAGTAGATGGTTTAGCACAGACATTTACCTTTTCTACTCGCAAGTATTTGAAATTGCCAAATCGAAAGCACCTATTATTGCAATTTTTCATGTACCTATGTAATTTTAAAAAGAAGGGAATGACTTTATAAGATGCTAAATAATTATTCATAATTAGAAATTACTTTAGGCCTTAAGAATGTTGTATTCTAAGGCTAGTATTCACCAACATAGATTATCCTTCGGATTTTATTTTAGCCGGATACAATTTATTTCAGCTTATTCATCAACCTATAGATAAAATTTGTCTCCGAACTTCGTCAAACTAGTTCAAACATGTCAGCTGATTGTATTTTTATATTACAAAATGAAACAGAGGTTATGGATGTGATGATTATATGAGAGTGCTGTTCTGTTGCTGTTAGTAACAAGGTGATGTTCGAACGATATTTATAATACCACTCCGAGGTTGTCTTAAAAATATCCGAGAAGTGTTTTATCCAGGGGTTGATGAATATACTTTATCTCAGACAAAATATAATCTATGTTGGTGAATACCAGCCTAAAAGTGCTAGACATACATAAATGTATTAAGTGAAATTTTTACATGAAAAAATAAACAAAAAAAGCGGATATTACATTTCGAAATTAGACATTTTGTTGTACAAGAAATTTTCACCTTTATTCCTATTTATTATTATTTTCTAAATTTAGAATAAAAAATAATTCTTGTATACTATTTTTAACTCTTATATATGTATACAGTGCAAATGTACCAGTATTTATAATTATTATTAAAGTGTTCCTTAATTAAAATAAAATTTCATCATTCATTTGGTATTTGTTACATTATGTACCTGGCCTGGGTATATATGTACTTTGTCTATTTATTTTGTTTATCGTTTCTATGAAAATAATTTATATGAATATGTTTGTATCTGTACAGTGTATGTACATACATATAAGTATTATGTATTTATAAATTCTGAATATATTTTTTTATTATTATAAAATAGAAAGAGGTGGTTAGAAAAAAAAAAAAAATAAAAATAAATAAATAAAAATCAAATCGAAACGAAAAATTCTATAAAAACTCCAAATAAAGTATGAAATAATTTGCAAATAAATGAGTAGAGTGTATTATAATTACGAATATTATGTTTATACAAGAATGTATGTTTGCATTTTATGGTATTAATTTGAAATGAAAGTAGGCGGAAATTATAATAATAATACGTGTGTAGGTATTATAAAATGTATAAATATATATTTGTACATATATACATGTAATAATTATTGTTAAATATACTAAGTTATTTTTTTAGAATTTATATATACAAGCAAATTTATTTTATTTATTTATTTATTTTTTTTTTTTGCTGTTTTCTTTGACTCTACTATAGTAGTAGTTGCTTATTATTTTTCAATAATATTTTAAAAAAAAATGAAGAAAATTTAAAAATATTTGAATGATACATTTTTATTTGTACAAAGTAAACATTATAATCTACATTCATACATGTGTATATCTTATGTACAGCCTATATGTCATGTATGTATGTGTAGTTGATTTATAAATCCATACTTATACATACGAGTTACGACTATAAATACACATAAATACAAGCTATAGTGTATATGTAATTGCTATCAATTTAATCGAACTGAATTGAGTACAATCGCGTAGGATACCTACTTACAATTTTATTAAATGGAATACGTTACCTATTTTTTTTTTTGTTTTTGTTTTTATATGAATCAAGGAAAAAAGAGTATAACCACAACGACAACAACAAATTAAATTTTATATAAAAATAAGAATATATATGTATGTATGTAATAATAAACAACTTAACATTTATGGAATAGAACAACTTTTATATAAAAAAAATATTTTTTTTTCATTTTTCACAGTATTTATTGACATAAATATTAAATTGAAAATACATAATAATAATAATCAGGCGGTAGCAGCAGCAGCGACGTAAAGCAAATACGTAAAACATATGTATGTACAACGTATGTAGATATACATTTTATTTTCTCTCTTTGAGGTTTTTTCGTAACATTTATGTACACGTATTCGTATGTACATACCTTTTGTTTTTCTTAAATTTTCTTCATTTATTTATTTTATTTTCTTTTTTTTTTGTTGTTTTGGTTTTGATTAAAAATTATTATAAGATTATAATCAGCCAGCATCAATAACAGTAACAGTTTCAGAAAAAAAAAAAATCTTTTTAAAGAAACCAAAGAAAATATAAGAAGCAGAAGAGAATAATAATTAGAAAAAAATTTAAAAAAAAAAATTTCATTACAATTTTATTTTGGACTTTCTTGTCCATTTTTAATCATGATTCTTTGATACCCACTATTCATCATACCCACTATATGTCAATAGTAATATTTTTAAAAAAAAATGTCAAAAAATATCTACGAATAGCTAGGCTTATGGCACCTTATGGCAAGAAATTACGTGTAGTATCTATAAATAATATGTATATGTAATGTTTAAAAAATTTCATAATATCACACACACACATATGAGTAGCTATGTACAAACAAATTACACACACATATATATACATATATATTACGAGTAGATATGTAAAAATACAATATTATGTATGTGGTTATATGACAAAAGAATTATTGTCAAAAAATGTAATTTTTCATTTCCATATATTTATTCGTACATACATGTAATAATTATTTTGATTCAACTCTACTATACAAACTACAAAAGGTGACAAAATATGCAAATTTTATAGGTTTTGCTTTTAATAATTGAATGAAAACAAATAACTGAACAAAAAGAATCATCAATACACATACATACGTGTGTACTTTTTGTGTACCTAATTTTATTTTTTTTTTTAAGCAAACCACCATAATGTATATACGAGACAAGTAATGTAATTTTAATGATGAAAAATTTGAAAAATATATGTATATGGAGATGATTTACAGTCGCTGTATACGTTACATATACAAACATTTATGAGTATATAATTCTTCATAAATTAAAAGAAAAATGTGCGTAGTGAATGATAAATTTGTCATTACTCAGTAATACATTATACACATTTATATACTACCAATTTATAAAATTTAAATTGATTCGAAATATATGATATTTAAACAAAAAAGGATATATGAATGATGATGATACATTCAATCAGCATATACGCTTATAATTGAAAGCCTCCGAAAAATAAAAATAAAAATGATATTAATTTACAACAGTTAAATTGCAAGAAAACAAAAATAATGGAATATAAATTTAAGAAGAAAAGGCATGTTGTGTGCAACATTAAAATAAGTAAGAAAAGTAAAAAAAAAAAAAAATAACAAAAAATTGTTGCCAATAAGAGAAGAGATGTCATAACATACATATGTCTGTCTGACTGTATAATATGAGTACATCCATCCATATATATACTTATATTGTCTGCATGAATTATGTATACAAATTACGAAATCGAAAAATGATGTTACTTAAGTATAAAGAAGATATGCAATGTGATATAACCAAACACTGGTGTCTAGTACCATGTACCAATCTACATTTATGTAGGTACATGTATACGAGAATGTATACGTAATTGATTTTTTTTTTAATTTTAAATTTTAAATAATACTTTTTTATAACTGAATTGAATGACATCAGATCCTCCAACTATTAATACACAATAAGTTTTTCTTCATAATGAAATACTTCGTATATATATGAATGTATCATCATCATATACACATCACTCTTATCTGTGGTATCATATACCTATTCTATATGTATTTCAATTTAATTTAAAAAAAAAAAAAATTTATATATATGTACTTGAATGGATATGAAATCGATAGATAAATATTGATGATGATGATGATGATGATTATGATCATGTTGGTGGCGTTAAAAATGATGATGACAATATTATGGATGACAACAAAATAACTTTTTAATGCAATTCCTCACATAAAATAAATTAATGTGCTATATATACTCGTATGTATGAACAAATGTATATAGAGTATACACAATAGAACATAATATTGATGATGATAAAATGATTATAGGTTATGACTTTACAATTATTTGGAAAATAAAATACAATTAATGAATCAATTCGTAACATACAAGTTATTACTCGTACATTTTTTATGAGTGTCTCCTGAATATTATTTATAATTTGTGTACATAAAATAAAAGTATCCACAAAAATGGAAATTATTGATAGATTGATTGTTTTTTTGTTGTATATTTCTTTTTAATTTTTAAATTGAAAATAAGTACTAGTGCGCGTATATACATTTACGGGTAATATAGTTTAGAGATAGTATTCTGTTTTAAGTCAATATGATTGTTTTAGAAAATGTGGTTATATATTTACATAAATAAATACTTATACTCAGATAGTCGCGTTATACATACATATACATTATATGCAATGATGTATGCCATATATTAATAAAAATTTGCAATATTTTAATTAATTTATTCATTCTGTAAATGTGAATATATGACTTGTAGATAGTTGGTTGATTAAATTGCAAATAAATAAAAATTTTATCGACCCATTTATAGTTGAAAAATACATACATATATAAAAAAATGAATAGAATGAAATATGTATTCAATTTTTAAAGTATGTATGTACATGAATGAATATTATTAATTTTAATGAAAATATATGTACATATATTATTATACACGTGAGCAGCGCCGGTTTTAGCCTCTTGGGCGCCCGGTGCACTTCTAAACTTTTCTCCGCCTAGGTTGAAACTTTACTACTTTAAACTTTGATTTGATTCTTTTTTATTGTAGCAGCACGAAATTCAAATGTCTATGTTTTTTTTTTAAGCGTGTAGTATATAATTTAAATATGAAGAGAAGAAGAGAAACTAGTGTTCTCGTATCTTTTTAATTTTCTTTCCACTTTCATTTCTACTTCTTTTTCTATACATCTCAAATACTGAAGAGTACAATGACCATGTTTGGTTACAAATGAAAATATATAGGTCAAAACAATTATCGGGTTTTCTTATTTACATGGATCTCGTTTCAATTAGAAATTCTTCTTCGTTCACGATCACGGCTACTACAGTGTAGTACATAACATAAACGAGACGAGGAGAAGAGAAACTATTTTTCTTGTATATTTCTACTTCTCCTTCTCTTCTCCTTTTTTTGTGTTTATTTGTACTAAACTCCTTGTTTAAATTCTTCTTTGTACACGCCTACTACAGTGAGCACATATTTTACATAACAAGAGGAGAAAATAAACTGGTATTCTCGTATATTTCTACTTTTATTTCTACTTCTGTTTCTCTTCTCCTTTCTTACATAAAGTATGCACTGCATTGTAGGATTGTAGTAGACGAGAACAGAGAAGAGTTTTATAGATTCTTCAAGATTTCAAGAGAAAATGTTCACAGTGAATATTCTTTTTACTGTGATTTGTAAAATTATTTTTCTAAAAACGAATAGCTATGTGACTTTCATTCCTTCGCGACCCCGAGATTTGACGCCCTGTTTTAGTGAACCATTTCGACATATAAAAGAACCGAGTATATGCACGTGAGTGGAATGATACAATACTCGAATAGTTTAGTATCATTTTATGACAAAATATAAATCAAATAAAATGAATTTTATTCCTTCATGAATTTTTCTTTTTCTAAAATCAATTCGTAATTCAATTCTGAAAACGTATATATGTACTCGTACTTGTGCTAGAGTTAATGTTCGAGTACGTATATGTAATCTAAGAGAAATACGCATTCACATGCTTCTATATATACGTATAATGTACGTATGATTTTAGACTGTTGTCCTAGATACATGAAAAATTAAAGAAAGAACTCAATTATGCTTCGATGCCTTACTGATTTGAAACGTGCATATATGAAGCCAAATAGTATAGACGTTTGGTATAGATTTAAAAATTAAATGGTACTCAACTATTGCGAGTATTAACGCATAAATTTCAATTTAAATTATAAAATTTTTACATCATGTCTGAAGAAGAACCATAAAAATCAAATTTTATTTGCAAAAGAAATAAATGAGAAAAGAAAAACAGCAGCATCAACAGCAACATCAACGACAGATAAATTTGAAATTAATCTAATGGCGTGTATTATTAAAAATTTGTATGTGAAAAGTTCAATTGAAATGTCAAGATGAAAATATGAGAATCATATAGAAAATCAATCCTCCTATAAATGGTGAAGGTTTTTTAGATATTATAGTTTTATGATATAATATTAGAATGAAATAATGCGATAAATGAAATGTAATTTTGAATTCTATTCAATGCAGTATTCTATACAGTATTCACCACACACGCATATAATGCAATAAGGTGAAACGAAAATCACAACACTTTTTATTTAAATCACTATTACATTACGAACGACACTAAACGAGTGTGTATATTTCAAAATAATGCCTATACGTGATCGAGTGTATCATGTCATGAACTTTATTTTATTTTATATATATGCGGCGATTGAATAATAATTTAACATCAATTATTGATTGTCGCTGTACGTACTCCTATATGTACTCGTACGTACATAATGTTCTCAATGTCTGTGTACTTAATTTAGATTTATCCATTTAAATTTATTAAAAATGAATAAAATAAGATTAATATGTACATTTATGCTTGTTCGAGCATAACACGAATTCAATTATATAAACGCAACTATACAATTCCGTTGAGAATTTTGATTGATTTTCAAACTTTGATTTATTCGTATATAAAGCAAATAAATGTGTATGCGAGTAGGTTGATTTTTTCAAAGTACTCATGTACACTTGTGTTGATTCATGAAAATTAATCTCAAGATTATTCTAATAAAATTACAGTATTTTATGTACGAGTAGGTACATAATATCGTATCAGAACTTATAGTAATTCAGATAAATTCTAGATATTTTTGGATTAATTTGTAACAATTTGAAAGTTATTTGTAATTTATTTTTTGTAAAATTTTTTAAATGCATTTTGTGCACCACACAATAGCACACAGTAGATGAGGACAAATTATTTCGTAGAATTTAATTTCAAATTATTGTACATGCGAATACGAGCATACGCATTGATAGTTTTTGTTGTTGTTTGATGCTGACCATTGTGATCGACTCCCCTATCTAGTCAAACTTCTTCGTCGCTCTCAGGTAGCGAAGAGTTCTGCTCAACTTTCAGGTTTCAGGCTCAATTTGTTCGGGTCTGATGACATCACTGCCAAAAATGCACTGGCACTCACACAAGAAGTGGTCTGTAGCATCTTCCTCCTCTTCACAAGGAGCACACAGTGCATCGCTGATGATTCCTATGGTAGCAAGATGCTTTCCACATGTATTATGCCCTGTCAGAGCATTAACCACTGCTCTGTAGTCTTTCGTTCCCTGTTTGAGAAGCAGTATTTTCCAACTAAAATTCTATTGATTAAAAACCAAAATTAAAAAAAGAAAAATTGAAAATAAATCGGATTATAATATCGCTGTAGAGAATAAAATGAATTGATGATCGACACAGGAATATATTAATAACAATGTTTGACATTAATTACAACACCACTTAGATAGATATAGATATTGCCACATGATATTTATTTCCTTGTATTTTAATTAGAAGATCTGTATCAATTTCATAGCAAAAAAAAAAAAAATCAAAATCAAATAAACAAAAATAATAATATTTGTTCAATTTCCGTTTCCTCGTGTTGGCTTTTTTTTTTAAAACTCTTTTTCTTTTCGGTAGTATTTTTTTTTCTTCGTCCGATTTAACAACAACAAAAAAATTTCGCTTTTTTGCAACACAATGAAAAATATCGCAAAGTTGAAAAACCATTAAAAAATGCATTACAGTTTTTGTGAAAAAAAAAAAAATTCATTAATTCACATTTGCACATAAATCTGTGTATTTAAGTATGTACTCGTATGTATGTGTGACGATAAAATGAAAAGAACAATGAATATTATACAATATAGGTAGCATTGTAAAATGTAAATTTTATTCATCGTGAGATGTTACGGTTCAAGGAGGAAATAATAGATATACGGACGCGACGAGTAGCTATGTGTAAAACAGATTTTGTGAATGTGTATAGATTTATAAAATGTGCAAAACCAGATACAAACAGCAAGAAATAGTAGCAGAAATAATAACAAAAAATAGGGACAATTTCCATGGATCAAAAACAAAAATAAGTAACAACAAAAAATTTTGAGAGAGAGAGAGTCAAAATATTTTGCAATTTTAATTTTTATTTAATTTTGTATTAGGTACTATACAAGGTCCATTTTATTCAACCATACATTATGTGTAGGTACTAAAAATTTGCAAAATTGTTTCAATTTTAATTCTTTTTTGTTTTTTTGAAAGTGTGTATTTGTTTAAAAATTGAAATAATTGCATGCCAGTCAAAAAAATTTTTTTTTATTTTATAAATTCTCGTATGTGAAATGTGATTACATTATACATACGACTCGGTAATAAAAAAACAGAGGAAGTATATGTTTGTATGCAATACTGCAATACTTTTAATGTTGTGTACATTATTTCTCTTGACAATTGATTTTGAACATATATTCTTACCAAAAATATACATACACGTACTATATGTCTCATATGTACTCGCATGTAAAATGAATTCCATATTCCATGTTAAATGTTATATGGTTTCGAAATTTATTGAATTAATTGATCTGTTGTTACTGTTAAACAAAATGATATCTTTTTGTGTTACATTTGTGTAATTAAACAAATGACCGTAATACAGATTCAGAAAAAGTAAAAATTAAATGGAATTTTTTGTTTGTTTTTTATGTGTTCTTGATTTTCGATCGTAATGCTTTTTGCTCAAATTGATCATTTTATAAATTATAATAATGAAATCGTTAAAATATAAAATTGATCACAGAAAACCAATCAGCATATTTTCGATTTTAGTTTCAACCAAACAAGAATGAATTAATGCAAGAAAATTAAAGAAAATCTGAATATTTGATACCGGATATTGATATAAATCACTTCTTGTTATGAATCCTATATAGATTCTATACTGCAGAGTGGATGAATATTCAACGAAAAATGCCTAAAATGAATTTACGGAAAGTCTTTATTCCGTGACTATCATTAATTAGTTAAGAAAATTAACATATAGTTTCGTTTCGTTTCATTTCGTTTCGTTTTATTCGTTTTCTCTCTCATTTTTTAAATATTGTATTTTTATACGGAACTGATCGATCACATTTGAGAAGAACGAAACTGAACGAAATTGTCTGCTCAAGCCTTTCGTTTTTTCATTTCATGAGAGGAAGGATAAAAAAAACAAAAGGAAACATAACGAAATTATTATATGTGTCCAGTTACGTATTCGAGTTCCACATATATGTACGTATCTCGAAAGTACATACAAACGGACAATAAATGTTTAATTATAAAATTTTACAATATTTATTGTCACATAAAAATGTCACATTTTGTCATCGTGAACCTTAATTACATTTTTAAAATGTGCTCGTGTAGCACACAAAAAACTACATACATATTTAAAAAACGAAATAATAATCGTATCCAATAAAATTTTATAAAAGGCAAAAAATGAAAAGAAAAAAATAAAAATAAAAGATAAAAGACAATCAAATTTTTCTTTATTTTTCCAAATAAGAGAACTTCTAGTATCGACAACATCACGATACGGCCTATTCAAAGTGATCAAAATTATCGTTGTAATAATAGCATATAAAGAAGTGTATAAACAATTTTTACAACAAACACAAACTCCATTCATATACATTTTACATGCGATTTAATGAAGCAGCAGCATTAAATGTATAAAATTGTGTATTGCAAACCATATGTAGATCTTGAAAGAATGCCTACACATAAAATTCAATTCTATACAATATATAATAAGATCTCCTTCAATCATTCTCGTATACATATGTATGTATATTTTCTTATACTCGTATTTATATTTTATTTTATTTTTCATTCGATTTTTAATACTTACCTTTATTAAAATTATATCACATGTACTATAAATAAATGACGCAATCATTGAATTACATCATAAACCTTGCTTGTCGTCTGTTTTTTTTTTTTTTTTTTAAACAAAAATTGTATCGCCTACACAACAAATTTTTTTCATATTTTTCTCAAACATTCACAGGTACATTTACATAGATATACAATATAAAGTACATACTTGTATACGTGATAATGTGTTGACTTATATTTCATTTAATTGTTTAAGACAAGAAGTGTGGTACTCTGTTATCTATTTATAATAAATTTTAATTTTAAACGTATACCTTTTAGTTGTTATTTTTGTTACTAATATATGTCATTATTTAGTCAAGTTTTTTTTTTCACGAATTTTCTGGCATTAACTCACGTATCATACTTTACTATGACTATCTGGTACGACTGTATGACTGCATAATATCTTATATATGCGACGACGAGTATATAGTAATCTACTTTACAAAGCAAAACAATTACCTAATACAAGAGCAATTTTATTTATTCATTTTTTTTCAATTTATAGTTCATTTTATTTACTCATGTTGGTATGAATTGTAATGTAATATGAAAATTAGTAACAATGAAAATTTTTTCTAAAAAAAAAAAGGAATTTTTCATCTGATAGGTACGTTATTAGAGATAGAAAAATATTCAAAATCAGGAAAGAAGTATGTACATGCAATTTATGTATTAAATATGTATCTATTTTGTTGTGCATAATGTATTTAATTTTCATATATTTTTTTTTTTCATTTTCATTTTCATTTTCTTAAAGAGAATTTTACCTTGAGCTGCATTTTATTAATAATAAATAAATAAATCTTTTTCTAATATACAATATTAAGGTAAACATAAAAAATAAATAAATAAATGAAAGAAAAATAAACTGAACTACAATGGCTACATACATACATTTATAATGCAATCGTATAATAAGTACATTAAGTAGTGCCATAGTATGATATATAAAGCACACATTGCAGTGCTATATAGTCTGTATGAGGTAAGGAGCTACTTTTCAAAAGGCGACATGTCCATGTCGGTCTATTTTGAATTAGTTACAGAATTATGTTAAGGGAGAGCATATGTGCACAAATCTATTAGTTACGTACTTAGTTTGTTGGAAATGATACATACCAATGCCAGATTTCTTTATACTTCCAATTATCTTCTCACTAACTTTATTGGAAAGATAGCAAAGAGATTTGGATTTCTTCGCCTCTGATTAGTACTATAGAGCTGCCACCTAACTTTAGTGAGAAGATGAAGTTCTGATTATTTATTTAGGTGTAACCTAACTCGATAATACCGCCGACCAGCTGTCTAATTGGAATACATTCAAATAATTAAGCTTTACATGAAATTTTACATTGAAAATTTCGAATATCAATTCAAAAATTTCGATTTTAGGTTTGAACATTAGCCAGTTAGCTTTGCAGCTATAGTTAGCAAAAAGATTATGTGAAGAAAACCAAACTTCTTGCTAGGTGTTACGTGTTACCTAAAGTTAGGTGGCACCTAGCTAATAAGGAGTATGAAGAAATCGGCCATAAATTACTTGTATTTTTCAATTTATATTTACTCAGTTTTGTGTGTAAACTCTGAGGTTGTATCAGCAGTTTTTTCACTTTTTCTCAAAATCACAAGAAATGTGACATGTCGCTTTTTGAAAAGTAGCTCCTCATATCATATTTAGTTATGTAATACATTATATATACATTTACATCTACTAATTATATCCATAAGGATATTTAGTATTTAAAATATTCATTCATGCATGTCAGTGTGTAATATACAAAACAGTATATAAGTTGACATGAAAATGTCTCAAAAAGTACATAAATACTTCTGCTTATATGTAGTATGAAAAGTCAACGACTGTGTACATATAATAATGTACATTATTTTAAGTTTCTTTTATTTTTATTTATTTATGTATATTTTTCTTTCTCGTATTTAGTTATTATAGCCTTTTGACCATTGCCATTACACCTCCACCTTTTTGTTATTACATTCATATATTATATGAATGTATGTATGTATGTACCTACATTTTTATAATAAGTCGCAATATGCAATTTTCTTTCAACTATTATTTTTATTCTATGAATATTATGTACGTTATTACATACTCATATGTGAGAGTATTATAACTTAAATGGACTTATGGACTTGTAATGCTATATACTTATACTTGTATCTTGTATCTAATTGAAAGAAAATGAAAACGAAAAATAATTAAATAAATAAATAAATCGTTTATTATGCACCAGTTTGGGAAAAGAAACAACAACAACAACAACAAGAAAATACTTATAACTAATGATAGCGAAGACTATATAAATTACTAACTATACTGCTGCGACAATAATACAGATAATAACGTTCATACGTAATTTACTATAATGATCACAAGAGTAAAATGAATTCCATTTAGAAAAATATTTAATTATTTAAAAAAAAAATTTTTTTTTATTTTTACTACCACCGACACGTAACATTTTGATATTACATATATTAATTACAGCTGTTTTGTGGTACAGCTTGGGTGCTATTTTATTTCAGGTGTATACACAAATACATATGTAGATAAATATGAGTATATATATATAGATAAAGATAAATCTAACATATACCTACCTTTACTTGGTGCGGTTATAAATTTTTCCGTACATACATATTTTCCGAGTTTTTCATATCGAAATTCATTCAAATTCACACATGCTCATAATACTACATAGTCCATTAGTTTAGAGTAGAGTATATTCACATGTACATAGATATAAGTCCAGTATGTATAGGAAAATTGAATATTTAATAATTTTCATTCGATATGTAAGAGTTTATACACATATGTACGTGTATTTGTGCGGTATATATACCACCTGTTGTAAAAATTTTTAAAAAATTTTTTCCCTTTATTGGATGTATTTAATATTAAAATAAAATACATATGTATCTAGTATGTATATATGGATGTACTATGTTGATGTTTGTGAACGTATGTATGATAAATAAAATATATAAATTAACAAATACAAATAAAAATATTTACATTTCGTCATCATTTGTATAATATCCATCCATAGATCATTTTTTTAGTTTTTTTTCACGTTTAGTAAATGTCTAATAATTATACAATTCCGTAGATGTACTCAACGTAGATATATTGGTACATATAGGATATATGAATATGTGTATCTATACACTTACACATGCGAATATGATGTGTGAAAATTAAATGTAATGAAAATTCACTTTGTTGTTAAACAAACTATGCAAATATGCCGCCATCAGTTCTATACTATATTACACAGGTACATAATATTTACAGGTACAAATATACATTTGAAGTTGTATCTAAATAAAATATAATACAGTTAAAGTCTTAAATTAAGTTTATAGATACATACATTGAATGTTTACCTCTATACATATGCACATAACATATGTGATGGGATCTATCATACACAATAATTTAATTGTGTTTTGTTTTTCTAACTTTATTTGGTTTTTCTTTTATAATGAAATAAATGTATAAAAAAAATAGCAAAAAACTTTGATGGATTGCAAAGCTTCTTTACCATATGTATATACCATAAATAACCTATACACTTATACGAAAATATTATATGGAGATTCAAACATAAATATATTTACGACTATGTAAAATGTATGTACCGCACATACATATGTACGTGTATATGTTCATACAATAGTTAGACAAAAACATCATGTTAGAGGTTTTATTCATTTATTCTATTTACATTTACGCTTACTTTATTATATACACTCTACTACCATTTATTTATCATTATATTCTCGTATTGTGTTTGAATTTATTTTTCGCTCACCTGTAAGAGTTTTGATTTGTTTTTGATGAGAGTTGAGTTATTATGTATTTATATACTACGAGATACGACAAACAAGTACGTAAACGTAAACGTATACGTTCGTGGTTCGTCATTAAAAAAATTCTATACATTGTACATTACCTCTACTTCTTTTTTCTCATTACCGTGTTTATACAGAATATTTTTGTTATTTGCTGTGTGCTGCTGTATTAATTCTGAATTAATTCTAAATGAAAAAAAAAAAAAAAAAAAACACAAACATTTATAAAAAAGAATAACACGAAACAAGTAAAAAGAATACGAGTACAAGTAAAAAAAATATGTTTTGAATATTTTGTTACAATTTTATTATATTTGAGATTCATAATTGTTGATTTTAATTTAAGTCGTGGTTGAATATCGGAAGTGAAAACATCGATTACCTTTATATTATTTTCTGGATAAAAAAAATAAAAAAAATAAAACAACGATTATATCTTGTATTGGATAAAATAAAAATTTTAAAAATTTAGTAAATTTTTATAGAATTTGTGTACATCCGTGTTGTGCTCTGTGTACATTGTCAAACGAAAAATTTAAGTATTTCGGTTTTCTTTTTTGATTCGTACTTCTTGTGTTTTTTTTTTTTTATATTTGAAACTTTGAACTTTGGTTTAAGTAGAAAAAAAAAATAAAATACAGAATAGAAATTGAAAAAAAAATTTTTTTTTAAACGAAAACATTATTGTCGTTTATATCCCGTCTTCATACATATTGTTTATAGTTCATATATGTGTGTCATCGTCGTTCGTTATTGATCAGCAGACAAAGGACTGCATACATATTTAAATATATGTTTGTATATGCATAGTTCACAGATTAAATATTATTGGCTATTTGAAAATTTTAATTTTTTTTTTTTTTTTTTAAAGAAAAAAAAGTACATATATACATAGCTATACATTCTGAAAAAGAAAATATAAAAATACAAAGTGTAAAAGTTTGTAAAAATATAATATTATAAAATATCGAATATTTTCTTATTTTTTTTCATTTTTATTTCTTCATATACCTAATTGGATTTAAAATAATTTACCTCCACATAAATTGGTTTGTTATTTTATTTATTTTTTTATATTTTTTTGTTTTTTCAATTTTCCATAATTTTTCTTCTTTTCATTCTTTCATTTGGTTTTGTTCTAAAAATTAACTAATAATATTATAGAAAGAAAATTTTATTATATATGTGTGGAAATTATAATTTTTCTTATCTTTTTTATTTTTTTCTAAATTAAACATTTTTTTTAAATTTTCATCAAAAATCTAAATTTTCACAATTTCTAAAAAAATATCTAAAAAATTTGAAGGAGAAAAAAAAAATGTGTCATAATGAAAGATTTAAAAATAAGATGCAAAATGTTTGAGGATAGTGGAAAAGGAGAAGTGTACAAAAATTCGTGGATTTTATGGATTTTTAATTAAAAATTAATATAAAAAATAATTTTAAAATTAGGATTTAAAAAAGGATTAAAAAAGGATAACAGAAAATTGATCAGTTTAAAAAGTATAACTCTATATCTATATTCACAAAAAATAATGTCAAGAATTCATTTTGTGTAAAACTAAGACTGTAAGGCCGTACAATGTACATTACAAATCTTTAAAACGAATACAAAAGTTTTTAGTCAAAGCTATGATCGTACGAATATTTTCCAAAATTTTTATAAAATGAAATAAGAATTATTCATACGAGAGAAGAAAACATTATAGCGAGTATATGTTTGTGTGGTCATAATTTTCTTCATTGTTTGGCCTGTTTTCTTTTCCTCGATTTTATTTTAATTTTTTGCGCTACAAATTTATAGTGTGTACCATACTGTACGGAGTTACATTTATATAAAGTTCTTGAATATTACTGCTTTCTTATTAGGTACATACATTTAAGATTTAACTTTTGAATCATCAGACTGTGTATAATTATAGCGAATTATATTGAAGGAAACACAAAAAAAAAAGAAAAAAACAAGAAAACAATACCAAAATGTAGTATATTTTCACATCAGTGATTTACTGCAATAATAATTAAATGGCCAACTTTTATACATTTTATTTATTTTACATATACTCATTTATTCTTTATGCTTTTTGTGCTATTGTATTATGTACGTACCCATGTATAAATTCATGCATAGTTTTCGTTTAATAAGAGCAGTAAGCAGTATAGTAAGGAATTCAAGTAGAATTTTCTTAATATTTTTCATGTATGTACGTAAGGGCATGAATGTATGATAATTGGTCTTGGCAGTACAGTAGATACGTTACGAATAATATGCATAGCGTCATATGCAGTCTTGTAATACGTACCTATTGTAATGTTTACTACCTATATATTGTACCAACTATACCCATAAAAAAAACAGGCAAAGAAGTAAACAATCTTCTTATGAAAAAGGTCATGCATTTATTGAGGTTTACATATTATATGCGATTGTTTGCATATGAATAAAAGTGTTTTAAATTCATATATATATATATTTTTTGCTTACCTCGCTTTTGAAATTCATTTTTTGAGTAATTAAATTTTAAAAATAATTTCAAAACACTTTTTTTTTTCAGGTCGTTTTGGTATAGTTGGTTAAACATAAAGACGTGTGTTCTTTTCTTTTTCTGGTAGCAACAATTTTTTTTTCTAAATTAAATAAAATTTGCATTAATTTATTCTCTCCTCATGAATGGAAAAGTAACGAAGAAGAATATTTTCTTGATTGTTGTTTGAAGTTAAAAATTAAATTATGAATTTTCCCATAAGAAAATAATTTATTATTAAAATTTACACTTGAAATATGTATGTACAGAGTATTTAATGCACAAAATGTGTATGCCATAACCATAAATATGTTGATCTAGATACCTTTGTGTGTCTTTTGTATTCTTCTGCTTTGAATTTTTGTCTAAAATACTTATATTGTCTTTAAAACAGAAAAAATAAAGATAAAAATAATAAAAGGATTTTTGAGTCATTAAATTTTTTTGAATGCGTACACATACGTACGTTCATATTCATGAGAATTGACTATAATTTGACTATCAGCATATGTACATATAACATATGTTAACGAGTACTTGTTTATATCCAATGGAAAATATTCAACAACAAAAAAAAAACAAACTAAAAACAGAAAAAAAATTAAGAAAAATGATAGTAAACCATAAAGTAATTTTTTAAAAAATAAAAATAATTTATTTTTCATTTTTTTTTTTTTATTGTCACTAACTTGGTATTATATTTTTTCTTTGTGGTTTTTTTGGTTGTATATTATTGTAATTAATTGAAATATGATGTGGCGTCGAGAATTTGAATTTTTTTTTTTAATTTTTACTCCCCTGTTTTGGTTTTTATTGTTTTTCTTGATTTAGAGTATAGAATTTATCATTCAGATATAATGATTGAACTGAGAAACATGTAATATACTAATATGATGTATGTATGTATGATATGTATTGAATTTCATGTATGGAAATGAATTTCATAGGAAAATGATATTCTCTAGAAACCTAAGAATGCTCATTAATTTCTGAATAATTAATACGTCCATAAGTAATTCATCCGTTTATTTAGTTAATTATCACTTTTTTTTTTCTGTTATTTTTAAATTTTCAAATTATCGCGATGCATAATAAAATACATGGAATTTTCCTCTAGAATAAGTTCACTAGAAAATTGATAGATTTGCGTTTAAATTTTATTTTAAAGAAAATTTTCCAGACTTTAATTGGTGTATGAAAAATGATGTGAAAATATCATCATTAAATTAATGATCGAAAATAATTGAAATGAGTTAATCTTCAAACGAAAATTTATCCATTATATACTCGTTTATTGTTGTCAATTAACGAACTTATTAAAATTTCAAAAAATATACTTAAGATTAGGATTCGAGATAACTGCTATCTTGTGCACCAATTATCTCCGAAGTTACTTAACCGATTTCAATGAAATTTGAAACATAGATACTTTGATAGGAATTGTGATGCTTAACGATGCGTTTTTTGAAAAAAAAATGTCCTTGTTTCCTTTTAACAGGGTGTCAAAGTTGTAAAAATTGCGATTTTACGGCTTCCAAATGCACCTCGTACAGCAAACACTGATTGACCAATTTCTTTGAAATTTTGAATATACATGGGTAGCCTGAAGGATATTGTGGTGCTTGAATATAGCACATTTTTGATTTTAGGTCCTGAAATTTAGTTATAGCTCTTAAAAAAGGAGAGGGTTTTTTTTTTTTTGAAAAATCGTTCAACTTTGACTTCTATTTTCACACATTAAATCTTCATATATCTATATGATTTTGGTATCAAAATAAAATTTGGACTTTTCTGAAGAGTTTACAAAAAACAAAAGTGTAAAATTCTTTGTTATATTTCCATTTTTATAAACAAAATAAAATTATGTTCTTTTTAATCAAAATATTCAAAAATCCATTTTTATATAGCACCTAAAAGGTATGCAAAGTAATTTTTTAAAGTTTTTGTATGTAAAATCGTTATTGTTGTTTTCGAAATTTTTCAAAATCGAATCCTACTCTTAAATGAAAAATTATATTTTTGTAACGTATCCTATGGCCACTATGGGGCTATATTTTATGATTTTATGATGTGTGAAAAATTGAATATAAAATAAAATTCAATCGCTTTTTCATATTATTATATAATTTGTTTTGAAAATTATTTTTTTTTTACGTCTCAGAAATGAATTTTATATAAAAATCAACAAACACAAGGAACGAACATAAAATAAAAATTTGACAACTTTCAATTTAATACGTATAATGTGTAATATACATATGTATGTAGCGTAATTTTAGCAGAACATTTTTTGCTTTATGAATGAATGATGAAATGATTTTGGAATTTATTCGTAAAGATGTAGTCATTAAAAAAAAATAATTCACATCCTCCTACACATTTCAAAAATTTTAAATAAAATTTCATTCAATCATTTATTTGTTGATCTAGAACACACGAAATTTGAATTTTCATATACATATTTTTTTTGTACAATTCCTTTTTTATTTTTGAAAAATAAATAAATAAATTTTTTTTTTTGTAAATAATCTCTCCATGACCCATGACTAAATCGTACGTTGTTTTCAATGAATGAATTTTAATTTCAAATCAATAATATTTTATGTAAGAGAGTACACTACTTGTATACGTAAATACGTATATTTGTGCGAGTATTGATTTTACACTATACATTTATGTACATACTTACTTAATTTGAATTTACTTTTCACTATAAATAAATATCGAAGGACATCTTGTCTTACAAATTTTTTTTTTTATTTTTTCTTGTTTACATTCATTAATAATATTATATCATTATTTTTGTTATTGTAATTATTTTTTGTTAGTTTGTTGTTATATCCATTCCAGGATTATTTAATCTTGTTTATCGAATTCAAAAAAAAAAAATAAAATTATAAATATAAAAATAAGTAGTAGTAGACAATTTTAATTTAAATTTAAATTGGTAGACTATAGTAGGAGATAGATGGTAGTAGCTAGTAGGAGATTTATCGAATAAATTATAATTTTCCAATTTATTTTTTTTCGTGACGTAATCAAAATGTTATGAAAAAAAAAAATTCTAAATCAAAAATTAAAATTTATTACTGATATTTTGGAACAGTGGTAAACTGAAAAAATAAACTGCTATAGAGACCATAATATACTTAGGTGTACATAGTATTACAATCGTTTAGAAATCATAACTCTCATACAGCAAGCATAAAGCTGAAGCTAAATATACACGATAACAGTCTTCGGATTTCGGACACTATTTTCTGGAAACCAAAAATTTCAAACACGCTTACCTGATAGGAGAATTTCGGGTCTTTGGGATTAACCTTATGCACCTGAGAAACGTCTTGTTCTCACTATTCGTAATTCACTTTATTGTGTTTACAGCACCAACAATCAAATTCAAATGTCAAGACTCTAGAGTCTAAGAGTCAAATATCAAAACATTTTGAAACCCAGAGTCCACATTTAAAAATTCAATCTCTTTTCAGTACATACGGCGGGAGAACAGAATTTTAAAAACGAACTTCAGAGAACACTTATCTCTTGAAATTTTGAAGTTTTCTTTAGTGTATACACACATCTCTTAAACTAGACCCTAAATGGTCGTGACGAAACAAAAGAAATTAAACGAACGTAAATACTCGTTCCATCAGTTTAACAATTTGCCCTAAATAGAAACGATTCGAAACGAGTAAAATTGTGTATGAGTAGAAACGAATAGAAATGTGTATAAAACGAGTAGAAACGATAATTGTACGACCGCTACAGCAGTATCCATTTCGTCTATTTGACATTTAAACTTATTTATCGAAATTGAACGAACGTAAGAATACGTCTATTTTGAACAGTTCCATGTACCACAGTACTATCGTATGTATCGTTTCGTTTCGTCACGTCCATTTGGAGGATAGCTTTAGACTCTAGAGAACATTTTTCGCACTCTGTGGATAGACCAAAATATTTTGTCGTGTAAATAACAACGTTTTGTAATAATTTAAATTAGAACGTCATTCAGTTTTGTTATAGTTGAATTCTGATTTTTGTGTGTAGATGGTTCTGTCATTCTAATAAATTTTTTTTTTTTTTCATTTTTATTTTTAATTTTTCATTTGTTTTCATTTTCATTTTTTCATTTGATGAATTATACAACAAAATAATAATTCACTCATTCGTTTATTCATTCATTCATTCATTGATACCTTGTAAACGACATGAAATGATTTTCATGAATGAAATATTACATTCGACTGATGAGCATATACTTAATATTTTATTGAAATGGATAAAATCGATCAAGGCTTTTTCCTTTTTTTCATTTTATTATTCTAGAAATTTGTTTTTTTTTTTTTTAAATTTAATTTATAATTTTTATTGTTTTTATTCTGTATACACTGCTGACTATACATATATTTTAAGTGTTTTATTATTGTTTTAAATTTAATTTAAAATTAAAAAACGTAAAAAGAGTACACTTAGCACTTACTACATAGTATAAACTTGTCATCATATGTGTGCTAGTTGTACCATAAGTAGAAATTTATATTTCAACCACCTGCGATATTTATAAAAAATTTTATGAACATAACATTACATATGTATGAATATACGTATATAATAGAGAATTGAAGTTAGAGATGTGTGCTTAGGTTGTAAATAATAAAATAAATAAATAAAAAAAAAATTAAAACTACTAGTAATATAAAATAAAATAAAATAAATATTACATTTTATAATATCAGATAAAAATCAATCAAAATCCACCTACACTCATATGTAATATCCATTTATTTATATACGAGTATGCATATACATTTGTGTTTCTAGTATTTACCATACCATTAGTTATTTACTTGTTATTATGATGAAAGTTTAATGTTTTATTTAATTTTCTTTTGGTATTTTGTATTTTTTTTTTTGTTTTGTTTTCAAATATATTTTTCATAGAGCAACAATCATATATAGCATTTACCAATACTCTTGTCATTTATGTACATTAACTCTATAATGTTTGTGTATGGTGTGTATATATCGATTTAAATATTTGAATTCTTGACATGTTTTTTTTAAACTCTATTATCATACGAGTATTTTGGTTGTGTAATAGCTTCACTTAAAATTCCGTTTAGATATAATTTTTATATTGAAAAATAAAAAATAACACTCTGTAATTTAGTTTAATGATAGTTCATTTAGAAAATCACACAACACACATATGTATAATCGATCGCGTACATATATGAGTTATTATAAATTAAATTATAAACATTGACAGGCATATAATGTGCAAAATTCGCAATTTGAATTGCAAAACAGAGAATGAGGGTAAAAAAATAAAAATTATGATAATTTTGTATACCAAGGATGATGAATTTAATTTTTTTGCAATAACTTTAAATATGAAGAGATTACATAACAGATTTAGTTGTGTATATATTTTGAATCTTTCATTACACATTTTTAATAAATCTTTTACAAAACGAAATCAATTAACAAAAAGGATAATGAATAAAAATATTTGTTGTCATAGTAAATGAACTTTTCTTTTTTTATAAAAAAAATTCTGTATTCTAAAAGTTTCTACTACTATGTGTGGACTATAACGTAATGATGTTAACTTTAAATCAAAAAAATACATAATAACAAACATAAATAACGAACTAAACGAAAAATATTAATAAAAAAATCATCATCTAAAATATAAATAATCCTGAAATTCTGTGTGTACTATTTCTATAACAAAAAACAAAAAAAAAATGTATAAATTCGATAAAGATTATCTATCATCGACTGGTCGTATTTTTATGAAAGGAATACAAGAGAGTTCATCGACAAGGAAAGACATGTCTTCACCGGTAGGTGGCGGTATTGGACAACAAACTGAATCACGTTCAAGTTTGAAACGTCATGATACCAGTAGCGGTGGTGGTGACAGTAGTAGAGGATCTGCAATAACAACGAATCTTGATGATCGTAACATTCGGTATCAGCATGAAGTTAAACATGAAAAAACTGTTGAAGCATTTGTAAGAGAATATCCGCCTGGTGGATCGGGTGGTAGCAGTTCCATAACAACGCATCATCATCAATCATCAGCATCAAATGTAATGCCGAAAGAACATAGTTTCGTAAAAGATGTTATTGTTGAAAAATCTGGACAACCGTTAGCATTACCAGTTACCGAGACTACAACGATTGTTGAAAATTTACCAGGTGGCGGAACACGTCGTGTAACGACATCACATGTTGTTAGAAAAATGACAAAAATGCATCGTGCCGAAGAGAAAACTGTACGAAAAGGTGCACATGAAAGTCATACAAAAAATGTACGAACAACTGAAATCGGTTACTTAATGCAGGGTGGTGGAACAGAACCGAAACGATCAAAGGTATTCACAAGAAAGTGATCGTGTAAATTAGTACATATACAAATATTTTTGTTTGTTTTAGTTAGGGAATATGCGGAAAAATATTGTCTTTCAAAAAAACAACTCTCATTTGGTTGTTTACCATTTTTTTCCCTCAAGAAATACGTACATAAATGGACGAATGTTGTGTATGCATTTGTCTGCACTTGACAGTGACATGGTTTTTTACACTTTTTCTTGAACATTTTCTATTTTGTGTTAAAGTAAAAGTGTAATTTTTTTTTTTTTTTTTTTTGGAAGAAAACGAAAAAACAAAATCAAAACCGGTCGATATATTTAATGTACATAAATGTAAAGAATATAATATGTACAAGGTCTCAAATGTCTAATTTTCATCCCACATTCATAACACATATGTATAATACTCTTACGAGATTTTTGTCTACATTATAGATAGACACCTTAATCAAATGAACTTGAATTAAGTTTGTTTTTTTTATTTTAAAGAAAGAAAAAAAAATTATTGTTATATAAATTACGCTTAAAGCCAAATACAATATAAAATGTTGTAGTTTCATAAAGAAATGGTTCACACCTCTTCAAAACTAATAAAAAATTTTTACACTGTCGTACGTAATTTATGCTGTCATTTCATATGAATTTTTGTGCGTGGATTTTATGTTTGGGAGGAATCTGGTCGTCTAACATTGAAGAAAAAATAATAATATGTTTTTATTTTTGTTTGCTTATATTTTTTTTTCTTCTCTCCATTAAATTTATCTTGAGTTATTGTAGAAAAAATGTTCACATTTTAACCTTGAAATTATTGAATTATTAATTTCCCTTGAAATATAAAGTTCCAGAAAATATAAGTAATTACAATAAAATATATGAAGAAAAATAATAATGTGATCTTTTCTTGGCTCCTAATCTATACTTGTAATTTATTACATGCGACAATTCATTAAGATAATCTCGATGATGAATTATTAAAAAATTAAATTAAACCGAGGTTAAGTCTAGTGTGAAATTATTTGTACTCTTATATGTATGTGTTGGATGTAGATACTCGTAAGTAAATACATAAGTGTACATATATAAGTGTAAACTTAGTTCGAATTTGATTTGATTCGTTTCGATTTCAAAGTACCTATCCATTTGTACATTTAAACTCGCATATATCATGATCTATTGTTGATTGAATGAAGACAAGATAATTACATTGACATGAAATGTAATAATTAAAATGTATCTAAAAGAAAGAAAAAAAAATTGGGTGTGTATTGTATGTGCTCATTTATGACCGGAAGAGAAAATTGATTGATCATTGATTGATCATTTTTGGTTATTATTTTTGTTTATTGATCGTTTGTACTTTTTTTTAAAAAAAGATTTTTGTAGAATTAGATAAATTTTCTATTTGCCCAGTGATCGTATATTCATATAGGCAGTATTTTAATGAAGTTCAGATTTTTCAAAATATTTGGATGCATTACTGGTATTTTAAAATGATTTTGGTTCAATTATTGTTCTTCTTCTAAAACTAAATGATCGTCATGCGATCAGTATCACTAGATGCAAATAATGCGCTGCATTTTATTGATATTTGCATTGCTTCTAGCTGACATTGGATATACGCGTATGATGGATTGAATTTATTGCTTCTTTTTAATTATTATTTTCAAATGTTGTTCTATTTTGAAATGATATTCTTGTTGTGCATTTTTGATATTGTTACAATTTGATTTTAGTCTGCAAGTTCAGAAAAAGCCAACTATAAATATAAAAAAAATATATACAAGAATAAAAAATGTATTAACTTACATTAAAAATGCTTTATGATGAGAAAATGTCTTGTGAAATTCTAGTTTTTCATTTTGTTTTTCTCTTTCTCAAAAATATTCATTTACAGATATCAGATATTGTTGTTGGTAAAGAGGATAATGTTTCGGCTCGTGAAGCTTTACTTCGATGGGCAAGAAGATCAACAGCACGTTATCCAGGTGTACGTGTTAATGATTTCACAACATCATGGCGTGATGGTTTAGCGTTCTCTGCATTAATACATCGTAATCGTCCAGATTTACTTGATTGGCGTAAGGCAAGACAAATTCGTATCAGAGAACGTCTTGAAACAGCATTCCATTTAGTTGAAAAAGAATATGGTGTCACTAGATTATTGGATCCAGAAGGTATGTTAAATAATTTCTACCAATTTTTTATTTTTAACAAAAATAATTAAAACTTAATACGTTTTTTTATTTAAATTTTAGATGTTGATACAAATGAACCAGATGAAAAATCTCTAATTACCTATATTTCTTCATTGTATGATGTATTCCCTGAACCGCCGTCCATACATCCCTTATTCGACATTGAATCGCAACGTCGTGTACATGAATATAAGGAATTATCACAACAGTTCCTATATTGGTGCCGTGAAAAAACAGTCTATCTACAGGAACGTTCATTCCCATCAACACTGATCGAAATGAAACGTTTACTAAATGATTTGAATCGTTTCCGTAGCGATGAATTACCATTAAAGAAACGTGAAAAAACGAAATTAATACAAATCTACAAGGAGCTAGAAAGATATTTCGAAAGTATTGGTGAAGTTGAAGTTGAACCAGAATTGGGACCAGACGCAATCGAACAGGCATGGTATCGTTTACAAACAGCAATGGCTGATCGCGATCATATATTGCAACAAGAAGTTGATCGTATGGAAAGATTACAGCGTTTAGCTGATAAAGTGCAACGTGAAGTTAAGCATACTGATTCGAAAATAACTGAATTAGAAACTCGAATATTGGAGGAGAGCCGTAGAATAGAACGTTTACATCCTATCGATGCAAAAAATATTGTCGAAGGTTTGGAAACTGAAATTCGACATTTGGAACAGCCAATACAAGATATGAATCAAGATTGTCATGTATTGAAAGAAGGCGGCTACCCGCATGCAAATGATTTACAAAGAAAAGTAACAAAATTACATCAGAGATGGACTCAGTTACGTACAACTTTCCATACAAATTTGGTGCAAAAATTAGGCAATGTACGATATCCAGTACATGAAACAACAGTCGTCCGACAAACAAGAACAGTCGTTGAATCAAGACAAATCGATACAAATCCATACTTTAGAGATTTACAAGAATACACAGAATGGTGTCAGACAAAATTGGTGAGTAATGAACCATCATCGTTGGTGAAAATAAATTCTTTTGTAACTTCTAAAGACTAACTTTTTCCTATTTTTCTAGAAACAACTTCTTGCTGCCGATTATGGTTCTGATTTACCATCAGTCAAAGCTGAATTAGAACATCACCAACAAGAACATAAAGTTATTGATCAATTCCATTCAAAAATAATTCATACCGAAAGACAACAAACAAATTTCTCTGGTGATGAGCTAAATCTATATCAGCAACGTTTGAATGCATTACAAAAATTATATGCAGAACTATTGAGTACATCAACGAAACGTCTGTCAGATTTGGATGCATTGCAGCATTTCTTGCAGCAAGCATCTGCTGAACTTCAATGGCTCAACGAGAAAGAACAAATCGAAATAAGTCGTGATTGGGCCGACAAGAATCTAGATTTGACTGGAATTCATCGCTACTATGAGGTTAGTATAGTAATAGATTTTTCTAATTTTCAAAATTTATTCAAAAATTTTGGATATTGGAAAAAAAGCACCACCAAAATGTTTCAGAAATTGAGGACAAAATTCATAAATTCCATGAAACAAAAAAAAAATTGTCCCTTTATGTTTCTGAAACATTGTGTACTTAAAGCAAGTATTATAATTTCAGTCTAATTTCAAGCGATCCTATGGAAATGGCGGTGATGTAAGTTACACAACAAACTGAATGGATTTGTGTAGAAAACTTGCTAACTGTTTGTTTTTATTTTTCCTTTATTTTCCCTCCTTAATTTGATTTAACATTTCTTATGATTTTATTGAAATTAATTTTGTTGGACTTTTTGTGATGAGATTTTATGTTATGTTTTGTTTTGCTATTTTATAAATGCGTAATTTAATCAAACGAATAATTTGAATTTCCATTTAAAAATCGTATTTTAGAATCTAATGTCGGAGCTTGAAAAACGTGAGCTACATTTTGCCACAATATTGGATCGTGGAGAAGCATTGTTAGTGCAACAACATCCAGCATCGAAATGTATTGAATCACATTTACAGGTTTTACAATCTCAATGGTCATGGCTATTGCAGCTGACGCTCTGTCTTGAAGTGCACTTAAAACATGCAACCGAATATCATCAATTCTTTGGTGAAATTAAAGATGCCGAACAGTGGCTAACAAAACGAGAAGAAATTTTGAATACGAAATTCTCACAGTCAGATTTTTCGTTAGATCAAGGTGAAACATTGTTGCGTGGAATGCAAGATTTACGAGAAGAATTAAATACATTCGGTGAAACGGTACAGTCACTTCAGACAAGAGCACAATCAATTGTACCGCTTAAACAACGAAAACAGCCCGTTAATAGACAGATTCAAGTTCAAGCGATTTGTGCATATCGCCAACAAGATAAAATTCTGCTCGAAAAAGCTGAATCATGTACATTATTGGACACATCTGGACGTGTTAAATGGCGTATCCGTAATTCAAAGGGAGTTGAAGGTTCTGTGCCAGGTGCTTGCCTATTAATACCACCACCAGATCCAGAAACAATCGATGCTGCTGATAGACTTAAACGTCTCTTTGATCGGTGTGTAGCACTATGGCAAAAGAAACAATTACGATTGAGACAAAATATGATTTTCGCAACAATAAAAGTTGTAAAAGGTTGGGACTTTGAACAATTTTTAGCAATGGGTCCAGAACAAAGAAGTGCAATTCGTAAAGCTTTAAATGATGACGCCGAGAAACTGTTGAGTGAAGGCGATCCAGCCGATCCGCAACTGAGAAGACTCAGACGTGAAATGGACGAAGTCAATAGACTTTTTGATGAATTCGAAAAACGGGCTAGAGCTGAAGGTAAGCAATATAAACACAAATTTTTCATATTTTATCGTTTTATTGTCTACTGTGTAGATTAATTATTATTGTTGTTTTGGACGAAAGAATCATCAAGAATGATTAATAATGATTGTGATCACATTATTTTCATTGAAACATAATCGATGAATGTGTATTTAGGCTAACCAAATTTGGTGCAGTGTTCTAATTACGAATAATAATTCTTAGAACGTTTTGGTGTGATCTGTTTCGAATATCATACGTCTGTCTGTCTGCTATCAATTTAAGGAATTTATGTGCCAATTACATTGTACGTTGATTAAATAATTACATTTAGCCATACACAATCGAGTTTGAGTCATTATTCAATTATCTCATTTGATGTCATCTGATCTCTATCATTTTGTAAATTTTTATACGTTGGTACGTCAGTCAGTACATCTTTTTGTTAAGGTCGAGGTATAAGAAATATTTTCCTCATTATTTTCGGTAGTCATCGTTTGAATCTGGAACTGACACAAATCGTAGTTAATTTTGAACAACGAATATATAAAAATGAAGAAACTTTTTCGGCCTTTAAGTGGTTGTTATCAGTGTTTATTTGCATTAATTATGTTATTTAAGGGATAATTAAAAATTAAAAATAATTTTTTTGTTGTTTTGTTTTGTGTTTATTTTACAGAGGAAAGTAAACAGGCAAGTCGCTTATTTACTGAAGAATGTATTTCAATAAAAAGTAAATTAGAAGATATGGCACGTGAATTGGATCGTATTATTTTGGCACCAATGCCAAGAGATTTAGATTCGCTAGAGCATGCAGTACAGATTCATAATGAATTTAAGCGACGTCTCAAACAATTTGAACCAGATATTGAACATTTACAAGAAACATTCCGTACGATTGCTCTGAAAACGCCAGCATTGAAAAAGAGTTTAGAAAATCTTTTAGAATTATGGAAAGAATTGAATACACAAAGTAATTTGCATGGTGATCGATTAAAATTACTTGAACAATCTCTAGCTGGTCTAGAGGATAATGAACAAGTTATTTCGGAATTAGAAGGTGCCTTGTCTAAACATCAAGAATTACCATCAACAATGGAAGGTTTACATTCTGTATTCAAGCAATTATCAGCAATGCAAGATATAATAACACAGCAACAGCCGCATATGGATAAAATGAATGATTCTGCTGATCAATTGGGACGTATGGGTGTACCAACAAAAGTTTTGGGTGATTTGAAACGTTTACATGCAAATGTCGAACGTTTAAATACAAGATGGAGTAATGTTTGCATGCAATTAGCTGATAGGTAAGTCGATTGATTATATTCAATACACATACATATGTAATGTTGTGATGTGCGATTATAAAATTTTCTAGGATGTGCTTATCGATAATGAAAAAAAAAAAAGAAAGAAAAACAATTCAATTTCAATTCAAATCAATCGATCAATAATTAAGTATTTCAAAAATGTATACATACATATATAGTATTTCACTTGTTTTATCGTGATCTATCTGTAATGTAAATTCATTCACTTGTTGTTATTCGTACTGTACTACTTGTTATTTCCTTCAAATAATTTTTATTATGTGTTCTACATAACATCATATCATCATCATACACATTATCTGATACGCTTCAGTAAATATTTTTATTGCGTCTCGTATCTATTGTCATCTTAATTATCTTTGAATTATTGTTCTGTCATCCATTCATCAATGGTCGTACATCATGTGTAAATATGTACATATGTGCGAGAGTTATAACAATAAGTTAGTATTTATGATCAAGGTGTGTTCATTTGTTTTACAATTTTTTGTTGTTGTTTGTTTTTATTTCGTTCAATAGTTCAATTTTAAGATTGAATCTTCTAGATCACATATTTTTTACCAAAAAAAAAAAAACCGAATCTATAATAAAACTGAAATCATTATCATTATTTTCAATCATTACAATTACCTATATGTGTTTCAATTCAATTTTAATAATGACTGGAAGGGGAAAAGAAAATAAAATATCGTACAAATACAATATCAAAAGTATAAAACTAAAACAATAAAAGTGAATTAATGCATACTAAATTTTTTTTTTAAATACATATATACATATTTTTGTTTTGTTTGAAATTTTTAGACTTCGATCATGCGAAACAGCAATCGGTCTTATGAAGAATCTACAAACAAGTCTACAAGTTGAAGAAAGTTGGGTAGATGGTACTATTGAAAAATTATCTGCAATGCCGACAGCAACATCAGCACTTGAATTAGATGTAAGTATACGAATATAACATAAAAACAACAAAACAACAAAACAATAAATTAAATCTAAAATCAAAACGAAATAAAAATTTTATCAAAATATCATTAATAATAATACTTTAATATTAATGATTTTTCTTTCGAAACAAAAACAAAAAAATGAAAGATAATTACAAAACTGAAAACGAACATATCACGAATTTTACTATATACTATTTACTGCTATAAAACACATGATTTTATAATTATTATCTTTTTTTTTTTTTTTGAAAATGAAATTTCTCTAGGTTTATATATTTTTTTATTATTTTTTGATTTGTTTTTTTTTGGTTATTATTTGTTTTCGTATTATCCAATATAATTTATGTGTACAATTCACCATGTACAATAAGAGCAATAATTTCGCTTTTCTTCATGAGTGTAGTTACGCGTATATATACACACGCATATACTATATACTTAAATGTATGTGTTTAGGAGGTAAAAGTTAAAATTGAAAAAAATTTTAGCAAAACAAAAAAACAAAGAAAAAAAAAACACAAAATAAAGTTTCAAAAACAAAAAAAAAAAAGAGGTTGAGTACATTTTTATAGATATAATTATTTATTTATAATTTTATTATGGGATTTATAAAATATTTTGGGAGAATTATTATTATTATTATTTGTCCAGCTTTTTTTTTTTATTTAATTTAATTATTATTTTATGTTTAATTTTATAATTTTATATATTTTAGTATTCGTATGTAAATATCGTTATGATTTTTTGTATAAAGATCGTATAAATATGTCTTTTGTCCTTTTTTTTGTAAATAAACATGAGAAAAATTAATCAAATTAGTAAAAAATCGAAGCTATATAATGGGATTATACTGTATAATAAGTATATATATGTATATTTTTGTTGGGGAAATAATATTTGTAAATTTTTTCTTTGTAAATATGTATTATTTTAAATGTCATAATATATAAATATGTACTTAGGTTTAATAAAAAAAAAGTATACTTGTACAGAATCACAGATTAGGACATAAATCTGTGATATAGAGAACTGAGCTGAAAATTAAATGTGTCCCATTGTAATCAAGACACATCACATATTTTACAAAGGTACTGTATGTATTTTGTATACTACCATAGAATTTTGTACTTTTATATGGAAACAAAATCTATGTATGTATATGTATGCTCTTCTTTTGTTTAATACAAAATAAGTAATTGGGAAATTTAATTTTAAGAAAAAAATTTTTTTTCCATTTTTTTTTTTGGGTAATTAAATTATGTATAATGTTGTTGGGTGACAATTAATTAAGTAATTTGGGTATACTACACACACACACACACTCACACAAACACGATACGATACAACACACAATTATTTTGATTTTTCATATTTCCGAAACAAAATAAATTACACATATGTAATCAAGTATAGTATGGATATTATTATGTATACATACTGATAATTGTGTGTACATAACAGTCTGTTCTTCCTTAACACAATTTCTCTCTTTCTGTATAGAAATTTAAAAAGACTTCAATATTTGAAAATACGAGTACATATAAAAATTCAAAAAAAAAAAAAAAAAAATTGGGGAAAATAAACAGATTACTATAATAGTCTTACACAGATAAAAAAATTTTTGCACACACAAAAGAAAACAATAATTAATTAAAAATAAAAACATGTAAATACTATTACAAGTAAATAGGATATAAAATTTTATAAATTTATGTAAATTAATTTGAAAAAAATAATAATAATAAATAATTTCACATTAAATAAAATTCTTTATAACCTAACAATTTTTATATAGTACATACATAATATATTTATTACATGAATGTACACAATTAATACTAATTTAAGATTTTTTCTTTTTTCATTCTATTTTTTTTTTTTTTTTGTAAAACAAAACACAAAAAATTAAAATTGAAAAAAAAAAAAAAAACAAAATCACTTCAAATTTAATCAACAACACAAAAAAATCAAAAACAAACACAACAACAAAAATCTGCACAACTAAATTGTCTATCTACTATATATACTACATATTTAATATCAATCATCATTTTTTTCCAAATCAACAACAACAACAACAACATCAACTACAAACAACAAAAAACAACAATAAAACAACAATTAAACAACAATAAAACAACAATTAAAATCGAATCACAATATTAAACAAAATACAAAATATAATTATAATTTACACCTACACAAAATACAACAACAACAACAACAACAACAACAAAAACAACAACACAAATATTAACTTATATAAAACAACTAAAAATTAATTAAAATGTTAATCAAATAATAAAATAACAATAAAATAATAATCTCACAACAACAATAACAATATTATAAATAACAAAATTAAATTTCATATAGAATTTACTTGGTGCTGCAATTGAACGTAAACCAAAAATTGAACAAGTCAATTTAACTGGAGGACGTTTAATTCGTGAAGCAAAGGTAATTTTTATTATTATACATAATTGTAGATATTTATCATTTATTTTTATTTTATTTTTTTTTTAATTTATAATTTTTAAAAGTAATAATTATTTGATGAATTTATTATTTTTCTTATGATGAGAAACATACATTATGTATAGTATTCTCTTAAATTTATTTATAATAAGAGTATTACTTATTATGATGGGTATGTGATGTGACAATAATTTTCATTGATGAAATGTATTTTTGTCATATATATATATATACATTTGTTGTTGTGTATGTAATGTACTTTGTATATGTGTATATATATGTGTAAGTAATATATGATTAAAATTTGTAAAATTGTATGTATTATTGTGATAAATATTGATCGTGTATGATGATAATGATAATGATGATGAACGAACGATGTTATACTTATTGTTGCAATATGATTGTATGATGATTGATTGTTTATAATATTCTAGCTGTGATGTACATATACACTGTGTGTGATAATATTGATTATGTAGGTATCTATGTATGTTTATTATATATAAATACGCGATTTATTTAATGCTTTTTGGAAAATGCTTCTTTTTAATTAATTGGTAAAGAATCAAATTAATTTTTTTTTTTTTCTAACATGTCAACAAACATTATATAAATTCATATGAAAAAAAAAAAAAATAAAACAAAATCTTTTAAAGATCACATAATCGATTTGTTTGAATAAAAAAAATAAAAATTGTAATATAAGAATTAAGATTAGGATTCGATATATCTGCTATCTTGTGCACCAATTATCTCCAAAGTTACTTAACCGATTTCAATGACATTTGAAACATAGATACTTTGATAGGAACTGTGGTGCTTAACGGTGCGTTTTTTTTAAATGTGCCTGTTTCCCTTTAACAGGGTGTCAAAGTTGTCAAAATTGCGATTTTTCGGCTTCCAAATGCACCTCGTACAGCAAACACTCATTGACCAATTTCTTTGAAATTTTGAATATAGGTAGCCTGAAGGATATTGTGATGCTTGACGGGAGCGCATTTTTGATTTTAGGTCCTGAAATTTATTTATAGTTCTTAAAAAAGAACAGGGTTTTTTTTTTGAAAAATCATTCAACTTTGACTTCTATTTTCATACATTAAATCTTCATATATCTATATGATTTTGGTATCAAAATAAAATTTAGACTTTTCTGAAGAGTTTACAAAAAAAGTATAAAATTCTTTGTTATATTTTCATTTTTATTAACAAAATAAAATTATGTTCTTTTTCATCAAAATATTCAAAAATCCATTTTTATTTTTATATAGCACCTAAAAGGTATGCAAAGTAATTTTCTAAAATGTTTGTATGTAAAATCGTTATTGTTGTGTTTTCGAAATTTTTCAAAGTCGAATCCTACTCTTAAGAAAAATATAAAAAAAGCACTAAATAATGATAAATATAAGGTTGCTTCTATTTAATTTTATTTTTATTATTATTTTAATTTTCAAGCTGTAAAAAAAAAAATTTAGAAAATTATAATTTTTATTTTTTATTTTGAAATTTAAAATCTAACAATCAAATTACATACATATATTAATATAAAAAATAAATACTAATTTTAATTAATATACCTACTAACGCTAACAATTTAATCAAATTATAAATGATGGTACCTACCCTGCGATGATAAATAATCTACCCTACCATAATGTGTACAAAACAAAAAAAAAATCACTAAACAAAAAATATATAAAAAAAATTCAACTATCTAAATAACAACAAACACACCATCATCATCATCTCAACTTCATCATCAAATCATCACAAAATTTATGTGAAAACATCAATCAGATCTACGATGGAAAATGTCTTCATTACATCGATTGGTTAGTAGAAATTCGTCCATCATTTTCACCAGCACGTCGAGATTTACGACCACCAGATACTGATCCAGGTGCAACAGAAGTGTATACACAACGTTTAGATGATTTAAATATGAAATATGAACGTTTATTAGAAACATTATCACAGAGACTGAAAACTGCTATAGAAGTTAGTGGAGCTAGTGGTTTGGTAAGTACAGTAAAAATTTTTTTTTATTTATTTTTATGTTTTAAATTATTTTGAAAAGATCACTCGAAAAAATTATGAAATAAAATATATATCTCAAAAACTGTGATATAATAAGAAGGAAAATATCAAATTTTATTTAGGTTCTTCTTAGTTTTTTATTTTCCATTTTTCAATATCATTTCGTCTAATGTTATTTGAGAAAGATTGAACAAAAAAAACGGACTGAAAACCAAAATTATGTCCTCGAAAAAGGGCATAAACTTTGTTCAATTTATCATCAAACAAATAATTTTTTAAAGATTTTTCGTTTTTCTGTTCACACTCATAACATAGGTTACTTAAAAATAAAAATAAAATGTAACAAATTTGAATAAAAAAAAATTGAATTTAAAACTAAATGTTAATGATTCGTATAAATTATCTACATAATGTAATGTAAGTAAAAAACTGCGACACATGTAGACTTTGTTTTTTGTTGTTTAAAAAAAACTTGTTATGACATTTTTTTCTTCATTCCCTCCCAATTACTATTAGAAGAAGAAATTTATTTAAATTTATAGAATATGACATAATACAGATCAGAACAGAATCAAAACAAAATTATTAAAAATTATTTTTGTGGTCGCGTACCTATCTTATTTATAGTTTTTCAAAGATAAAAATCGAAGCTTTTTTGCACGAGAACATTAACTCATAACCGCAAATTTTCAGAGTAGAGAGTTTTTGGCAAGTAATACTTCAATTAATATGTTTTTTTTTTCATTGATTTCACCCGAGTTTAGGCCTCATACAATAAAATTTGATTTTATTGGACTACAAAACAAAAATTACTTACATCATCATCTACATACACGCACAGGATGTTTGTCTAGATGTTTTTTTGCCTGCACACATTAACTTTTCTAATAGTGAAATAATGTGGCGTCAGCTTGTTAGTTGGAACACGTATGGGAGTTAGATTAATAGATTTGGCCTCCCAATTATATTACAAAAAAAAAAAAAAAAAAAAAAAAAACCGACAACAAAAACTCTGTAATGTGTAAGCAAATCAAGTTAAAAATTAACTCATACGCAAATATAAGCGTACAAAACAAATGTAGTCGAATATATGTACAATATGAGTATGGAATTAGAAATGAATGAAATCTTTTAGAAGAATTTTACTTTTAGCCGTTATTTTTTTTTTCATTTCGTCTTCTACATGTTCTGATCATTTTTTTTTTATTTTACATATTTTATTTTTGTTTGGATAAAACATAAAATTTCTACATACTCGTGTCTTCAATTGAAATTTATTTTGTTCGAGTATTTTGAAGACAAGATCAAGATACATAATATTTTTTTTTATTCTTGTGCAAAGAAAAAAAACAATAAAATAAAAGAGACATAAAAACATGTTGGTTTGCAACATAGTTTTGTTTTTTGTCATTATTCTTAATAATTCCTAATTATTGTAAAGCTATTGTATTGATATTGATAAGTACCTAATTGTTAATTCTATTAATAGCAATGATTGATAATATGTACTATGTAAATGTAAAGTAACCAAACATGTGAAATTATAAAATTTAATTAGTCTCTGTTTTACAATAAAGAAGAAAATACCAACAAAACAAAATCGACAATCGCTAAATTTAGCTCCAAATCATATAATCCATATTACCAATGTTTGTATATATAGTACATTATAGAAATGTACATCAGGCACACATATGTATATGTACATGTATATGAACATATGTATCTCTGTAGTCAATGATATTGAAAATAATATTTTGGCTAAATTGCTATTGCTTGTCATTATAATACCGAATGTGATGATTATTAATGAACAGATAACCTATCTATAATTGTATGTAAATTTTATTACAGTACCGTGCATATGAATTGATCGAACTTTATGAAAATTTTTCAATCTTCAACGTCGTAAAAGTATTAAAGTCGATATGTATGTATTTTGTAGTAGTGCGAGTCTGTATGTATGTATAGTTTTCAATGAAAAATTCTCTTATTTCTTTTGATTATGTTTATATGAGTTTTAATAATGAGAATAGCTTTTGAATTAAATACAAATACACCCTTGTATACCTTCAATAACTTGTTGTACATTATACGAGTATGCCTACGTAATTTGTATTTTCTCTGTTTATTTTAATTCAAATTTAAATTATTCAACTTTCAATTTTTCTTCATTAATATAAAAAGCTTTTAATTTTCTAAGCATGCGCTATACTACCATCATGAGTATTTTGTAGTTATATTCAATATTTTCGAAAATGAATTTTATTTTGTCTGTTATTTCTTATCACGTACACACAAACTACTAATCGTAATACATATTATATCTTCGTATTCGTATACACTTAGGCTGGTATTCACCAACATAGATTATCTTTTATCTGAGATAAAGTGTACTCATCAACCTGGATAAAATACTACTCGGATATTTTTAAGACAACCTCGAAGTGGTATTATAAATATCGTTCGAACATAACCTTGTTATTAACAGCAACAGCACAAATAAAGATAATGTAGTTATACTGTATTATCATCTTTGCATATAATTATCACATCACAGAACCTCTATTTCATTTTGTAATATAAAAATACAATCAGCTGACATGTTTGACACACATGTTCGATCCGAAAACGAAGTTCGAAAACAAATTTTATCTAGGTTGATGAAAAAGCTGAAATTGTATCCGGCTAACATATATCTGACGGATATATCGATGTTGGTGAATACCACCCTTATTATAAATTCGTATGTCTACTACGTATTCATTTACGAAAATAAATATTTTCGTATTCTTTATTTATTTTTGTAATTTTTTTTGTTTTTAATGATACTTTGAATATAAAAATTTATTTAAAAGATTGAATTTTGGAGAAATAAAAAAAAACACGTCTACTAGTAGACAACATTTACTTACAGTTACAAGTACCATTGAATGTACACTCGTATAGATGAATATTGTATTATTGAAAAAATTGAGAAAAATCTCTTAATTTTCATTCAGTCGATAACTTCTTATTTAATCTTACGATCACTTACGATTACATACAGACGTGTACATACATGCATGTACCTACATAACATTCATATAAAGTACAAAAAATATTATACATATACGATTATGTATTGAATTTGTAGAATATAATATGTATTAATATCGTTTTCGTTTCGTTTGTATAAAATTTTCAACGGAAATTCTCTTTACAATAACGAAAAAAGTTTTAGTTTAAAAAGTGACAGTGAATATATAATATGTGTACCTACTATAGGTATTTTTTTTTTTTAAATATATAGGAAATAAATTATTGAAATAAATAAATAAAAAAAAACTTTAAAAAAAAGTAAAATAAAAAAGAACAATATAAGAAAAAAAGTAAAATACATATTTTATTTAAAATATTTTCGTACGTATGCGAATTTTATTTTTAATTATCGCTATATATACATAGGTGTTGAATTTTGTGTTGTGTTTTAAATTTATTTTTGAATTTTGTAATTATGTTATGTTTTTCTTTTTTTTTATTTATTAAATGTGTGCCTAGTATCATTAGAACTTTACACGTATGTATGTATATGTAGAATAGTTGTTGTGACTTTTGTGTCAAAAATATTTTTAATTGTGTACTTAAATAGAAAATGAGCTAAAATAATTTTTTTCAATAATTCTATGTAAAGTATTACTACTACCACGTACTACATTATGATTACATACATATACCTACATATATTTCAATTCTATATATATACATATAAAGTAGGACTTCCACGTACTACATTCTGTACTTAATAAATATACCTATACAAATTGTAGTTATTTGTAATTTCCGAATATTTTTCAGTATAAATAATTTTGATTGAGGGCAAAATGTGTGCAAGAAGCAAGAACATTAAAAAAGAAAAATTAAAAACAAAAATACCTATGTAAAATGTAAATGGAAAAATATGAAAATTATGTCAAGTACCTATACCTACCTTAGATTTGTTTTTATAAACATATGTTTGTGGTGCGTGGTGCATAAATCCTATAGTGCATTCTAGATAATTTTTTGTTTGATTTTGAAAAAAAAAAAAACAAAAATGATGATGATTGTTGAAAATTTAATAGCTATACAGGAAATTATACATCTTTCATTTAGATTTTCTTAGATATAAAAATGTGAGAATTTTATGAAAATTTCATAAGAGAAACGTATACCAGAAAAATACATTATATGGTGACGATTAAATGATATAGAATGAACTGATGTATATTTTTATTTTTTATAATCTTGTTATTTGATTAAAAAAAAAAAAGAAAAGAAAAATTAAAAATAAAATTATAAATTTGTGTTTAAAAATTGATAAAATAACGACAGAAAAACAAAAATTTTTTAATCAAAAATCTAGTTTAAAAAAAAATTTAAATTAATCTTCAATGTAAGATCTTTATATAAAAATGTACATGTACTAGAAGATTTTTGTTTTTCATTCAGTTTCGTATAGTATTTAGTTTAAATTCAAAAATTCTCTCAATGTGTATACGAATGTCACTAAATGAAATCCAAATATTTTAGAAGGCAATACTAAAAAAAAAAAATATTATTCGTTATTAATCTGTTGTTTGTTATTTTTTTTTTTTCGAATATAAATTAATTATAGATTATTGGCTATAGTACATTTAAAAATCTGTAAAATTATTATAAAATGTGTGAGCGTTATAATTATAAATTATTATCAAATTAAATTTTTTAATTAAATTTATAATTATACAATTTTTGTTAAACAACAAACGAGAGTGAGGGATATCAAAATTTATAAAGTGTCATGTCAATTCCACGACTAATAATTAATAATAATTTTGTTTTATTTATTTAATATTTTTTGTTTTGTTTCGAAAGTATAAAATCTATATCTCTTGCATGCATGTAATAATATGTGACTGTTGGATATATTATGTGGGTGAAGAAAAATAATAACAACAAAGACAAAAATAAAATAAAATTCAATGTCATTCTTAATATCGTTGCGTATACATATAGTTATGAGTACCTGCCTGCTATAACCATAACGTGCTACATACAAATACAATGTAATGATTATACGTAGTATGTACATATATGTATATAGTTTATCCATAATAATCGTCTAAAAATACTCTCAAAATATTGCATATTGCTAATCAAAATAAAATTAAATAACAAAATTAGGTGTTTTTTTTTATAAAAAATGAAAGAAAACAAAAAATACTCGTCAATATTATTTGTCAATGATTAACGCTATCATAGTCGTATAATCGCGATATAATTTTAATGTTTATTTTTTCTTTCATTCTCTCTAATTTTTTGTTTGTTTGTTTGTTTGTTATTTTTATATAAATTTATATTTTTATTAATATGACTTTTAAGTTTAGTCTGTCAAATTTATTTTATTGTAAACTAAAATAATTTATTGCTTTTTTTAAAACTTTAATTTAAAAATACATAATACACATAATGTATGTACATCATATGTACATCATATGTATGTATACAAAGACAAACACATGTGTAAGATACTTAAAAATATGTATCTCTTTTGAATGAAAATCCAAACATTTATAACATGCGAAAAAGTTGTACGCACAAACAAACAGAAAAAAAAACTGTGCGTTACCACAACACCACAACCACCCCCCCCCCCACCCCCTCTTATAAACAATTACTTTTACGATCGCGTTATTAATTATTTGTTCAAAATTATTTAACGATCGCGTTATTATTTATTTGTTCAAAATTATTTAGTGCAATATGTTAAATTTTTCTTTTTTTTTGTTGACAATTTTCACACTTCTTTATTTATTCGAAACTTTTTTTCGCAATCAACCAAAAACACACTATAGTTTTTTAGGACCGGAAAGAGACTTGAAAGTATTTTGCTTTCATATTGTAGTTAAAATTTTAAAAATTTCGGTTAAAATGAAAGATGATGTCAACAGATTATCATAAAAGCTATAGTCCAGAGGAAAAAAGATAAATAAATAAATAAAAAATTTTAACATTATATTCCCCCCTTCTGCACTCTATTTCTTCTTATTGGTATACGAGTATATTTTTGGATACATTTTAATATATTTCTGTTATCGAATACATTAAAAATTAAAACCAAAAAAAACTCCGGGAATTCTAAAATCTAAAAAACAAATCTCAAAGAAAATATGTACCGAAATCATGGATAAAAATATGAATATGAATTTTTCAAGTTCGACTAGAAATATTCAAGTGTGAAGGTTACCAACTATTCGAATGTGTATATGTATGTAGATGTATCTATAGATGAGTATAATACTTAATTTGCATGCCATACTCTTTTCTGTTGAAATACTGTGACAAAAGTTGAAAGATAAAAACAAAACAAAATTATTGAGAAATAATTTTTTCTAAAAAGAAAAACAAAAAATTTTTTTTGTTTTGAATTAATTTAATGGATTATTCCTTAAAAACAAATAAAAAAAAATTAATATTTTTGCGGTTAATTTTTATTTTTTTAATTAATTCAAATCATAATCACATTCTAAAATTTCACGTATACCTGTACAAAAATAATCGTTTGTTTAAATGAATCGATTTCATTAAATAAAATTAAAAAAAAAAATTAAAAAAACCTAAACTCATAAATAATAATAAAACCGTCATTCTCATAGACGATATTTAATTCTCACTGAATAAAATGCTAAGAAAAATATTGTAGTTCTAAAGAAAACGGATAAAAATTAATTTTATGTATATTTTTTCAAATTTTTTTTTCTTTTTTCCAAAGTGATTTTGTTAATATTGAAAAAAAAATTCTTTTCTTCTGTTCAAATTTAAACAAATTGTTATCATGCTCGTAAAGTTTTTATTCAAACACCTACTATTACTGTAACGTATGTAAATTTTTTTTTTTTTGTGTATTGTACAAAGTACCTACCTCAGAATATGCACGTTTGTAAACCACATATGTACATAATAATAAATGAAGAGCATTATATCAAAAAGCGACATGTCCATTTTGTTCAGAACTGGAATTGTGTTTGGTTTATCAAATAAAAGCAGAGAAAGTGCTCTGCTCTGTTGATTTAAATTAAAATTTTGTTTCAAGACAGTCTTTTGAAACAAAATATTAATTCACATCAACAGAGCAGAGCGTATTTCCAGCTTTCATTTGATATATCAAACACAATTCCAATTCTGAACAAAATGGACATGTCGCTTTTTGATATAATGCTCCTCAAATGTGTTTTTATTGCCTCTAGTATTTTGTTATTATTATTAGGTGCTGACTTCATTTTATCCAATATATTCAAGTTTTCAATTTATTATATTTGCCGACGATTTATTACAAAATTTTTTTTTCTTCTTCGTATTAGTTTATTTAGTTTTTATTATTATATAATTTAAGTGAAACGTTTTTATTTTGTAATGTTTTTTTATGTTTATTTATTTTATTTTCTTATTCAACTTTTACTTTTTTAACATATAATAACTTAATCAATTTTTACTTTGAAAAGTTTCAAGTATACATATTCAGTGTAATATATTTATGAATGCATATCATAGTCAGTGTTACCAATCGAATGAATTTATTTTGCTTTAAAAAAAAATACCAAAACATGGTGTTCGTACAAAATGAACCTAATTCATTATTATCACAATCCATTCATCATTAAAAATTTTCATTAATGTGAAATACTTAGGTACTTTTTCTCTATGAAAAATTTATGAGAAGAAACACGACAGGAACAGATTTTCAAAACAACAATTTAAAGTTTTGCTATACGCTATACAACCACATACAACCTAGTATTATAGTAACAGTGATGTGAGGTTATTATCTGTTGACAAGTCTGGTGTCTGTTTAATACGCTACCCTTGTATAGTATTTTACACATTGTGTACTCGTATTTTCATTCGTAACAAAAATTTGTTTTTCTTCCTTCACTATATTACGAATGAGCATGCATGAGAAACAAGAAAAATTTTCATTTCACATTTTACCCGTGTTCTACAATGTACAAATACTCGTACATTCTATCACCAGTCGGGTTATTGTCGTTTGACTAGTCTGGTGTCTGTTTAGTACGCTAGGCTATTTGTTTTTCTTCCCCCGTATACTATATGAATGAGCATGCACGAGAAATACGAAAAATTTAAATTTTACATTCTACCCTTGTTCTACACAATACAAATATTATTTTCTATCACCAGTGGGCCCAGTGGCGTTATTGTAATTTCATTAGTCTAGTGCGTATAATGCGCTTTTATTGAAAGATACAAAAGCAAACAGATCATTCATAAAAAGTTTAAACAGTAACACTGATTATAAGCATATCAAATCAAACCGAAGAATATAGAAAAATGTAGGTACATAAAGTATAAAATTTACGATTATAATGTACGATGTTTTGATAATGACACGTTGTCGTTATAATATTATTATTTACTTTTTTTGTGAATTCTGTTTTGTGCATCGTAATTGCTATTAATAAAATGAAATTTGAATAAAAATATGCAGGTGAAATACACATTTTCATTTTATTTTGAATTAATTAAAAGATACAAAACAAGAATATTGATTGAGAATGTATATAGAGACAGAGAGAGACACGTTGTGGTTATATAAATTTTTTTGAAAAGCAGGTCAACTATAGAATTAAATATTTTCTAAATAAAAAAAAAAATTATCATCATAAAGGATACAAAATACATTTCATATTGCAAAAGTATTGAGCAAAATATTTTTAGTTTATTTGTCAGTTATCTATCTATAGATACACACGTAATGTGTATGAAGGACAAATATAATAATGAGTTGCTGGAAGAAATTATTAATTAGAAATTCAATTAATAATGTGAATAATTATAATTTTTCACGAATAATAATATAATATAGGAATGATCGAATTTTAGATAAATCATTATGGAATATAAGTAGAAAAAATTTTACGATACACTTACGCAAAAATTATACATAAATTAGTAATTTACTTGTAGATATTTTATTATTGTTTGTTTATTGTTAAAAATTTTTAACGCTGTTTTTTTTTTTTAATGTGAAAGTCATTAAAATTTTATTAGATCCTTCCAATTTATATGCAGTATTATTAAAAGTATGTTGTTTATTACTTATATGTTTATTTAAATTTTTATTTGAATGTTTTATAATTTTTTTACTTATTAATCGCAGTTTAAATGTGCATGTGTTGGACAATACATTGAACATTTAACAATAACCATAAATGTAAAATTACTTGTAATAATTGTAATAATTCATTGGAGAATAAAATTACAAACATATGTACTTAACTTACATAAACAAACATTCGATTCAATACTGAATACCTCTGTTAATAATTTCAATTTTTCTTCTTAATTTAACTCAAAATTTTATTTTAATTTTTTACAAATTTTTTTTTTTAATGATTTTGTTTTAACATTTTGCTCATTTTGTAAACATATTACTCGTGTGTAGATGTAATCGCGATTTAAAAATGTTATTATCTTTCTTTTAATTTATTTAAATATTTAGCATAATATTCAAAACAAACAAAAATAAAATAAAAACTATTTAGTACACATTAAGAAAAGATCCGATCCGAACTTTACACGAATAACCTTGAGCTGAAAATATAATAATTAAACGCGATGCGATAAACATTTTTTTTTTACGAAATATAATCTTGAAATTTTTATTCAAGTAACAATAATTATTTAAAAATTCATACCATACATTACATTTATACTCGTAAGTACGTATCTTTTTATGTTGATGTCGGGTTGAATCATAGTGTGAGATTGATTCATCTTACAAACAATCATTGTGGTAGTAGATGTGTACATACGAACGTACACATAAATGTTGCTTTAATTAAAAGATTAAACAATTTTTTTTTTTTTGTAATATAATTTAGGCTTTGTGATATGTTTTAATTAGATTTTGAGTAATTTATATAAACATACGAGTACTCGTGTATACATACTCATATTTGTGTTCATTCATTGTCAAAAAAAAAACAACAAAAAACAAGTAAACAAATTGTTGAGACCGATTTGATAAGAAATTTTTGTGTGTACTATTCGGCGATTATTTTGTGATTCGCGATTTTAATCGCACAATTACCAAACAATCATAAAAGTATAATATTAAAATAAAAATAAAAATAAATACGATCATATGTAGGCAAAATGCATGTAATATTCAATTGCAGTTGAATGCAATACAAACTCATATAAAATACGTGCAATTTTTCTAATTTTTCATATTTTCTAATACCCTAATACCCTAATACCATAGACTAATATAGATTGGAAATGCTTATGGCAGAAATCGTGTTCATAACTATTAAGTAAACATCAAAATAGCTTTTGAGAGATTTTGAAAAAGCTATAAAATCAGAATAAGGAAAATAAATGAGAGAACTTTTGTAATCTTTTGAAATCTTGTATATCTTGAAGAAAAAACAAATTTAAAAATCAAAAATCTATGTAGCTATATTCTTATCGGAAATGATAAAAAATATCAAATAACAGGCAAATGTACAAAATCGTATATTTTAAGTCTACTGTCACATTATTCTGATTCTGAATCTGAAACGTAAAATTTCAGATTCAGAATTCACTTTTTGTTCATTCTGATTCTGAATCTGAAAACTCCTTTTCAATATTTTTCTTTAAATTTGTTATTGTTATAAAACACTTTACTTATCGAGTGAACATTAAACCATCGAACAATAACTACTATGAGTGGCGAGTACGTAGGTAAGACGCACTTTTCAATGGAGGGTGAAATAAAGTTAATCTTCTGTCTTCTGTCTTCTGTCTTCTATCTTACGATCTTCAAGTTGTATATAAACAAGTAATTTTATGTCAATTTATTGAGTGGTTTAGCTATGAATTCAGATTCAGATTTCAGGTACATGTGACATGTTACATTTACTGTCAGCATGTTTCATTTTCTATTCTGAAAATAATCAGATTACAAAACGGAAGTACGAACCGGAATTTTTTTAGAAGATGAATTTTTCAGAGCCATGTAACAAGTCACATTTACTACAATGCATTTGAAAGTGATTCTGAATTTTTCAGATTCAGAATCAGACTCATGTGACAGTAGGCTAAAGGAAATTTAAATTTTCAACAAATTTATGTTATGACTGGCAATGAATATAATAATATATATTATCACATACAAATATCCTTATCTGTGATATTATATATACAATTAAAACTGGTTTTGAAAGTATCTAACACATATGTGCATGCATACTATCAAAGAATATATATCTACTAGTTACGTTAGTTATATATTCTTTGATACTATGCAATCTGTATTGTTGGCTACATGAATATAAATATTCTTTATTCATGATTCAAGTAAGACCATGTATGACGGTATAACATAAGTATAACATAACCGTATAACACAGTACTACTGCCAGCTATTGCAATGAACATGTATTGTGTATTGTTTTTTAAATAAATATGCATGTATTTTCATTGCCAGCTATTGAAATCACAGTATATCTATATTCATACAGTAATGACACTGAGCACGCGTTAGCAAAAATTTCTCATGACCTTTGTCCCGTTATTCATTCGGCCTTAACGGTTTTGCTAAAAGTCGATAGCAATTAAGAGCCTTTGTATACGAAAAAGAGACAAAAAAAATGGAACTGCAACACCAACTGTTTTAAAAAATATAACATTATTACAGTGTATACCTACTCATTAAAAAAAGTACAAATTTTGTTATTTAAAATTTTTTATCTAAAATAAACAAAATTAATTGTAAATGCATTACACTTAAAATTTTGTGTTTGATATCAAATGTTTTTACATTTTTGTTAAATTTCTTAATTATAAATTAAATTCTTACTCTAATATATAGCTTAACAAAATAAACTTTTTCTTGTCTTCAAAATTCTCAGAAATTATATGAATCACCTTATATCTTGATATAATGACGCGTCAGGTAGTCAAAAAAAAAGTTCCAGATCGCCTTTAAAAATGCATTGTGAAAAAATGATTGTATTGCTCACATGTATATATTGTTTTGTATCTTTTCTTCATTACGGCGGTTTATAAGGAAATATGGATTTGACATAAGTACATTAATTCTGTACTGTTTTTGTAAATTGAATTTTGATTTTTTTTATTATTTTAAAATAAGTAATTATGTGTGTTAGTAAATTTAAAAAAAAAAAGAGTGTCACATCTTATTGCTTTGTTGATCAGTGATAAATATTCTATATTGATTCCAGTACTACTGCCAGCTATTGCAATGAACATGTATTGTGTATTGTTTTTTAAATAAATATGCATGTATTTTCATTGCCAGCTATTGAAATCTACAATATATGTAATATATATGGAAATTCGTGAGCGAAAAATTATCTCTCCTCTCAGTAAAAGCTCCTGCCAGCCATTCTTCAAGTTTCTGCCAGCTATGATCGATTTCAAAAGTGTATTAAAAATTTATACGTTCATTTCCTATCTATAGATTAGTCTATGCTAATACATAGACCAAAAGAACGCGACAACAACGTGTTATCGATTCAAAAAATTTGTTTTATTTACTTTTTTTTTTAAAATATCTACACCTGTATATATAGATAATGTTTTCATTTTTCTACTACATATCTATTTATTTATCTATAAAAAAGTTTTAAAGTGCATGTCCAAGGAGAAAATAATGATGACGTGAACCTACATACATATCATATATATGTATATATCCATGTATGTATGTATTTTTCTCCATAATATATGCAACCATTATGTATTTAGTACGTGTATCCATACTTTTGCAATATGAAAAGTGAATGCGCCTTTCGACAAACGCATTCAAAAATATTGCATAGGGTGATGGGTAAAATATATTCAATGATTTAGTCAGTCATTTTATTTGAAGAAATATCTACATACTTATGAAAAATGTTTCTATAAAATTTATGTGAAATTAATTCGAAAATCTTTATGCGAATATTTTAAAATTCAATTGCGAAAATATTTTAAAAGAAATTTATAAAGTTTGTGCATGAAAAATAAACTGAAAAAAATTGTACATATATACATATCGATCGATTAATGTGATGCTGTATTACTCATGCAATTATTCTTGGTATTACTGGTATTACCTACTCTCTGTATATATACGATTATGTCATAACGAAATGATGATTTTTGTATAGGTTTCGTTTTATATAATGATGACGTTATACACACATATGTATACACTCATGCTCATATGCACGTTAAAATATTTAGAATCTTTGTTTTTTTTTATTTCACTTTTTTACATTCATATAACATTATAATATGTTTTTTTTTTCTCGGAATATTTCAAGTATTTTTAACCGATATTTTAATATGATTTTTATTTATTGTGTATCATTATCGCTGTATAATATTTTTGTATACTGGTACTGGTACACAATATGTTTGTTATCATTATTTTATTGTACTAGAAATAAGTAAGTACGCAATGTAAGTAGATGAGCCTTGTAACACTTTAAAACGTGTATTTATTGTTACTGCTATATAATTTCATTCTCACTAATTCTCATTGTTAAATTATCATTTTATTTAGAAAAAAAAGATAGAAGAGTATTTTTTTCGTCTTTTTGTCGAATAAATAATGATGAATAAAAATAAATGTGGACATACTATATGTAGGCTAATTTAAAATTCTAATAAAGTACTCCATAAAATTTTTTCTCCTTGTCCATTTTGTATAAAATGACAATGAATGAACGATTATTATTTTCTTATTGCTATATTGTTAATTTATGGTTATAGAGTTAGAATGGAAGCATCATTAACGAATTAAAAGATAAGTACAAAAGAAAGAGGAAAAACCAAATCACTGAATCTATAATAAATTAGAATTTGCTTTTAATTTTGTTTTAAAACTATATACACGAACACGAATATTTACATATGTATGTATTTGTTGGCAAAATGCCTTCTTATAAATCTTGTTTATTTAATCAAAGTTATTAATGTACGAGTACAATTAATATTTTTGAAATTAATCGAAATCAGAATAAAAACAAAAAAAAAAAAATGTAAAACATAACATTCACTTTCATTATTAAGGCAAATGCATACATATATATGTACATACATAACAAAATATATACATGGATACAAAATACCTAGAATAAAGAATTCATTTTTAAAATAGATTCCGATTATCTTTCATATATTTTAACCTTTTATTAATAAAAAAAAATGAAAGGGAAATAAATAAAATGTAGTGTATCTTGTACTCGTACATATGTCTATCTACTCATGCATATGTTTCATATCAACTACAGAAATAAATAAAAATACTTACTACTTCGTATAATACTCATCGTATAAACAAGACAATTATTATTATTTTCTTAAAGAAATTCTTACAATTATTTCTGATGATGATTTCTTTTTTTATAAAGTGATCTTTTTAGATTTGAAATTATGATGATAAGCGAAATGAATGATGTTAATTGTTATATGTACATACAAATTGTATATTGTAGTACAGCGATAAACTAAATCTATACCCAGCTGACCAAGTGAACTCATAGTGAATTCATTCTGAATTCATTTCAACCAAGTGATTCTTCACGTGAACGTTCACAGTGAATTCACAGTGAAGATATTTTATTTCAAAAATTTTTACGCTATGGCTGGTCATAGTGAATTCACTTATTGAACTCATTTTGAAATCACTTACTGAACATTTAATGAAAACACGAAATGAATTCATATTGAATGCACTTTGTGAGGGTAAAATATCATTCACAAAGTGAGTAATCAATGAATCCTGGCTCTAATTATTATATTCCTACTTTTTCATTGATTTAAATAAAAACTCTTTAATCTCTTAATAATTAATCAGTTCGTTATTTTTTATTTATTTTACTTTTTATTTTTAATAAACTAATATTACACAGAATTTAAAACACTTGCTTATTCCTTATTCTTAGACTCAAATAACTACATTTTATATCGCTTCAGTTTACAAATTAGTACATGAAAACGGGATATAAAATTTCACTATACGTTCACTAAGTGATTCCATAGTGTTAGCCTTTGTGAATCGCAACCATTTTACAAAGATAAAACGAATGAATTCGCCGAATCATAAAATTAAAATAATTTTACATAAATCGTCATTCATCAAATGAATTTTATATGAATATAATTCATATTTCAATCACTTGGTGTATTCATAATGTACCCATATTTTTGAATAATTCACTTATTTTTCATTTCGTGTTTTCAAAATGAATCAAAGAAAAATTATTCAGTTCGTGAAGATTTTTGGCATTCACTATGAATTCACTGTGAACCTAGTTCACTGAATGGTCAGATGGGTATACATATTTAATTTGTCTGTGTGAGATTGTAACTGCTACTGTTGTCCTCCTTTTATTTTTTTTGTTTTTTTCAAAATTACTTTTTTTTATTTTTTCGTTATTTTGCATATACAGGGTGTCCGGTTTCGGGTGGTCATCCGGCACACAGTAGATAGGTCTCGCCGAGACAAACAAAAAATCGTTGTAGAGGGAGGGGGGTAATCTCAACCGTTTAGCCGCTAGAGGGCGATGAAGATTTTTTGCACTCAATCTACGAAACACCCTTTAATAACTACGGTGTACTAGCTAGAAGAATCTGGTCTAAGAAAAATCTGAAGGAAACTCCCCCCTCTATTCAATGATACCTTATATGCTTCTCTACGTTCTTTGTTTCAAGAGTTATTGTGTTTCAAAGACAGAATTGAGTGATTTTTTGCCATTTTTTTCAGAGATAATACAGGCTGTGGGAGTAAAGCGCCCTCTTTACATACATTAAAAATGAAACGCATTATCATTAATGGATAATTATAATTATATTGCTTGTTGTGATGTACGAGTACATGAATTTTAATGATTATTAATTTAATTAACTTTAATCGCATTAAGAAAAAAAGAGAAGTTATCGTAGTATTGAGATTTAATAATAAATTTATAATCATGAAATCAAATGATATTTTACTAACGTATAAATCTACGACATACGATTTGTAGGTACTCCAGACATACTCGTACACTTAGATTATTTAAATTTCTAATTAATATTTCATTTAGATTTTGTTGTTGTTGTTAATTTTTTGATTAAAAATCACACTGATCTGATTGATGAATAATAATCAAAGAGCCTTCATAATAAAAAAAAATGTATTCGTATAGACGCTCGTATCTATACACTCTTGAATCAGTTCATTTTCATTACATCATCGCTATATAATTTTTAAAATATTGCATATGCTTATCCATTTTACAATAAATTTTACTATAATATTCAATTGAAAATATGATTTTTTTTTTTTTCTAAATAAAATTTGTGTTGTCATGTTTCATGTATATAGATAGATATTATAAAGTGAATATATGTAGTAAATAATGTATTTTTGTAGAAAATTATATTTAAAAAGTGTAAATTTACATATGTACCTGCTGTATTTATAATGGCAGGTGAAAATGAAAAACAAACAAAACAAAACAAAAAAAAAAATGTGTTTGCACATACCATTGTGTACAATGCGTTACAATTTTCTTCAACTTAAATCGTACATTAGTACGAGTATTTGTGCTTGTAAAACATTACATATCATATAAAAATAATTATTTACATCACGTGAACTTTTTTCCGGTATATTTTAAAAATTAAATAGAAAATGAAGACGAAAAAATAAAAAAACAAAATAAAGAAATATTAAAAACAATTGAAAATCATTAAAAAAAAAAAAAATTAAAATAAAAAATAAACTTGGACAAAAAAAAGTAGGGGAAATATATTTTAACCGGTATACATACATATATAACCTCTAATTGCAATTTGCAAATGTATATATAAAATAATATTTTATTTATTGAATATGTTTCCTTGTTTTTTTCTATTTTCTTTTCTGTTTTTCTTATTTTTCAAATTTACATTTTTTTTTTTTTTTTTTTTTTTTTTTTACTACAACCTATATTACACTACAACACGTACACGCAAATTATACGAATAGTATGTGAATGATTTTCATTTATAAGAGGGGAAATATAATATGCCGGCACTGTAAGATTACAGCATTACACAGAGTGTGCGATTACATACATATGTACATTTTTACGTAGTTGTATAGATGTTTTTATTTGATTATATTGCAGTATTGGAATAGAATTCATGAAAATATAAAAGCTTCTTCTACATTTTTTATTATTTCGCTGTATTTGTATACTAAAAAACTGAATCAAAATGAATTGTATGTGAATTTTGTGAACGTTTCGAAAAGCTTTGAATAAAAAAATTTTCACAATACATACATGAATGTATACGTTTTTCTTATACTTACTTATAATAATTTTACAATTTTACTCATTCAATTATAGAGACGACGAAGTACTTACCATATGATTTGTGAAAATTTGAGAAAAAAAAAAAAACAGAAAATTTTTATTTTATATACATTTTACTTTGAAATTTCATAGAAAGTTATATTAGAAGGAACTATTAATGGGTCGATTTGTTATAAGTAGTGACGTGGTAGAAAAACTATAATAGGAAAATTTTCTTTTTGATGGATTTTTCATATATTTTCTCTATACTGTAAAAAAAGTGAAGAAAAAAAAAGTGAAATAGATGCCAGACAGACAGGTAGACAAATTTCAGACTTAAAGTAGTTTAAAACTGAAGTTTGTCCTTATAGAAAACTGTCGGTATTTTTTTTTTAAATTGTATCGTCTACTAAACAGTGATATTTATAGAACAAAAAAAATATTTTAACAAACTTTAATGAAAAATGAACAAAAATATGTTATAAGTTAGATGTTTAGATACATATAAGACTCTATAAAGTGAAAGAAAATTAAAAAAAAAATTAATAATTAAAAATTAAAATAAAAAAAACAGAAATTTAAAAAGTGAAAATCTATTATAAAACTCGCACAATGTCAACCGGTGATGAATATAATTTTGCTTATGAATTTAGGGTAATATCACAGTTTTTTTTTATTCTTTGTAAAATTTATTTATTTTTTCGAGTGATTATAAATTTTTTAACCATGAAATAAAAAAGGATATACGAATAATGTAAATTTTGCATTATAATTCGTTCATTTATTTGTTGTTTTTTTTTTTTTACAGCGTTATGCCGAAAGTTTACAAAAACCACTTAGAACGTATCGTGTCGAATTCAATTTGGGTGGACCACCACCACCCCAATCATCATCATCATCATCATCGGCAATTAATAACGATAACAGTAATCAGTATACATCGTTAAATCAAAACATTTATACTACATCGTATAGTGCAACTGAGTAAGTATATACTACATAAAAATAAATTTATTTCATTTTTGTTAATAACCTTGTACTTGAAAAAACAAAACAAACAAAAAAATCATATATTCCGTACATATAAGTTTAAGTATAAGTATAATAAGTTTAATTAAATTTTCCATTATTGTCAGTCTGCTGGTAAAAAGTCTAACTGAAAACAGAAACTCTATTATAAAAATGATTTCTGGTAGTATGGGGTGTACTATAATGATATCGATCATTACCTTTAACCTATAATAAGTTTCATTAAATAAAACAACAGAAAAAGTTTCACGACTTAATTGTTCAGTAAATCAAATTATAATGAAAGAGGATACGTATACATGTACCATTAGAACGATGCAATTAAATTGTAATAATGAAATTTCAGAAACAAAAAAAAAAAAAAAACGAATGAAAAAATGGAGGGTGTATACGAGTTAGTTTTGAGTTAAAGAAACAAATTTTTTTTTAAATTTTTTAATTTACGAATATACTTTAATTTTATTATCCAAAATATTCGACCTTCATAAGTTTCGCAACAAATTCAATTAAAATGTTCACTTAATTCAATTTCGTTCAACGACTAATAATCTAGTATTTTACATTTAATTAATTTGCTAAGTTCATAAATTTTCGTTTATTTTTTTAAAGGTTTAAATCGTCTTCATTAACAAAAACTACAACATATGAAAATAGTAAAACATCAGAATACATTCAAAATGATCAAAATAATCAACATAATAACAAATATCCATCATATAATGTAACTGGCCGTGAGCCAGGCTCTGTACAATTTAATGAAATTCGTAGTTTGAAACGTTCACAAAATGAATCGACCGAAATCGATTCAAAATATTTACTTGAAATGCGTGGTATACATGATCCGAAAAGCGGTCGAGTATTAACGGTCGGTGAGGCAATACAAATGCGAATATTAGATGTACGAACTGGTGAAATAATAATAAATGATAAACGGTATACGTTAGAAGAAGCAGTACGTAAAGGTGCTATTGATTCACAATTAGTGACGAATTTATTACAGCCGGGAGCAGCTACAGATCATAGTGGCAGACATTTAAATTTATTGGAAGTCATACAAAAGGAGATAACAGAAGCTGAAAATGGTTATGATGCAGCCGAAAAACGTATTAAGGTAATAAAAGAATTTGATGATGATGATAAAGATGATAAAGAAAATCCAAAAGATATTGCTGATGCCATTGCAACCGGTCAAATTGATAAAAAAACTGGTCAATATTGTATGAAATCTGGTCATATGATCAGTATTGCTGAAGCATATGAACGTGGCTATATAATAAAAAGTGAATCATTTATGATAAAATCGAATGCATTATGTTTATCAGATGCAATTGAACACGGATTAGTAGATACTAGTGGATGGATAGCTGATCGTAATTCTGGCGATAAGTTCAGATTAGATTCGGCTATAAATCAAGGTCTTATCGATCCAAATATTCGGGAAATTGTCGATGCGAAAAATGATGTTAAAGTGACACTAGATGAAGCATTAAAATCTGGAATATTAAATCCAAAAACCGGAAGATATGTAAATTTGGTGACAAAAGAAAAATTGACATTTATCGAGGCTAAAAATAGGCAATTAATTGTAAAACCTTTCACTTTAAAAGATGTTTGCGATTTGAATTTAATGGATAAAAATGGTAAAGTAACAAGTCCGATGCGAAGAGAAAAATTAACAATTTTAGAATCGATGAGTGTTGGTCATTTAGATGATAATAATTTAAAATCGGTTACAAATCAAGAAGATGAATTGGTTACATTGGCACAAGCAATTAAAGAAGGTGTTGTTATACCAGAACAGGCTATTTATAGGGTACCCAAAAGTGGTGAATTGATATCAATTCAAGACGCAGTTAATCGAGGTTTAATCAGTTCTGTTTCACAAAAATCGATTTTCAATATTGACGGTTTTAAAGATCCACATAGTGATGAATTTATGAGTTTCAATACAGCTCTACGAAAAGATATTCTTAGGAGAAAGGGTGGGGAATTTTATTTAGATTTAGGCAAAGGTAATTTGATTGATTTGAAATCAGGTGTTCAGAGTGGGTGTGTGCGTCCAGAAGTACATGAAATGCTTCATCGTAAAATTGGTGTGAAAGATAGTAGTAGTGATAATGATCTTTCGCTTATAGATCTTGTGTATTATGAAATGTTAGATCCAAAGACAGGTTACCTAATTGATTCGAATACGAAAACTCCTCTCCCAGTGAATAAGGCAATTGAATGTAAACTAATAACGCCAGAAGGTGCCTTACTTTTGAATAGTCTTCTGAACATAACGTTAACTACTGAAACCGTAACGAAAACAATAAAACGATATGTGACAGTTACATCTGGATCTGTTGAACCTGTACTAACATTCACAGAAGCAGTTCAATCTGGATTGATTGATGAAAATCGACAATTATATAAAGATCCGAAAACTGGTAAAATTTATTCTGTACAACAAGCGCTCAGTTACGGATTATTAAATCCAGATTCTGATGAAGTTATTCCTCAGAAACAAACAAAATCAACAATAACCATAGTGAAAAAATCTATTCTCTCTGAAGATAATTCCCAAACATTCCTACCAGACGATAAACCAAATAAAATTGAAAAAGATATAAGAATCTCGACAACGACAATATCACCAGATTCATTGAATTTACAAAAACATACTCAACAACCTCAAGTGATTACAGAAAGACAATTACTAGAAATACCACCAGAAGGATGGTTCTTATCACAAGCGATAGAGAAAAATTTGTTTGATCCTCAAAGTGGACTTTTCGTAATACCAGGCACAGATAGACTTGTCAGTTTCCAAGAATGTATAAAGCTACAGATCATAAATAAGAACTCAGTTAGTGTTCTCGATCCGAAAAATAATCGTAAGATCACAGTCGTTCGTAGTTTTGAAAAAAAAATCCTTGACTCAACCGGACATTATAAAAGCGGCAACAAACTATTGAATATGAAAGATGCAATTAATGCCAGTAAAATAATTTTGGAAAATCCAGCAGAAATAGATCATACAAATCAGCGATTGATTAAAATAACAAAAGTGTCTGGACAGCCAGACATAGTTGAAGTTTCTGGACGATTAAGTCAAACTCCAGCAGAATTTGTTGAAATAAAAGCTGTTTCGACGAAAGGAACACCAGCAGCTGGAAGTCCAGAACCTATTCAAATAGCACCAGGAGCAATTTATGATCCAGCAACAGCGCTCGTCATCTTCGCACAATCTGGAATGTCTCAAAATATAGTTGAAGCAGTTTGTGAAGGAAAAATCGATCCAAATATAGTTACAGTAAAAGATCCAAAAACAGGTGAACAAATGACGGTCCATGAAGCAATCAAGAAAGGTATGATCGACCCATGGACGGGTGAAATCGATGATGGTATGGGAAGTAAACTTGATCTGATAAGTGGAATAAAATTCGGACTGTTAGCTGTTACAGGTGCACCACTTGTAGCTGCTGCTGGAGCACTTCAAAAATTGAAATTAGTCAAAGATCCGAACACTGGTGAAGAAATTCCTGTTGAAGTAGCTTATGAAAGAGGTTATATTTCACGTGAGCAGCTTTCATTTGATTCAAAATCATCAAGTCCAGATAATTTAGAAAATGTTCCTCGTAGAAAATTAAGTTCTCCATTTGAAGTGCCTGATCAAGTAGAAACAGTGAGAAAGAATGAAGTTCCGATTAAAGACGATGTTAGAAGCAAGCCTACTGTAGCTCCTAGAACAGTGACTGAACCTAAGTACACAGTATCGATTGGTACTGCAAAAACACTACCGCAAGCAATCGAAAAAGATGCTAAAGTATTGGTTCTTCAGAAAGTGAAAAAGAAAGTCGTAAAACCAAAGGATGCCTTACATAGAGGAATTATTGACGACGAAACAACGAAAATTCTTGACGACCCGAAAAATTTCATTTCAAAATCAGGAGATGTATTAACAATTGGCGAAGCTATTAAACAGGGTTTAATCGATGGCACCAAAGGTAAAATAATAGATCCTCAAAGAGGTGACGAATTGAATTTTCTACAAGCAATTGAGCGCGGTATTCTTGATGAAGGCGGTAGCAATCAGTTACTTGTTCCATTAGCTAGAAGTCTTTCGATACCACAACTGAGTGAACAAGGACTAATAGACCCTGAAACAAATAAAATAATTCATCCCGAAACTGGAGTTTTGTTGTCTGTTAAAGAAGCGATTATTTGTGATGTTCTAGATCCACAATCGAAAATAATAGAGCCTGCGATCACAGTAGATAATGCAATTAAACAGGGTATAGTGGATGAAGATCAGTCATTAATTTGTAACAAGAAGGGTCGACTTAATTTACTAGAAGCAATTCAAGAAGAAGTTTTTGATCCAGAAGATTCTTACAAGCCAACAGAAAGTATTCCACCAGTGGCAATGACATTTTCAGTGGCTGTTCAAAAACGTCTTGTAGATCTTGACGATAAGACAATCAAACATCCAGTTACTGGCGAGACGAAAACAATAAAACAAGCAATAGACGAGAATCTCATTTTAGCTCTACCGCATTTACCGACAGCAGACAGCATTCAAATTGATGAAGCGATGAACAATGGATTAATTGATACAGAAAAAGGTACCATAAAGCATCCATCAACTGGAGAAGTGATACCACTGACTGACGCTGAAGAAGCTGGATTATTAACTATAAAACCAATTCAAGAGTTTGTTATCAAACATTCCTCGGAACCAATCACATCGATAACAGAGACAATAACGTCTGTTCATACGATTACGACGAAAACCATTGAACTTGTACAAGGATACGCTTTACTTTCATCAAATGAAGTGCAAAACATGAAAACGGGTGAAATATTGACAATGGACGAAGCAAAATCAAAGGGTATCGTAAAAGATAGTCAAGAAAAAATTCAGAAACCTGAAGTTACAGAAACAGTAAAAATAACTGAAGTAACAACCGAACCTGTGCCTAGCAAAAGTCCTGAAGTTAATGAAAAAGAATCTCAACCGAATCAATTGAATATCACAGACGCCTATACAAATTTATACGACGAAAAAGAAAAAAGATTCCGTGATCCAAAAGATCCCACAAGACTAATTACACTCTCCGATGCAATGAAAGAAGGCATAATCGATCCAAAATCAACAGTTTACAACAATGCAGTTCGTAAAGTACAGACACTAGAAGAAAGCGTTAAAGAAGGATTATTTGATCCGTCATCTGGAGAAGTTAAACAAAGTTCAGGAAATAAAATTTCCGTAAAAGATGCAGTCAAAATGGGAGTGCTAGCAGTTGTTGGAGCCCCAATACTTGCTGGAATGGCAGTTGGTGATGCTGTGAAAAAAGCTGTTCAGAAAAAATCAAAAAAAGCAGATCAACCAAAAGAAGCTCCTACCTCGATATTGAATACACAATCTAGTCATGAAGCTTTAAGAAATGTAAAAGATGAAGTAGATAAGAAAAGAGAAGTGCAACCAAAAGTACCAAAAGAAAAGAAAATTGAAAAATCAACTGAAAAAGAAAAATTGTATAGTCCAGATAAGATTGATAAAATTAACGATGAAAGCATAGAAGCCAAGAAATCATATGAAAAAGAAAAAGTCACGGAAAATACAGAAAAAGACAAAGTCGCAGAAAATGCGGCAAAAGACAAAGTAACAGAAAATACAGAAAAAGAAAAGCCAATTAATTCGGAAGAAAAATCGAAGATTTCATTAACTTTACCTTTAGAAGAGATTGCTGCTCCAAAAAAAGCTGAAGAAAAAGATGCGCCCACAATAATTTCAAAGCAAATTACCAAAGTTATCAAAACTCCTGATTCTAGGAGACAGTCTCCTGCTACTCCAGATAAATTTTTAACACAAGAAAATTTTGCTGCATTAGGAATTTATGATATAAAAACAGGTCAATTCCTAGATCCAAACACAAGACAGAGAACATCATTCCAGAATATAGTTTACGAATTCGAAATTTTAGATCCCAGTACAATACTTGTTAAGAATTTCAGTCAAGGTAAATACGAGACTTTGGACGCTGCTTTAGATCGTCCACTTCTCGATAAGCATACAGGTCACATGGTAGATCCAAAAACTGGTAAAAAAATTCCATTTTTCGATTGTGTTGCACGTGAGTGGATTATTCAAGTGCCTGCAAAACCAAATCGTTTTCAGTCAATTGAAAATTTGATTGATGTTGAGACAGGGTTAATCATTCTAAATGATGGACGAAAAATGGGCTTAGTCGAAGCAATTGATTCTGGTTACGTGAATATTCAATCGATATCGGTACGTGATCCGGTTAGTGGTGAAGTGATCCCAATGCGAATGGCAGTTGAGTTGGGAGTTGTTGATTTAAAGCGTGGTACAGTCGTAGATATTCAGACACTGGAAGAAATACCAATGCAAGATGCTTTCAAATTAGGATACTTAGTTCCTGGTTCTAGAAAACCGATTTCATTAGAAGCTGCTGTCAAAAAGGGTCTTTATGATCCAGAATCTGGTAAATTATTCGATTCAGAATCACAAAATCAAGTTGACGTACAGAAATCGATTCAAATTGGTTTAGTTGATCCGAAAATATCATTGATCGTGGACACCAAAAATAATCATACGTTATCTTTGAATAATGCTATAGAAGACAATATTGTAGTGTCAGAAACAGGACGAATTAAAGATACAAAATCGAACGAATTAGTGCCATTTAGTGTTGGAATTGAGAGAAATATTCTACAAACTGATAACGTTATTTGGAGCTTGGCTGAATTACTACAGAAAGAATTTTATTTACCTGAAAATGGAAAAATCTTAGATCCAGCATCTGGTGAAGAGATGTCACTTGAGAATGCACTAGACAAAGGTTTTGTTGAAATTGATACATGCCTGGTTAAAGATGAGGCTAAAGAAATTTTGCTACCAGCAAATTCAGCAATTAAAGAAGGTTTATTGGATCCAAAAGAAGGTGCAATAACTCGTCCATATTTGAAACTTGATGAAGCATTCGCTAAAGGTTACTTGATTAGCACGAAAAAACCACTTTCACTAGTAGATTGCCTTCTTAGAGGTTTTTACGACCCAGCCACCGGGAAATTTTCGATTGATAACAAACATTATACACTTCTTGATGCCATAAGCCAGGAAATGATTAATCCGAATGAACTGATTATACTTGATCCAAAAACGAATACGGTTATCAGTGTTACTGAAGCGATCAGTCAAGGTTATCTAGATCCAATTGGTGGCCTCATTATAGAGCCGAGTTCAGGGTTAAAATTGACATTAATTGAAGCTCTTGAAAATCGAACATTAATTCCACCGAAGAGAAAAAGAAGTATTTCAGATGCAGTCTTCCGAGGTTTGTACGATTCAAAATCTGGTGAATTTATTAATACACAAACTCGGGAGAAACTCTCAACTGAACATGCCATTCGGAGGGGTATCCTTGATCCTGAATCCACAATTGTGAATGTTTCTGGAAAAGTTTTACCATTCGAGATGGCAGTTGAAAGTGGTATGGTTAACGCTAAGAAAGGTATTGTGATGGACAGTTACGGGAACAGTATTGATTTTCGAGAAGCATTCGATCGTGGTATTTTGGTTGAAATTAAAAAACCAATTGGACTATCAGAAGCGTTAGTGAAAAACATTTTCGACGAAAAAACGGGACTTTTTATGGATCCAAAGTCAGGTGATAAATTAACGTTTGCACGAATTATAGAAGAGAAAGTAATCGATCCGGAATCGGTTCAAATGAAAGATTTCCGATCTGGTCTCTATCAGGACATTAATTTAGCGCAAGCTGTAGAAAGTGGTGTTATTGATGGAGCCACAGGAAAAGTGACGTACAATACACAAAAATTCCACTTAAAGCATGCATTTGATGTTGGAATTTTAGCAGATACAAAAGCCCCTATCAGTTTACAGAGAGCAATTCATCAAGGATTTTATGATGACAAGTCTGGTAAAATTGTCGATCCGAAAAGTGGTAGAAAAATTACTTTACATGAATCTATCAGAAAATTCATTATTAATCCTCAGTTGCCTTGCTATTTTGACGCACAAAATGAGAAATTATTTGATTTGGCAGAGACATGTAGAGCTGGAATTATAGATAAGAGGGAAGGGGTTTTTCGTGAACCGTGTAATGATGTATTTGTGCCTTTAAATGAAGCTTTAACTTTGGGACTGATTGTAGATATTGAAAGTGCGAGCTTCGGTCTTTATGAAATGTTAGCTATGGGACTTTATGATAAAACGACTAGAAATATTATTCATCCTGTTAGTTGTAGACAAATGACTCTAAGAGATGCATGTGCCGAAGATATAGTTAGTCCTTCTTGTAGTTTGATAAAAAATAATAAAACTGGAAAATATGTTAGGTTAACGAATGCAATTGAAGATAAATTAATTGATGATCTTGACGGTAGTTACATAATGTCAGAAGAAGTGAAAATTGATTTGCAAGATGCCCGTGCGAAAGGATTGATAGTTAGCAATAAGAAACTTTTAACAATAGAAATAGCAATGAGAATGCAGTTGTATAGACCAGAAACTGGAAAATTCGTAAATCCTTTGAATGGGGAATACTATAATCTTAAAGATGCGATCGAAGAAGGTTTGATTGATTCAGAGACGACGGTATTTAAAAATTTATCAACTGGGGAGCAAACTCCAATCAAAAACGCAATTGAAAACGGTGATATCGATATACATAAGGGTAGAGTATTCGATCCGAAAACAAAAACTTCCTTCAATTACGATGTAGCATTGAGTCGTGGTATTCTCGCAACAATTCAACCGACAGTCATAGAAAGATCGATGCTACGTCGTGATAGCATCGACTATCTTTCACAATCTCCTGCAACCGAAATAGTTTCCAAGCCTCGAGAAATGTCACTTAATGAAGCGATTCGATACGAAATAATAAATCCAGAAACTGCGGTCATAAAAGATCTAATAACATTCAAATTTATACCGTTAAAAATAGCAATAGAACGTAGTTCGATCGATACGAATAAACGCGCTCTAGTAGATCCGAAAGCATTATTTTTCGCATTTGATCCAACTGTTATCGTATATGTTCGTGAACCGATCACATTTGATCGTGCAATTGAAAATAATTATCTGGACTTATCAACGGGAAAGCTTTCCTATCCCATCGAATGTATTGCAACAGTAGAAAATGGTGCCGCTAGTAATGATGATAGAAAAGAATATTCCCTTAAAGACGCCACTTCATTGGGTATATTAGATCCAGATTCAGCTCTTATAAAAGATGTTGCTAAATGTAAATTAGTTCGTTTACCTGAGGCATTCCGTAAAGGTTTAATGGATGCAGCCAAAGCAAATTGTTTGGATACGAAATCTTCAAAATTATTAACATTACAGCAGGCCTATGATAGTGGTCTTCTTATAACTCCAAAAGGATCATTTGATCTTCTTGAAGCGATCGATTACAATCTATATAATCCGACAACGGGCGGATTTCATGATCCATTCCAATTATCCCCAGATATTATAAATCGTAAACGTTTAACTTTAGCCGATGCAATATCACAAGGCATTATTGATCCGACAACAACAGTTGTTAAAGATCCGAATAGTGGTGATATAGTGCCATTAGTCGGTGCTATATCAACAAATTTATTAGATCCAATTGCTGGACGTTTATTGGATAAAAATGATACAAAAGGTTCTCTTGATTTTGTAAAAGCTAAAGAAAAGGGTTTGTTGCTGCCAGCAGAGCAACGGGTAAGTTTTTGTTATTTACCACGTCTTGTGTTCCTGCTTTAAAAAAAAAAAAAGATTTTCATTTTTTTTTTGGTTTTTGTTTTTTTTTTTTTTTTTTTCAATCTATTTTTTTTCAATTTAATTTTTTTAATTTATCGTTTGTTTATTCATTTTGCCTGTATACAAAAAGCGAATTTATCTTCTTTAAAAAGGAAAATATTTTATACATACATACGAGAAGATAAAGGGGCAATTTGCTGTTTCTCTTATTTTCATCATTGTATTACATATATTTTGGGAGTGTTGTCATTCATAAATCATTTATATACATACAAATTTTTTTTTTTCGAAAATTGCAAAATTCTAAACTGATATAACACAAATTGAATGGAATTAAGTATTTATTCTCTTTCGAATTTTATTCGTTTTTTTCTAATTGAATATACGAGAATGTTGCTATATGATTTTTGTTTACGCATAAGTTTATGGCAATATTGAAATTGTGAAAATTTTATAAAAATAGTAAAATTCACGACATTACTCGTATAAATTTTCGTTATTTTTAATTATTTACTTTAAATTACTGTACGAAATTTTTCAAGAATAATGACAGTTCAATAAAAATATACAATCATAGTGAAAATTGAAAAAAATTTCCAAAAGAATTGTCTTTTTTATTCATAATTATGTTTATAACATTCACATTACATACATATTTTCTGATTTCATTATCATATGTTATGTTATTTATTTTCTTTTAAATCTTTGTGTTGTTTTTAGTTTTTTTTTTTTCTGGATTCAATAAAGCATGGACAATTATTTTTGTGGTCACAATATTATACTATATACAGCTTTTAAAAAGTCAGCGCTCAAATGCATGCTGCTGCAATGTTTTTTTTAAAAAAAAAAAAAAGACAATATTTTTTTTTCCAAATATTTATCTTTACAATAACGCAAAATGTGTTTTAATTAATTATATATGAATGTCGTTTTTATTTTTCATTCATGTATGCTTAAGCATTGCATTAATTTGTTCTTTTTTTATATCGGTTAAGAGAAAAATTTGAAAAAAAAGTGGCATTTTAAAGGCTCCTTCAGAATGTAACGCTAAGTGAAAGTGAAATTTATATGTCTTTTGTTCCTTATTTTCTTACACGATATTATATGTCTGCGTCACTCTCTAATTGAAATTGAAATTGCCAACGTAAAGTGAAATTAGGTTCTATTCCTAATTTCAATTTCACTTAACATAAGCTATAAATCTAATTACAAAAATGTTGTTAGGAAATTGACCAACAGATGGAGACTTCCAAAAAATGCAAGAATTTCCCTAAAATTCCTTTAAATTCCCACTTAAAAATGGAGAAATTCAGTTGAGAATTTGAAAATTTGAATTTCAAATGTTAATTTAAATTAAAAAAATTTTTTTTGTTTTTTTTTTAATCAAAGTCAAATCTCAATAATTGAAGTATCAAATTTTTGAATTTCAAAGCTCACTTTGCATTGTGAACAGTGTGCTTTTTCATGAAATTTCACTTTCACTTAGCGTTACATTCTGAATGAGGCTTAAATGTTCATTAATTTATAAAGTTTTCAAATTTTTCATTTCGTTTTTGGGGAAGTGATTTTAGTTAGGAAGATTGTTAGGAATATGGCGAAGACAGTTTAACTTCACTATTCAGTTTGTCTTTGTTTAAATTATAAGTTTTGATGTTCGACTGTTCATGTATCAAAATGATTTTAGGGATGTTATTAAAGTGTTGAGTATTTTAGAAATTTGTTAGGATTTTTCACAAATTATTTATTTTGGAATTTTTCGTCTAAATTGGTTCTAGAACACTCTTCTTGTCATAATTATCATAGCTTATCGTTTTAATTTTTTTCTTTTCATATCTTTTTTTCTTTAAATCAAAAATATTTCCAAATTTTCATTATTAAATGTTAACCGTATACAATCACATACATGTCCTCACATAAATACACGTTGTATTTTTGTGCATGTTTTTACATTTGAAAGAACATAATTTTTTGTACATAATTTTTTGACATACTAAATAGTATACATAACCGTAATCTTTTTTGTCTAATTTTACAAAGATTAATTATTTTCTTTTTTCTTTTTGAAAATTCTTTTTTCAATAATAAATATTTAATTCTGTACTTTTTTCAGAGTCATTTTGAAATTACTATACATATTCATATTTTTCTTAATCTAATTTTCATTTAAATTAATTTTCATACTGTAATTGATCAACATTAATTTGTGATTTATAATTGAATTCTTTTAAAAATGAACTTATAAAATATAATTTATAACTTTAAATTCTTAGATAAAATCATTATTTAATTATTAATCCATATGTTATCAATCTTTGCAGACATATACTTACATATACAATCAAACAGTCATTCAATCAATGAGTGTTCTTAAATACTAGCACGTTTTTGTTTCTAAAAAAAAACCAAGGAAAAAAAAAATAAAATTAACAAAATACGTGTACTATACTTTATATCATATACATACAAACATACATATTTAATGATAATAAATAATACTTTTATATGCATTTATGTACTTTATATAACGTGTGGATTATATACGATTATATGCTTCACATACATCATACACACATAATAACATAACAACATTATCGACAAAATAATTAAAAAAAAAAAAAAAATAAAACAGAAAAAATCTTAAATAAAACAACATCATCAATGGCATCGGCAATAACTTAAAAATTTCATATTTGTATTTTTATTTTTTTTTTTTTTTGTTTTTCTTCTAATTGTAATTTGTTGAATTCATTATCTTTATACCACATAAAAGCATGTCTTTAATAATTATGTATTTGTTGCTAAACAAAACAAAAATGAAATAAATGTAGATAAAATAAATGAAATGAAATTTCTATTTTTGTTTAGCAACAAATTGAAATGAAACTAAGAAGTGAATTCAACTTTTAATTTTAAATTTTAAATAATATTTACATATACATACATACATATTTACTAATTAATACATATACCATGGGTTTTAGGTATTGTATTAATACAAATTCTACATACAAACATACATATACACTTGTATTATGTATTTTGTTTTATTTCATTATTTTAATTTTTATTTTTATTTATTTATTTTTTTTTTTTTCACTTTATAATTTCATTTTTTTCTAAACTCATGTAGTTAATTACTTTTTGGTTTTATTATTAGAAAAAATTTGAATTTGTTATCCTTAAAAAGAAAAAGAAAAATTTTTGAGGGGAATTTATAAATTTTGATCTATTCGAAGACCTTTATTTTCATTTTCCATATAATTATTTACTATATATGTATATGTATTTAGGTTGTGATTTTATTTGTATTGTTATTTTTGTCCTTTTTAAAAATTTGGTACTCATTTATTATATTATTTATGTCAATTATTTGAAGTATTCTTTCTATCATATGAATGTTATTATGAGTATTATTGTTTTATCAAGGAATAGATTTTTTTTTTCATAAATTTTTGTTTTTTTTTTTTTAATTTTTTATTTTTTATTTTTTATATTATTTTCTTCTAATTATTATACATATTATTTTTCAATTACAGCTATAAATTTCATTTGTTTAATTTTTATAATATCTATGTCTCTATGACATATAAAAATAGAAAAAATATTATATATTTTTATCCTTTTATTTTTCAGGTGTAAATAAAAATTAAAATAAAATATTTGTATTTTATAATTTTCTTATTAATTTTTATTTTTCTCTTCCTCTTTTGTTTAGTATTAGTTTTTTTTTTTGTTTTATTAAAAACTGTTTTATATTTTATTACAGTTTATTAATAATATTTGTGTTTTTGTTTTTTTAGTTGAAAACGAAAAAAAATTATACAATTTCAAATACAATTTTTTAATGTAAATTTTTAACAAAAAAAACACAGTTGTACAAAAAAAAAACAGAAAAGAAAATTATTTAAAATATAAAAAGCATGATTGATGGGTGGGGTATCATTGATTTTATATTCTTTATAAGATTATAAAATTACTTATATATGCATTAATACTAATAATAATAGTAAAATCAATTGGTGAAGGATTACTTAAACTATATTTTTAATTTTTTATTTTTTATGTTTTAGTTATATTCTAGCTTTAATTACTTATTTTTTATTTTTATTTTGTTGTGCTTGCAAATTTTTTTTGTGTGAAAAAGAATATTGTTTTTCTTATGTTTCTTATTTTTATGTTACATATTTGTATTTATTGTATGCTTTTCTTAGAATATAAGAAAAAGAAAAACAAAAAGAAGAAGAAGAAAAAAAAAAAATGCTTTAAAACATTACAAAATTTGTGTGATTGTTTGTTGGTATATTTATGTATTATATTATATGTACTATAATATTATTTATTTATTATTGATTTTTTATCTTATAAGTTTTATTTGTTTTTTTGTTTTATTGTTGTTATTTTGTTTGGTTTTTGTGTATACTTGTATATTTTCTGTATACTATTACAACATATACTTGTATACTGTATTGTGTGACTATTTTTGCAATAATTGTTTCAAATACAACCATACATTTATGTATATATTGCTTTTAAAAATATCTTTACTTCATAAAATTTACAGAAAAAAAATGATGCTTTATTTTGTGTTTTTTTTTTTTTTTCAAAACAAACATACATATTTATTTTATAAGAAAACAAAAAAAAAAAAGAACAGGACAAAAAATATCAGCAACCAAAAGAAAACAAAAAAAAATCATTATTTTTAAAAAATTTATAATTTCATATATATTTTATATTTTCTGTAGTTTTTTTTTTTCAATTTTACGTTCACATAATTTATAAATTGTTTATTTTTCTTATCTTGTCACGCTCTATTTTTTTAAGAATTGAATATAATATATTTTGATTATTTTATACTATATAGAATTTTATTTTATATTTGTTATACTATTACATTCCAATAGCAAGCAGTTTTTGAAAAATTCAATTTATGTGAGGGAACTGTTGCTGATCTATTAAAATGGATATCGACAATCGAAAATAAAATTTCTAAAATTGGTGGTCCAAAAGAGAAAATTGATGATTTGAGAAATCAAATAAATTCATTGAAGGTAAATACAAGTACATTTTAATTTAATTCTAATTTAAAAATTTCTATTTTTTAACTTTACCAATTTTCAATTTCCATATTTTTTACTGTAACAGCAAATCAAAGATGAAATTGAAAGTCAATCACGTCCAGTATCTCAATGTTTAGAACAGATTCGACAGATCGTATTGACTGGTGGAGAAGTACTCAGCACACCAGAAGTAACAACATTAGAAAATTCTGGTAGAGAACTACGATCTAGATATGATCGTTGTAATGATCGTACCGGACGTTTATTGAAACGTCTTGAATCTGCACGTGATGAATTAAGTAAACTACGTTCAGAATTGGATGTATTTTCGATGTGGTTACAAGGTGCCAGAAGAAAACTTGAAGAAAAAGAAAGATCATTATCAGATTTGAATCGTCTGTCATCGCAATCAGATTCGATACGTGAATTTGTTAGTGATGTTATTGCCCATCAAGCTGATCTTAGATTTATAACGATGGCAGCACAAAAATTTGTCGATGAAAGTAAAGATTTCTTGTCAGCATTGAATGAATTTAGAACAACCTTACCAGAACGTTTACCACACATTGAACCGTTGGCCAGCTCTGAAAGTCCGATTCGTCAAGAAGTTTCTTTGGCATCAGCACAATATAAAGATCTTTTACATCGTGCCAATACATTATCGGACAGATTATCTGGCTTGGGTGGACGTCAACGTGAATATCAAGATGCTTTAGATAAAGCCAGAGAATGGCTTCGATCCATTCAGCCACGCGTTCAATCTACATTATCTGATCCAGTTGCAGCTGATCCACAAACAGTACAAGAACAAATGAATACAGCTAAATCTTTGCACAATGAAATTTTGGGACAAGGTCGTCTCATTGATAATGTGCAACAAGCCTTAGACACACTTTTACGATCATTGTCTGGGCAATTGAGTCCATCTGAAGTGTCTGCATTAGAAACACCAGTGGAAGATTTGAAGAATAAATACAGACAAATGCTTGAGTCTCTTGCAGATCGTTGTAGACTTTTGGACACTGCACTCGTTCAATCGCAAGGTGTTCAAGATGCATTAGATTCCCTGATCGGTTGGGTAAATCAAGCCGAAGACAAATTCAAATTGCAGTTCCGTCCAGCATCTTTGATCAAAGAACGTCTACAAGAACAAGTACGTGAACATCGAAAATTACTTGCCGACATTCAATCTCACCATGCTAGCATCGATAGTGTGACTGGTTCTGCTCAAAATTTAATGGCCACTGCGTCAAATGCTCGTTTAGCGAAAAAAATTGAATCAAAACTAACAGATGTGACAGGCAAATTTGAAAAACTCTTAGACAAAGTTATGAAACGAGGAGAATTCCTAGATGATATTCTAAGCCAACTAACAAAATTCAATCAAAATAGTTCGAATATCGAACAAGAACTCTGTAATTTACAAGAAGCCCTTGAAAGTCGTGATTTGAGTGCTCTGTCCGCAAATGAATTGGCCAGCAGAATGCATGAGATGGCACGTACTAAGGACAAACTTCGTCCACAGTATGAAAGTTGTATACAACTAGGAAAAGATTTGGTTTCGATGAGAGATGTGACAGATACAGGTCCAGTTCGTGATACTGTAAAAGCTCTAGAAAATCAATGGAGAAATCTTGATATGTCACTTGATGAGAAGGCAAAACTATCGAAACAAAAAGCAGAACAATTACATGCGTATGAGAATTTAAAAGATCAAGTCTTAGCCTGGTTGGCAAGTATGGAAGCACGCACAAATGCTTTGAGTCCAGTTGCAGTCGATCTTGATATAATCCGACAACAAACCGAAGAATTGAAGCCAATAATGAAAGATTACAGAGATTACGCAGTTACCATTGACAAAGTAAACGATTTGGGAATGCAGTATGAAGCTCTCATCAGACCAGAGAGTCCAGGAAGAAAACGATCAACATACAGTCCTGTGAAGCGTGTAAGTCCTCTGCGTCGAATGTCAGGTGAAGCCCGTACTCCAAGTCCAGGTAAAGGTATTTACAGCCCAACTATTTCACCTCTATCACCTGGATCAAGTGGATTTGGAAGTCGACGATCATCTCAAGATGGTTTCCAAATTTCAGATTTATCACCAGTCCAGCAACAGCTTAGTGAAATCAACAATCGTTATGGGTTGATTGGAGTCCGTTTAAATGATCGACAGAATGAACTTGATAGCCTAAAGGAAGAAGTCAAGAAACATATAGAGAATCTGAGAACATTATCAGTATTTTTGGACAAAATTCAACGTCAAGTACCAAAAGAATCGATTGGAACAAAAGATGAAGCAGAAAAATGCACAAGACAGGCTAGAAAAGTACTTGAAGATATGTATGAAAAGCAAAGCCTATTGGACTCAACGAAAGCGCAAATTAAAGATCTTTTGCGACGTAAGGTCAACGTAGCTGGAGCTAACAATTTGAAATCGGAATTAGATATAGTTGTTGACCGTTGGAAGGCATTGACTGATGCATGCAAAGACCGAATAAACTTTTCAGAACAGTTGCGTGACTTTTTGGATAATTACGATCACCTCAGTAGTTGGTTAGTCAGCAAAGAACGTATGCTTACAGTGCTAGGTCCAATATCATCAGATCCTCGAATGGTGCAAAGTCAAGTGCAACAAGTGCAGGTACTTCGTGAAGAATTTAGAACACAGCAACCGCAGCTCAATCATTTGCAACAGGTCGGCCGCAATGTGCTCGATCATTTGAAAGAATCTTCTCCAGAAGGACAAGCAGTTTCCAGAAAGTTGAAAGAAATCCAAAACAAATGGGATGAACTGGTAGGAAGATTAGACGAACGTGCAAATAGTTTAGGAGGAGCTGCTGACAGTAGTAAAGAATTTGATGCAGCAGTGAACAGACTTCGTGAGGCATTGCAGAATATTAGCGATAACTTGGATGCATTACCAGTTGATAAAAATCATGAAGAAAATCTTCGAAAGATTGAAAATTTAGAAAGACAACTCGAAGGACAACGACCACTTCTAGCTGATGCTGAACAAGCTGCAGAAGCTTTATGTAAAGTTCTTGGAGATCCAGCATCAAGAGCTGATGTAAATGCAAGAATTGGTGCTCTAGAGAAACAATATCAAGCACTTCAAAAGAAACTTGACCTTAGAAAAGCTGAAACGGAAGCTGCATTGCGTGACGGAAGACAATTTGCTGAAAGTTGTTCAAGAACTTTGGGCTGGCTTGCAGGAGAACTATCTAATTTATCTGAGAAACTTTTGATATCGGCAAATAAATCAACTCTTCAACATCAAATTGATACACATGAACCAATTTATCGAGAAGTGATGGCACGTGAACACGAAATTATCATGCTTTTGAACAAAGGAAGAGAATTAAGTCAAAGACCTGGTGTTACATCTGATCGAACTGTGCAAAGAGACGTAGAACGAATCCAACAGCAGTGGGATAAACTTCGTCGTGAAGCTGTGGATAGACATAATCGTCTACAAACATGTATGGAATACTGCAAGAAATATTGTTCAACATCTGAAACATTCCTTATTTGGTTAAGAACTGCTGAAGAGAAATTGATTGAATTACGTCCGGGTGTTCTGAAAAAATCTGAACTTGACCGCAGATTACGTGATTTGCAGACATTCCGAAGTGAAGTATGGAAACATTCTGGTGAATATGAAAACACGAAAGGTCTTGGTGAGAATTTCTTGGGAATGTGTGATGTCGATAAAGAGCCAGTAAAGGCTGAACTTCAAGATATGCGAGAACGGTGGGAACGATTAAATAACGATTTACTCAATCGTTCACAAGAACTCGAAGCCTGTTCCCGTCGACTAAGTGATTTCAATGATGATCTTAGAAATCTTGATCATGCTGTTGGACGCTGTGAAGATCGATTGGTTGCTCATGACTCTCTTGGTGGTGCAGCAAAAGATCCAAAATTATTGGAACGTGTTAAAGGAATTCGCGAAGATGTAAATGCATTGAGAAAACCGTTGCAGGATTTGAGAAATTTAGCTACAGAAATCGTGAATGAAATGAGAGCAGCTGGAGGAAACGCAGAACATTTATTCGTTGAAGTTGACGGAATTTCAGATCGACTTGATGATTTGCAAAGAAGATTAGACGATCGATGTGGTGAACTCCAATCAGCCGCTTCAGCTATATCAGAATTTAGTGAAAAAATCAAAAATCTAGTACTGGATCTTAATGATTTAGAAACATTAGTGGACAATATGTCACCACCAGCACGCGAAATAAAAATAGTAATGTCACAAATAAAGGAAGTGGAGGGAGTAATAAATAAAATAGAAAAAACTGCTAGATATTTGCATGATGTTGAACGATCAGGAGAGCACTTAGTTGATTCTGGATTCACTACAGACACAGCACAAACAAGAGAACAAATTTTATCACTTAAAAAGACACTCAATCGACTAGAAAATCGCACCAAAGATCATGGTGACGCATTACAAATCGCTCTGAAAGCTCTTAATAAATTTTATGATCTACATACTCACACATTGGATGATATAAAGATAGTTGGAGACCAATTAACAAAAATGAAGCCTGTTAGTTCAGAGTTAGAGCAGATAAGACACCAACAAGAAGAATTTGGAATTTTCAAAACACGTAACGTAGAACCTCTGGTGCAAAGTGTCGATGAAGTAAATCGATCAGGACAAGAGCTCGTTCGATCTGCACAGAGTGGTGTTTCGACATCAACAATTGAAAAGGATTTGGAAAAAATCAATGATAAATGGAACAATTTGAAAGAACGTATTAATGATCGTGATCGTCGTCTTGATGTTGCACTTCTTCAATCAGGAAAATTCCAAGAAGCATTGCAAGGCCTATCGAAATGGTTATCTGATACTGAAGAAATGGTTATGAATCAAAAACCTCCAAGTGCTGATTATAAAGTAGTAAAGGCTCAACTACAAGAACAGAAATTCCTGAAGAAAATGTTATTAGATAGACAAAATTCAATGTCATCACTCTTCAATTTGGGACAAGAGGTAGCTGCCAATTGTGATGCACCGGAACGAGCTGCAATTGAACGTCAATTGAAAGAATTAATGAATCGATTTGATGCGCTTACAGATGCAGCACGAGTTCGTGAACAAGATCTTGAACAGGCAATGGAAGTCGCAAAACAATTCCAGGATAGACTTCTTCCATTAATTTGTTGGTTGGATAATGCAGAAAGAGCAGTTAAAAACATGGAACTTGTTCCCACTGATGAAGAAAAAATCCAACAACGTATCAGAGAACATGAAAAATTGCACGACGAGATATTATCTAAAAAAACAGACTTTACAGAACTAGCAGATACAGCAGGTCGTCTGATGCAACTTGTCGGAGACGACGAAGCTGTTGGATTGGGTGAAAAAGTTCAACAAACAACTAACCGTTATACATCACTGGTGGATGCCAGCGAAAGAATTGGACAACTTTTATCTGATTCAAGAAGAGGACTTCGTCACTTAGTTCTCACGTATCAAGAACTTGTTGCATGGATGGAACAAATGGAAAAAGAATTACAGAACTACAGGATTGTACCAGTTCATACAGAAAAACTTTTGGAACAAATGGATCATTTGGTTGAATTGAATGAGAATATTGCAAATCATTCACCAAATGTTGAATCAACTGTTGAAGCTGGTTCTGAACTAATCAAACACATTTCCTCAGATGAAGCTCTCCAACTCAAAGATAAGTTAGATTCTCTTCAGAGACGATATGGAGAATTAACAAACAAAGGTGGTGATCTTTTGAAACATGCTCAGGAAGCACTTCCTCTTGTACAACAATTCCATGACTTCCATAATCGTTTGGTTGATTGGATGCAAGCAGCAGAAACCGTTCTTGCAACTGGAGAGCCACGCCAGAACGATATGGTTCGTTTGGAAGCAGAATTAGTAGATATGCGACCAGTACTTGAAACTGTTAATTTAGTTGGACCACAATTGTGCCAAATTTCGCCCGGTGAAGGTGCATCAACGATTGAAAGTTTAGTTACACGTGATAATCGTCGGTTTGATGCTATAGCAGAACAAATTCAACGAAAAGCAGAACGCCTTCATTTGAGTAATCAGCGTGCCAAGGAAGTAACTGCAGACATTGATGAACTTCTGGAATGGTTCCGAGACATGGATTCCAGTCTTCGTGATGCAGATCCTCCTGCAATGGAACCAAAACTTGTTCGATCTCAACTTCAAGAACATCGTTCAATAAACGATGATGTATCAAGTCAAAAGGGAAGAGTTCGTGATGTAACAGCCAGCGCAAAGAAGGTTCTACGTGAATCATCTCAAAATGAGAATACAGCAGTGCTACGTGAAAAATTAGATGATTTGAAGGAAGTCGTAGAAACTGTAGTATTATTGTGCGGAGAACGTTTATCAGTTCTTGAACAAGCTCTTCCACTATCAGAACATTTTGCTGATTCCCATAATGGTCTTGCATCATGGTTGGACGACATGGAACATCAATTATCAATGCTAAGTATGCCAGCATTACGACCAGAACAAATAACAGCTCAACAAGATAAAAATGAACGTTTACTTATGTCCATTTCCGAACACAAACCACTTTTGGACAAATTGAACAAAACTGGAGAAGCACTTGCGGCATTAGTTTCCGACGAAGATGTGGCGAAAATCCATGAAATATTGGATTCAGATAATGCAAGATATTCGGCACTTAAAGTCGAATTACGTGACCGACAACAAGCTCTCGAAAATGCTCTTCAAGAATCTAGTCAGTTCTCAGACAAATTAGAGGGAATGCTTCGAGCCCTAGTAAATACTGTCGATCAAGTTAATCAGCTAGAACCGATTTCTTCCGTACCTCCGAAGATCAGAGAACAAATTGATGATAATTCTGCGATTATCGATGATTTAGATAAAAGAAGCGAAGCATTTGCAGCAGTTCAAAAAGCAGCAAATGATGTTATTGCTAAAGCAAGTAACAAATCCGATCCAGCTATACGTGACATAAAGAAAAAATTGGAAAAATTGAATGGATTATGGAATGATGTGCAAGCTGTGACATCGAAACGAGGCGCTTGTTTAGAAGATGCACTTGCAGTTGCTGAAAAATTCTGGCGACAATTACAGGCCGTAATGGATACACTTAAAGAACTTGAAGAGACCCTAAGTTCACAAGAACCACCAGCAGCACAACCTCAAGATATTCAAAAACAACAAGTAGCTCTGCAAGAAATTCGTCATGAAATCGATCAGACAAAGCCAGAAGTTGAAGAAGTTCGACGTACAGGAAACAATTTGATGTCACTATGCGGTGAACCAGACAAACCAGAAGTTAAGAAACAAATTGAAGATTTGGATCATGCATGGGACAATATAACTGCATTGTATGCTAGACGCGAAGAAAACTTAATCGATGCTATGGAAAAAGCAATGGAATTCCACGAAACATTACAGAATCTACTGAAATTCTTGACCAAAGCAGAAGATCGATTTGCCAATTTGGGTCCAGTTGGATCCGATATCGAAGCCGTTAAAAGACAGATTGAACAACTTCGTCTTTTCAAAGAAGATGTCGATCCACATATGGTAGAAGTTGAAGCACTGAACAGGTATGTGTTTATTTTTGTATATTTTTCGGTTTTAATTTTCTTGCCAACATTTTATTTTGATGATAAATAACAGTGGATATTTGAAAAATTGGCTAAAAAAATTATTTTTTTCTTTTTCTCTGTAATTGAATTGAATTGTTCGTGCGTGCGTACGTGGTCATTATGTATAATTGATCATGATCATGGTTATAACGATTAATTGAACACATCATTTCGTACAGATCACTGAAAAGGCAAGAGAATTTACATCAGTATTTTGATATAATTAAAATGAAATTTAAATGTTTCGCCTTGCGTTATATTGTTGTTTATTATTGATGTTTTTATTTGTTTCGATATTGCATATATTTATTTTTAAAAAATAGTTGTCGTTGTTGTTAAATTATTACTACTTCATTTCAGTAATAATTTCTCTTCTAAGAAGATTACTTACTCTACATAAATCGTATACGTAAAAATGCATTTAATTTAATTTTAATTTTGTTAAATTTGTTATTTTTTGTTGAATTTTCTTGTTTTGTTATTGTTGAATTTTGTTTTAATTTTAAAGAAATTTGCTTGCGTTTAAAAGTTCGTTAAGAAAAGTCATTTCAAAAAAAGCAAAAAGAAAAAGAAAGTCTTGAAAGCCTGCATCATAAAACACGAAATGTTTGGCTCCATAAAAAGTCAAATTTTGGATTAATTAATTTTTGACTAGAATTGTAAATTTTTATTTTAAATTTTGGACTATTTTTGATGAAATGACTAGAGAATGATTAACAATTTACAATAGAATTTGGCAATTTTTGAAAATGCGTAACCTTTTTGTAACCTTTTGAAATGTAAAAAAATGAAAAAAAAAAAAATAGAAAGTAAATTCTTTGTAAAAAAAAAAAATTGTGTTGTCCGAGTTTGATTTGTATGTCTCAGAAATAATTCATAATCACTTTTATTTGAATTACTAACATTTTGAAATTTTTTTTCGAAAAAAAAAAATAAAAAAAATAGACAAGCTAGTGAACTTACTGAACGTACATCACCCGAACAAGCAATGGCTATTCGTGAACCACTTACTTCGGTTAATCGCCGATGGGAAGGTTTACTTCGCAGTATGGTAGAAAGACAGAAACAATTAGAGCATGCATTACTTCATCTCGGTCAATTCCAACATGCGCTCAATGAACTTTTGATTTGGATTGGTAAAACTGATAGCACGTTGCATCAATTAAGACCGGTTAGTGGTTGTGTGGCATTAAAATGTATGTTTTTGTTTTTATTGAAATAATGTGAAAAATATTTGGATTGTAGATTCCCGGAGATCCACAATTACTTGAAGTGGAATTGGCAAAATTAAAAGTTCTCGCTAATGATATTCAAGCGCATCAGAGTTCTGTTGATACATTAAATGATGCTGGACGACAATTGATTGAATCAGAAAGAGGTTCATTAGAAGCTTCAGCAACACAAGAAAAATTACGAAAATTAAATGATGAATGGAAGCATTTATTGCAGAAGGCTTCTAATCGACAGTTAGAACTTGAAGAAGCATTGCGTGAAGCACAAGGTTTCATTGCTGAAATTCAAGACATTTTAGGATGGCTTGGTGATGTTGATGCAGTAATTGGAGCCAGTAAACCGGTTGGTGGATTGCCTGAAACTGCAACTGAACAACTTGAAAGATTCATGGAAGTTTACAATGAACTGGAAGAAAATAGGGCCAAAGTTGAAACTCTTCAAGCACAAGGACAAGAATACATAAAGAAACAGAACTCAATGCAAGTATCGTCCAGTAATTTACAACATACCTTACGTACACTAAAACAACGATGGGATGCAGTACTTTCGAGAGCTTCAGATAAGAAAATCAAACTTGAGATTGCATTGAAAGAAGCAACTGAATTCCATGACACACTTCAAGCGTTCATTGAATGGTTAACATCAGCAGAAAAACAATTGGCAGGTGCTGCTCCGGTGTCAAGAATTCTGGAAACGATTCAGAATCAAATTGAAGAACATAAAGTGTTACAAAAAGATGTTAGCACACATAGAGAAGCAATGCTCCTGCTAGACAAGAAAGGAACTCATCTGAAATACTTTAGTCAAAAGCAGGATGTAATCCTGATCAAGAATCTCTTAGTTTCAGTTCAACATAGATGGGAGCGTGTAGTTGCGAAGGCGGCTGAAAGAACTCGTGCTTTAGATCACGGATACAAAGAAGCTCGTGAATTCCATGACTCTTGGATTAGTTTGATTCAGTGGCTGCGCGAAACAGAAACCACTTTAGATACCTTAACAGAAGAAATAGCATCCAGTAACGATGCAGTGAAGATTAAAAAACAACTGGACAAATTAAAAGAATCTCAACGTAGTATATCAGGTAAACAAGGTCAATATGATACGACGATGCGTACAGGTAAAAATTTGATAGATCGTGCTCCGAAGTCAGACGAACCAGTACTCAATAAAATGTTGTCTGAACTGAAAGAAACTTGGACTCGAGTATGTACAAAGAGCGTAGAAAGACAAAGAAAACTTGAAGAAGCACTCCTATTGTCTGGACAATTTTCAGATGCTTTACAAGCATTATTGGATTGGTTGAGGAAAACTAAAAGTCGTTTGTCCGAAGAAGGACCTGTTCATGGAGATCTTGAAACAGTAACATCTTTAGTTGAACAGCACAAACATTTAGAGCAAGATTTACAAAAGAGATCAGCACAAATGCAAAGCGTAATGAGAACTGGACGAGATTTAGAACGTTCAGATGATACTCGTGAAATTTCAAGATCACTAAGTGAACTGCAGAAAATTTGGGATGAAGTGGAAACATTGAGTGCGCATCGTGCAACACGTTTACGTGAAGCACTTCGTGAAGCAGAACGTTTACATAAATCCGTTCATATGCTTCTTGAATGGTTGTCTGAAGCTGAACAAAAACTCCGATATGCACAATCAGCTCCTGACGATGAAAATACAGCTCGTGAACTACTAGAAATGCACACGAAATTCATGAAAGAGTTACGCGAAAAAGAAAGTGACAAAGATCAAACGTTACATTTAGCACAAACAATTTTAGATAAAGCACATCCAGATGCAGTACCAATAATCAAGAATTGGATGACAATTATAAATTCCCGATGGGATGAAGTGTCACAATGGGCATTGAACAGAGAGAATAAACTTCGTGATCAATTACAATCACTAAAAGATTTAGATGATCAAATCGAAGAACTTTTGGCATGGTTAGCTGGCTTAGAATCAACATTGCTCAGTACGAATGAAAATTAATTCAAAATTTCGAAATGGAATTGAATTTAAATTTTATTTTTTTTGTTTGTAATTTGAATAGATTTAGAAAAAGAAGAACTTCCAGATGATATTCCAGCTGTAGAACAATTGATAGCTGATCATAAAGAATTCATGGAGAATACAGCACGTCGACAATCAGAAATTGATCGTGCATGTAAACCGAAACAACCATTAGCTGGCACAAAAGAAGCTCGTAAACAATTGAAAGGCGTTAAGGCACCAATGTAAGTGCATTAACAGATTTTTATTTTTATTTTTATTTTTCTTTCGTTTTTTTTTAATTTTAAATTTAAATTTTGAAAGAAAATATTACAAAAACACTAAAAGTATAAAGTAAGTAGGGATAAGAATTTTATTTTTTATAGAATTTAGAAAGAACATATTTTCATTGAAAATTGATTTTTTTTTCTCAAATTAAAAAGCACTTACGATACAATGCACAAATTTCATATTTTCACAAAAGCAAAAGCAGCAAATGCATGCTTTTATCGAAATTTTTCTTTTTGTTTGGCTAAATACGTGTCTTTTCAGTGATGTATTTATAGTTGAAAGAATCGATTGATGATTGATTGATTGGTTTGATTCGGAACCAGTGATCGATTCTCACTATACATACATCCCCAATATATAGATAGATGCATGTAATTAAATTATTTTCGGTTTCATTTCTAAATTTTAATTTGATTTAATCTCAAATCAAGAATAGAATCAAATTAGGCAAATAAGATAGGAAAACATTTTTTTTTTAAATTTGTAGATGATAGTTTAGCAGATATTTAGTAGAATATTTTTTGGCTTTTGTTAAATAAGAAAATAAAAAAAAAACAAATTTTTATAGTTTTTAGTTTTATTATGTTATTTATTTTAAGCATGTTTTTAATTTTTGTTTTATGTTTTCTTCTTTTTTTTTAAATTATTATTCTTTTTATGTGTGTGTGTCTACTATATCTACGCTGCTGCCTGCTTTAAAAAAAAAAAATTATCGAAAACATTCCACACTGCTCTGTAAAATCATCACTGTACTGTGTGTTTTTTTTTTATTTTACATTTTTTACATTATTTGTTTTTATTTTGTAACACATAAATTATTATTATTATTTTTTATGTGTTTGTGTGTTGTTTTTTTTTTTTTTTTTTTTTTTAAATTTGCACGAAAACGCGATATTCTTTTATTTGAATTTCGACATAATTTACATTAAATTAAAAAAAAAAAAAAAAATAATTTATTAAATACGATACAAAATGTACGTTAAATAAAAGTCGAGGTTCAAGTCAAGATTTACGCGAACATTCACCAGATTATGGTACAACAATGAGACGTCAAAGGTTTGTTTTTTTATTTTCATTATTTTAATTGTTTTTGTAATTTTTTTTCATTTTTATTTTTTTGTAATAGCACTTCATTTTATTTGTATTTTCATTCATTTTTATTCAAAATTCTTCATTAATATTCATTTCATAAATTTTTGTGTATCTATCATTTTCCATTCATTCATTAAAATGTAAATCACTTTTGAAAAATTCATTCAATTTTTCTTAGATTTATGTATTTATAAAAAAATATTAATTGGAGACAGTTTAAGTAATTGAAAAATCTTATATATTTTTTAGATTTAAGGATTTTTACTCTATAATAAGGATAAATATTTTTTTGAAATTTTTTTAAAATTGAAATTAATTTTTCATTTCTTTTTTTTTTGTTTCTTATTTCTTTTTTCTTTTTTGTTTTGTTTTTTTGTCCTTTTTTGTTTCTTGTGTTTGTTTTGTCTTATTATTGCATTTACTTCGTGTGTATTACAAAATACAAATATGTATGTACAAAAAAATGCATCATCCATCAGTTTCAAGGGTTCAAGGGATACTGGATTGAATTACCGAAGAACAAGGTTAATATCATTTATAATAAATATACATTACATAAATTTTTTTCTTTTTTTTGCTTTATTTTATTTTATTTTATTTTTTGTATTTTATAATTATATTTAGAAATTCATTTTTAAAAATTCATTTAACAACCCAAAAGTAATGGAAATCAATTGATTTTTACGGTTTTCCAAAAAAAAAATACAAGATCAGTATTGTCAAAAACTGATATGGAATTAATTTTCAATCGAATTTCAAATCTTCATTCGTTCCACTACTTTTTGGGTATTCTGTAGCAAATACTCTTAGAACGAAAAATATGAAAAAAAACATTTTTTGCCTTTAGTTTTATTTTCGAAACGATTATTCAATATTCTGGAGCTTACTGGTGGTAATCAGTTGGAAATCATCATTAAAATTTGAAATTTACCAAAACGCCGAATTTTAATGATTCTAAGAGTAATAATTTTAAGCTTTAGAATGTTTACGAAGGATATTAGTTTCAAATAAATAAAATTTGATAATGTTTTTTTTTTGTATTTTTTGTTTTGCTACCATTATCATTTTTGTTTTATAATTTTATTTATTTTGTTTAAGGCTTTAAAGTTTCAGATATTTTATACAGTAAATTTTATTTCTTTTCTTTTTTTTTTTCTTTTTCATTTTTACTCATCATGATTTTTCATGCTATATATCTCATAAATTTTTTCATAAAAAAATAAAATAAAATGCAAAATACAAAAATATTTTTAAAAAAAAAAAAAAAAAAAAAACAAATCAAAAAATAAATAAATTTTTATAGTCGTATCAGTCCAAATCGTGATACACCAGAAAGAGATCGTCTACCACATTATGGTCCAAGATTTTCGCCAAGGTAAAAGGAAATAATTTTTATTTAACTTTAAAAAAAATAAAAAAAAAAATAGCATTAGATATTAGATATTTTTCAAATTAGAATTATATTGAAATTTTTCATAATCATTGCATTTAGAAAAAAAAAAAAATTAAGAAAAAATTTATATTCAAAAAAAAAGAAATATTTTTTTTTTTCTTATGAATGCGCTTCTATATTATAGAATTATACAAATCATATTATACTTATTTCATAAAAAAATATTCTTCTATATTTACATACATATGTATATGTTATGCGCTTTTAATTGTTGTTATTGTGAAAATTGTTTCGTTTCGTTCAATTTAGTTTTTTTGTTTTTTTGTTTTTTTCTTGTTAAAATTGTTAAATCGATGTTTTAATTTAATTGCAGTGTACTAATGTATTTATATCTAATTGAAATTATTTTCTGTGTAAATGTGTATTTTAGTAATGTTCCTGAAGGTGAATTCCGTTCACCGAGAGCAAAACTTCTCTGGGATAAATGGCGTCATGTATGGATGTTAGCATGGGAAAGACAAAGACGTTTACATGAACATTTAATGTATTTACAAGATGTCGAAAGAGTTCGTCAATTCAGTTGGGACGATTGGAGAAAGAGGGTAACACCACCTATTAATAATTTTTATTTTTGTTTTTCTGTTATTTTTCTTTTTAACAAAAACAAAAACGTTAAAATATTTGAGAATGTTAGCAAAAAATATATTTTTCTCTATCTTCCTCTCTCTCTGTCTATTATTTTACAGTTCTTGAAATTCATGAATCACAAGAAATCACGTCTAACAGATCTATTCCGAAAAATGGATAAAGATAATAATGGTCTAATACCCAGAGATGTCTTCATTGATGGAATCATCAATACCAGTAATTTTGAAAATTTATTTTTTTCATTTTTTTTTTGTTTTTGTTTCTTATTCCTTTTCCATTTTTCGTTTATTTCATTACCATTTTGTTCTTCTTTTATTATAGAATTTGATACATCACGTATGGAAATGGGAGCTGTTGCTGATCTATTCGATCGTAATGGTGAAGGTTTAATTGATTGGCAAGAATTTATAGCTGCCCTTCGACCAGATTGGCAAGAACGTAAACCGACAACAGATGCAGATAAAATTCATGATGAAGTTAAACGTTTGGTTATGTTATGTACATGCCGACAAAAATTCAGAGTATTCCAAGTTGGAGAAGGAAAATATCGGGTAAATTTTTATTTAAAATTAAAATCGAAAAATTTCTTTAAAAATTTGATTATGTATGTATTTGGTGTTTTCGTTTTATTTTCTGATCCTTTTGCGTTTCCATAATAGTTTGGTGATTCACAAAAACTTCGTTTAGTTCGTATATTACGTAGTACTGTAATGGTACGTGTCGGCGGTGGATGGGTTGCACTCGATGAATTTTTACAAAAGAATGATCCTTGTAGAGGTAAGTCATATCTGTTTACATACATATGTATACCTTATATTTATTTTTTTTTGCACTAACATATTATCTTTAATACAATTTTATTTACTAAAATAAATTATAAAATATTCTATACTGTATTATTACTTAATCTATATCTCTATTTCTCTATATATCTAAATTTAAATTAGATTTTTTGAAAAAAGAAAAAGTGTGTGTATTTCATAATAATTATTATAGATACATAATTAATTAATTAATTAATTTATAGGATTTAGGGAATTAAATAACATAATTATTTTCTCTCTCTCTCTCTTATATTTGTTTCTCTACTACTATTACTTCTATTTCTATCTCTGTATGTTACTTACGTCCAAAAAATACTACATGATCGTATATTTCGATTGATTTCTCAAAAATTGAAAGAAAAAAAAATCAAAATATTAATTTTTTCTTTACAAAAAAGAAAAGAAAAAAGACAATAAAAACAATTACGAAAATTTGTGATTTAATATAATAGATCAAACATTTTTCGTTAAACATCAGTATAATAACATAACAAATCAACATTTAATTTCATTTCATAATAATTTTTAAAAAAAAAAACAATGATAGGATCAAAAAAATATAATAAAAAAAATCATATACTATTTACGTTACATTATTACACAGAGTGTGTCCTATTGTAAATAAACGATCAAATTGAAGTAGATATGTGATTAATGCCCGATTTCACAGTCAAAGTTTAAGCTCAGATAATGTTTAAATTTAATCCTAATAAATGTTTTCATTTCACAGCTGTAGATTAAAACTGTTAAAGTCAGCTTATCCAACAGACTTGAGACATAATTTAAGCCTTTTATGCAGACTTAACTAAGCTCAAATTTAAACTTTCACTCTGAAATTGATCAAAATTACTTTGTGGATTTTATGAAATTGATGATCGGCATTTAAAATATTGATGGTATGGGCCCATAAACATGCGATATATCTGACGACTAAACGACAAATAACTTTAAGTCGGATGAATGTTGTATTGTTTGTAGAAAAGTCGTTAGACTGATTGACAGACAATTCGAAAATTACTAGTTGTTACAAAATCAAAATATTTTGATTTTTCGAGGCATGGCTTCAAGTTCGATGACAACAACTAAGTTGGCTATGTGTAGTCAAGTTGTGTGATGTATGGACGAAACTATTTTATAAAGAAAAAGCAAAGCAAAAAAAAACAATTTCTGACAAATAATGATTAACGTCAACGATGCGAACTCCAAAAACTATATTGTTCCGAATGAAGTCTGTGATGAAATCCAGACGCTGATTGTAATGTCTGTAGAGAAATTATTTCAACTTGTCTATCAACCGGTCGTCAGTATATTTATGGGCTAAATGAAATTTTCAAATTTCTGATAGAGTTTTTAATCACAGAATTAGGTTTTTCTTTAAGTCCGATACATTTCAATTTGAACGTTTATTTACATCAGCAGATATTCTGTGTACTTACGTATTTAATTTATTTAATCATTTATTTTTTTAAAATTAATTTTACATAAAATACATACATACATATCTATATACATACATAATACATAAAATATATTTATGTATACTCGTATAGTGTCTGTAGTACATTATAATTAATCAATTTTATTTAATTTATTTATTTATTTATTTTATTTTTAATTTTATTTTTTAATTATTTTACATTTTTAATTTACATATGAATAACTTTTTAATCATATTATATATTCATATCTACTACTACTACTACTACCAAAATACTACTATTATATTATTATTACCACTACCACTACTACTACTACTACTACTAGTACTATATTATTTATACAATCATATTTTATCTGTTTAATCTGTTTATATACATTATATACTATTTATATATTCTTCATAAACCAGAGGAAATGGTCATTTAATTAAAATAAATAATAATTAATAATATCAGTAATTAAAATAATAATAATAATAATATATTTCTTCTTATTTAAATACATATTACCATTACATGCATACATTATACATTATACATATTATACCTATACTACATTGATATATGCGTATATAATAATTAATATTTGTTTAATTATTAAAATTACAAAAAAAAAAAAAAAATTAACATTACATAATTTACAAATTACATACATATCCTTATATACTCGTATACTATATTTATGTTTCTTATTTTAATTTTTGTTGTTGTTCTTGTTCTTGTTATTGTTGTTATTAATTTAATTTTATTTTAATATTTAAACGCCCTACCCCCCCAAAAAAAATACATACACGAAAAAATTGGGTAACACGCTAAACACAATCAAAGCAGATAACTGCCTTCGGTAGCAGAAATATATGCTGGTGTAATCAGAAAATCTGCCACATTCAATTCCAGAAACACGTTCAAAGCAGATTATGCTGTAAGCATCTGTTGTAAGTTATCGTACTTATTCATAGAGTGAGAGCAGTCAAAGTAAAGAGAAAATTATTTTCTCTTTATCTATAATACTCATAATTCGTTGTAATTAAACGTGCCTTCATATTTGTTTTTCTCCAGTAGTCGCAGCAGCTAAATTTGAACATTGCTCACACACGACAGCCAACAGATTTTCTACTTGAATGCTTCTGCTGTCATTGTGTAAGCATTCATTTACAAATCACATAGCACCAAAAACGATATGCTGATTGTGACAAATTTATGTTGTCTGCTTTGATTATGTTTACCGGCTAAATTTAATTATGAAAATTGCCCGTCTATAAATTAATAAATCAACTAAACATACCATCTACTCATCTACATTATTTATTTATCTATACATTTATCTATTCCCCAAAAAAAAAAAAAATTACAAATTTTATTTTTAACGTTTACATTTTATTACTTACACATACGAAACAAATAAAATAATAATTTTATCATACTCCTAGGTGATTTATTATAAGAGATTATTAATAAAAAAAAAAGCTTTCGCATTTTAAAGAAAAATAACATTTATTTTTAAAGAAAACTGATCGATCGAATTGTTAATGTTATTGTTATTTATAACTTTACTACCACATTAACATTATACATATGTTATTATAAAAAAAATATTTATTTATTTATTCATCAATTTAATTGTTAATTTTATGTTCGACTAACGCAAATGTTCTCTAAAACAAACAAAAAATGCATTCAAAATGCGTATTTAGGTTAAAATTTATTGGTATTTACTTGAGAGTATAGTTGTGCATAATTAGAAAAATGTCTGTGATTTTGTAGAAAATTATTAAGTTCAATTGTTGATTGTAAACACATTCGTCTTATTTTTCGTATCTTGTACCTTGTACAGACACTAGATATGTAGGAAACGATTACTTAACGCCTTTTCAGATTATTTTAAATTTTCGAACATCAAACATGAGAAATTCATGATGATATTTCTAGTAATTAACTTGTGAATTTTTCCATTCCAATTATGCCGATTCTACATTCAATGCAGTCGACTTGAAAGCTACTTGCACATGTTAAGCCTGCTGTAAAGATGAAAGTCGAAGTCCAAGTTGAAGTTATTGCATTGAATGTAGAGGCGATATTACACTATCAATTTTCATTTAAAAAAAATTAATATCATCACTTCCAAGATCATTCAATTTTGAATGAATATCAGCTTTCTAGGGAAATATAAAATTCTGGGAAATTCTACTTACTGACATTAAGTAACTCAAAACCATCTCAAAGTCATTCGAAAATTAGTTAAATTCTAACTGATATCTACTTGCCGACAATAAGTTACTCAAAGTCATTCAGAAACTAGATAAATTTAACAAAGCCATAATAGTGATTTAAGTCAATTCTCTTTAACAATTTGTTGATGATCATTCATTTTCAAACGTTATTAACCTAAAACAAAATTAGACGACCTTTATATATTTTTTGAATTATTTTTAATTAGATAACGAACTATAGACAAATTTTCCCCAAATAAAATTCTAAAATTTATATTCCTTGGTTATAATTCGTGAATTTTGACCTAAATATAAACGACATTACATACATCTCTTAGGGGCTATCGATTAGGTGCATACGTACACGATTAGGCAGATCACTCATAACCATCAATTTTACCATTCTCCATTACACCATACTCGATCAATATAAAATTTCGTGCACAAAATTTAAATTTAGTTGAAAGAAAAAAAAATATGGAATTTTCATTAATACATTTAATATATTTGACATAAGAAAATTTTTATTAAAAATATTAAACTTTTTTTTATAAATATTTATAAAAATGAAAAAATCAAACAAAAATTCTAATTGGCATTTATATTTGTCTCTTTTTTTTTTTCATTTTGATTCCCAAATAATCCCTTAAATTATCATCTTTTTGTTGTTTTTTTTTTGATTTTTACAAAAATAAATTTTTATTTTTGTTTTTAATTAAAAATTATTTTTTTTTTTTTTTTTTGGTTTTGATTTTTGTTAAAAATTTAATTTTTGGTTCCTTCACTTTATTGAAATTTTTGTGTTTTCGTTTTCACAAAATTCAAATTTTTTCGTTATTAAAAAAAAAAAAAATTTTATTCTTTTCGATTTTATTTTATTTTATTTTTAAAATTTTTAATCACTTTATTATCATTTATTTCGTTTTATAATTTTATCCAAAAACAATTTTTTTTTTATCTGATTTGCTGCGAATTACTGCGTATACTACCACAACACATTATATCGATTGTCAATTATTTTATTTATTTATTTTTGTTTTGATTTTAACATTCGTATCTATTTTTTTTTTTAATTATTTATATGTGTATATGCAAAATTTTATTTACAAAATTTATTTTTTGTTGAAACTATCTGTGTATTTTTTTATATTGTGATAACAAACCAATCAACCAAAAAATAAAAAAAATTAATTGTTTATTAATTTACTTTTTGTAATTTCTTTATTTTATTATTGTAATTTATCTGTAAAATTTGTGCATGGTTTTTTTTTTTTTTTGGCAACAATGCTTCAAAATTTATTATATCCATTAATTGACTGTCGTTGTTGTTGATGCGTTGATGTTGTTGATCACCAACCTCGCCCCACTTTGTATCGTATAATAAAAATGTATTTTTTTTTTGTTTTGCTGCTTTTTGCTATAAATTAAAAACAAAAAAAAATTTCCCAAATTAAAATACACAAAAATAAAATTTCCTTTCAATTTGAATATGAAATATGTATATAGTGGCACTTGTATTGCCATTACCAAATCCAAATGATCCATCACAACATGAAGCGTGCTGTCCATTAAATGATGATCTTATGATTAGGGCATTGGATCGTACCGGTCTATACAATCATAAATGTAGCTTTCATAATAGTTTGTATTCAAAAAATTCATATTTTGTGATTTTAAATGATAACAGTAGTAGCAATAATAGTAACAGTAATACAACAACAAATAGTAATTGTAATAGTAATGATGGTAACGATCATCATCAGTGATCATTACTATCATTATTATTAGTAGTTAAACAAAATGATCGTAATTATATTAATAATTATTATTGCAAAAAAAATTTTAATAATTATTGTAATAATGCAAAACGTAATAATTATGATCATCAGGTGAAGAACACAAAAAATATAAAAAAATCATCTTATTTACATAAATGTGATAAATGCTTTATAGATTATAATAAATTATTACTGAAACTGAATGATAATAATAAAAATAAAAAAAATAAAAATATAATTATTAGAAAAAAAAATATTTCAAAAAATAAAAAATATACAATGAAATAAAACTGATCTAAATTATATCTGAGACAGACATGTCCTACCGATACTACATTCTAGTTACATGATAGTTGTTATTTATAGTGGAGGGAGGATGTTTTCATTCGCGAAGAGCACTTATCCGTCTAGTCGAATTTCTTTGTCGCTCTCAGCCGGTAACGAAGAAGTTCAACCCTACATCAGTACCAGAAATTCGCACCCTGGTAATGAAGAAGAAGGCAGAACATTCACACAAAAATGTGTTCCATTGTGTCATTTTCTTCTCCATAAACCGCGCATAGCGCGTCACTGATGGTTCCTATGTTGGTGAGATGCTTCCACAGATGTACATGGTAGTAGTGTAGGAAATTGATGATAAATGGTGTCCTTAAATAGTTTTATGTAGGTATATATAGATGCTTGCATTTAATAAAATTTTTTATGGATACTATTATAATCACTTTTCTATACCGTATGTAAATGAGTGTAGGATATCGATAGGACATGTCTGACTCAGGTATTAGACACTACCTAATATATACAATTTATAAAAAAAAAGTATTAAGAAGAAACAATGCAAGAAATATAAACACTATATCTACACAAATTGAAAATGTTAGCTAAATAAATTACAAAATATGAAAGAATAAAATATTATATAAATTAAGAAAAGAAAAGAAAAAAATAAATACTAAATATAATAGAAATACAAAATACAATACATAAATAGTAATATTATAAATTATTTAATTGAAATATTAATTACGTACATACTCTTATATTATATATGAGTAATTTTATTTATGATTGATGGATTGATTATTATTAAAGGAAATTTTTTTTTTTGTATTTGCGTTTGTTTTGAATCGAAGCGTGTTTATTTAAATGGATGCATTTGCGTTTCTATATATTCGTTTTCCATGTGTTTTATATACATTTTGTTATTGTATTTTTGATGTTTTGCCTTTTATTTACAGAACAATATTAGTAGGAACTTTTTTTTTTTCTTTGAAAAAATTCATTGATTTTTATGATGATGATGATGATGTTTGTTTTTCTCTTTAATTTAAATTTTTATTATTCCGTTTTAAAAAGCAAATAAAAACTCAGCAATTAGTGTACACATACTAAGTAGTAAATAGGAATTTAGTTGTAGAGAATATTTTGTAGAATTCTTTTAGAAGAAATTATCTGCCAATGCCTCATTTACAGTTCAGCCTAGAATACGTTCTACATTAGATTTTTATTTCATTCCTTCTTCAAAAAAATTCTATAGCGATATCCTTTTTCCGTTCAGCTCAGTTTAATCCAGAGTGAAATTGAGATTAGGTTGTGTGTTTCTAATCTCACACACTGGCTATAACGAAAGTTAAATTGAAAGCTTGTTTACCAACATCAATGTTCCTATACGGTAATCTGGGCTGAATTGTAGATGTACCTTAATTTGTAAAAAATAATTTAGGATAAAAGTACCTTGAAAATACGTAGACGTAAATATTTTATTTATTACGAGCGTAATGCATAATGTGTTAAATTTTGATCCTATATATTTCCTATTATATCACGTATGTAGTACCTTTCATTTTGAATTAGATGCAATAATTTTAAAATGAATAAAAATAAAACGAAAAGAGGGTGATGATGGAAATTTTCTATAATAATTTCGTTTAGAAAATTTTTCGTATACAAATCAAAACTTTGAATTTTAAATTGACAAATTCTATTGTTGTCTGCCATCAGGAAATTGAATTTTAAATCAAACAGTTGTCATTCGAAAAAAACTCTTTTTGTTAAGTGAGAATGATTTTAAAAAAAAATAAATAAAATTCTCTGATCTCTCTTTGATTGACAGATTACAAAATTAATTTTTTTTTAAATAAAAGAAAAAGAATGAAAAATTGTATTCCAAAAATTTCTAAAGATATTGATTGACAGGATTCTATTTATTTTTCTTAAATATTTTATTCAATTTTATATCGAATTTAAATTTGAAATTTTTTTTGTAAATCCTTACGAGTACGAGTATAGAAAGTACGAGTATTACAAATGATTGCAGATTTATTTTCTTTCTAAAATAAAATAAAAAGAAAAACAAAAGTTAAAAATATCAATTGAGAAAAGAAATCGAATTCAAAGAGACTCCAATACTTTAAAATAATAAAAATTCTTTGCATGAGAGGGTGTGGTTGACTGATTGTCTATTATATATCTCTGAATCTTCTTGGATAGTTACCAATGTACTTAGTTATTTATATGTTGAGTGTTGTTGGTGTTATGTGTGATGTGGAATGAATTTTAAAACGCAACCTTTGCAACCACGTACCTTGCATATACGTATGTACGTGCATATACAGGATCAAAATGTAGTATGCAAATCAAATTGTTTGCTGATGATGCTGTCGCTGTAAGGAGATGGTTGCATTTTGAAATCTTCATTCCAAATTACACTCTAATCACTTTTATCATTATTTTCATTGCTACTAATCGAAACGTCGCAATTACGTAATTACGTATGCATAAAACGCATACACAAAAGACATACACATACACATATACACGCATTCATATATTATACTCGCGTGTCGATTTGTTTTTACACATTTTATTACTTAGAAAATATTTGATCATGAATCATCTTAGCTTATTTATGGGATTAATGTGGGCATTTTATAATCACTTTATCACTCACTCACTATACTACTATAACTACTACTGCTACAGTGCTATGGCTATACATAACATTAATGCAATGCAATGCGATTTACTAACAATAATAAAAATGTTTTTGGTGGTGTTTTGTTTTTCATTTTTTTGTTTGTAATAATTTCAAAAAAAAAAAAAAATCAACAAAAATGTATTAAATCACAAGCAGAAATATTTAGAAAATTTTATTTTTAAGGATAATCACATTTTTTTTTCGTATTTTATTTTTGGTTTTTTTTGTAATAAAAAGAGAAACGTGCTTTATTTAATTCGATTTTGATTTTATAGTATTTTAATTTTTTCTTGTACGCGACGCAATACCTGAGACAGACATCATATTGCAATACTGTTCCATGCCATGACTAATTTGCTTTACAAACATGGACCCGTCTGTCTCAGTTATTAGAGAGTGAATAGAGTGTGGAAAATTTTGAGAGAATCTTTTCATTTTTGATCAAATGAATTTTATACATTTTTTTTTTTTCAAATATCTTCGAACTTAAGTTTCTTTTTTTTTTGTTTTTAATTAAAAAGTTATTTAAATCTAAGTAGCCAACATATAGAGAAACACACAAAAAGGAAAGGATTTACTATTTATCGAAGATATATTTTTTTTTCGTTTATTGAGTTTAAATAAGAAAACAGACATTCCACTGCTTTTAAAATTTTCTTTTGAGTTTTTTTTTTTAATTTTATATTTATTTTCGTTAAAATTTTTGTTTTCGTTAAATTTTCATTTCTTCGTTAAATTATTATTTTTTTCGTTAAGTTTTCATTTCTTCGTTAAATTTTCATTTCTTCGTTAAATTTGTTTATTTGAAAATTTTTAAATATTTTTGTTTGTACGTTTCACGTACATACTAATAAGAATGAATACAGAAAGAAAAACTCAGTATCAAATAATGTATAGTAACAAGTGACACTTTCGTCAAGCAGTTGGAATGTATGTAAGTAAGTAGAGATCTAATAATTTTTTTGTTTATTATTTTTCCGATAGGGAATAAATTAATTTTGCGATTTATAATTTTTGTTTTTTTCTGTTCTATTACATTTCGATTTTAGTTAAATTTTTTAATTTGCGATCGGTATAAATATTGAAAAAAATATTGGAAAGAATTCACGATAAGTTGGAAACATTTTTTGAAATTTAATCAAATCAAATTTTGCGGATGAATCATTTTCAATAATTAGTAAGCGTCGCGATCGCGAAGTACTCAACAAACTTAGTGGATTTGTCAAAATTATAATGACAGATAAATATTTTGAGATTCAGACACGTTCAGCAAATATTGCTGAATTTTGGAAATTTGAATTTTCATTTTCATACACACAATGAAACATAAAAAGAAAACGTTGATATCATTGAATTAATTAAATTCAGGACATATCTAAAAAACAATGCAGTCGTATTTCGTAGACAGAAATTGTGAATTCTTTCCGCAAAAAAACAAAAAAAAAATAAAAAATAATAAAAGAAATGAAAACAAAGTAGTAGAAATGTATATGGCGCACTGTTGTACCACACCACACAGATTTTCTATAGTAGCACTAAAAATTGTAGTTTTGCGTTGATTTTATTGTTTATTTGTTGTTGCAAAGTTTTAAGCAAAATTTTATTTTATTTCAATTTACTTTTGAAATTTTAAATTTTAGAAAATTAATTTTTAATAGCGAAGGTACAATGCGCGACTTACTTGCTTTGCTTGATTTGACAGCTGACTAGAAATAATACTTTCAAACGAGATTGCTCTTAATGCCGATTCTACATTCAATGCAGTGACTTCAACTTTGACTTTAATTTAATGAATTGGATATGTATTAGAACTTCTACAATCAATGCAGTAGACTTGGCAGCTACTTTTACATGCTAAGCATGCTGTGAAGTCGAAAGTCGAAGTCCAAGTTGAAGTCACTGCATTGAATGTAGAAGCGGCATAATGCACATTACAAATAAAGCAATCAAAACAAGCAAATCGTACATTGTACTTCCGCCATTAATGTTTGCGTAGTTTGTAGAATCTGCTAATCTGAATACAATACACAGTACGCAGATTTTCAGTTTTTATTGGTAGTTTATCAGTTAAATTGTTTTTTAAGTAGCAAGCAATAGATAGCTGACTATCTGCAATGCACACGTATACACGTACGTACGTATGTACACATATCGGATGTAGATAGATAGTCAGCTATCGATATGAGTAGACGATTTTTGGAAGTGCACACTTTCAGTTCAATTATGTCTAAAAAAAAACAGTTAAGTTTTACTTTTATTCTTTAACTTTCCAATTTAATTTTCTTAATATTGTCTTAATATTGAGTTTAGTTTCCTTCTTTTTTTTTTTTATTTAATTTGTATTTAACAACAAAATTTTTGTTATTATTAGCTGTGATAATTTATTTTTCCTGAAATTTTAATTTATTTTTCGTTTCTTTTTTTTTTTTTTCTTTTCCTTTTTCCTATTTAAATTTTATATTTTTGTATACGCTTCCGCTTACCAAAAATTTGATTACTTTTTTTACATTTTTTTATTTAATTTATTTATTTGATTTTTTTTGTATTTATTTGGTTTGTATTTATCCTTTTCCCAATTTTCATTTATTTGAAAAACACAAAAATCCTTGATCCTTCATATTTTTATTTTTCGTATCTCCCATCTCTCTCTTTTTTTTATTTTCATTTTTTTTTTGCACACAATTCGCCTGCAAAAAAAATAACTGCGTGATATATACAAATATCCTGAAACCGATGATGATCATAATATGATGACGATGATGAACTGATGGCTGCTGGCTTTGTGACGTCCTTGTTATTATTGTTGTTGTTTATTTTATTTATTTTGTGCGTGATGTAAAACAAAAATCATTTTTTTTTTGAATCCTATATACCAAATAATTACCGCTCGCTCCGATAAACTGCCGCTAATAATTACTACTACCATCACCACCACCACCACCACTACTACTACTACTACTACTACTACTATGGTAATTCATATCCTTGTCAACTGCTACTACTATCGGTGTGCTATTGTATTGTATTGCCAATGATTGGTTGTTTTTTTGATGTGCGAAAAAATAAATACGAAATTTAGCCAAAGGACGAACAAACATTGAATTACGTGAAAAATTCATTTTGGCTGATGGCGTATCACAGAGTATGGCTGCATTCAAACCAAGATTATCGTCAACATCTGAACTGAATGGATCAGCTGGTACCCCACCATATATGAGTGGACAAGGACCAATAACGAAGGTAAAGAGACAAAAACAAAAAAAAAACAAAAAAAAAAGAATTTATAGAAAAACAAAAAATCTTGATTTCAAAAGCAGTCCAAAAAAAAAAAACAAAATAAAAAACATTTTTTGTTTTCAAATTGCACTAAAAAAATAAACAAATCACACATTTCAGTGGTATTTTCTTTCTCATTTTCTCTTTTAAATTTCTCATTTAATTTTTTTTTATTTTTTGTATTATTTTTTATTTTTTTCATTTTATTTTATTTTAAAAAAAAAACTGTCTTCCTACTATTTTAATTCATTCATAAAAGAAAGAAAAAAGTTAAAAAACAAAAAAAACAAAATTACCCAATGCTCAAAATCATCCCCTACGCCCAATGATAATGAATTTTATATTAAATCAATCCAGACGGTTGTATTGTATGTCAGCTCTCGGCATATACTCGTGATCGTTAACATTTATCATTGAGCGTAGCCAGTTTAAGTATGAGAAACCGACGATGATCGATCCCAAGGCATTTCCATTCGTGATTTTTTTCCACCATCACTAAATATTGCCATCGACGATATACGCAAGCGATCAGTAAATGATCGCCTACCACGAATGGTATGTCCAACATATGAATTTGGCAGGTAAGTGTGGTTATGTAAAAAAATCAGTGGTTATTGTATGCTAAATGCATTTCATTTAAAAAAAAAAAAAAAAACATTTTTTTTTTTTGTGTTACTTAGATTAGTTACTCTCCTCCCCGAATTTATTCTGTACTGTACACACACACACCACTTTATAGCTGAGTATATAAATTGAGTTTTGTTTTATATTTTATATTTTTCTTCTGTTTGTTTGGTTGGTGTTTGTCTTTGATATACATATATTTTTTTTTGTTTCTCTTTTTTTTTCGGTTTTTGTAAATTCGTTATATTTTTTTTAAATTTAGTTTTAATGGTTTTTCGTTAAAGGAAACATTCTTTTTTGTTTTTTTTTTTGGTTCAAAACTTTATAAATACAAGCACAATAAAAAGCATGAAATAAGCTCACGTCTTCCTGATAAAAACAAAAAAAAAATATAGAGAGTCTAGCTCCAATTTATTGGCTACGCTAAATTTAGCGAAATTTGTGTTTAATTTTTTTTATTGCTGTTGGTATTCGCTGCCTGTTGTTATTTTTGTTATTTTTTCATGGTCCTTTTTTATGTGTTTTTTTTTTTTTTTTTTAAATCAAAATATACAAATTATCATACAACAAACACTCATATACTTCATACCTACACGCGATATTCATTTAAAAAAAAAAAATTGACGCCCTCTGCTTGCCAAAAAGTGAACAGCAAAATTTTCTTCAGAAAGTCTGGCTTTCTTTTTTTTGTGTAAATTTCATTGTGGGCCTTGTATTGGTAAATATCTAAGGATAAATTGAAGAAAATTTTGTGGGAATTTGAAGGAACAGAAAAGGGATTTATATTTTAAGAGTTGGGTTTGCTTTTTTTTCACCACAATTTTGCACTTGTGTAATGGATTTTGAAACAAAAAATATTTAAAATTAGCCAAATTATAAATTTGCACCAGTACTATACTTACTTACGTAATTCGATTAAAGTTTCTACTCGATAATTTAGTATCAAGGGATGCAAAATAATAACAACAAAAAATGTTCTATAATCAATATGACGATGATAATGATGGAAAAAAATCTTTCATTATTATTGACTCACTTACAGACAGACAGACAGGAAAAGCATAAAAATTGAAATTTGAAATTTTTCAAAATTTTACATACGAAAAGTGATCGTTTCGAAAATACTGAAAATCCATCATTCATCAATCCATTTAGGCTACAAATTCAAAATTAAATTAAATCAAAATTTCAAATTTCATATTTGCTTTTTGAATTTTCTGCAACAAATTTAAGTGAGTGAATTATGACGATTAGTCGAATTATTGCTTTTTTTTATAATGAAATTTTTGCAAAGTGTTTAGTCTTTATAATTGCAGTGTGAATCGCACTTAATTCTTTCCATTCAATATATACTTATTCTTTGCTTTGGAGTACACGTAATTCTTTAACGAGAATTTCAATTAAGCCGAATGCATAATCTTCTCTATATTACAATCGATGCAGTATCGTCAATTTCAACGAAAAATCACTAGATTGTGGTTTGTGTCAAGACTTTATCAACGACTATCGAATTAATGATGAATGAATCCGGTTCGAGTAGTTGCAATAGAGTGAAAAATGTGTTTGAGATTGACATTACTGCATTGATTTTGTAGAAGAGGCGCATAAATACAAGCAACATTTTAGCATAAAATACGACGGCCATTTTAGTTTTGTTTTTTTAGTTTTTGTATTGCAGTGATTTTCGCTTTTCTTTTTCGAACATATTATGTACTTTTTTGTGTGATGACTTCTACATATCTTTGATACATTTTGTAGCCAAAAAAAAAGAAAATTTTAATTTGCCATCGCCTATCACATTTGGACACAAAATTGATTCATTTTGTGAAATAAATTAATAAAGCGTAGATTTGAATCAGGACGACAATTTACTATGTAATTACGATCACTTGGAATTCTGTATATTATTATTACCTCATAACTCACAGTTTATACCATAAAATATAGAATTTAGAAAGGCAAAGGATTTACTAAAAGGAAAATATTGGACGAAACAGAACAAACAAAAAATATAAAAGAAATGCGGAAGTCTTTGAAAACGACAAACAAAAAAATTTAATTAAATGATCATTTTCTTTGTGAATTTTTCATTTTATTTTTTTTTTATAGTACACAATTGTATTTGATGTTTTATTTATTTATTTAATTTTGTTTTTTCGGTAAAGAAGATAAATCTTTATATTTCATTTGGTTTTTTATTCAAATTTGTTGAGTGTGATTGATTTTGATTTTGATTTTCGAAAATGAGATAACGATCGTGAGATCGGTGATATAAGACAACGATGACAACGACTACTATTCGAAACGTGAATGGCGTACATTTGCTTTAACGCTTTCGTATGTTATTTAAGAATATTCTTCAACAATTCAAATTTGACAAAAATTTCGCTTTTTAATTTTCAATTTTTGTTGTACACGCAAATGCACAAGCCTATCAAGTAATGAACGGTTGCCATGCACTTAAAAGCTAAGGGGCGTTTTATATTACATCGACTTGATCTTTGATCTTAAAAGGATTAGGAATGTATGTATTCGCATTATGCAACAGATTGAATTTGCTTCAAGATAAACGAATGCGATTTGTTCAGCTTATAAAGCGAATTATTATTTTTTTATCATGAGTATCCAAAAAATCGCCATAACAATTCGATGAGAACGGTTGTAAAAATCGATTTTCTTCCTTGCATTGATTTACTTGTAAACAAATGTAGCATTCGGAAATGCGATTACGAGAAAACAATATCATCATGATTTCGATGATAAAAACTTCCAAAATAATAATCGCGTCGTTGTCATCACAAATTTTCAATTATTTTTATATTCTTCTTTTTGATTCGATTGAGTTGTTGTCGTTTTTGTTATTGATGTTGTCTCGATTGTTGTTGTTGTTGTTGTTGCTGTTGTCAGATTTAATATCCTTTTTTTTCCAAATTTTTTCTTTCTTATTTCTTCCAAAAAAACAAAAAAAAAAAATACGAAAATCATTTTTCTTTTGACACATTTAGTTGATGAACATTTAGCTGAATTAATGCCAATATTTGAAAGACTGAGAGCACAAGAACAAATCCCATGTGCATATCCATTACATATGGGTGCCGGTGGTACAATAATCGTTCGAACTAATAATAATAATAGTCGTTCGGTACCATTAAGTCCACATTCGATACATCATTGCCATCAACCGATGCATTGGGTAAGTTATAACACTATATATAAACACAAAAAAAAAAAAACAAAACAAAACAAAAAGGAAAACAAAAAAATAATAGTTCACCGCACAGGAATCTAATGTACAAGGATATCGAAAAGAAAAGAAACATTTTTTTTTTCATTTTTCATTTTTATTTTTTTATTTTTTTATTTTCTTTTTTCTCAAATCTTTCTGTTGGTACATGGAATCCTTGATTTTTTTTTTATTTGTATTTTTTTAATTTTTTTTTTTGTTTTTCAAAATGTAAACATTTCTATGTATTTTCAAATTAAAATTTGTCGCAATATTTTCATTTTTGATGCGCATATTATCTCCTCCTATATCATTCAACCAGTTCCAGTAAGTTTTTGAAATCAGCGCGAAGAAAAGAAAAGAAAAAAAAAACATGAAATTTTCATAAAATTACAAAAATTACATTATTTTTTGATTGCATTTTTCATTTGTTGAATTTTTTTCAAAATTGAATTTGTCCTTAATTAATTTAGGTCCGAGAACGTTCACAACGTTCGGTTGCAATGTCACGTCCATCACGATCTTCATTGTCGGCATCGACACCAGATTCATTGAGCGACAATGAAGGTAGCTTAGGGGCATCTGGCAGATATACACCACGTAAAGCTTCATATACCGGTCGAGGTAGTACATTAACACCGGGCGGCTCGAAGCCTGGCTCAAGACCGGCTAGCAGACAGGGATCAAAACCACCATCCAGACATGGTTCAAATCTTTCACTTGACAGTACAGGTATGTAACGTAAAAAATATGAATGCGAAAATGACACGATCACGTCATGAAGTGAGAAATGATGGTTTTGGAAATTTATTTCTATGTTGATTTTGTTGTCCGTTTACAGATGATGGTACACCATCACGAATTCCACAACGTAGAGCAGCGAATACAACAACAGTAGCATTCGGTTCTGGTACAACACCACGACCATCACGATTATCAGTTGGATCAGTTACATCGACACGAAGTGGAACAGCTACACCACGTAAAACTACATCTGGATCAGCAAGTCCTGCTCCGACAAGGTAAAGTTTTTCGATGTTTTTCCATTCGTTGTTTATTTTTCTTTTTTTGTTTGTTTCTGTGAAATATAAAATAAAAAGTCAGGCATATTCTCTTGTACTCATGTACGTTACGGCACAAAGAAAAATTCAAAAATTACACAAACACACAATTTCCAAAATATTATACAAACGAAAAACAAAAATACAAATCACTGAAAAATGTAAAGGATTTGTCCTTTTATTTTTTCGCATTATCATGGCTACTTTTTTTTTTCTTTTCAAAATTTGTAAATCGAAAAATTATTGGCTTTCTAACAGTTTTTTCAAAATTTTTCTTTTCATTTTTTTTTTGTACTTCTCATAACAAAAAAAAAATTCAAATCTACCTCCAAAATTGGCTTTTGATTGGTTGATCGGTCGGTCGGGTCGGTTGATTGATCGATTGGTTAATGATTTGGCGACTATTCATTACCGATAACCAAAAAAAAAAAAAACTTAACGAAAACTAAATAAAATTAAAACTAAAAAAATGAATAAAATCATCTTGAACATTTAAATTTAAAATAAAAATCAAACAATATTAAAAATTGAATCATATATAATGGAACAGTAATGGCGGCATAATACGATCGACTAGTATTCCAGCACTAACTGGCTATAGGACTAGGTAAATTTCATTTCATTTTTAATTTTCATTTTTTTTTTTAAGAATTTAATTTTTTAATTTGTTCAACGTGTATATTGTTATTGTGTTGGTGCTTCAATAATTATTGTCATCATTGGTAGTCTCTGCCTATAAGTATTTTCCGCACAATTTATTTAAGTATCTGAAGAAAATATAATTATTGACGGTGGTGTTTGGTGCTTTCTGTAATATCTGTAGTACATATACTAAAAATCATACTCATGTAACAGAGGGACTGTAGCCTGCTAACTAACGATGAATGTTTGATACATCCATTAATTATTTAATGATTTTCCCGGAAGGATGATTAATAGAACGAAGGTGTTTGTCGTGATTTTGGCTTGGGATCATTATACTCGCATAGAAATTCATTCTGCTAAAATTTAATCCAAACCACATAACGATGTTAGACTATAAATAATTTGACGCAATTCGTTTAGGAATTTATTTTTCCTGTACTAACAAAATGCAATCAAAAAAAAATAAAATAAAATAAAATAAAATTCCCACAAAATCCATTGTGATTGATTGACACTGACTGAAAAGTCACGGAATTTTATTTTTGGATTGCATACCTACTTACGTAATATTTGCCTACTATCGCTATCATAATTTCTCGCACATATTTTGTAGAATCTTTATCCGCATTTAACGCTTCATTTTAACACGCAATATCCGAGTAAATGAAAAACAAAAATCGAACACTCTTGTAAACTGTGGAAATACGCTCACAAAATGGAACTAATGGACACACTAAAAAAATTGAAAAAATTATTTTAAAGAAAATATTTTTTATTCTCTTTTTTATTTACTAACATTATGTAGATATTAATTTTTGGTAAATTTTTTCTTCTCTTTTTCTCTTTTTCTCTATTTTTTTCTGCTACCACTACTACTACTACTACTACTACATTCATTTATTCAATTAAAAACCAAAAAAAAAAAAAATAATATAGCCGCTCAAGGATACCAATCAGATTATCGCCTAACGATAAACTTCGACCAAATTATTCACCTGTTGGCTCTCCATCGAATACCGTAATGCATACAAATAATGGATTAGGGTAAACGAAAAAAATTTAAAAAATTAAAAAAAGACACAAAAATGAAAAGTGTGATAGTGATTTTCGCTTGTTGTTGCTGGTTTTTTTTCTTTCAGTTAGAATGTTTTTTTTCTCAGTTTTTTTTTTTTTTTTTAGAAAATTTAATTGTTTACTGTTTTATTTTAATTTGTTTATTGTTTTTATTTTGCCAGAGTGTTTTGTTTTTTTTTTTTGATTTTATTTAAATATTTTTCATTTAATGCCGATAATAAGTGTAGTCTACTTGCTGATCATTAGATCAGTCTAAGCCCTTGTCCTGTCATGTAAAAGAGTTTGCTTCTCTACCAGCGCAACTCAGTGGTTCGCAATCCACGTTAAAACTCTACGTTACGTGCACACATGATATGGTAATAAAGTCTAGAAATCACTTCGGTGAAAGCTTTGGCTTACTTAGAACTGTAGTCCTGTTGAAGAAGAAGAAGAAGGAAGGGATTATTTCATATGCAAGGGCTCTATGTCTAATGCTTTATTTTTTTTAAAAAAAATTGTAAATTTGGAGAAACGGGGACAAAACAAAGCTTCTTAGTATTTTGTTCTCAAAAATTTTCATTTTAATTTTATTTTTTGTAGTTTAGGTGGCAAACATTTAAGGAGTCCTAAAATTACTGCTGCTTCCCTTAGTTTTTATTTTTATTTTAGAATTGTTGTCTTTGTTTATTGATTTTTTTAATTGAATTTTTATAATTTCTTTTGTTTGTTTGTTTTGTAGTTGCTGTAAAAGTTTACGTTTTATAAAGGTTTCGTTTTATTTATTTTGTTTTTTTGTAGTCCTAAGTTTAGTAGATGTATTTTATTTGTGTTTGGTATTTTGCCTATAGAAGTTACATTGTGTTTACGTGCATTGATGAACGAGTCATTTATCTTGAAAGTGACATTCGAAATTTTTCTGCTAATTTCTAATTGGATTCTGTTTACGTTTTATCATTTCACTTTCGAAATAGATGACTCCACCTCCCCCCTCCCTCCATCCACACTTAAATTAAATGCTATTTTATATGATTTTTTTTTTATTTTAAATTTTATTTAGACGAAATTTAAGCGGTAATTCAACACCGGCTGGAATGCAAACACCACGTAAATCATCGATCGAATCATCGGCACATATTACGTCAACAGTATCATCGACAACGACAACAACAAATATAAATTCGATACGAAAAACACGTGGTACAACACCAATTAATCAACGTGAACCATTCAGACTTTAAAACGGACATTCATTCAGTATAAAAATTTAGAAACAGTAACACAGCAACAGTTATTCAAACAGCAGCAACAGCAGCAGCAGCAAAATTTTAACAAATAACACAAACCAGACCACAAAATAATTTTTCATACTAACATTGTCATTACTATTTAAGTCGAATGTTAAATTTTTCATTCATTTGGCAATGTAACGATGAAAACGCACGCAATGTCATCAGAATCCTAACAAAATAGGCGAAATATTCATCGAGTTACCGCTTTACTCTTGTATTCCACTAGTTCCCAGAATCAAGAGAAGTTATCAAATTCAAAAAAAAAAGACAAATTTAAACAAACTACGAGGACAAAAGAAAAAAAAATTAACAAACTAATTTGCTCAAAATTAAAATTTAATTTGTGATGGCATCAAAAAAAAGCCCAAAATTGCAACGACTAAAATTTCAAAACAAGAAAAAAAATTGTTTAAAAATTCGTTTAGATTTAGAATTTTTGTATTTGTAAAAAAAAAAAAAAGTGCATTGAAATTTCAGAGTTAACATAGGCTCAAATTAATACTTATGTGTCCGTTTGATAGAATATTTGAAAAAATTTTTTTACAATTCATCGAGTACTTTATTAGAAATTTTTTGTCTTTGAAAAATTCGAAATCGACATTGCAAATTAAAATAATAAAAGGTAACCACTAAAAGCACTAAAATACTTATGTAGATAAACGTAAGTAGTTGTAAATGCAAAACTACACAAACAATGCCTTATATAAATATTATAAAATGTAACATCAAAATTAAAATTAAAATCAAAAAAATTGAAATGAAATTAAAGAAAATACTTCTGCAATAAAGGAGGAGCAGTTGAAGGGAAAAACTTCAAAGAAGCTGCTTCATATTTGTTGCTGACCTGCCCTCCCCTACTCGACTTTGTATTTTGAGTAATGAATTTTCCTTTAGAAATTTTGTAAAAATGAAACGAAAATTAAATTAATTTTTTCGTATTTTATTTATGACAAAAAAAAAAAGGAAGAAGATTTAAAAGAAAAGCAAAACATTTGATAAATTAAAATGAAAGAAAACACACCAGAAAAATAAGTAAATAACTGAAAGTGAATAAAAATTAAAAGACATAAATTACAATATTTTTTTTTTATTATTATTTTCGCTACTCTGCTAGTAATTTATTATGTATTTGATTGATTGATTAATGATTAAAATTTTTAACTAATAAATTAAAAAAAAGGAAGAAAAATTAAGGAAAAAAAAACAATATTAACAAATGATGCAAAAGCAAAAAAACAAGAATATAAGTAAGAAAAATGAATAAAACAAAACAAAAAATTTACAATACAACAAAGATATTCTAATTAAAATTAAAAAATAAAAATTAAAACTAATATTAAAACATTTTTTAAATTAAAAAAAAAACAAGAATATAACGAATCTAATAGTAGTAGTAATCATAAATAAATAAATTAATAAATTAATATTGTAAGTAAGAAAATGAAAAACACAAGTGAAAAACTAAAAAAAAACAAAACAAGATTAAAAAAAATAAACATGAAAAAAAACAAAAAAAATTTTTTTTTATATAATTATTATTACTTATTAAACAATTTACAATAATTTTACATACTATACTACCTATATATTAAAAAAATATATATTTACTACTACTACTACCACATACGCATACATACATATGTGTTGTATATTATATTTAAAATAATTAATTAATTAAATTAATACTTAAACATTAGTTTTTCTTTTTTTATTATTATGTTTATTTTTATTATTTTTATTATTTTTATTATTACATAATGTATGATGTTAGGTAAGATAACTAAATAAGTTCTAAAAACTAAAAAAAAAAAAAATACAAAAGTAAAATAAAAAAACTAAGACAAAAATAAAATAAAAAACAGAATACCAGAATTATGTAATTATGATGTAACATACATAAATGAATAATAAATGAGAATGAGTAAGAAATATGTAAAACCAAGGACAATGGCAATTATTGAAATCATTAATTTAACAACAACAATTTATTTATGTAACGAAGAAAGTAAGAAGAATGAATGAAGAAAGAAAAACAAAAAATAAACAAAAACAAAACAACACATTATGTACTACATTTTTTTTTTTTTTTTATTTTATTTAAAACAAATTAATAAAAATAAATTAATAATAATAATAATAATTAAAAATAATAATGATAAAAATAAAATAAAACAAAAAATGTAATAAAAACAAATAATGATAAATTAAAAAAACAAAAAAAAAAAAAACAAAAAATAAAAACAACTTTTTTTTTCTTTAAATTTTTTATCCAAAAATATTCCAATTACATATATTTTTTTTTTTATTTTTATTTTTTTGTTGTGTTTTTTTCTTTTTATTTTAAGTTTATTTATTTATTTTTTTTTTTTCTAAACCAGATTTTTTTATAATTTTTTTTTTTACGTTTTATTTTTTTGTTAAATACGATTTTTGTAAAACTCTTGTAAATATGTACACACAAACAGAATTATATTGTAACAATACATATTACTTATTATGTACTACTCTAATAATAATTTGCATATATACGAGTATAATACATAATAATAAATACACATAAAATAACTTTACATTCATAAATACATAAATTCATAAATTCATAATAATAATAATAATAATTAATAATTGTAATTAAACATTAAACTTGTAATCTACTTACATACACTCTATACAGTTTACGCATATACCTACTACATAAAAATTATCATTAGATACACAATTTATTATGTATATTGTTATTATATTACTTACTTACTTGCTATGTATATTTATTATTTTATTTATTTGTAATATTAATGTGTAATGATATGATAATAATGATAGTAACACTAAAAGAAAAGGATAACATAACATAACATTGTATAATAATTTGTAAGTAAAAAAACAAAAAAAAAAAACAAAAAAAAAATAATTCTTTTAACTTTTACACATTAAATGTATGGACGGATTATTAGGAATTTTTTTTAAAAAATATATATATAAAAGTAAACTACACATAGTATATATGTAGCTATAAATATACATTTTTTGAGGTTAAATTCAACAATTTTAAAGACAAATTAATTATCTCTTTAAATCAAATCCAGCATTGTTTAAATCAAATTCAATGAAATTCAATTGATATATTGACATGAAAATTGTTGATTTTGTCTGTTTTCGGTAATTCAGAACTTTCCAGACTTTCCAGCCAGATCTAACTATTTTGACACTGAAAATAAAAATATATATGTGTATTTATTTATCAGTAAATAAGATTTGAGTATTTTTGATTTAAAGTATCTACACATCATATATATTTTCTGAGCTGGCTGGAAAGTTAGAAAATATCTGAATTACCGAAAACAGTCTTTGTTGAATTTATAACCCGAAAAAAAATTCTAGATAAAGTTAAAATTAATTTTCATTATAAGTAAATAACAAAAAATCCTCAACATCCACATTTTCACATAAATAAGTTAGAGTTACACATAAAATAATATTATCGCATAGTACTCACTCATGCAATTATTTAAACAAAATTATTAATGATCGAAACTCAATTTAAGAAAAAAAAAAAAATAAATAAAATAAAAAATATCAAAGAAACAAGAATATCAAAAAACAAATTAAAAAGAAAAATAGAAAATAAAATATCGTCCTTAGTAGGATGAAAAAAATGAAAAATAAAAATTGAACTGAATCGAAATGAATTTCAAATACTTATTTATATTCAAATGCGCATATCGCATATTACATTTATTTAATTGCACTTACATACATACATTATTACCATATTAGAAGAAAAATAAAAATTAGTCTATACTTTTTTCAGGTCAAAACAAACAATTTCCAACACAAAAACCAAATCGTTGTTCAAAACATTTTCAAAAATGCTCAAATCAAATTAAACACTTTTCATGTCAATTATCAATTGAATTTCGTTGATTTTGATTTGAAAAATTCTTCTTCTTCTTAAAGTTCCGCTCCAATACGGAGGCAGTTTGGCAATCATCTCGTCCAACTTCTCTCTGTCTGCTGTTAATCTAAATGATTGATGAGCTGGGCAGTTGAACCAATCTGATAAGTTCCCTAACCAAGAGAATTTTCTTCTTCCTCTGTTGCGTTTGCGTTGGATTTTTCCTTGAAAAATGATTAATTTGTATTTAAAATTGTTGAATTTGACCTGAAAAATGTAAAAATAAGGTAAAAGAAGTAAAGTAAAGGTAAAAAAAAGTAAAAGACAAATTTAACATTTTTTCCTTTTGAATATTACATTTAATAATAGAGATAACATATACAGTTCTAAATACTTAGTTGTGTAGTAGCAGTAAGTACAGGAAAATATTCATACATACATACATTTAAAAAATTATGATAATGAACATAAGTTTATTGTGTTGTGTATTATGAAAAAACTTTTTAAATTTGCTAAATATTATTAACGCGTTAAATTCTTAGATAAGAAAGCAAAGTATATGATTGATTATTATTATTATTCACCATAAATAGCATTATGTATGCAATATCATAGAATTTTAAAAGTTTAAAAGTTTTTGGTTAAGAATTTCTTATTTTTTATATTTTTAGTTTAGATTAACAACGATTCATTGTCTTTTTTTTTTCTTTTTTCTTTTTAAAAGTTTAATTAGTGAATATTGTAAAATATATAAAAATGAAAATTTAATGAAAATTATTTAAATGTAAAATGTGTATATTAATATTATTGTCTTCTAATTTTTATTTTTCTTCTTGCTTTATTGTTAACGCTTTACAAAAAAAAAAAAAAAGATCAAAATACTATTATTATAAATTAGTATGATTGTATGTAAATGTATATCTAGACTAGAGTATAAAGCTAAAAATAAGTTGAAAAAAATTACTAAAAAACAAAAAAAAAAACATTTGCTATTAATATTCACATAATTACATATTAAGTGTATGTGTATTAATTTCTTATTTCATAAATCATACAAAACTAATTATTATTAACATCTAAAATTACTACATATATATATTTTTTTTTTAAATATAAATTTTTGTTGGAATGCAATAACAAATTCAAAAGAAATAAATAATTAACTGAAAAAAAAAAAGTTTAAAATATAAATTAACCTGTGTTTCAATCAATTTCCTTGGTCCAGAAAATCTATATACTATATATGTATACCTTTTTTGATTTTGTTCCGTGTATAGGACAAAAAATGGGAGTAGTCTAAATCAAAAAAATCGAATGAACTTTGGCCGCATATCTCAAAAACCATGAATGGTAGCTAAGTAGCTGAAACAATTTTCTTTTTACGGAAAGAGCGTCCCGAAATCTATAAGATTGGCCTATACCAGTTCGATCAAATTCGGCGACACTTCACTTTCGTGACACTTTGCTCTAATTTTTGAAAATTTGAAAATTTTTTAAATTTTTTGACTAATTGGAGGAGAAAAATTGGCATACCGTCATTGGCATGAAAAGTTAACATCTTCATCGAACTGGTTCTTTAAAATGCTGTAGACGTTGTGTCTAAACATAATCATGTTCTTGTCAACGGTTTCATTGCAGTTATAACACATCGAAATTCCTTAAAAATGTCAAAAGTTATCAAAAGTTTCTATACACAAAAAAGAAAAACAATTTAATTAAGTACTTATAGTGTTTTTAAAATATGTAATTAAAAAATATTTCATTATTTTACCCACCTTTATTTATTGAAAATCTGATGTTTAGGTCCTTATTAGATACTTACTTCTTTTAGGTTGTCAACAAATTTACGAGTAATTTTAATTTAATGAAGGTGATTCAATCATTTGACTCATCGTTAGAAATACATATGTATGTGTACATATCAAAATTGATCTAAAAATGATTACATTAAATTAAATACAAAATGCGGATGTATGGAGTAATTTTAAAGATAAAATTCGTGTACTAACAAAGAATTGAAAATGCTTATAATAAAAAAAAAAGAAAGAAAATCTTGTAATTTTTTCATTATTTATACCCTCCTCAAATTCGTTATTTTCGCTGCGCGTTCTTACCATTTTCATTTACTTTTTCTTTTATCCTTACATTGGCTGGCACGTAAGTCTTGGGATGGTCAACTTTTAATATATTCTTTTCTTCATTAATTTTCATACTTATCTGATTATTCTTCAATCACACGTGCTTAATTGGCCACCATAAATTTGATAAGACTTAAAATAATGCTGGCAATTATCTGGATAATTATGTAGGTAAGTATGTATGTACAATGTACGCGTATACTGTTACCGTTATAAGGTTATATAGTTCTATAGTCTCAATATAAAAACATTCATTATTTCATTGCCTTGAACCATTTTTTATGATTATTTCATATTTTCCTTGAACCCATCGGTGGAGAATTTATTTTCATTTTCTTATTATTGTTTCTTTTGTGAATGTCCTTGAAAATATCATTGACCCTAATACATTTTTATGGGTAGTAGGTATTTTGATATGTTTTGTAATCGTATATCGAAATTCGTATCCCATATTACTAGAATATTTTATAGAAAATAATTTTCGTAAATTTGAAAATAAAAAAAACACAAAAATTAACAAAAAGCACACAATAGTGGTGTATCATATCACACAGATATAGGTTGAGTGTAAGCTAAATAAACAGAAAATAAATAAACTGCCACCACCATCCATTATATTATTGATTTATTTTATGTACATTTTCTTCACAAACATTGTAGGTGTATGAATGTGTATACCAGTACATAATTTTAAAATTGACGCCAAATTGTCTTGTTCAATGCTTTGGGAGTTTCATAGCTTAATGAAAACATTTCGATAATAATCAATGTGATGTTTTGTGTATACCCGCACAAATGCGAGTATGTACATATATGAACTTTTATAACCACAAAATATTTGTGTAATATAATTTTTGTGTATACGAAGTACAGTGTGTGTGTATATTGTATATAAAGTTATGGCACATGGTATCGTCTATGAATTTTGCAATGTTTTCGTGATTTTGATGGTGACATTTAAACTCTGTGTATTATGTACCTAGTATGAAAATGTTGTAATAGTGAATGGTTCCAATAAAAATAAAAATTGTTCCAAAATACACACAAAGAAAAAAAGGACTCAGAAAATTTCTCAATAAGATTCTATTGTAGATAAAAAAATCACAAAACAAAAAGAAACAAAAACGAATCGATATACGATTATATGCGTTGCGTATGTTATGTTGAATTCAGTCCAGCACAGCAATGAAGTTATAAATTTTCACTTAGGTTAATAGTCTCAATCGAATATACAGTACATGTAAATGTAACTAATATGTCTGTTTGACTGCCAACTAAATCTTTAGAACAGTGATTCACAAAATTGATTTGTTGTTGATATTTGTGAATGGATGTTTACGTTTGATCGTAGCGTAACGAATAACTAGTATAATATCGAAGCTGTTCAATTGATAAGTGTTGATTTGAGAGCGTTTCGAAACCTTACTATAGTTAACTAGAGTAAATTTTTGTCGTTCAAAAATATCGTAGTTAAAGAGAGCATAACTACCAACATAACCTTCAAGCTTTCAGAAACTACAATGGTATATGGTTTTGTTCAAGAGTAAAGTTGTTGACAGTTAATCAGCTGACTCCTTATTATCTTTTTGACATCATTGTTTTTGACGACGACTTTTTAACTATATATGCGTTCATAAACTAGATACAGTCAACATAACTTCAATATTCAACTATCATAACCACAGTATAACTTTGCTATACCATTACTATGACTATATAGTAAAGTTTTGAAACGCGGTCAAGGTTGGACGGAATCGTGATAACGATCATAATCAGATGTATAGATCTGATCAATACCAACAAATATTTTCACTATAGCTTGGAGTTTGGAGATCATGATAACGTTTACGACTTCTAGTGAAGGTGCCATATACGCCTTGCTTTTTTTGCTTGTTTTATTTGCTTTATTTTCAATATACATTGTGGCATTGTGGTGATCAATCCCGTTTAAAACTGTTACTTCTATAGTCAGCTGTCAAAACAAATAAGCCAACTAAAGCAAGCAAGGCGTAAATTGAACAACTTCGCCATTAAAGTTTTCCAGTAATTTACTTTTGAAAATTTGAAAAGAAAAAAATTGCCTACAATTTTTTAAAAAATATATTGATTGCTCGGTGTTTTAGAAAAAAATTTTGCGTTATTTTTTACGCGTTCGAATTAAATAAATTTTCAGTATACAACTGAAATAAATTATGCATCAATTACGCAGACTTTTTGTATGCCACTGTACATTCGTTGTATACGTACGTATAAAAATGTCAAAAAATTAATTTGATAAATTTTCAGAATTACACTTTTTGTTTTCTACCACTACCACTTAGTGTTTGGAAGTCAAAATTCCAATTAAAATTTTAAATGTATACTCGCACATAATCGTTAATTAAAATTTATTTTTATTCGAAATGGAATCAATTAATCGGAAAAAATATCGTTACGTTATCTACTATATAGGATGGGACCTTACCTTACTTCTACGATTTTAATTCAGTTACAAATTAATTTTGTTCATTATACTTTAATTGTGTATATTCTATACTCGTATGTTTATGTATGTATATTTATAAATTTATGTGTGTTATGTACGTATGTGTGTGTATTTTGTGTAGGATAATCTGAAAAAAAACTCTTTTTTAATTTCATTTTTTTTTTGCAGTTTTATTTTATTTCATTTCATTCCAACAAAAATTAAATCTTCTTCTAATTATCCTTCATGTATATATATTGTAATTTTCTTTTAAAGGACTTTTTCTGTTTATTCTAATTGTCTTCTGAACTTTTTATTTTGTTTGTTCATTTGCTTTGCTTATACAATCAAGCAGTATATAGATAGAGACTATGGTATACTAATTATACATATTTATGTTGTGTGTACAATTCTTATAATTTTATAGTTTTATTATTACAGATCCTGCTATGTTTATTTCTTAACATTTTTCATTTACTATTTATGATCTATTTTTTTTCTTTACTTTGATTGTCTTTTCTTTAATATATCTAATAATATGAATATATGGATATTTCTATAGGTATTATAGGTTAGGTATATACGGGTGTTATGTAATCCCAGAGACAGACAAACATGCAATATTTACAATATATTTTTGTAGTAATGAGAATTGATCACAAAGCATCCTTAAATCACATCTTCAATAAACATATAAAATGATGAATTTTAAGAGGATACTATCCCTGCTTCTATACTAACAATATATGGATGGCAATCACAATATGAATATTGACTAAGTGCGTTCCTTTTAACCTGGTAAAGTACTCCCCAAGTACTCGGGAGTAAATTGTAAATGGAACGCAATTTTTTTGCTTGAAAGTAAAAAGTAACCTAAAATTTAAAGGCGCATACACATTTTTAAGGCAATGTAAATATTGGAGTGACAGTTGGCCGTGCTGTGCTCAAATTTCATCTGTCAAGTATTTCAAATTTGTTTTGTTGTTGCGAGTAGATAAGGTAAATGCATAGACTACGGTATTAGTATATGCTAAATTATCTACTCGCAGCTACTCATGAACATTTTTTTAAGTAGAGTAGATCATAGTAGATGCAATTAGTCACGAATAATAGTTTTTCTGTCGTTCGATATAACAATTTTATCCTAGAAACATTTTTGTGTTCGCTTCGCAAGTACTAGAAATTATTTCCGTCCATATACTGCTGGTATGAATGCAGATGCAGGGTATACGACAAATTTTGTACGCCACGCCACACACGCAGTATAAATACAAAATGTCTGTCAATCTCTGGGTATAATGATCATTTGATCAAAGTGTATTATAAGTACACATATTTAGATGAATGATTTAAACAGATTTCAATAATTAACTAACTACATAATTAATAATAATAATGAATTACTCATGATTAAATTCACAATAACATATTATACGAGTACCTATATGTACATATGTAAATGAATGCAATTTTTTCAATATATATTTTTGTGTTAAATTCTAATTACTATAAATTACGCATTCGCTCGCAGCAAAAAGGAAGAAGAAAATTATTTCTGTATACGCAATACGAATATAAATGTTTTATGAAATGATTTATGTTTATTAATTTTTTTTTTTTAAATTTTCAAATATTCAATTTCAAAATTTTTTCTGTTTCTAATTTTGAATTTCAATTTCACTTTCTTTTTTTTTTGATTTATATTTTACAATTAATTTTATAACTGATGGTATTCACTTATGCCCAATTTCACAGTGAAAGTCTATGCTCAGGGTAAGGTTTAAACTTCTGCTTTAAGAGATACCGAGATACTTTCATATTTCACAATGGCACAGTGTTAGTTTAAGCTTTAAATTTAACAGACTCAAGCCATCTCAAGTCATAGTTCAAACGTTTTGTGCTCAAGCTCAAGCTTAAACTTTCACTGTGAAATTGGGCATTAATGTAGTAAAGGGAGGCTTGTAAACCGAGTTGAAGTGTTCATTTAAACGTTTAACTCGTATCAAAAATACGTGTATTTTACTCATCAGTTTACTTGGATTACGTGCCCCTTACTGCATTAACTGAATACCCGTCACTATTTTAATTTTTCAATTTATACTTTAGAAATATATTTAATTTTTATTTTATAATTTAAATTCATTTTTTTTTTTAAATTTTCTAATATTTTTCTATCCTTTAAGTTATCTTAATTTTCTTCATTTTTAGTAAGAAGAACTTTATTCTAGTTTTCAATACATAAGTATAAACTAGAAATGATTACTTTTAATGGTTTCTTTTTCATATTATTCCTTATAATTTTCTTAACATATACGTGTATGTATGTGTACATGTAGATAATTTAATTTACAAGTAAATACATATAATGTAGCATATGTTATAAATATAAGTACTTATGTTATGTATGTAATGTACTTAAAAATTATTTAATTTATTTTATAAATTTTTTGTTTTTATTTTTCACTTAGTCTTTTTCACTTAATTTTTTTCATTTATTTTCTATATTTATGTTCTATCTTCTATTCTATTTTATATATGTATAAGTACTGTTATTCTTCATCATTATCATTTATATTATTTATATAGAAAAATAAAATTTATTTTTAGTCTTTGTTTTCTTATTATTCTCCTTCTTCTTATAATAAATTTACTTATTCAAGCATTTTCTGTTATATGATAGTTCTAGAGGATTCTAACAAATTATTTTCTGTTCTAATTAATAATGTAAATTTATACACATATCATAATACTTGTGTAAAAAATTTAACGATGAAGCATGAATGAATTTTTTGAAATTTTATAAATTTTTGAATGAAAATCATTGCAAAATTATGAAATTCATAATGCATGAGTATAGTAATCGTATTGTATTTTCATCTTTAAATGTACGAATACGAACGATTTCGAGAATAGAACGACTAAGTATAAATGCTATCGCTATATATATGAACGTATAGGTAAGTAAATATGTATGTATGTAAATGAATAATGAGGGTATTCACTAAATGTGTAGTAAAAGACTCGTAAACCTATTATAGTAAATCTAGTAAAATACACGTATTTACACAGTTTACTGTACAGGTTTACGATCCTTCTATTACCACTTTAAGTGAATATCGTCAATGTAACAAAATTACTCTGAATATATCCTTTAAATATTTGTATGAACATAACAAATGCTGTGAGTATTTTTGTGAGAATTACATTCTATTTTGTGTTTCTTGTTTTTACTTTTTCTTTGCTTTTTTCAATTTTCACTTTTCATTTTTGTTTTGTATTTTGTTTCATTTTCATTTCTAATAGAATTTCTACTTAATTTTAGGCCGGTATTTCTACTCATATCATTTTTTTTTGTAATAAAGTTATTTTATAGTTTATTGCTATATATCTTAATTTTAAAAAACTTTTCTTTTCAAAATTTTTGTTATAAATACAAGAGTATAGTATAGATTTTATGAGTAACATGAATGTATAGATAATACATCTATTAGTTTAGAACTACGCATAGACACTATAGTTTACTGAATGATGTCGTGGTATACGTTTTGGTATTCATTTTTGGATGAAATTTATTGAGCCTTTAAGGTACATTTACAATTCAGTCAAGTTTATGTGCGAGGCAATTAGATGGTATTCACAATTAAGCGCGCAGATTGCCCTATTATGCCATAGGAATATTGGTATTGGTACACAAGCTTTCAATACAATTTCCCCTTTCAACCTAATCTCAATCTCATTCTGGATTAATCTTAAGCTGGTCGGAAAAAGGATAGCGCTATAGAATTTCTTGAAGAATATGTGAAAAATCCAATGTGGAACATAATCTGGACTGAATTGTAAATGTAGTACCTTTGTAGATTTCATATGACTAATAATTCTCTGTTTGAAAGGAAATTTTTAATGAAATGAGTTAATCCTATATGTAATGCATGAAATGTTTAGAACTTTTTATATGTTTCATGTTTGTTATGTATGCATTAAACTATTAATTTTATTATAATTATTTTTTTTTTCTTAAATTTTCTTTAGTTTTCTTATACTTTTTCTTGTTAAATGTTTTTTTAATAAATGTTCTTAAGTATTTTAGTTCTTTTAGGTATTACTTGTGTTAATGTTTGCTCGTATGTATTTTAGATATTTCAGCAGTTTCTTTTTTTTTTTTAATTTCATATATGTACATACCTACTCATGAGTTTATATGAAAATTTAGAATGATAATTTACAAAAAATATATGTATGTAAATGTAGATTTTATCTTTATGCTATTTTTATATATAATATTGAATGCTATAATAATGTATTTATGTAATATCACAGATAATGTATCCTTATCTGTGGTAATATAATATTTATATATCATATAATGTTAATCAGTTGTGGTTATATATTTAATAATATAATACAATTATATTTATGTAGTATATAGTAGGTAATCCTTATTTTAATAAATGTACAGAATATTGTATAGATTTATTTGCAGTCAAATTAATACATATCTATTATTTATTCATGCATTTATCTATACATCCTTAATGCAATACATACATACATATTAGAAGTGTTGTAAAGAATGTCTGCATATTAGAATATCTGCATATACGGCATGAATTATTTCTATTATTTTTGTATACAAATACGTACGTATGTATGCATCCCATACATGCAAGGAATAAATAATTCTTTAACCTTTATATATTGTAATTATGAATATACAGAAATGTACAATATAGGAACGCTTCTACCTTCTACATATATATCGCTTGATCGAACTATTTCACTCGTATCGTACGACAGCACAATCAAATTTGTTCGTTTAATGAATGAAACGAAACTGAAAATTCTACTTCACAAATGACGGTGTTTCTCTTTACTACAAACACTTTTTTTTTAAATACGAGACGCCCACAATTTTCAGAAATAGTTGCCAAACATTTTTTATTAAACTTCCAATAGTCAATTTCCATGGAAAACTATAAGTGAAAGTGAAAGATATTTTGCAAATGTTTGGGAGATGTTGACAAGATCATATGGTCATGATCAAGTGTATAGATTTGGTTTACTATGTTTAACAACTGTTGCCTTACAATGATTTCAAGATGACATGATCATGTTTAGATCTCGTCATTTCGTTCTCAAGTAATCAACACCAAAAACATTTCTTCTTCTTCCAGGATTTTAAATATTTCAAACATATAAATTCTTGAAAATTTTGAAAAAGAAGTTGTGCCCACAATTTTTTGAAAATTATTAGCGGTGTTTAATAAAAATTTTGATCTCTGAAATGTACATACATATGTGATACGTAAATATACAACAGTTTTTGTATCAACTATACAATATTTCAGTGTCTTTTTTTGACTGTTATCCTTTTTTAAAATTTTAGCTAAAGAAAAAATTGAAATGACTTTTTTTCTGATATTCATTTTACGGAAAAGTTCAAGAAGTTGTATAGCTATGCTTTTTAAAATTGAAATTGATTTCTTATGTAGGAAGTTCTTCTTTTCGTCCAAATTAAAAATGTCCTTCAAATATCAATTTTTCTTACTTAATAAAAAATATGGAATTATTTGTTTCATTAAATCGAAACTATATTGAGTGGATACGGAATTTATACAAATATGAACGCATCAATATTCAAAAACAAAAATAAATTCCTAATTAATTAGTTAAATGGATCCTCTTTGAGGGATTTTCTTTTCTTTTTCAATGACATTCAATTTAAAATTGATTTCTTCTAATTATGTTTTTAATTTGAAATTTTCAATTTTGTATACCATTTCCTCATGTCGTTTTTCTCATTAAACATCTACGCGAGCCTAAAATAAATATTATTCTTATATCTTTTATTTTTCTGTCGGTATGTGCATGTGTGTTTCGCTTTTTTCTTTTAAAAAAAAAAAATATTTTTTTCTTTTGAAAACAAAAAATAAATAGAGACTATAGTATTAGTTATTATTTGGTATATCAGAGTTTTGGAAGCACTTCATTTGAAACTTTCCGTTGCATTTCTTCCTCTCCTCAGCACAATTTATCATAAATTTTTACTATACGCCCATCATTTTTTCATTCAATTTTTCATCAACAACATACATATTTCTAAATAATATCCTACCTACTCATACATGTACAATCATTTTTTTTTTAGTTTTAAATTTAATATGTCAATTACTTTCTAAGAATTTTTCTTTGGAATTTTCTTCATTCATCCGTGCACATGATTACTCTTATTACAATTTATATTTTCATTCATTTTTTTTTCTCCTGTTTGCTTATGTATTTATTTATTTTCCTTCCATTTTAAAGTACATGAAGATTTTCACAGCTTTTTGATTTTGTTATATCACTTAAACAGATCTTCTGTAGAATTTCTTTGGCCAAATGTAATGAGATCTGTGTACGTGAATTTTTCATTTTTGATGATGTCATGGCTGCTTTTTTATCACGTCTCTCTTTTAAACGTATCTGAATGCGTTGTATTACACATACGCATATACGCCGGGTACAAGCACATATGTGTATGAATACAAATCACGAAGGATTATAATTTTTTTTTGAATTTCAAAAGCATAAAATTTATATGAATACGCATTCATATGTGAATCCATATTTTGGATGTAGGCATCAGGCATGTAAAATAAACGAAAAAGGATAAAAAAATTTTTATAATTTTGTTCGTTTTCCATTTGTATTTTTTTGTGAATATAATATTGAACAATTTGCGTACACGCAAAAGTACAAAATGCAACGTTAAATGTGGAAAAAATTGAATAAAAAAAAACGAATTTGCAAATAAAAATTTTAATGCAGCGCAAACAGAAAAAAAAACAAACAACGAAAAAATAAATTTAATAAAAAATAGCAAATAACAAAAAGCAGCAATAACAGCAACAACAAAGTTAACAAGGATAACAACATAAAAATATCCTTTTTTTTTAAACACACGAAAATTAAAAAGGAAGAATCATACACAGTTCTTACAACAACAACAACAACAAAAAAAATATCCTTAAATACATCAACTTTTTGTGTTGACAAAAAAAGAATGTCGTTTCATCTTCTTTAATCAAATTTCAAAATCTAATATGACAGGAAATTTTTTTTCCTCCTTTTTTTTCTTTTTGTTATGATTATTATTATTTTTTTTTTTGCTTTGAAGTTAGTTGTCGTTATAATTTTCTTTTTTGTCTATGTATGCCTAACCTAACCTACACATATGCTTCAACTAAGTCGAGTTGATATATCCGTGAATTACATATTACAGAATAATTTCAAAAATTTAAGTATACAAACGCACCAAGAAATACTTAAAACAAAAAGGATATACACACTCGTACATAAAATAAGGAAAGTTAAAAAAGCAAAATCTTATACATACATACATATAAATACTTGTAGTACTTGTATACGTATAAAAAATAAATTAAAACCAAAAATAATTCATGCTTCAATTAATTTACGTAATTCATAGAAAAAAATTAAAAATAAATTCGAAGAAAAAGAAGAAAACCAAAACAAAAGCACAGAAAGAAAATGAAAATGACACAAACACACAGGAAAACAATGAATAAAAAAAGAAATATCAACCAGCAACGTGCCAAAGATAATAAATTTTATGCAAATTTTCATATAAAATGTCAGAGAGAGAGAGAGAGAGAGAGAGAGAGAGAGAGAGAAAGAAAGACAGGTAATCAGATTTGTTTATGGTTATGTGCCAAGAGTATAAGTATTTGATATCGTTGCTAGTCTTTTCACTTTGATTTCAGAATTTTTTTAAATCTGGCTTTGATTTTTTAGATCCTTTTCTTTTAAGAAAACGCGTTACTCAATTAAATTAAATTTAAAAAAATATATATATATATATCCTTAAAGCATGCTTAAAATCCAGTCATCCTCATCGTTATTATTATCATTATCAGTATGGATGGTAAATGCATCGTATGCGACATTACACGTATCTACTATATACACTCGCATTACACAATTATACGTTACATACATAAGTATAAGACTATACATAATTTTATATGTAGAAAAGGTCGAAATATTTAAAAGTGTAAAAGTGAAAAGAAAAAACAAATTGAAGTCCTTTTATCGATTACAAAATATTTTTTCTATGTATAATAAAATCATCACTCTTGTCTTTTGTGGTGCAAAAACAAAACAAAAGAAGAAAATCGACAAAAAATATGAAAACAAAAAATGAATAAAGGACGAATATGAAAAAAGAAAAATCAAAATGAAATGAGGATTATTATTCATTGAAGGTGGTAATATTTCTTGATATAGGCACTACGTACATACGGTATACTACTTTAAAACTATGGACAATACAATAGAGAAAAAATTTTATTAACTGTACACTTATAATACATATACGTAATATACAATGTAGACGCATACAATAACCCATTTAAGTATAGGATCGTCTAGACGTAAACGTTCTCTAGATGTACATACATATGTGGGTTTGTATATCCATACGTATACGAAACGAATAATGGTTATTTACGACACGTCGAGAAAACAACAATGGAAGGTGTAAGAATAATAATAATAATAATAAGGACTCATCTTTGGTGTGGTTTTTATCTAATTTTTTTTTTCCTCTGTTCTTAAATTCTCTGGTATTTTTTTAAGTAAGTATACATATACCACCATACAACTGACTAGATTATGACTCAATTGTCCTTTTAGATCAATTATTTTTCTTTTAAAACTGTCTCTAAAGGATCTTTAAATTTTTATTTTATTTTCTTATAATTTCAATATATACGATGAACTCATCTTTTGTTCATCACTAAAATGAGTTCTCATTTGAATAATCCTTTTGAATAGTTTTAGGTTTGAGTGATTTTTCATTGTTTTTGTTTTCTTCTTTTTCTTTTTAATTATTCATGGACATGGAGTCTGTCGTTATTCTTTTCCCGTTTTTTCTTTTGTCATTATTTTGAAAAATACTAGACACTTTAAGCATTTAACACTACTACACTCATCTACCAAAGTTAAATGAATTTAAATGAAAAAAATATCTTAATGAATACGAAACAAATTCCGAAAAATACCGAATACCAATTAAAATTTTTTCAACATAAACAAAATCTCTGCTTCATGACAAGTAATTTCTTTGGCACATTCATTCATTTGCGAGAGCCTATTGTGCAATTAATTGACATACAAAAAAATTCCATTGATTCTCTAAACAAAATTAATTACTCTAACGAGTACGTACTTATGTAGTACTTTACGAGTATCAAACTGCTATTTAATTAACTCAAACTAGGAAACCATTTATTTAGTACCCGTACTTGAGAACTTTTTAATTTCTTTCCCAAATAATCAATTAAAAGTTTTATCCAAAATAATTATGCCTAAATCAAATTATATCAAGTTTATTTTTTACGTTATCGTTTTTATTGGCCGATTCAATGTGTCTATGTATATGGATACAGGATGTATCGTTCATCGTTGTATTAAGAATTGTAATTATACGAAACGATCTAATTAATTAGGTTACCTAATTCTTTTTCCACTCATTGATTTCTATACTACTTTTGTTTTGGGACCTTTTAATATACTCGCAAATTTTGGTTTTCAAAATTTTTTACTTTTGTGAAATTTTATGAAATGTAAACAGAAAATCAAAAAATGAAAATGCATGCAAATTGGTAACAAAAGCAAAGCAAAAATACACAAAATGAAAACTGAGTTTAAAAATTGCAAAATAAACGCGAAATCAAGTACTACGAGTATACATTGAACAAAGAAAAAACAAATATGTAATTGTGTACTTTATATTAAAGTAAAAAAATACTTAAAAAAATTTTGGACTAACCTGCTTTAAAATTCCAACTAGCAGCTCATCGACGTTATGCTGGATACCACTTGAAGTCTCAATGAATTTTGCATCTCTCGAAGCAGCTAAAGATTTACCTTCTGCAATTATTTGTTTCATGATAAGAAGTTTTTTGAATATGGGATGATGGTAGGCAATTGTAGTAGCGTCAACAGTGGCATAGTTGTACAGTAGAAAAGTAAGTAGTAGACGAACACGTCAGGAATTTGAAGAAAAACATGTAGGTAAAAGAAAAAATACAAATAGAACAGAAAAATTTCATTATATATAAATATATTTTCACAATCCTGATTTTTATTTTGTTCCTCCATTATTCTACTGTAAACTGTACGTCTTATTCAATGTGATTCTATGCATGTACGAGTACCTATAATTCGGTATGGTACTACATACGATGTATTGCAGTCGTGAAACTTTCCTTCGGAACGAAAATAAGTTTCAAAAGTTTCATTATCAAACAAAAATAAAATTAACTAAAGAATTACGCGAAATAGTTACTCACTGTACTGTATACCGTAGAAGATAATACGTGCATGTATGTAGGTAGGCAAAAACTTAATACAAGATTTCGTCGACTGAATATTGTTCGTCTGTTGGTTTTTAATTAAAAATTTTTTGATGTTGATTCTGATGTAGTTGCGAAATTCTTTAAGTGTGCACATGCACGTTAATATACAGAAGAGAATAATTGCAGTAGCAAACAATTTCCCGATAAATTCGAAAAATTTTCGAATACTTTTTTCAATAAAAAATATCCTTGAATATTCTCTCAAAAGGAATTGAAATGTTTGATTATATGAAATATTGTGTTCAGTATTTAATTCCAATTATTCTGATATCGTTCGAAATTTTGATAAAATGTGAAATATTTTCCCTATAATTATTTTTTTTTGATACGAAATTGAAGGCTCCAAAAAAAAAAAAAATTGTTTCTTATACTCAAATACGTATGTACATACCTGACATTGTAATAACTCTTGATCTAGCTAAATCAGCTTTATTACCGACTAATATAACAGCCTTATCCTTTGTAATATTTTCACTCCACAAATAATTTATAATTTCTTCAGCAACACGAAATGAATTTCGATTAACAACTGAATATATAACAACACAAGCATGAGGCTCATATGTTGTTAATGAATTTTCAACCTAAAGGAAACATATAGATACAACATATAAGACATCGTGAATATACAGAAAAAAAAATGTTATATGTGTAAATGTTAGTTATACGACTACGAGTATTTATACTTACACTCATTTCAACACTTGGATGATCGATAAATACAAGCTCTGATTCTTCATCATCTAATAGTACACTAACAGTCTTTTCACCGAATTCATCATCTATCACTCAAATTAATAAAATAAATAGATAATTTCAATTAAATGTTAATCAATAATTTAAAGATAAATTTTACACATCCTTAAATACATATAAAGTCTATATAAGTAGTACATTATGTTACGAGTATATTACGTATACAGCTCAGTGGATACCCTTAATCTGTGGTACAAAGCATTTCAAATTGAAATTATTTTTTTGTTCAAGCAAAAATATAAAAATATGTATGTTCCTGCTCATATATATGAAGGAAAATATAAAATGAAAATGTGCAATACAATTTTGAAAATTAAAAAACGAAAAAAAACAGGATGAAAACTATTATATAATCAAAATGCATTTCATTTTCGTACGCATATCCATACTCGTCTCGTATATTTAAATGTATGTATGTAAACGTCTGTATGTTGTAAGTATGCAAGTATGTAGATATAGGTTTCTACGTACAGGTAGTACCGTTTTGGATGACTGCATTTCAAATAAAACAAACTTTAAATAATGAAAATTGCCAGAAAAATAAATAAAACAAAGTAAAATATGATACTAACGATTTGTTATCGTTGTTGTTGCTGTTAGTCCTTTTGTAAATATTTTTTTGAATGAATTTAACTTTGATATAAATGTACGCGTACTTGTGTACCTACACACCTGTATACTTTCATTGTATATACCAGACAAACTTTGAGAACTTTGTGAGAAGAAATACATACCTAAGCTAGCATCATATGTATGCATATATTCTGAAGTCATAAATTGTGATACCAAGGCCGTTTTGCCAACTCCAGCATCACCAAGCATAACAATTCTGTATCTGTTCATGATGATTGAATCGTGTATTTGTAGAAAAGAAAAAAAAAATAGAACAGAAGATAAAAATATATTAAAAATGAAGAATTCATTGTTGTTTTGTTATCATTTTTTAAAGTTTACCTTGGCGGTGGTGGTGGTTCACTATCAGTTGGTGATGGTGGCATCGAATCAACATTTGCATAACCTCCACCACAGCATGATCCTTCAAAAGGTGATCGTTCACTAGCTCTATACATACATTTTAGGAAAGAGACACACAAATTAAAAATATAATATGTAGTATGTATGTACATTAATTTACGATTTTACTATTTCATTCTCTACTTTTTCTTCTTCATAATTTTTTTTCTCTTTTATAAAATTACCTGCTTGTTGTTGAATTAACGCTCGTATTACTCTTTGAACGACGTGATATTATTGAATCACCGCAATTAACGACTGTTCCTTTACTAATTGAGAAATGTCGCAACCGATACAGATCATCACTAACACGAGGATTATATGGTCGATCTGGTAATGAACATACTCTTGGACGTATATGATCTGGTACTGAAAATAAAATTAAAGCAAAATTAATGCAAAAAAAATATCAGAAAATGTATTTAAAAAGGATATGTATAGTCAATTATTCATACAATATCAAATAAATTAAATACAAAATCATTAGAATACCAAGAAATAATTTGTCCCATTCAAATAGAATCGACTTAGAATAATTTAAATAAATGAATTCTAAAAGTTTAGTGCAAATGTACACGAGTACACGTACAGTACAGGAATAACGAACAACCTTATAAACATTCCCACGTAATTTAATCGATTTTATTACGTATTTTTGAATCATCTCTATTTCATATTTTACACGACAAGGCAAAATGCCAACGTAATAACAACACCGAACATTAATCTCCTCTTTCAATCCAACCAACCCAAATCTATTTGCGTTCATCATTTGCCTTCTCCTAAAGTTTCTATTATATACTTGAAAATTTATTTTTGAATTAATTACAAAAATTTTAATATTCAAATATCGTTGGTTGGATATTACGTGCATCATTTATCGTATAGCTTTACAGAATGATGAAAAAAGGATTTCATTTTAATTGTGATACTCTTATTACAAAACCGAAATCAAAAGGTTAATCACGCGATAATTAATCTACTTAGAAGTTCTATAATAAATTAGTGAATATCTTAATAAAAGGTATATAAGTATGTGTACACATTTAAACATACTGAACGTACAATAATATGTATAATATACTATACAATGTGTATATAGCAAGAAAAATCTAGAAAATATGATTAATTGTTAATCATTTAAAAACATCCTAACTGTATACCTATATCACTCAAATAAAATATAAAATGAAATTTATGCAAAAGATCTAAAACGGATAATTAAGAACATTAAAGGTATTTTAATATTATTCTAAAATCTTGGTATATCCACATATTCAAATATCCTTAAATCTTTTCGTTATTTAAAAGTTTTATTCCACACATTTACATATATTCGTACGTCGTACGTCGAATACCTGTACGAATACTATGCATAGATACTGTATATCTAGAGGTGGAGAGAGATTTGTATATTTTCTCGGGTGTATTTTTTTTCCAATTCGATACGAATCACAAATTTTCCAGAGTAATTGAAATTGTAATTAACTTCTGGGAGGAAAAAAAATCTTTAAAAATGCAAATTGATTTTGTAATAATTTTGTTAAAATGACAAAAAAAAAATTGCTTTCAAATTGGTTCTCCCATCGATGGCAGTAGATAAGATTTACATTTACGTGTTGGAAACTGAAAAAAAAAAAAACAAAATGAAAAATACATAAAAGTTCACGTCTATTTTCAATTGAAAATTCATCAATTCATGCTCATCCGAATTACGTGAATATCATGAAAAAGTAAAAAAATAAAAACATGAAAATAGGAACAAAATTTTTTGTTTCGTTTTAGGTTTTAAATTTGTAGTATTTTGTTCGATTTTTTTTCATTTTATTCCCGCGTACACCTTTAAACAATTTTAAAAAAAAAGAGTTCATCTAATGAACAATTTACCATTTTCCATTCTCAAATTTCATTTTATTTTATCAGAATTTTTTCTTTCATTTTTGTATCAAATATCAAATAAAAATATCTATCTAATCCAATAATATACTACCAACCAATTTGGGAAGTGTATACGTTCATTCGACGCCCCAATCTAGTCCTCATTTCTATTTTTAAATTTTTCGTAGAATCAACAATGAAAATATAATGTCTCAATCTCAGTTAACTTTAACTTTTATGGATTTTTTCATTAATTTAAATTCCAAAAATTTCACACTGACAGCCAACTATCCCTATACCTAGATCTGAAATAGATGAATGTACCACCGTCTGTACCAGACCAGATAATATCGAAAATTCTTTTCAAAAAATATTTAAAAAAAAAACTTTGAAAAAACTGAAAACAGAAAAAAATTAAAAAACAAATCAAAATTCAGTTAATAACGTTAGCGGCTATATTTAGATTTGTTTTCAAAATAAGTTATACTATAATACACGCTACTTAGATGATGCTGATTCTATTTATAATGAACGAAGTAATGAGGATATCGTGTGCTTGATACTTATTTGAATTTTATAGGCGTATGGTAGATTTTATTCTTCTTAAATTTTTAATGACCAATTAAAATTCGAAAAAAAAAAATAAAAATAAAAAAGAAAGAAAGGAAAATAAAAAATTTCAGAAAACAAAATGTTTTTTTCTCATTTCAAATGAAAGGTACTATATGTATGTATGTAAGTCTGATACGTAGTTAATTTTTATTATTTAGTTTTGCTATAAATATCTGCAGGATACCAAATTTTTTTTCTTATTTATTCAAGTCAATTTTTTCCTATATATACCTAATTCAATTTTGTGAAGAAAATATGAAAAATTTCCAAGTACTTAATTCTCATATTTCTCGTGTTAACATTCTTTTAATCTTTGTACGCCGTATCGAAAAAAATTAAATAAAATAAACACAAACAAGGTCTTTTCATTCTATATTCGTCATGTCTATCGCACGCGTATCTATCTCTGTTTACTAGTTCCTATCTCTCTGTACTACACTCGTAAACATGACACAGACTATTTTTGTAAATGTGTAGTAATACGATATGATGATGTACAAGTATATAACTGTGCAAAATCTTATATCATCTTTCTTGTTGGTCGTGTCGTATTTTAATTTTCCATTTTCATTAAATGAAAATTTTTAATTTCTTTATCATCTTTAGCCTGCTATACATACACGAGTATTTTCTGATAGATGTTTTATCTATTTTTTTTTGTGGTATTTTTTTTTATTTTTCTTCGTCATTTTTAATTTTGTATTTACGCAAGGAATATTGAATATGAGAATGAAAAAAATTTTTATTAAGTTATTAATTTGAATGTAATCGTTTTCTTTCATAAATATGAAATATGAATGAATGAATGAAATGCACACACTTGAACGTACCTTTACGTGTATACGTACGTATCTCTTCACTTTGAAGGACATGATCTATTACTTGGCATTAACTCAATTGAATAGTGCAAATATGATTCAAATTGAAATGAAATGAATTGCATTCAACGCACTTACACACATGTACAGTAGTACAATTTTTACCTTGTCATATAATTTAAAGTTTTCCTTTCTGATTTTTCTTTATCAAAAACTTATCTTCGACTACACAACACTGCAACTGCGTACGAGTATACGAGCAAAAATATTATGGAGTGTAATTACATTCAATGACGTTGTGTTAGTTTTATTAATTCATGAATATAATACATATGTACTATAATATGTATGAGGAATTGAAATTATTACGAACTCGTATACCTTAGTTTTTTGAAGAGAGAGAGAGAGAGAGAGAGAAAAAAAAATATTACAAAATAAATATAAATAAACGAAATATGAGTATATGATTCAATATTTAAAGAAGGAAATGACAATAACACAATAACAACAACAACAACAAGGAAGAAACTTACAAAACTTTTTATTTTATCCTTCCTTTATAAAAATTGTAAAAAAGAAACATTTTTTTTTTCATATTTATACAATTTGTGCTCACTATACGATGTGTATACTCGTATAAAAGGATCTGATTTCATTTTCATCTTATTTTTTGTCATAATATTCATTATTATATTTATTTTAATTTATTTATTTTCTCCTTAGTAAGTATATATGGAATATTCACATAAATATTCATCATGTGGAACAGCAATTATTACCTATCCTACAGTACAGTTTCGATGATTTTGATAGATTTTAAAAAATTTTCAGATTTTTGTGCTATGATTTGAGACATTCAGCGACGGTTTTCGCCTATTGGGCGTCCGGTCCACTTCTAAACTTTTAGCCCTCCTCTAGGTTGAAACTTTACTTGTTTAAACTTTAATTTGATTTTTCTTTTATTCCGACAGCACAAAATTCCAGTTTTTATGTTTTACTAGCGTACAGTACACAATTTACACAAGAAAATGAGAATAGAAACTACTGCATGCGTATCTATCTATTCTTCTTTCTACATCTCAAATACTCAAGAAGAAGAAGAGTTCAACGACCATGTTTGTTTACACTTTACACTCATGAAAATATAATTCAAAACAATTATCCGATTTTCTTGTTTACACAAATCTATAGTTTCAATCTTAAATTCTTCTCTGGTACTCGACTACACTGTAGTGCAGTAACTAACTACGAGTATATACACAAGATATTATATCATATTATCGAAACGGTACTCTATACATTGAGAATAAATTTAAAATTTTATATTGAAAAGGTTTCAGTAATGGTATATGCATATCCTTTCATATTTTTTTTTTTTTTACCTATTTCTCAAGATTTTTACTTGAGGGCAGTATACGTGTGTACACAACGAAAATTATTAATATATAATATCCCTCATATTTTTGTAATCCCTCTATTGTATGATATTTTCTCCATACACTTCAATATTACTTATGCCCATTTTTTAATTTTTTTTTATTTTTTTTTTTTTTACTAACAAAGCAAAACAAAAAAAAAGTAAAAAGTACGATAAATCTAAGGACTTAAAAAACTTTTCAATATACTCTCTATCTAACAATACTCTTACAATTATATATCCCTCCATCAACGTTCAAATCGCATACAGAATACAATAAATTGATTTCTATGCATAACATACACGCATATACATATGTACATTCGATATACGAAAGGTACATTCATATACGTGTACTCAAACAAACACTACAAGAAAAGTTTACATAAGATGAAAATCTTTTTTTTTTTTAAATTTTATATAACTACAATACATATACATATAAAGAGGATATATGTATATTATATATAGGCACCCATAGGTGAGCTAAATTTATACATAAGCTAAACAGATGAACTTACATTTAGAAAGTTACGTATTATATTGGATTTTATTTATACATAATACAGTTACTCGTCGTATATGCCATATATAATATACGGGGATTTTGATAAGTTATCTAAAAATAGAAATTAATTTTCTCAACTTTTTAATAATACATAAGCAGTATACCGTATATACAAAAGATACAAATTTTATTCCTTCCTTTATTTATATCTTATCTTATTCTTCATTTTATTTGTAGTACTCTTATAGCAGTGTCTATAAGAAAACATTATCATTCCACTTCAGAAAATATAGAAAAATATAGAAAAAAGTTTTCCCTTCATTTTTCCTTAATCCATATATTCGAAAATTGCAAAATGAAAATTTATAAAACAAATAATAATAAATAAAAATTGTAAATAAAAAAATGTATATTTATGTATATGGAAAAAAGTAAATAAACAATTTTAATCTAATACGTAATCCATAATCTAATCGAAATGCAATAAAAAAAAAGAAATTAATAAAAAATTCACTTTTCAATTTTTATCGTCATCCTAAGAGTATACCTGATGCATAAATTCTATATCCATTTATAAATAATATACGTGTGTATCTAATATAACCATCCAAATAATTCCGTATCATCTCATAATGATATTTTCATCATTACTTACATATCACATGTCATAAGTACGTATCAACTAACTATCATAAAAAAAAACAAGAAATACAAGAAATATGCACATAGACAATATCTTGCACTTACATATATCACCACATTAAGCGTTATCAACGTTACACTCATATCCAATGTTCATCTTGTATACATGTACACTGATTCAAAAAATTATTTGGATATGCATATGAGACATTTATATAATTCATGTCTATAAAAGTAATGTCAAATACTTAATGCCGCGCCGCTTCTACATTCAATGCAGTGACTTTAACTTGGACTTTGACTTTCGACTTCACAGAATGCTTAATGCCTGAAACAGAATGTGTAGCTGTAGTATGTAGTACATGTAGCACTACGAGCTGTCAAAAATACACTAAATTAATGTAAGTTTGAATCACCACAATGCGTAGCTGTAGCAGTAGTAGTAGTAGTAGAAGCTGCTGCTCAAAGTAGGAACTTTTCTACTTCATGCTACAGCTACAGCTACAACTACAGCTGCATACTACAAGATGCACATTCTGTTTCGCGCTTAACTTGTAAAAGTAGTAAGGCTACGCGCAGACAGAAAGCGGAGCTGAGCTGAATTGAGCCGAACTGAACTTATAAGTACTGATCAGCTCAGCAAGAAAAAAATTGACTGTGCACACAGAAAGCAGAGCTTATGCTTGCTTATTCTACAATTATTAGTATATAGTATATTTACAATTTTTTTATTTTTCTTAGAAAATGTTTATCATATTTTTGCACGTAGGATACTACATATACATATGTATGTATACTGTACTGTTATAGATATACATATGAGTACCTACTTAATATACATAACATCTAATATCATATTACATATTACATAGCACACGGAACGAAAATGAAAATTTAAAGCATGTATGTAAATAATCAATTCTGAGAACTCATAAAATATCTTCATGTTCATGTATCTATATACTTAAATGTATGTATACAATTTACTCGTAAGAAATTTATAAGATAATTTACTTTTATTTATATTTTTATATATTTCTAAGTACCTATACAGTCTTCTATTCCTTCTAACCTTCATGAATTATATTTTATTGATGTACTAAAATTACAAATTTTGATTTTTCCTCAATGGTAAATGTGTACAAATGTGTGTACATTACATACGTATATATAGCTACAGGATAAGTATAGATACATCAGTGTACTTGTATCTAAAATACTTTTACTAGAAGGAAAAAATAAACAAAAAAACAAATCTGAAATTTATGCGGTAAATTGTTTATAAATACATACGGTATGTTTATAATAAACGATACGTGTTTATATGAGAATTACACGTGTTCATTATTCTTTATCATACATACATACAAAAAAAAAAAGTCGTACACACATTCGGATTCATATGTATACATATATACAGTTACAGACACATTATTTTAGCACATTACTACATATTATTATTAAAATAATTATTTTCAATATTATGATACATACACATGTACATACAAAGCAATCAATAGTAGTGTGTATTTTTTATCCTTTTCGACTTGATTTTTATTTCTTGTTTCATATACATTTCCTGTATCCGTTTACACATTTCTCGATAAAAAAAAAAAGTTAAAAAAAATCAAAAAATTACGTATGTATGTATAAAGTATTATTATTATTTCACATTCAATTAAAATGAATTGCCTGAATAACACTAAAATTGATTTGACATTATATACTTCGTATTTACCATACTGTACCTGTACACATGGATATGAATCTCAGAATTATTGTGATTATGCATGTTACATCCTGTAGATCCTATGTATACTAGAGTTACTGTTTCAATAATTTTCTATCAAGATTATTAGATTAGATTAAATTAGATATTTTATTTCTGTATGATACTACTGAGAGAATAAAATGAATTTTCTCTTAAGAATGAAAATACGAGTAGGTATATGTATATGATGTGTAAAATACTACTAGCGAGCGTAGCGTACTAAGCAGACATAGGCTAGTCAAGCGACAATAACTTCACTCGTGATAAAGCGTATTCGTTTTGCGTATAGAAAGAGGGTAGAATGTAAAATGAAAATTTTTCGTGTTTCTCTTGCATGCTCATTCGTAATATACTGAAGGAAGAAAATCAACTTTCTTTTACGAATGAAAATACGATAACATGATGTGTAAAATACTATTAACGTAGCGCACTAAGCAGACACCAGACTGTAGTCAAATGATAATGGCCACATTGACACCAGACTTCTCGTATTTTACTTAGAGAAATGAATGATGAATGAATTACTAACACTACTAGAAATAATACTCAAGTGCTAGTCAAATATTATTGAACTCACTATATATCACTTATTTTTATAGGTTATTTTGAAGAACTCATATAATAAAAATTTTGTCAAATTTTCACTAAATAAAATAAACACAAAAATAAATTTGTTCGAGTGGTAACACTGTACGCTACATGCTGCACACCCTGCACGTAACGTAATGAATGTATAAATATAAATCTGTACATGTGAATGTGTTTAATTTGTATTAGGTGATAGGTGTAGTGTAATTTATATAATCAAAGACAAAAGCACAAATAGAATAAAAAAGTAAATGATTTCGTCAGTGTTCTTTCGTTCATTCATCATGGGTGTGAAGAAAATAACACAGATCCATATAATAATTGTGTATTCGTGATTTGTACATACGTGCATATGATTGTACAGTACACAAATTCACGATATTGTCGATATGTTATGTTCATCCTCGAAAATATATTTTAGGAATTTTCGTGTTAAAATTTTATAAATTCTTCAATGAAATAAACAAATTATTTTATTTGATTTCGAAATTAGTGAAAATCATTACGTAAATTAAATTCCTATTCGAATATTGAAAATTTTATTTTTTTTTGTTTTTATTGTTATTGACAATTATTATAGCTGGAATGATTTCTAAAAATAAAAAAAAAAACAATAAAGAAAATTTTTTATTTATTTGAATATTAATAGAAACGTATTCTATTATTATCAAGTATAGGTATAATATTAAATTTTTGAAAATCCTTGAAAATTATTTCTAGAAATTTATGCTTTCATTAGAAATTTTAGAATTTTTCCACCGTAAAATTATTATTCTTGCAATAATATTGAAAAAACAAACTTGTAAATAGTAATAAGGACGAAGTAAATTATTTTAAAATTTAATATTTTTCATTGTTTTTCTTTTCAAATATATACGAGTCCTTGAAAAAAATTTTTATTTTTTCATCATTAGAATGCATGAAGAAACAGTCAATAACAAAAAATTTTATTTCCTTGTCTCAAAACAAAAAAAAAAAAAAATACTTTATGTCCCAAACACATTCTTTGCACAAACAAATGCGTACATAATTTTATGTATACACGTACAAAAGATATCAAAGTACACATTATATCGTGTATTATTTACATACGAGTACATACATATGTAATGTAATACGCAAATTTTATTGTGAACACGATAAGAATTTTTTTCAATCAAGAACGTCAAATAAATTTCAATTTTTGTAAAAGAACAATAAGACAATAACGAAAAATACAATTTGATTGAATGAATTGAATAAAAAGAAAAATTATATTTTATGAAAACGTGTACTATACACTTATGCATACACACATGTAAAGTCTAGAAATGTGTTGAAAAGAAAAATGTTAATTTAAAATATAATTTTTGATCATTGTTTTATTAAATATGTTCATTTGCTTGAATACAATTTCCCTTTTGGTGTGTGGCACACACATTTAGAATTAAGTAAATATCTGTGTAATATAATTGAAAATTAACTCAAATATTTGGGTATACAAGTATGTAAGTACGTATATGCACACATGTGTTATCTGCGGAAGATAGGATACGTGTGTATCATAAAAGTCAATAGCCTCTGGCATTCTTTATATTATAAAATAAAATAAAATTAATAAATGATTAAGAGAATGGGATAATATATTATTTGAAAATAATGTCAAATCAACACACTTACATACATTTATGTAGTATATGCGTAGGAAGGATACATATTTTTTGAATACATTTCTCACATATATGAGTTCTCGTTCAGATTCATTCACAGACGTCCCTAAAAATCTGCTAATTAGGGAATGAATGATTTTTACATATTTTCTCGTGCGAAAAAAAATATTTCCAAAGATTTTTTTTTTGCTTGTAATTGTGTAGTTTATAAGTGTGTGTCTAGATTTTCTGTGTTCAATTTTTTATACATAAAAATAAAATAACTTTTGTTAAACGTTAATATTTTCTTGTTGGTTGGTAACTATTTTGTAATTTGATTGTACGTCACTGCATGCATATTTTTCTCAATTAACAAAAAACAAAATATTCGTTTTTTCTAAATACATAATTTGAATTTGTACACCAATTTTTATAGTCAATGAACAATGAACAAATGTTAAAATAACTCATTCAATTCTTATTTATCCCTTTTTTGTAGGACACTAAAATTTATTGGTGAAATAAATGCAATTTATTGAAATGAAATACTCAATAATTTGTTTAATTTCATTAAATATTATACATTTTGTTCGTTTCAATTAAAAAATTTGCAAATTACAAATTTCCAGGAAGTAAAATCTTTAAGAATTACATTTTCAATTTTTTCAAATATGCAAATTTCTGTGATTTTTATCTAAGAATGCAAAATACTGAGAAATGTATAGAATGGTCGAATATCTTTGGTCAATGACTATGTAAAATTGTTTCCATTCTGATATTTTTGAACATAAATTGAAAAATACATTTTTTTTGTAATAAATTTGAATAAATAATACATAGTAAATGAATATTTCGTGATAAAAATATTGGATCGAATATGTACTATTTGACATTCTGAAATATTTAATGGGGTTAATATCAATGTTTTTGTTTTTGGTATTGCGGTTTTTGGATTTAAATATACTCGTACTCGTACCCTTACATGCTATTATAAATAAATTGAAAAATTGAATTTAATTTTCTGTAAAAATATAATAATGAAACGGAACCTTCAAAAAGAAAAAAAATTGATTCAAGGACAGAAGGGATAAAAAATGTATATTTGTCTTAAATATAACCACACATGTTACACAAGCATTTTCGTTACTTTACTACACTACGGTTTTGTAATGAGTCAAATCTAATTTCAATTTACTTTCAAAAATTTCTCGTTCATTTATTATTTTCCTTCAACATTCATTTTTTTCCATGATTCTTCCCACAACACTTCTATTATTTTTTTTCTCATTTTCTTTTTCTTATTTCGATTAAAACTCCTCCTACATTCATAATTTATGTATATTTTTTAGGGTATTTTTTATATCGATTTTCAGTTCCCATTTGCATTTCCCTCTTTCATTTATTTTTTTCATTCTCCTATTACAAATTATTCTAAACAATTTATATGACTTTCTGCTAATATTCACAGCAGTATACAATTTTTATTATCACATTTATAAAATTTATTTTTCTGCACATAAACGTTACATACTCGGTACGATAGACACTAAAAAGACAGGTAGGAAGATACGCGAATAGTAAGTTCTCTTCTACTTTTCTTGTTTAAATTATGTACTACACTGTAGTAGCCGTGTACGAAGAAGAATTCAGGATTAAGAACGGGAACCACGTAAATAGGAAAAGCCGATAAATGTTTTGACCTATATTTTCATTTGTAAACAAACATGGTCATTAGACTCTTGAGTATTAGAGTTGTAGAAAGAGAAGTAGAAAGATAAAGAAGAATAGAAAGGCACGCGAATAGTAATTTTCTCTTCTCCTCTTCTTGTTTGTGCGCTAGAAAAAAAAAATATAATCAAATTAAAGTTTCAACCTAAAAGGCGAAAAATTTAGAATTGCACCGGGCGCCCAATCTACTAAAACCGACGCTGTCTGTCTGCATGTATGTATAAACTTTTAAATTAAAATTATTACATTGTAAAATATATTACTTTATAAGAAACTTTAAAGTCACTGTACTTAAAAAAGTTTTGTCGTATATAATAATATCCTTTAAGAATATTATGCAATATGTATCATGTACATACTGTTGTTGTAATATTGCAACATTTTAACAGAAACTAATAAATTTTCTTACTACATACTTATACTTTTAAGTTATTGCCAATAAAATGATACAAAAAGGATATCATCATAATGAAAGCACTTTTACAAATTGAACATGTCCATACATATTCGTATGCATACAAACATTATAAAAATATATGCGTTCACTATAAAATACAGACGACATACAAATCAGTTTCTTTCTCTTCCTATCTCTCTGTCCCTATTACAGTCCAATGTGCATGCATACAGTGCACTCGCTGTATGAAAGAATCAGAAATACAATTATCAAATAATGGAGGATTGTACTATTAATGTTGACTGTCGCGTAATTTGTTATTTTGTATTATTATTGTCTTTCGAGAATAAAAGTTCAATAATCTAATTATTTGACTATTCTCGATGCGTCGATTCTAATTTCATTGAGAATACTTGGTAATGAGTTTATTCCAAAAACTCATACCACCACACCACACCCTCGTGATAGCAAATAAGAAAAGCGATTAAATATTTTCTCATTCTATCGTTTCATTTAAGTGCTCTTGAATATTTAATAGATATTATTTGAAAGCCAATTTAATTCCAGTTACTTCATATATATATATCCTCCATTCTTCTATGATAATTGAAGAATTTTACATCTCAGTTGTTAAAATCATCAGACATTTTTCAGTTCCCAAATACATACGTATTCCCAAAAGTAAATACTATACGCTCTTATAACTTTAAAAGCCCCGAAAAAAAAAAAACAAAATTTTCTCATCAATTTTCTTTTCTATTTTCATCAAAACAACATTACAATCCATAATATTCATCCATTCAATCACCTCATAAAATTTTCATGTTTCCGTTACACGAATGACGAGTATAACTAACCACTTACGTAATAAACAATCTATATCTATACATTAATCGATTGAAAAACAATTTTTTTCACATAATTTTATAAAATCTCAAGTGGCTTTCTTACACAAATGTACATCATCAAAAATAAAATTTACACAAAAATAAAATAAAATAAAATAAAAATAAAATCAAAAATAAAATAAGAAAATACTATTATAATGTACACATCAAAATATATTGACAAAAAAACAAAACAGAATTCTCATTCAAGATTCCTTTCGTAAATTTTATATAAACAGAAAAATAGGCACATCATTTTAATGTCAGGATAATTTATAATAAAATAAAAAATTTATAGCAAATAAAAACTAATGATCCATACTTATTTTAAGTACAATTTATAGATTTAAGATATCGCCGCACCGGATCGTATGAGGAAGAGAATTAATAATAACATTCTAAAATGACAAACAAATACAAGGAAGTATTTTCAGAAAATATCTGAAAATTCAAAAAATTAGAAAAAACTATATATAGTAAATAATATAATGTTGCCAATAACTGAACTGATGTCTATGTGCTTTCAACGATTGATTAATAGTGAAAATAGCTATTTATGACAATTTGACTATATCTAAACAGTCATTTATCTTATAAACTAAATAGCATATGGATGGTTATCTATAGAAATGAGACGACATTATGTCTCCTTAATGAAAAAAAAAAATATTTAATGGATTTTGTGCACTTACTTGGTAATTCCAAGAAATTTGATGTCCTTCGCTGTCGACTACGACTCGATGATTGAAATGCAAGCGGTCCAATGTCTTCATTTGAAAAATTTGAAGTGTTCGAGCAAATGCTTTTAATGGAATCACGAGAACTACGTCGACTTGCTAAATACGCTAAACCACCCTTGGAACTACCTCGACGTCTAGGTTTTGTCGTCATTATTGGTGCTTGTCCATCATCGACATCAGTCAAATCACTCGTCGATTTTCGGTATTTCAATGAAACTACACTGTCAGAACATGTACGATCTAAAGTTGAATGAGATCCATGAAGAACCTATGATGTGATGAATACAAAAATAAATATGAAAAGAAAATAATTAAGTGCACATCCTTTTCATTTAAACGATACATAACACATATACTTATGCACACAAAATGAGAATGCATTCAAAATAAGGAAATTGAAATTCTTACTTGATATGCTGGATTCGAAGTTATATTAATTGCATGTTTCCTTTTTCCTGAATCCTTTTTACTAGATACTTTATCACTACCAGCTGCACTAGATATACCACCGCCACTACCACCTCCTACACTTCCACTGGTACCAGTAACACCGACAACTGTACATTTTGGAGATGATTGTCCACCATTGTTACTCATAACAATACCAGCACCACCAACACTATTAGCACCACTCGCATGATTTCTGTTACAGGACAATGGTTGTGTGGCTGATGTTGGTGGTGATGGTTCAATAATTCCACCATCATCGGTGCTTGTCGAACTGATAAATGTTGTTGTTGTTGTCAAAGTAGTGGCATTTGTTTCACACGAGTCTCCAGATAATTGTGTAGATTCAGTCATGCAAGAATCACGTTTAATATACAAAGCACTGCGATTCCCAGTTGGAAATTCATCTAAATGATGGCTTACGATAGTTTGTTGCTGCTGCTGCTGCTGTTGTTGATGATGGTGATGATGATTATGATGAGGATGATGTGACGAATGATGTGGATGTGAATGAAAGCGACCACTACCACCGCTTGCATTGCCGTGATTCAAAGATATTCCAATTCTTTCTTTTGACATTTTATTACCATTCAAACTCACACCAATATCTGGCGATTTGAAATAATTCGGACTGAAATTTTTCGAGTCACGTCTTTGATGTAACAGTCCGCCACCAGCATTACCACCGTAGGAATTTTGTAGACTAGAAGGTATGGAAGAGGAGGCATGTTGCTGTTGTTGTAATTGCTGTTGATGATGATGTATAGAAGATGATTTTGGTGGTGTTTGACAACGAAGCGGATGATTTCTAACGTATCGGCCATCTGGTTCATCCTGATCTATACTTTCTATGTCAGCGTCTTCAGGATTTGTATCATCCAGATTATAGTAATCAAATTTTCGTCCTAAATTCAAATAAACAAGAATAAGTTACACACAACATATATGAAATTGTATAATTATCGCTAAAACTAAATTCAAATCAAATAAAAATGACAAAAATTATTTGCTTTCAATTCAGTTCTCACAATTTTATTTTCGAGTTCATAATTTTATTCGTGTAGGCCTAAAACTATAGTTAATGATTTTCTCTTTCATAATGTATCGTTCCATACATTCGTCATGTATAGATGTACGTATATACATAGTCATCATGTACTTGAAAATATACATAGTTCATCGATTTATGTATATACAATACAAATACAAATGCATACGCATATAGCACATCCAATTAATAATTTTCTCTTTTTCAGTTTGTTTTTTGTTAGTGGAAAGTGGAAAACACAAAGCAAAACATTTCATTAAAATATACAGCAATGGAATGTATGCATACAAAAGAACAGCGTATTATGATTGTGTATATAGCAAAAGTTTAGTGTACTTAAAACATTGATTTATTACATTACAAAGGACGATAGCTACTGCATATAGAACACCACCATTACGCTGTTGTATATTGTGTTTGGTAACATGCAAGCGTATGTACATAAATATCTTCAAATATACATGGAAATGGAAGTGAAATTCCAATTTATTTAGAGGAATGAGTGGTGTGGATATTAACAAGTGGAGCAGCAGATTTTGATTTAAAAAACCACATTAATGGATACTGATTATTAAAAGCTATATGGATACTGGATGCTGTAATGAACAAACAAAAAAGAAACACGAAATGGGTGGAACTTAACATGAATGTTTGAATGGAAGATACAAAAGAGCATGGAGGTTAGAGATAAACTAACTACAGAACCAAAAAATTGAGAGAAAAAAAAGAAAAACAGAAATTGAACAGCATTGCTAAACATTTGATAATTTCATGTAGAGAAAATTGAAAAATAAAAACAGAACACAACAGGCTTGTGGTTTTCATCATAAGTATAACACACCCCTAACTACTGTCATTATTTGGAAAAATTTAATTAACTTGCATGTAAATTTCAAAAAATTTAACTGATAACTTACCCTTCTTTTCAAAGCTGGGACTAATTGCATCAAATACGAATTTTCTAGGCGATTTCGGACTACGTCTTGGCGACGATAATTGTTGCTGTTGATGCTTTGAATTTCTTGAATTTACAGTTGTTTTATGATAATATGAACCAGTCTTTGAGCCGATATCAATGTTAACGATATCACTATCATCATCGCCACCGCAAATATCATCATCATCATTATTCACATTATGATCGATATCGATATCATTTAAACGAATACCACCACCATCATGAAAAGGATCATTATCATGATGATCACGATTATCATCATCATCTTCATCATCATCATCGTTTGCATAAGTTGTTGTTATTTTTGGACTACGCGGTGGATTATCATATTTGGGACTACGTTGATCTGGATTGCTACTCACTGTACTATGATATGATGATCTTGAAGATGTTGATTTCGGTGAATGTCTTGATGATATATCACAATACGGTGGAGTTTGACTAATAATTGGTTTGTTGAATTTCCTGGAAAGAAATTGAATGTAATTTATGTAATAAGTAGCTGGACATTTATAAGGGATGTTTTCATTATTTTTATTAAGAACACTTCATAAAGACAACATTAAGGATTTAAGAATTTATTTATTTATTTTTTTTTTTTGATACGCGTCACATATTTATATGCAAGTATATATTATGTACATATCACATCACATTATATGGTGAAATACATAGTAAAGTACTATTTTACGTGCATTTATGTAAGTCAACAACATAACAAGGACGACATAATAATCTGTTATGATATTATGAGTATGTTTTATGTTAGATACGAGTACATATAGACAGTAGATAAACATACATACATACATTTATAGTCAAATACAAGTAATAAGTATCATACTTTATTGAAGAATTACTCTTAATAATACTCGTTCACATATAAAATAAAAATGTATCATGTAACGAGCCAAACAATTTATGGTAATCTTTCATTTAATTTGAACATAAAAATAAAAAATTGGGCCAATAACAGATTTCTTTTTTATATCACTCATATGAAATGCATAAATGACTATATTATATGAAACATTTTTCTAAACATACCTACTTTTGTAAATATACATATGTACATGATTATTAGAAAAAAAAAACAAAAAAAAAAAAACGAAAAAACAAGAAATAAAACAAAATGTATAGAAATAAAAATAAAATGAATACACCATAAAAATCTCTACTAAATACTCATTTGTTCAAACTTATAAAATAAATAGACGTGACATTATGACATTTTATCATAACAGTTCATAAAAAAAATTCTTCATACACACTCATATAAGGAAATTTATTTTTTCTTTCTCATTTTTTTCAAATTTTCCTTATATTATAAATCTATGTATAATATATGTATTTCTTTGTACATGTGTATACGAGTATATCAAAAATAAAATTACGAAATTCATATATTTGTTTATATGACAAAATGTTAAATGTGAAAATATAATTGTAATTTGGTTGTTTCGCATTACATATACCCAGTGATGGATTTTCCGATTAAGCGCCACTAGGCGTTTATCCGAAATTTCAAAATGGAAAATTCAAAAAATGAGTACACACCATTTGTGCAGTACTACTACTCGTACTAGTTTAGCGTATACTATAGATAATGATAGTCAATGAACACCACTGCTCTAGCATAGCGTATACTACAAGTATCGTGTACTATACTAAGTCAATGATCTCTATACTGTTGCAGAGAATATAACGGTCTATAGAGTAGAGGAGTAAATACAATATAAAAAGTTGTTAGTTGATTTTCTGTTTTTTGTTATGTTCCATTTTCTCATTCTCCTGAAAGAGAAAATATACTTAATTCTTAACCAAGAAAATAGGAGTATAAGCATGAGGAGAAAGTATAAAATGTTGTTAGTTGCTTTTCATTGTTTTGTTGTGATCAATATTCGCATAGTACAGAAGGAGAAAATCAACTTTTTCTCATCCATGAAAATACGAGTAAACATGATGTGTAAAATGCTACTCATAGGTACTAGTGTGGTGTATACTAATTGAAATTTACGTTTAAAATAAAGCTATAAAAAGAAGCAAAATATTCTCCAAAAAGTCATTGCATTCATTTTTTCTAATAAAATGTTAAGTTAATTTGTCGAAAAATTTGTATTTAAAATCTTTTGAAATGAATGGACGAGTAAAATATAAAAGTATAGAAAATACATACATAGTACGTATCAAAATTTATTTAAATAAAATTCAGGATAATCTAATCTGCCACTATGGCTACAAAATATTATCATACACTCGTATTATAATAGTTGTGTACTCGTTTCATTCACAAATTCAGTTTTTGCATACCATAGTGTCTAGAATTGAATACAGACATCGGTCACACGTACACATAAAATGTCATTTCTATATAGATTATAAATTTGTTTCTATACAATTTAAAATTTACATATACATGAATATTCAAAATTTAAACCTCTATAAAGACATAGAACAAAAATATATTTAGAAGAGCTACCAATACAAATTTAAAGTGATTGAAAAAAAAAAGATAAAATAAATGTTCTTGAAATAATTTAAACTTTTTCTTAAACACAAAAAAATTATAAAAAAAAATATACATACAGGGTGTCACGCCTCGGGTGGGAGAGGACTTATGGGCTCTCTGATTATGTAAGTAAAAATTAATTTAGAGGGCGCTGTACTTCAACAGCCTTTATTTTCTATGAAAAAAATGACAAAAAATCACTAAATTCTGACTTTGAGACACAATAATTCTTGAAAGAAAAATCGTAGAGAGACATGCAAGGTATCATTAGAGAGAGTGGGGAGTTTTCTACAGATTTTTTTTAGATTACTTCCTTATAGCTAGTACATCGTAGTTGTTATAAGGTGTTTGGTAGAGCAAGTGCCAAAAATCCTCATCGCCCTCTAGCGGCTAAACGGTTGAGATTACCCTCCCCTCTGAACAACGATTTTTTGTTTGTTTTGGCAAGACCTTTCTACTGTGAGCGGTTTGACCACCCGAGGCGGGACACCTTGTATACAGAAATGAATATATATAGTATCTAGGTATAAAAAAGTTTTGCCATTATTGTCTTCATTAACGTTATCATCATCATCATCTTTATCTTCATTTACATTATTTCCAAAAGAATAATTCTCTATGAAATTTATACAAATAGTGTTTTCCATCCTACACTCATACTTTTGCGCTTATATCTGTACATTATACGAGTATATGTACTCCTACTCGTAATTCAATTTATCAAAAATCCACTATACACTATACATACTCGTATATACATATCGAATCGATGTAGTTACAAATACCTACGTATAACGTACGAACGTACATAACAAGTATTCTAGCGATATTAAAACTAACTTTTGACTGAATTTCATTATCAAATTTTATTCATTCTGCTTTCATTCTATATGAGTATGCTTACGTAAAATAGGAATAAACTAAAATCCTAAAACCCTAAAACCATAACTATACAAAAAGAGATTTTCATTCGCTTAAAAATCAATGAAGTGAGTAAAAATATTTTTGAATTTTGTATGTTATATTTAAAGTATATAAAAAGGAAAAAGATAAAATAATTTTTCAAATATTCATGTATACACGTATACCTCTACTCAGGTTCAGGTTCATGAAAATTTTGAACAAATATAACGGATGTATTATGTTGATTATGATTGTGTCGATGTATTTGTATATGATGCGATAATAATTTAATTTAATTATTATTCAAAAAAAAAAGGAAAAAAGTTTGGAAAAAAAAAAATTTAAAATCAAAATAAAATTTAAATTCTTTGAACGGTAAAGGAATATAAAATATAATACATCCTTACACGAATATACGTACATAATACAAATACAAATACAGGACATATGGATATCAAATTATTATTATTAAGTACATCGATATCATGTGCATGTAGGCTGTGTTTGGAAACGTAATTTGCAAGCAGACTCCATTTGCAGTTTATTTGATAATGCAGATAACAAGTATTATTGTATTACGAGTCTATACTTGATCGTCAAAAGACAGTCAATAAGTTTGACAATAATCATTTTTTTTTTGACGATCATTTGATATTTCCAAACAGGGCCGCGTATATCAACATTCAAATTGGTAGAAATTTATAGTTGAAGAAAATCATACATGTAACTATAGGTACAAATATTTTTAAAACAATCATTCGTTTTCTAGCTGCATACATACTCGTAAATGCAAGATACTATGTGTGTACTCATATTCATAATAATGAAAAGACAATAATTGTCCAAACGTAAAACACTTAAATTTCATTTTAATGAAATTACACACAAGAAATATAAAATTGTGTATGTATGTAGGTACAAATGCATACTTTCGCATATATGTACATATATGTAAGCGTACATTTATAAAATCTCTTTAAAAAATAAATTTAATACTCTAGGGTCTAGGCACTTCTATGAACTATCGTACTACGTATACTACGCTATACGTATAAAGTATAAAAAATATGGAAAATTATTTTACTCTGGATGGCAATTAAGACATAGAATATAATGGTGTTCTACTGTTCTTAAAGGATGAAAAAGAAATAAAATAATGAAAATGAATGTGTTTACCTGTATAATACCCTGATGAACAAAGTGTAGTAATTGTGAGTTAGTCAAAATGTTAAATCGATTTTTATACGAGCATATTTTCTTCTACGATCTCCTCCTTTCGAATTCAGATTCAGATATAAAATGTTTTTATTTCATATTTTTTTTTCGTTCATTTTATTTTTGTGTATTTCTATACGTTTGATTTAATTTTTATTTATTTTTTGTTTCTGTCTCTCTTTCTCTTTCTCTCTCTTCTTCTCTCTGCATTTATTGTTTTTCTGGTCATAATTGTTAATCTGTGAAATGGGACTTTTTAATGTGCAATAATATTTATTTTACTGTTATAGGCGGTGTATCATATTCTATGTAGTATCTTAGTATTTACTTTGGTATTACATATATACATACATAAGTAATGTACACATTCACCTATTTACATTGACTCAAAAAATTATTCAAACTATAACCATCCATAACCTTTCACCATAAGATGAAATTATTTTTAGAAAATGACCAATCTATATTGGACGAACTTTGGCTATCGTCAGCGTCAGATTAGAAATACAACTTAATCTCTGTTCTCTCTCTGGATTTGTCTGGGCTGGGGCGGAAAAAGGTATATACTTAGGTATATAGGTACATATATAATTTTTTGTAGATGCTAGATGGTGTGAAAAATCTAATGAGTGGAACGTGTATAATCTATATTGTGTATCGTAAATGTAGATTTTTCTTCTATGAAAATTATTCTTCTAGCAGAATTATTTTACTGTAATATATTTTGTTTTTTGTTTTTTTTTTTTTATTTTTCGTATTGTTATTTGATATTCCTAAAATCTCGAAAGTCTTTAAAAGAAAAATATCTACATACAAACTTACTATTTATATTTCAAAAAAGACTATTTTTATATTTTTTTGGTTCATAAGTATATACATTTTCATACATCCATTCATACATTCATAATCATATAATATCGCACTTCTGTATATAGTATTACACTAAAAACATTCTATAACTTACAAATATACACCCACATTACATACATATTTACATATATAAATCGTTGTATTTAACATAGAAAAAAGGAACAAAACCATTATAAAAACTATTATTTGTTATATTCTAAGATGAACACATATGTATGTATGTACACACATAAAATGTAATTATATCTGCAAAATAGTAAATTACTTAAGTATATAGATATGTACATGTAGACACACATAAGTATACATTTTGTATAATATAATTAAATAAATTTTCATATAATCTACATATAAACAAAAGTGTAAATGTACACACATTTTATTCATTGAACGAATAAACAAAATCAATGTGAATAATATAAAAATCAAATTTAATCTTATTCGGATTGACATGAATTGTAACATAAAAGGACATAAAATCAAATATTGATAGTATCATATGTGAAAAAAGAAATGTACATATAGATTACCAGTAGTATATTTTATTTAGTATGTAACACAATAAATAAATAAACGAATAAATAAATGCGAAAAAATAAAATAAAAATGTAATTGGAAAAGTTTTATTTTCTCATTACTATAGTTCAAATGATTCACGTATATGTAGATTTTATTATGTCTTCTGTATTTGTCTGTCTTGCTTACATTTAAAATTTCATATATGTACATATATATACGTAGTATATACTTGTATAAATAATATAATTATATTTTCATTCATATAATATTAATGGGTGTATGTAAGTATATGCCCGTAACTACATTTGTAATTTTTGTAATTGTACGCGTTAAGTATACACAATCATTAAGAAATGAAACCACATCAGAAATTCATCCGATTTCATATTATATAGTAAATTAGAATTTAATTTTCACTCGTCTCGTCTGTATGTATTGTACAAACATCATTTTTGTCACATATTAACGTATCACCCCTATAAACATATACGATTATATGTTATTTGTTCGTTTTTGATTTTCCAATTAATTTCAGTTAAATAAAGTATTTATTCGATTTTATTGATATTCCTTTTTTTTTAATATAATAAAGACGAGTATATTTAATGACAATTATTGTCATATGTATGATACATTTGTACACATTTACAATTTAAACCTAAACAATCAGAACAAAAATACTTCATATACACGCTTTGGGGCTGTATTCACCAACCAAGATTATCTTTTATCTAAGATGAAGTGGATTCATTAGCCTCGATTATATCTACACTGTTCGGATATTTTTAAGACAACTTGGATGTGATCGTATAAATATCATTTGAACATAACCTCTTTTTCAATCAGCTGACATATTCCACACTCCGAAAATGAAGTCCGAAAAAAAATTTTATGTACTAGGTTGATGAATAAGCTGTAATTATACCTGATTAAAACATATCCAGCGGTTAATCTAGTTTGGTGAATAAGACACGACCCTTACAACTTATGTTCGGTGTCGGTATATACACATGATTACGTGATAAGGTGATAGTGTTAGTGTATAAGTATGTACGTATATGGATTATCACATTTGTCGTATTTATTTTTTCACGTTTTTCGTTTCATTATTATTTGAAGTCAATTAATGAAAATAAAATAAATAAATACGAGTACATGAACGTAGTAAACACAAAAAACTGTACTCATACACAAAATGAATGTTTTTCTTTGTAGGATATATGTAAACAGTTAGGTGGAATACAGTAATATTATGTAATTTGTAATATTTACTACACACAATTACTATTACTATAATAATAATCTGATATACATACATATATTTTGTAAATTTGATTGAAAAGGACACAGAATTTAACTCTGACAAGGAGTGTAATAATCATTCGCATGTATGCATGAGCATGTAATGGCTACGCTACAAGGTAACTAAGACCTTCAAAATACTCTCTTTTTTTTTCTTTTGTATACAAATGAAGCGTACATATAATTCTTCTTATTTCATTATTGTAAGTGTAACTATTTACACCCTTCTGATGTATGTGTGTATGTATGTATATGCGAGTATGTATATGAAAATAATCAAATAAATTTTACATATTACATTAAAAACTGATTGGACTGGAAAACTACTGATGGACACAAGGAAACAACAGAATTCAAAGTAATCGTAATCGCATTAATACGATTCAATTCATACCACCATATACGACCATGCCGAATATCTAACATCTGAATTCTAAACATATCCTCTTTCAGAATATTTTTAAAGATTTAGCAGTTTCAGATGATGTTGCGATGAAATTACATATTGAAAGTTCTATAATAATTTTTACTTTGGTAATATTTTCTATACTTATTGCTAGTTTTATTTTTCTACTTTCTTCTTCCATTTTTCTCTGCATTTGCATAAAAGGATATTCTCAACTCTATAGTAGATACATATCTGTATATTAAATTTTATAAAAACAAAACAAAAAAAAATCGAAGCATCATTAATTTTCATAAACTCTCAAATATTTAACAAATCTACAACTGGTCAATTAAATTCAATTTAAAAAAAAATATGATCGAGTGGGTAAGTACCTAATTTATTTGCGCAATTAATTTTTTTTTTAGAAAACAAAAATCAAATTTTCTATAATAAATTCTCAATCATCTTACAAACATTTTTATTCTCTTTTAAAAAAAAATTACAAATAATTTTTCAATCACAAAATAATTTGAAACGAAATTTGAAAAGAAAAAAAAAATGTATCAACCAACCCCTTATTAAAATATAAATCGATTATCGAAGTAAATAAAAAATAATCTGAATACATGAATTTATGTAATGCTGTTGACACACTGCAGAAATAAACCATAGTTATCTCAAATGGTTTATCGATAACATGGTATGGGTGACACATTTAAATTGAGGTGAACTGATTCATGTATTCATACGACACCTGTCGAGATAAATTCAAACACTAATTATTTTTCATCTAGTCAGCATGTTATTAGCTGAGATTTGGTTTGACAGTTTTTTTTAAATATATGTAATAAAAATAAAAAAAATAACACTAACGTCAAAGATAACTGAGTTCGAACTTGGTTAATAAGATAATTGAGTTCAAGAAACTCGGTTAACTTAACCGAGTTCTGAAAATCGGTTATCGCAGAGATAAACCAGAAAACTGAGATTACCATGGTTTATCTATGCAGTGTGTCAATAGTATAAGTATGTTCGAATTCTCAAAATTCTCCCCATTGGCAAATAAATTGAAATCTTTTTTTTTTTTTTCTTCAATTAACTGAAAAAAACAATGAAATAATAATTTCTTTTTATGCTAACTTCATCATGAGTTCATTTTTCATTTTGATTGAATTTTTTTTGTATACATTTTTATGTACTGTATATCCCGGTTTGCTTTAAAATTTATTTGTATCCTTGTTTTTACTAAAATACTACACTACACCTCATCATATTTTACGACCGATTCAATATGAATTTTATTGCCTTGTTTTTCATTTTTATTTTTACATAAAATATACAAAAAAAAAAAAAAAAAAAAGAAAACACAAAACACATAAATAATAATTTTTTCCATATTTTCCCCATTGTTTTTTTTATTTATTTATTACGTTTATTTGGAATATTAACTATGAAAATTTTTCATAACATGGATAATTATTTTTTCCCAAAGAAATAAAAACAAAATTTTTTTCCTTTATTTTAATAGGAATTTTTTATTTTTGCCTTTTTCTCATTTTGGCAGTTAATTGAATTTTTGTGGCGAATTATTGTCAAAAACAAAAAATTAAAATTAATATCTGAAATAAAAACTTTTTTTTTTTTTGATTGTGCATTTTATGAAAATACGAGTATATAGTATACTAATATGTCCTGATAAATATCCTGTTTAATGTTTATATGATGTACGGATAACGGGCAAACATAAAAAAATTATAGCATAAAAATCTCATAAGCACGAAAAATATAAATGATAATGATAAAAATGATGATGATGATGATGATTATATGGGGACGATGATATTTTATTAATGGAGGCAAAACAAAAAAGGACCTGTATTCACATACATACATATGTATCTATAAAAATGAAATTTTCTCTTACCTGGGTGATTTTGGACTTTTTGGTGGTACTGGTGCTATCGGTGATGATGGCGGTAATAGTGGAGACTGTATATGATGGCATGGATTGAATAAATCGATTGGTGGACTATCACAATCATCCCATGATTCTTGTTGAATTTTTGGTGCTCTAGGGCTAGATGGTGGTGGACTCCTTTGACATGACATTTTATATTTTTTTTGTAAATTTTTCACAATTATAATTGTTACGGTAGTCGTCCTTTATTTGATTTTATTTTAAATCACTACTGTACAATTATTAATTTATTTATTTAGTGTACTACAAGCAAAACTCATAAATGAGATTTTGAAAAAAAAATTTGGCACTTTTTTATCGCACAATTTACTTTTATCCTTGAACTGATTTATTTATGAAGTATTTTTAGGTTTCTTCTAAAGTTTCTTTTCAAGTAAATTTCATCTGAAAATTAAAAAAAATAAAAAAAATTTTCTTTTTAATTAGAGAATATCCTATAGGAATTAGAACTTAAAGAATTTTCAAATTACTCTGAAAAAATGGGAAGAAAATAAGAGTTAACAGTCTTAATTTTTTAATGAAATTATTCAATTGCTAAATGAACGTCACAGAAATTTAGAGAATGGAACAAAAAAGGATTCATACAATTTATAAACAACTCAATTTATGTGTATGTAATAGAAAACGCTTGTAATATATACCACGTGAATAATTATTTAATCTCTCAGTAATTGTTTCTTTGCACACGTATTGAAAAATGATAAAGGATTCACGTAAAATAAAATATCATAAATAATTTTGGAAATTCTTATTTGATCAACTTTTGGTATTCAATTAAAATTTGAATACCAATTTTTTCGAAATAAAAATTTTTAATTTTCAATTTGATGAAAATGTTTGCAGCATGAAAAATGATTCTATCGAACTAGAGGAAGTTCAATATGAAAAAGAGTCTATACTTTATCACAAGCTACGAGTACTTTTATTCATTTTCAAGGATTCCTCTTTAATTTATTTCAATCAACTGTTGATTTTTCTTTTGGTAAAAGAGTATTTGATGGCAATCTTCTTTAAATGTACCTAATACCTGAAAATAAGGACCTGTCAAAGATTCAAATCTAGTAATGTATGCGTATATTAGCACATATATGTATAAGTATTTCTCGTTTAATAAAAATTTTAAATCAGAATCCTTTCATATTCAAATTCGTATTATTTATTATTCTTGTTTAATATCCTTTTTAATTCAAATTTTAACTTATTTTTTCGCAGAATAATTTTTAAATTTTGCTTGAGAACTGCAAAAATATTATCTCAATCGCAATTTTTTCTCTAGAAAAATGTATGCCGGTTTTGTTCGTTTCCTTTTATTTTTGAGTGACAGATAACTGAAATTTATGTAGATTATTTCACGTTTTTCTTTTATTTATTTTCTGAATTGCAATCAATATGCGATATATTAGCGAAATTATGTACGAGTACGGGCGACTAAACGTATATATACGCATGTTTTATAACAAAAAATTTTATTAAATTCCTTTTTAAATTGAAATCGTACAATTACTCAAAAGAATTTTTCTAACTTAAGGACAAATTTCAAATTAAAATGAATAAAAGAAAACAAAAAAATAATGTTTGTCAGTGATTTATCATTTGGAAAACAAAATATTTCATTTCTCATTATCATTGTCACCTATATACTACGACGATTCTATACTCACTCGTATAATGCATGTACATACACCATTCATTCGCAAAATAATTGAAAAGAATGAAAGTAAAATTTGTCAAAAATGAACAATATGCTACGATTACGTGATATTCCATTCACGTAATTTTTTTTTTTTACCTGACATTAATTTGCAATTTAGAATTCAATTTTCTGTCTTCTTCTATGAATGTGTAATTTTTCTTCAATTCCTAACCAAATATTTTCACATAAATGCATGCATGCATACAAATACATATAAACAAAAGTGTAACTGGATGGATAAAAGTGAAACTAACAATCAATCAAATGAAATCGTAATGGTGTAGATAAAAATTTTCAGGATATACGAGTAGTTTGTTTATAACTACTCGTACAAATAGCATTGATGATGAACATTCGTATAAAGTAGCTTAAATATGATACTTATCTACCTCAAAAAATCATTAAATTTGTCTCAGCTTTTTCTTCTTAACCACATGCATGCATATATACGTGTATATACTATACTCGAAACTCTAGATACTTTTGTATAATTTCTCAACATTTTTTATGATTTGTTCTTTTTGTCGATATTCGTTTTTATTTTATTTATTTGTGCTTTTATTTTTCACATAAATTAAGGTAAACATAGGTATGTTCTTAAGATAGAATACAGAAAATAAAATAAAATCAAAGATAAAATCATGTTTATGTGGATTTTGTGGTTCTTCCAAAGAATATGTACATACTCTTTATATTTGTATGAAGTAGACAAAAATTATGCACAACAGATGAACACTTTATATGTATGTTCTGTTCACATCTGTCTGCCTGTCTGTATGTCTATCTGTACCTAAACCATTTGCATTCAAACTAAATACATTTTCATTCTAAAATATATGTACTTGCATTTATGTATAGACATATTTATACATACGTACATTTTATGTGAAAAATTTTAACAAATTTTCTCATTCTTATAAGATTTGTGTACACAAAAAATATGAAAATTAAAACACATAAAATAATGTTTAAATAAAATTAAGTCTAAGATGTGTACAATAATGATGTTATGCAAGGATGTTTGAAATTTAAGTTTTAGCATAACAATTTCACAAACAAAAAATGAATATATTTTTAATTTCGTAATTTTACAATAGAATAGTGCGAAAACTTACAAATTGGTGTCGCCAGATTTTGAAACGATACGCTCCGATAATGATACTTTGGAATGTCCCCTTTGGAACATGGTATATATGTCTCTATTGGCTCAAATTGATATCACATTTCTATATGGAAACATTTGAAAGAGGAAAAAAAAACCTTTCAAATAATATAATGAAACATATGTGTCATCCTTCAAGTTTAGAAATTATACTGTCATCAAAAGTAGTTGAAAAAGTGATTTCTAAAAAAAAACACAAAATTTTGACTTCAAGTCCTTATATCTCGAGAACCGCTAATCTAATCAAAGTGAAATAAACTGTGACAAATAGAGCAAGAAGTTCTATTTCAAATGGAATATTAACTAATCCGATCCAAGATCCTGATTTGGAGAAATAACGGTTGTCATAATACACTTTATTTTGGACCAGCAATTTTTAAGGGAAGTTTGCGTCCTTAAAATGAATTTGCGCCAATAGAGATACGAGTATATACCGCGTTAAAAAAGGCAATCCAAAGTTTGATTATCACAAGGACTCGTTTCAAAATCTGGCGGCACAAATTCGGAATTTCAGCCAGAATAGTTAATAATTTTGTCTGTATATTGTCAAAATTTCAGAAAATTATTTCAAATTCAGTGTGATTCATTCGATATTATGTATGTATGTAAGCTCATGATCATTGTCTTCGTATACACATAATTGTAGATGAATAAAATCGATATGAAATTTAAAATAATTTCGAAAATACACACAATCATTTATATGTATGCGTTCAGTATGTACTATACACAATCGCATTTCAATGAACAAAAATAAATCATTTTTGTCCCTGGATAATATTGAATTCCCAAAAGCTTTATAAAACAAACAAAAAAATACATATATTGAAACTTTCTGAATTAAAATCATTTCGAAATTCGAAATTATATTTTGATTTTCATTTGTAATTCAATTATAAGAAACATATTTTGATAAAATGTTAAAAGAATATATACATTTTATTTTAAAAACAAAACTTTCATTATTGTTTTTATTTCATATTTTTCTTGATTTTCCTTTTTTTTATATGTACATATTTTATTGTCATTTTATCTGACTGTCATTTAAGTACATATATATGTACTTGAATTAAATAAAAATCAATGAAATGTAAACATCTACAGAAATACATTTAAACGCATATATCCGCACTTTTGTACGAGGGTTTTTCAAAAAATTCCCCGAAAAATGAAATAATACAATAGTTTTTGATTTTTATGGATTTATTTTTCTACGTATAAACCACCAAGTTTCTTAACCAGTCATTGTACGGTTGCTAGACGGTGCGAAAAGTCTTCAGGATTTGAATCGTATTTGGTCCAAAACTTAGTGAAAGTTCGGCACTTCTTTCAATGTGTTCTTCGCGCAACACTTTCCACTAAGTTTTAATAATACCAAATTTTTCAGGTATCTGTATCCTTTTAAATAAAAACAAATGAATTACTTTTTTTTATACACAGCAGTTACGCTTTCAAAACACTCAAAATATAAACAAACTTCTTGACTGTTGGCCTGCTAGTTACTTACTGACGCCAGTATTCCGGGAATTTTTTGAATTACCCTCGTATATGTAAGTACAATAAATATTAAAATATATAAAACTTTATTTAAATCCATCAGTGTATAAAATGATTTCGAATCGAATTAAAATAATCAATTTAAAAAAGATTTATTTTTGATATTTATAAGTTTTGAATTTAACTTTTTTGGTATTCCTATCATATTCGAATATGCCTATAGGTGTATAACTTACAATACAATTTACCTATTATAAGAATCTAAAAAATTTGTTTAAAAATTATTTTCAAATAAAATATTTTCACAAATTTTAAATTACGAGAATTACGAAATTTAATATTTCAAATTAAATTCATATCATATTTTCATCACTTTCATATTATTTATTTACTTAAAACAGAATTAACAAAAGATTTTTTGAAAATAATTCAAAAAAGAAAACATACTAACTATAAAGTGCGAAGAAAATAAAAAAAATTAATGTGTACTCGTATAGACATACACAAATCTTTATATTATACAAATAAATGCTAGCGTAAATAGAAAATAACACACGAAAGAGTATGTAAGTGATTTGAGAAGATTTCTGTTTTTAACAAATTTCATAATCAACATCACTTATGTATATCGTGCTTATGATTTAAATAAATTAAATACAACATACATAACCCAAAGAAATGTTTCAATTTTATTATGTTCACAATAAATTTTACTTGTTTCTGTTTGTTAAATATACAAAAATTTATTTTGTTTTGTTTACAATAAGTGAGAAAATTTGATATTAAAATTTGAAGAAGACAACATTAACAGAAGATGTGAAATCATCATCATCATCATCATTAGCTCTATACAGCCTTTTATTGGCCTTGGCTTCCTGCAGTGTGCACTTCCACTCTAGTTCGATCTCCAGTTCCTTATAGTCCGATTCTTTTTAAATCCTCTTCAACAGCTTGCAAATCAAACAGCTTGACGTCCGCTATTTCTTCTCCATCGCCAGGCTTCTGATTTAACAGCACTCTCGCAGCACTCGAAGATGTGAAATAAAAAATTAAAATCAAAAAAAAATTTGTCTTTTAAACAAAAAATTTAATAATCAATTTGGAAATTAATGTAATATCTTAAATTATATCCTTTTAAATATGCAGACTACTATACAATTAATATTTGAATAATGTGTACAAAATGTATGTATGTACATGAATGTAAATAAGTTGTATTTATGCAAATTTAATAATGTGTATGCATATTCATTGTGTGTGTGTGTGTGTGTTTCTTTTTTAAATATCAAAAGTTCCAAATTACAAATTCAAATTATGTATGTAGGTACATAGTATATTCTATTCAATTTTAATATCAAATAATCAAATAATCACTGCATATTTTCAATTCTATAGAAATGATGGTCTTTATTTACGCAAATATCTATGTATACATACAAACTGTATACATGCAGATACTCATACACACGCAATTAATCATAAATACACAATTCAAATAAATATATACAAAAGTTATGTACAATATTATACAAAAATACAAATTTATTATTCGTACGTACATTACGTATACACAAAGAGGAATATCATCATAAAATAACAACAACAAAAAGAAATGATAAAAAAAAATCATAAAAAATAAAACATAAAAAAAAAGAATCAAAATATTAATTTGCATAATTTTATTCAAAAGGATATAAATATGTACATTATGAATAATAAGTTAAGCAAAAACAAACGAGAAAATAAAATGAAATAAAAAAAAAAAAAGAAAATCACATTGAATTCAAAATAAATAAAGAAATTTGAAAGAGAAGAGAAAATTCATATCAAACAAAAATAATAAAGTAACCATCACTGAATAAGAGAATCATATAAAAATGAACTCAAAAGTCCTTGTAAGTTTTTTTCGTTTTTATTCTTGTTATTTTTTTTAAAAAAATATTTATTTTGTTTATATTATGTTTATGGTAAAATGGTTATTAGATGTGTAGTAAAGAAAAATTTATTCATTTTTATTGTTTTACTTCTAAGAAAGTGTAATGAAATAAAAAAAAATCCAATCAAAATTATTCTACTAAAAATTTTGGAATATTTATTCCTTAGAATACTATACACAATTTTTCCATCTATACGCATATTTATGCACATATAAGTTGAGTGTGTGTAGCTGTTTACATCTTATGAGAGCGTATACTCTAAATTCTAAATGTAACAAATGAATTTTTTCAATAGAATTTTATAAGATAACCGCACTGAACCAATGGGTTTCTCGATTAAGCGCACCCTGAATATCACTCGAAATTTCAAAATGAAAATTCAAAAATAAGTAAAAATGATGTGTGAAATGCTACTCGTACTAGTGTAGCGAATGTTACAGATACCGTACCAAGTCAGTGATCTCTACTTCTCTAAAGAGAGTCTATGAGGTCTAGTCTCTATTTATAGAGGGGAGGAGCAAGTATAAATGTTGTTTGTTGATTTTTCGTGCTTTGTTGTGATCAATATTCACATTCTACTGAAAGAGAAAATCAACTTTTTTCAAGAAGGAAAATAGAAAATGCGAATGCACATGATTTGTAGAATACTACTCGTACTATCAAAGCGTATACTATAGATACTGTTATGGTCAATGACCTCCACTGCTCTAGATTATTTCCCATGTTTTGTCATGTACAATATTCGCATTCTTCCAAAGGGGAAAATCATCTTCTTCTTCTTCTCGAAAATGTAAATACGAGTAAATGTGATGTGTAAAATACTACTCGAACTCGTACTAAGTAGCATAGTGTGTAGCGTGTACCAATGAAAAATTTCCCAATAACAAAAAATTGATATTCTTTGCTTTTTCATAGGTTTACACTGGTGATACACCGCAGCAAATAGTAATATCAATACTACTTTAAACAAATAGTAATATTAGCGTATATTATAATATAAAGTTGGCCATGATACACCGAAATATTGCTATATTGATAAATGTAGTATAAAGCTGTCAAAAAAATCAGCTTTAAAATCAAAAAAAAAAATTGTTGTATGTGACATCATTGGTTTTTGCATACGGATATTAGCTAAAGCATACGAATACTACGTACCTGTACGTAGTATCAATACTATGTTTAAACAACGTACCAAAGTAATATACAATCTAATTTACATTAATACACCGCGTTTATATTATAATTTAGCAAAATAATGTAGTATTGATATTACTATTTGCTGCGGTGTATCACCAGTATTAGTGGTCTTTTTTCATACATATCAAAATTTGCGCAAGTAATTACCTACAATTTCAGTAATTTTTTGTAACTTTCACATTAAATTGCAGCGGAATTACAATTCGTAGTGCTTTTTTAAAGTCATTGAATTTTGATGAACAGTTTTTTACATTTTCTAATTAAAAGTTAAATCAAGTTGTCATCCCCTAAAATTTCCCATGTTGCATATGCATAAATCTATCTCTGGACTGAACATAAATAAATAAAATCTATCTCTACCTAAAATCTAATATAATTTTAATATAATGATCCGATTGTTCATTAATAATGTATTGTATTACAAGTAAGTATCTGCATCTCTGCAGAGATTTTATCTAAATTGTATTTTAATAATAAATTTCATTTCAGTTAATATAAATCTGTTCTTCTTTATTATTTATTTCATTAATCTGTAAGTAATTTCATATCAAATAAAAATTATAAGAAATATAGAAATAAAAAACAGATAGAAACAGAAACAAATAAAAAAATTCTATGTTTCGAAAAATTAATTTAGAAATAAAATTATATAGGTACTTGTAATATATCAGGTATTAATGTATCTACATTTTTATGTAAATAATACAAAACATATAAGCGCATGTATATGTATGTGTGTATTTATATGCATCTTAGATAATATAATTTATTTCATGTTTTAATATATGTAATGTAATAAATATGTACGTTTGAGCATTTATATGAAACTACGTGTATACATACATAATATGAATGTACTATATAAATAAAAATGGACATGATAAATTTCCTGTAATATTTCACAACACATAATATACATATATATGTACATGTACATGTACACATGTATCAGATGATGGCATAAATATGCCAACAGCAACATATAAAATTGTTTTCATCTATTAATTTTATTTGATATTTACACGTAATTTTCTAGTATGTGTATAGGTGTACATATTTGTACATACACCTATATACGTTTCATAAATTTATATATGTACATGTGTATGTATACCCTGCAAATATAAAAATCAAAGAATATAAATGTACCTATGTATGTCCAGATTAATCTGCTCGTATTACATAAAATTTACATTAATATTAAAATATACTCTGTTATATACATACAAAAGATACACATACATATATACACTTTCATACGTACATGATATGATGATGATGACCTTAAGAGAAATTGTTAATCTTTTTTTTTTTTCATTTTTCCTTGATACATATTACATTCAAATAATTTGGCAAATATGAAAAAAAGAATATTGAAACGAGAATAAAATACGTGTAGATCAAAAGGATCCAAGATTCACTACACAACAAACAAAAAAAGGTGTACATTATTTTCGTAAAAATATTGTATGTATGTACAAGTATTTGGCATTAAAAATGACAAATAAAAACCAACCACAACAATACAAGGCAAACAATAAGTTTTAGAAGTTAAAAATGACATTACACTCGTACGTAAGCCTAGATCACTGGCCTGGGTATATTGGACAATTTTTGAAATAATGTATGTACACTCGTACATATGTATGTATATTTGTGTACAAATACAAATAAATTTGTATACAAAAACACTTACGCAATGGTAGGATTTTCCTTTTAACAACAAAAGTAATAACCAGTACTCGTACATATTAAAATACATATATGTACATAAGTTTGTAGTACTTTTTGATACGCACGTATTCACAGTATGCGGATGACCTTTAAAAAAATTTTATAGAAAAATCCTTCTCTTTTTTTTTCTTTATTTTTCAAGTATGAATGGTTGCTGTTTTTATTAATCCAAAGTACATAATTTTCACATTATTATTATTATGCATATCATGCTGGTAATTTTAAATTAAATACACGGGTATGTACGTATAGTACTACCGTACTACATTGCAAATATTTGATTTTAATGTAACGCACATACATATAAAATGCATGAATAGCTATATATACAAAAGTAGCTATACTTAATATCGAATTATATTTATGTACGTAAGCAATTTTATGAAACGTATTATTAGAAGCTTTACAAAAAAGTTATATATTTATTCATAAAATGTATCGATACATAGAATAAAAAAAGGACATAATTTCAAATTTAACAAAAAAAAAAGGATAAAATTTGAAGTAACCTTTACCAGTTATATACGACGAGTATATGTATATATGTATGTATACAGGGAAATAGTATAAAGTAAATGAATTATTTATTTTATCAAGTTTCAGGTAAAAACGAATTATGTCCTTTTTTTTCAAATTTTTTTTTTCGAACAAACATTATAGGTGTTTTCGATTTGGCAATTTCAAGTACTTGCGATTACTAAAATGTGTCTAGGATAAATTGTTAAAACGAACGACATAAAAAATTATTCGTAACTACTGGCATCTACTTCCAGCTACTTGAAAAATTTTTCATGAGTAGCTGTGAGTAGATGGTTTAGCACAGACATTTACCTTTTCTACTCGCAAGTACTTGAAATTGATAAATCGAAAGTATTTAATATATAAACATAATAACATAATAGCTGTGTTCCTTTCACGTGAGCAAAGTACTTAAAAATCAGTTTGGTTTAATACTTCACTAAATTTTTATGTGTGAACTGCTCAAACAATTTTCCAAAAGTAGTTCACTCATACTTTGTTAGTAGTTATGTTATTTCTTACTACCAGATGTCTTTTTAGTTTCACGTTATCCAACAGATGGAAATTGACCGTTTAGATTAGATTTCTTGGTATAAACAAATATCATATGTAGTGTTTTATATAAATTTTTCAAATTTAAAGTAAAATAATTTTAAGGTTATCTTTTGCTTCACTTGTCAAATTTATTTATGTTTCTTTGAATAGTTTGAGTCATTGCTAAAATAATTGCTCAGAAGTACTTCGCTCACGTGAAAGGAACACAGCTAATATAGTAAAAGTCTCGTAAATCTATTGTAAGTATGTAGATTGTAGTAATTATATGTACACGTACATATTTACTTTGTTTCCATGCCATTTACATCATCAAGGGTATATAACTTGATATAACCCTCATTCTATATCAAAAATTTAGTATGGTAAATATTTTAACTAATCATCTAATATTATGTAATAGTAGTATTTTTTTTTTCATAACTTTCCAACACTTACCTACACCTACATAATAAATACACAGGAATGCGTATAAATAATAAATTCTATATCATCCTTGGGTCTGTTTTTTTTTTTCCTTTTTTTTCTTGTAAGTGTAATTTTATCAGGAGAATTATGTTTCCTTATTTCAATAATATATAATACATGTACATACATAATATTGATTTTTTTTTTGTATACAAAATTTAAAGAGAAAATAATAATATTTATTTTACGTTTTGAAATTTTGAAACTTTTACTTGAATATATATATTTTTTTTAATAACTTTTAATTATTCATTCTTCATAAATAAGAGTGCAAAATATACAATATTGAAAAATTAAATACTTACATAAATAAATTCAATTTTAATAATGTCCAAGTGTCCTTTTCTTTTGTTTATAAATTTTTTTTAATTTTCTCTATGCGGAGAACTAAGGTGATAAATGATGGTTTAGCACAGACATTTACCTTTTCTACTCGCAAGTACTTGAAATTGCCAAATCGAAAGCATCTAATTTCATAGAATAGTTATCACAAAATTTCGAAAATATATTTTTTAAATTTCAATTAATTAATTCATGAGCAATGTAATATTTCTGGACTTAAAAAAAAGTTAAATGATAATTATTTCAATTTTAATTTATCAATTTTATTTGACATACGAGTATAATAGCGTCATATACTAAAATACTAATAGAATAAGATGTTTGTGGTTTAATTATAATGCATTTACTTTATTAAATAAATGATCGTACATTTACTTTTGTCTGTCATTTTGAAATAATTGCATTTTTCCATTCATATTATGATGTCACATCATATATTATTATAGTCTTATTTAATATTTAAATTATAAATTATATAAACTTGCTAAAAGCATTATCAGACAACCAAGATAAGTAAGTATAATAGTTTGTCTAATGTCCTGAAAGAAAATTTATTATAAAATAAAAGTAACTACATGACTATATAAAGTCTGTAAAAAAATTTGCGGATAAGTTTAATGATACATTTTATAACTTCATTTTAGATTAAATTTTTTATATGGAATTAAAAAATAATTCGATTAAGGATCAAATTAATGTATCATACATACACATAAATACTAACTTTATTACTTGCAATTTGAAATTTCCATATACAAATACAAAAAAAAGAAGAAGAAGAAAAAAAATATCTACGACTATCAGCATACTTCAATTTCAAGTGAAAACATAAAAAAGTAATTATTCAAATGAATTTTTTCATATTCTGCAATCTTTCTTTATTATGTTCTTTGATATACCAACATACATACATATTATATATAGTATACAGATACATTCGTTATATATGTATACTCGTAATTGTACGCAGTATGATTGAATGAAATTTTCTTCTTGCATATCCTTATAAAAGCAACAAATCAATAAAATTAATTACTATTACTTTCAGTTTTTATGCAATCATTATTGAATATAGATGTTTGCATACATACTCGGTTCTTTTATTGGTTGAAATGGTTCACTAAGACCGGGCACCAATCTCGTTTTAATCCTAAATTCTTCTTCGCACACGACTACCACAGTGTAGTACCAACTATACACAAGAAGAGGAGAAGAGAAACAGAAGTAGAAATAAAAGTAGAAATATACGAGAATAGCAGTTTCTTTTCTCTTCCTGTTGTGTAAAATATGTGCTCACTGTAGTAGGCGTGTACAAAGAAGAATTTAAACAAGGTGTATAGTGTCAACTATACACAAGAAGAGGAGAAGAGAAACTATAATATTCGCATATTTTTCTACTTCTATTTCTCTGCAAATAGTATTTGCTCTTTTCATTTTCTTGTTTAAATTATGTACTACACTGTAGTAGCCGTGTATGAAGAAGAATTTGGGATTAAAACAAGATCCGTGTAAACAGGAAAAAACGATAAATGTTTTGACCTATATTTTCATTTGTAAACAAACATGTTCATTAAACTCTTGATTATTTGAGAAGCAGAAAGAGTAGTAGAAAGATACACGAATACTAGTTTCTCTTCTCCTTTTCTTATGTAAATTGTGTACTGCACGCTAGAAAAACGTATAAAAATCGGAATTGTGTGCTGTGAGAATAAAAAAAAAATCAAATTAAAGTTTAAATAGTAAAGTTTCAATTTAGAGGGCGAAAAATTTAGAAGTGAACCGGGCGCCCAAGATGCTAAACCCAGCACTGTGTGTTCGTATATAGGTATAAATAAGTATACCCGGGCCCTGAGAATGCATTTCATTTCAATTTATTGCGAATATTGTGAATAAATTGAGATGTACCTATATACATATGTAACACAGTGATATGATATGAAGGAGAGAACATTTTTTTTCTACATATTTCTATGGACTCGTATAAAATCTACAAAATCCAGACATTATTTGTATGTAAGTGTGCAATGTACTTGTATCTACACATTATTTTTATCATAAATTGTATACATGAACATATTTACGTCTACTCATAAAATGTATAGATAATAAAATGATGAAAATTTTTACAGTATGCACTTCCTTTTTAAAAATGAATTTAAAAAACAAAATGAATGAAACAGATACATATACGACTAGTACACATCAACACACAAATACAAACTTATGCTTAACAAATCGAAATATAATTGAAAAAAAAAAAAACTTTTCAATTCAAAAAATAAATAAATTCCTTTGAAATTTATTTTATTCATATACAGAAAAATTATTTTTTTTTTATATTCGGTCATATATTAAAGATTTAAATACTCGTATCGTACGTATGACTAGCTTATTGACTATACTAAATACTAATACATACTCATATACGAGTACACTTGTATATGCATAACTCATTTAAGCACAGACACGAGTATACGTAGTGATAAACACACATATAATATCATATCAAATTTTTTATTCAATCAATGGAATACGTGCATCCAGGTGAGTACTTTAAATTCATTTTAAATTTCATATTAAAAAAAGAAGTGGTACAATGGTACAATATGCATTATTATATGTGAGAGTGGGCTTGTTTATGTGAGCAATTCGTTATGTTTTGTTTTTAAATTTACTCATAGAATAGAAAAAAAAAATGCGAGCATATCAAAAGCCAATAAATGTATGATCAAGATAAAAGGATGATAGGATTTATTATATTTTTGAAATTCAAAAAGGCATATAATGCAAAAAATAAAAATATTTTTTCAATTAATAACATATTTTTACAACAATTTACCAGTATTATATGGACATATGTTTTTCCTTTTTCTTCAATGGCACTACAGCTCTAGGTGAGCCATGGGTTTTTTCCGAACTGATTTCTAGACTTTATTACTATCATGTGTGTAGTGTAGGTGCAATTCAATGTGGATTGCGAACCATTGAATTGCTGGTGAAGAAGCGACCTCTTCTACATGATACGGTAAGAGCTTAAATTGATCTATTATTAGAAATTAAAATGATGTAATGATCTGATAGTACCATATTAATTTGTGTTACTTTTTTTCACGAAATAGACCTAAGCTCTTTTTCCCAAAATGCTGGTCTGGTACTCATTCAAAGCTAAGTGAATTTTGAGGTTATAAAAAAAGTTGAAAATAAGGCAACGAAATATTGGAAGTTATTTTTCTTACTTTGCCTTTGGTAAGAGTCCATGAATCGTATCTGCACTTTCTAAATCAATAAGTAAGCCGATTGGTCTAACATTTGCGCTACAGAGCCCCCTATACTTACATTCATAAAAATACAGTGGTATACAAAATTAAATAATAATTCGTAATTAATAATGTTATCAATTTAATTAGTTCAAAATTTATGACGACGTTTACGATAATAATTTTTGTGTCACACTGTATTTTTTTACGAGATAGATATATACAGACGTTACGTATTATTACATTTGTATGTATGTATATTTTATAAGTGGTGATCTACGTTGTTTTTGTTTACTTTACGCAGAAAATTCTTGTGAATTTATCGATTTATTTATGTTTTCTTTTTTTTTTTTGTTTTTCTTGTTTTGTTTTTGTTATGAAATATCAAGTGCGTTTTTTTTCTTGTTTTCAATATAAACAAAGGTATTTCCTCACAGTAACGAAAATACGCGATGAAAATTTAATGGATTATTATTAAATACACTCATGTATTGTATAAACATATGTATGTATTATATATGTATATTATATACAAAATGTAAATATGTATCGTTTGTATATATATAATGTACACGTTTTATATTAAAAATAATAAAAATTTTCAAATTTTTAAATTGAAAATTTGTATTTACATGTTACATACTTATTTAGCATATCGCCTACATTATATATATGCACATGCCTGCTTATATATAGATATGTATATTAGAAATATTTTTGAAAATTTATTAAAAATAAAAAAATAAATTAAAATACAATAAAATTGATAAATATTATTATTCAACGATAAGAATATATAAAAATCAAATCATGAAAGTAAAACTTAATTTATATTTTCATTGGAATTTTTACAAAAATAAAAGAAATAAAAAATTCTAAAGATTTCTATAAAAATTCTTAAACATTTTTTTTTTTTTATTTAAAAATTATTTCGTAACAATAATTTCTTTTTTTGTCTGCCTTTGACTTGAATTATACATAAATTTAGCATTTTACTTTTTCTTTTCTTTATTTTCTCTTTAAATTATTCTTTTCATTCCACGCGAAAAAGATTTATTTATAAGTATAATACGAAGAATATTAAACGTACATTATATTATGTAGATAATATATAATACACTCATATATACATACTTTATTATAGGTATGAATGGTGGTATAGGTAACAATAAGATACAATAATTACAAATAATAAAAGAATACATGGAAGAAAGAATGAAAGAAAGGAAGAAAAAAAAGTACCTAATAATTAGAGATTAGAGGATTTTTATATTATTCAATGAAAAATTTTCATCAAATTTTCTATTTTTTACCTTAAAAAGAAAAGAAAAAAAAAATTTTTTTTTTTTTTCGTTAAATAATCGATCGATAAGTTAATGAAGAACGCAATTTGTTTTTTTTTTTGTCAATTTATTTTACTTATCCAGGAAAAGTACTTATGACAGGAAAAGTTTTGGATAATGCATATAGTTAAATAACTTTAATTTTATAACTTTTCTTCCACTTAGTCGCAGAAGAATTTATGTTATAATTTTAGAAATAAAGTTATTTGTACAATTCACTCTTCGCGAATTGGTTAAATAAAAACACTTAGAATTCACTCTTCGCGAATTATTTAACAGAAGATAGTTTTAATTCACTCTTCGCGAATTATTTAAAATAAAACTACAATTTCTGTTTCAAGTATTTTATTTGCGTTTAAAAGTTAAACTGAGGTTCAAGTACAAATTGATTTGGTATTTATACCTTATGACCTATGTTATATTTTCTTTATTCTAATTCTAATCAATTATGGGAATAGTGAAAAGTAAAAGTTACAGGTGTTCATCTTAATAAAGATGTGATAAGCAGTTTTTATGCTTGTGGGAAAATTAGTGAAGTTAATGTGTGAACCAAAATGTTTCACACCAACTAAATGTGATTACATTGATTTTTGTAGTTGACTCTTCCAAGAATCACTATTTGATATTACGTTATATAACTCCTCCACCCTTTAAAGAGTTTGTCGACCCGACAAAAGGATTACTTTTAGTTTGAAGTTCTATTCCTGTAACGTTTAAGCCTTTCGCTTTTCCCTTACAAAGTTTATGTTTAAGAAATATTATTAATAAAATAATTGAGATTATGTAAACAATAATTATAGTATAATTCGTAACATCATTCTTAAATTCTATGTATTGTATTGTTTCTCTATTTTCAATGTTTTTAACATTTAACTTCTCTAACGTTACATTATTTATTAATTTAGTGAAATTAACATGTGTAATAGGTAATATTATACTATTTGAAAATTTTGCTATTTTATTTTCAAAAATCAATTCATTGATTTCTAATTTACAATTATTATACTTAATTACATTATTTCCTTTTATAACTATGCTTTGCTGAATACAATTTTGTTTTATTTCAGTAACTGGGAAGTTTTTTGTAATAATTAAGCCATCATTTATCTGATCAATAGATGGTTGCTTATTGAGTTTCAACTTGCATACATTGCTCATTTTGAACACATTACGAATACATTCATTTGTGTGTGGTTTTAAATTTTTCTTTAATAAAATTTCTTCTTTAAAGTGGTAAACGTTATCATCTTGTATTATAACTTTTTCGGTATCTGAATCTAATTCCTCATAATAGTTGTTCGGGAAAGGAATTATGAACGCATTGAAATATTTATTCGTTGTGAAATTTGGGATGCTTATAACAAAAATTAATGTGTTACCTTTAAACAAAATACTGCTTTTTATGAAAGGTAAAACGGTAACAGATATGTTGTAGGCAGTTATTTCTGCTTGTGTTAATATGTCATGAGATAGAACGTTTAATTCACTTGTCATTATTAAGTCCGAAAGTTTTTCTAATTGTTTGTTTATTAGTACAATGTCGGCGTAAATGTATAGTGAATATTTCATTCTGTCTAATGTTTTGAGTATGTGATTAGTATTTTCTGTAATGTTACTAAGATATTGGTTTAGCCTCGATTGTTCTTTATTTACGAGTTGTACAACTTCATTTAAATTTTTTATTAAATTATTGTTAATGACAACTTGTTTATTCATTTGATCTGTAATTTGTCTAGTATTGCTATCAAGATTTTGCAAGTGGTTGTATATTTCTTCTGCGTCATCATTGTCCATAGTACCAGCTAAAAATTTTAGTCCTTGTCCCAAGAAGTTTATAATTCCACGTTTATTTCTTTTGTTTCTAGTAAAATTTGGTACGATTGTTTCTAATGTATGCTTAGCTAATTTTAATTCTCTGTATAACAGTTTATATTCGTCGTCATTTTCAGTTAAATTTAATGATTTAATGTTACTTTCTATTGTGTCGATAGCTGAATAATAATCTTGTATTTCAACTATGTGTAATATTTTTGTATATCGGTCTATTATTAATTTTTCGTCTGATTTTAATAAAGTAAATCCATGTTCGTTGTTTATCGAAATTACTTCGATTGATTCTCCGGCAGAAACCGGGATTAAAAGCATTAATAAAATCACGATCATCTGAAAGAAAAGAATAAGAATACGGTATCTTTAATTTTGGTGTTTTAATTTTCTTTTTTTCTGATTCGCTACGTATCTAGTTCTACGTTTTGTGCTAGTATCTATAACATATTCGCCTTGTATTTCGTAATTGTTTAATTTCTTGTATTTCGGTTTATTTTTAGCTATATTTCTATCTACTACAATATTATCGTGAAGTTCGTAACTATTGTCGCGATTTTTGTTTAACATTTCAATTCGTCTAGCTTTTTCGTTTGCAAACTTCTCTGCTAATTTAGTGATTTCGTCGTTACTTAGATTCTTATTTATAAAATCTATCGGTCGTAGTTTAGTAGTGGAATGAAGAGTGTTATTATAAGCGACTACAATTTTAAAAATTTTTTCATCAAGTTCTTTAGTTGACTTTTCTACTTCTAAAATTCTTAGGTGTTCGTTTAGTGTTCCGTGTAGGCGTTCAATGTCTGCATTTCCTGTTTTATTTGCGGCAGTAGTAACATGAAATTCGATTGAATTTTCCTTTAAGAATTGTTCTACAGCGTTGTGTATAATACATCTTTCGTTATCGAATACTAATTTTTTCATTTTACCAAGAAATTGTATTCTCTCCCTTAATGCAGCTAAAATAGAAACCCAAGTTCTATCGTTTAATTTATGTATGGTCGCATATTTTGAAAATTTGTCAATTGTAGTTAAATACATCATATTTCTATAGGGGAACCAAATATCGATGTGGACTATTTCATTAAAACTTCCGGCGTTTTCAGTTAGTCTGTATGGAATTTTTATCGGATTACGATCATGTTTTGCAAGTTGACAGATTTCACAATTGTTTATAAATCTAGTGATTGTTTCTGATAATTTAGGATAGTAATATTTTTCCTTAATTTCATTGAATATTTCAGTAATGCCTCTATGATTATTTTTCAAATGTTCTGTTTTAATAATACTTAATAATTCTTCCTTGTCAGTAATATCGATCAATTTTTTATAAGACCTTAAAATTTTGAGACTACCAATGTTATTTGAAAAATATTTAACGTAAAAATTTTGAAATTTGATGAAAAGAGAATTGTCTTCGCAATAAATACAAATTGTGCCTTTATTTATTATAATCTTTTTCATAATTTCTATAAGATCACTGTTTTCATCAACAATGACGTGATTTTGAATCTTTTTATTCACAATTTTTGTAAAAATTCGTTGTTTTGATCCAGAACTTAGATAGAGTTGATTTTTATACAGATTAATTGGTTTTTCTGTAATATAAATGTATTGTGTTTCGTCTTCATGTCCACTATGAACGGTAGCGTCTGTAGACCTAAGCTCATCGTCTTGGTTGTCGCTATTATGGTACAGAAGATCGCGTGAAACTATTTTAGGATTTTCTCCTTGTTCACAATTTATAAATCGGCTTAACCCATCTGCTACATTATTTTCTTTTCCTTTAACATACGTTATTTCGAAGTCGTACTCATTTAGAAGTATTTTCCATCTTTGTAGTTTCATATTGGGTTCTTTTATACTATTTAGCCATACTAGAGGCTTATGATCTGTTCTTATAGTGAATTTTCTTCCGTAAAGATAAGTTCTGAAATATTTTACAGACCAAACAATAGCTAATAATTCTTTTTCAATTGTAGAATATTTGATTTCATGATCGTTTAATGTTCGAGAGGCGTAAGAAATTGGATGGTTACCTTGACTTAAAACAGCACCAATTGCATAATTCGATGCGTCTGTTGTGAGAACAAAAGGTTTTTCGAAATCGGGACTTTTTAGTATGGGATCGCTAGTTAAAAGTGTTTTCATTTTTTTAAATGCCATTATGTAATTCTGATCATTCAAGTTAATTTTAGATTCTTTTTTCAAATATTTGATTATCGGGTATGCGACTTTTGCGTAATCTTTGATAAATTTCCGATAATAGCCAGTGATTCCAAGAAATTGTCTAATTTCTTTCACAGTTTTTGGTAGTTCCATTTTATTGATTGCCTCTATTTTCTTATTGTCCGGTTTTATGCCATCAACTGTAACAATATGTCCTAAAAAATTCGTAGAATGTGAAGCGAAATGGCATTTATCTATTTGAATTTTCAAGTTTGCTTCTCGCAAACGGCACAATACTTTATTTAAATTAACTACATGTTCGTCAAAACTTGTGGAAAAAATGAGAATATCATCCATGTAAACTACACAAATTTTTCCAATGTGATCTTTAAGTACATGGTTCATTAATCTTTGAAATGTTGATGGAGCATTTTTTAAACCGAAGGGCATTCGAATAAACTCATAGTGCCCATCTGCAGTTGAAAATGCTGTTTTTGGCCTATCTCGAGGTAAAACTTCTATCTGATGGAATCCTTTAGCAAGATCTATAGTAGAAAAATAATTGCATTTGCCTAATTTATCAAAAAGTTCCTCAATGTTAGGGATTGGAAATTTGTCATCTATAGTTTGTTCATTTAATTTTCTATAGTCTACAACAATTCTCCATTTTTGTTTTCCCGAATTGTCAATTTTTTTAGGAACAACCCAAATTGGTGAATTGTATGGACTATTGCTAGGTTGGATAATTCCTTGTTCTAACATTTCTCGAATTTGACGATCTACTTCTTTTCTATGAATAACAGGATATCTGTAAAGTTTACTATAAATTGGACTTTCAGTTTTTGTTTTAATTTCGTGTTTTATGTCGCTGGTGAAAGATAATTCATCACCTTCTTTAAAAAATAAGTCCTGATAAGAACATAACATTTTTTGTAATTTTTTTAGATCAAAACTATTTAAATGTTTCGAAAAACTTTCAATTGGTATTTTGTTGCAATATGTTTCATTACTAAAAACATCTAAAGATTCATCTTTGTGACAAACTGAGGCATAAAGTTCTTCCTCTTTATTTAAAAACATTGGTATTGAAGCGTTTCTAGTATGCAATAGTCTTTCTTTGTAATCTATTTTTGCATCTAGATCGACTAAAATGTTATTACCTATAAGACCATCGAATTCTTTGTGAAATTCGAATTCTAGAAAAGATACAAAATAATCGTCGGATTCGTTGAATTCTTTAAATATAGGGAAACTATAACAAATACTTGTTTTAATTTGACGATTTAACACATTAAGGATTTTATCACCCTGGTATAATTGCCATTTTGGATTACAAATTTTTGGATTTATTATGCTATTTTCGGCTCCACTATCTATAATAAATCTCATTTTTCGAATTTTATTGTTTATCACTATATAAGGAAGTCGTTTTCCTGTGTTTCGCGAAAATTTTCCTTGGGATTCCTTTGTGATGATACGTTTTCATTAGTGGAAATATCCATTGGTTCTACTTGATTATTTTGATTTACATTTCTTGAATAATTTGATCGATGAGAGTGTCCACTGTTTGGATAGTTTCTTCTAAAATCGTTGTTTTGTTTTTGATGATTTTTGTGATTATTGTTATAATTATTGTTGCTGGAATAGTTGTTGTAAGTGTTATGATTTTGATAACCTCTTGAGTTATGAGGTACATTTTCATAATTCCTGTTTTTGTTGAAATTGTTATTTTTGGCTTGATACTGGCCATGGTGATTTTTATGAGTTTTAAAATTTTCTGATTTTTCGTGTTTCCTTTCTTTAAGGAATGTCAAAGATAAGTAACCGTTTTGAGTCAATAAGTCGTATGCGTCAGTTAAAGTTCGTGGGTCTTTACAAACAATTAGATTTTTCGCGAGAGGTGGTAAACCATTTGTAAAATTTTTTAAAGCGAGTCTTTGGTTAGAAGCAATTTGTTCGACTGTTGCTTCATCATTTAAAAGTTGTGCGTTGTTTATTTTACAAAGAACGGCATTTATTTTATTGTAAAAATTTTCGACCGTTGAATCACATCTACATAAACGTAATTCGTCTATTAAGTCAGGAACTGGAGTGCGTTCTCCATGATTTTTGATTAATACACTTTTTAATTCTGACCAATTATTAATAGAGCCATTTCTGATAAGGCTTTCCTTTGCTTTACCTGTAATTTTGTCGATTATATAGCCTAAAACAATGCGTTTCAATTCGTTACTTAAACCGTCAATTAGAGGAATTAGGGATTCAACGCGAGTAATAAATCCGATGAGAGCGAACTTTTCACCAGAAAATGGTGTAATATAATTTATGTTTTTTGCAATGTATGAAAGTGTCTCTCTTTCATCTACATCCATTTTTTTTTTATGTTATTTTAAAGTGAAAAGGTTATTTTAAAATGACAAAATAAATTTAAAGTAACAAAATTATTTTATAGTTACAAAATTAACAAAATTACTTTTAAAGTGACAAAATTAACAAAATTATTTTAAAGTGACAAAATTAACACTTATCTTACAATTAAATAAAAGAAATATTTTTTTTTTTTTTTTTTTTTTATTTTTTTATTTTATTTTATTTTATTTTAATGTTTTATTTTTCTATAAATTTGTTTTACTTGCGTTTTTGTTGCTATTGCTACGCTCCGTCTGTTGAAGTTGTAAATGTAGGTTGTTGAAACGTGTCCTTCAGTTGATATTTTGTTGTTGTTGCAGTTGTTCAATTATTAGGGCCCTTTCCACTGGTCCTAGGATGAATTCAACTGTGTCGTCGTCTTCTACGTTGAAAGTTGCACCTTCGGGCTGTGCTGGTATTTCTGAAGGTGTTTCACATTCACAATCACAATTAATTGTTGGTATGGTCATTTATTATTTTTGGTTTTGTTGTTTTTTTTTTTTTTTTTTAAAATTGTTGAAGAATTTTAATTTTCACCAAAAAAAATTTTTTTTTTGTTTGATTATAGTTTTATAATTATAATTTTATGATTATCATAATTTTATTATTATTATTATAATTTTTTTTTTTTTTTTTTTTTTTTTTTTTTTTTTGAAATTAAAATTAAATTTTCACTTTTAGTGTTCACAAGATAACAGTTTTATAATTATAATTATAATTTTTTTTTTTTTATTATTATTTTTTTTTTTTTTTTCACACAAATACTTTGTATTTTTAACAAATTAAATTTTTGTATAGTCGTGCACCAATACACTAATATTTTACCGACTGCGCCAGTTAAATAACTTTAATTTTATAACTTTTCTTCCACTTAGTCGCAGAAGAATTTATGTTATAATTTTAGAAATAAAGTTATTTGTACAATTCACTCTTCGCGAATTGGTTAAATAAAAACACTTAGAATTCACTCTTCGCGAATTATTTAACAGAAGATAGTTTTAATTCACTCTTCGCGAATTATTTAAAATAAAACTACAATTTCTGTTTCAAGTATTTTATTTGCGTTTAAAAGTTAAACTGAGGTTCAAGTACAAATTGATTTGGTATTTATACCTTATGACCTATGTTATATTTTCTTTATTCTAATTCTAATCAATTATGGGAATAGTGAAAAGTAAAAGTTACAGGTGTTCATCTTAATAAAGATGTGATAAGCAGTTTTTATGCTTGTGGGAAAATTAGTGAAGTTAATGTGTGAACCAAAATGTTTCACACCAACTAAATGTGATTACATTGATTTTTGTAGTTGACTCTTCCAAGAATCACTATTTGATATTACGTTATATAACTATATAATAAGCAAAAATTGGTAAGATGAACTAGAGTAGAATGTATATAAATACAACAATCGATATACACATACCAACAAATTTTTTTTATGGAACACGCATTTATCTAAGTCTATAGTAATACATATTTAATAGATGATAAAAAACAATATTTGTGTTGAATAAATAAATTTAAACATACGAATAACATTAAATCATGTATGATGTGCAAATGTATTAATATGGTGGAAATTTTTCAAAAGATTAAAAAATCATTCATTCATTTTTTTTTGTTCTAAATTTCGAATGAATTTCGATGAATTTTGCTCTTTTTTTTTTTAATTTGATAAAACAATGTACATAGATATATTTTTCTAAAAAGGATATAAAAATAATTATCTTAATTTTTGGTTAAAATTCATAATTTTTCATTGAACAATAATCAGAATGATAAAATTTAAATTTGAAAAAAATTTAATTAAGCAAAAAGTAACAAAAATAAAAGAGAAAAATTTAAAATGAAAAGATTAAAAAAGGTTATCCTTAAATTATTATCTATTTTAATATCTATACCTACTATAGAATTTTTCGAGTATATATACTCGTACATATATGTATTTCTATTGCCATTCTGTTTCACATTTTATTTATGTTCTAATTTTAATTTGAAGAAAAAAAATCAAATCAAAATTCATTTATAATTTACTCACATGATGTATTTTCTACAATACTAATGCATGTGTATATATTCACTTATTATGTACTGTACAATATATACTTAGTTACACAAATATTATATACAACATTTATGTGGGTTTTAAAAGTTTACTTATTGCTCATATATGACATTGCTTATCAAGGAAAAAGCAAAAGAGGAATATGTATTCATAAATTTTATCTCTATAGAACGATGAAACTTATTTTAATTACTGAATTTTATCTAATTATCCTTTTTACGCTGTTTTAAATTTGATCACATAATAATAAGTATAACATCATATTTTTTTTTTTTTTTTCTAAATTATTTTGGTCATATCTCGACTATTTAATTAACAAAATTTAATTTTAATGAATCTACATACATGCATGTACTCGTATGTACTACCACAGATAAGTATATCCTTATCTGTGGTACTACCTATATACTTTTGTGTTAATTTATAAATTTGAAGCCAGGAAAAATATTAAAAAGACATCAATGGTATTCTTAAACGAAATGAATAACAAATAATTTCAAAATACATATTACAAATATTCTATACTTTATGAATTCAAATTTTCCAATAAACTTTTTAAAGTCAATATTTTGTAAAAACAGAGTATACAATTAAAAATACGGCTACGAAATTCATCTAAAATGTATGCATCATTATAAGCAATGTAGGCTACTAGGTAGATCGTACAGTGAGTCCATGTCAAGGATGAATACTTAAATAAAACTTTTGCACTGCCTATATCTTGTAAATAAAAACATAAAATAAAAAGTAATTTAAAAATACACACGAGTATAGTATATCTCACATATCATGTTTATTCGTATTTTCTATTTTCCCTCTTGAAAAAAGTTGATTTTTCTCCTTCAGTAGAATGCGAATATTGTACAAAACAAAACACAGAAAATCAACAAACAACATTTTGATTTTATACTTGCTCCTCCCCTCTATACCTACTATAGAGCAGTTGAGATCACTGACTCAGTACGGTATCTATAGTATACTATAGTATCTATAGTATCTATAGTATAGTATACTATAGTATACTAGTATGAGTAGTATTTCACACATCATGTATACACACGTATTATCATGGTTGTATCACATCAAAACAAGAAAAAGCAACTAAAAACATGTTATACGTTATACCTTCTCCTCATGCATTACTCGTATTTTCATGGTATGAGAAATACTAGATTTTCTCTTTCAGGGTAATGCGAATATGGAAATGGAATATAACAAAAAACAGAAAATCAACTAACAACATTTTATATTGCATTTACTCCCTCTACTCTATAGTCTATACATCTATACATAATCTGTAGCAGTAGAGATCATTGACTTGGTACGGTACTTGTAGTATACGCTATGCGCTACATTTATACGAGTAATATTTCACACATCATGTGTACCAATTCTTCAATTTTTTTGAAATTTTTAGTGATACCTCGCGGTTCGCTTAATCGGGAAATCCGCCACTGTGGCATCTTTTTATATACTAATTATGAATTCAAATCTGTTCGCTTTCATTCATTTTTTTACGTGATTTAAAAAAAAATAAATGAATAGAAAGAATATCCGATTTATTTTTGAATCAAAACATAATTATAAACATTTGAAAAGAAGAATGAATTTTAATATTTCAATAAAATAAAAGTAAATGAACATTTTGTTCTTTTAAAATGTTCATTTTCATAATTTATCAAATTCATATATTTAATGATGATAATAATAACAACAATAATAAAACGGAAATAATATCAAGAAAATATAATTATTTTTATGATTGAAAGAATTTTATGTGTACAAGTATACATATTCACATTTTTAAATATATAGTATTAGTATGTATGTATATAAAAAATTTAAATAAATTACAAGGAAATTTATGTCCTTTTATGGTTTCTTTTCCTTAAATAAAACGATAAAAGATCTACTATAATAAATCGATATAATATCATCAACCATAATGATTGTGTTTACATTATGTATATATTTAAATGTATTATGTATGCAAATTATTTGTTTTGTTTTGATTTTTTTTTTTTTTTTTTAAATAAGAGTTCATTGAATTTTTCATTCATTTGTATATAAACTTGTACGTATATGCAAATTTATGTGAATGTATGTGGTTATTTTATATGTAGGTTTTGAACTTTATAACATAGCATAACATTTTTAAAAAATTATTTCATTTCTATATAAACTCAATATCGTTCATGTATTTTTTAAATTATACAACATACATATAACGTATCACATACATGTATACATCTTAAAAAAATATATATAGAAAGCAGCAATAAAAACTAGTTTTCAACAAAAATTTGAGTAAATATTCTGTGCCAAAAATATGATGATAGTAGTGTAGTACATACCACGTAGTACTTATTTATGAATTTTATATTTGAATTTACAATTTCTTGTACACATTTGTACTCCTACTTAAATGTATGCATACATACGTACGTATATATATTCGCTCCTTCATATTATAAAGGATGGGCCATTTAATGTTTGTAATTTAAATCACTGGTTATTTTGATTTTGACAGGTTTAATGACATTCATGAGTTAATATAAAATTTAGTTTTATCTTTGACATTTACGAATTGTATACGCTTTACACTTGAACAAAATTGGGAAATATTAAAAACTTAACTTTCAAAGTGATCAGTCTTCTACACAAACGGTAAGAAATAAGTATTTAAGATGTAAGACTTTATTGTACTTTAAATTTTATTAATCTTTTATTTCAAAAATATTCAAATGGCTATTTTACAATAATACTTGGTATAACTTAATTTCAATTGAATAATCTAATCACAATATATTATAATAATTTGTTCTTTACTCTACGACCACTATATTAATAATAATTTTCAGCTTACAGGTTGACCCTGAACTTAAAAAAGTAGTACATAATGCTAATTATATTACATAATAATTATCAGTACCAAAAATAGCAGTTATCATAATAATACATAATGTTTATCGTAAACAAAATACATAAGGGTTTCCAGAATATTGTATAATAGTTATCATAATACATAATATTCATCATAATACATAATTCAGGTATATGATCATAATTTCATAAACTACTAATAGTACAAGATAATTAATTTTTCTCATAAATCAGCTATACGCTGATATAAATACTAATATTTAAGTGTTCAAACATACATGTTTATATACATATATATATATATATATAGTATGTAATTTAAAAATTTAGTCAATATGTTTACAAAGAAAAAATCGAATAATTAGCCGAAATGGTGATGTCAATTGACCGAGCGTCGGAGCTGTGATTTGACTCCGTTGGACTGTTTTTTGTGAGGTAGCCTTAGAGATAATGTGTTACACTAACCATCCAGAGACGATTGACGCCTTGAAGCACGTAATCGAAGTTGCTATTCATGCGATTGGAGCTCAAACAATCGAATATGTACCAATAAAAATTGGGTTGATCGGAATGTCTACTGTCAAACCAGCCGTGGCGTGGCAGTCTTTTGAAAGATGTGGTGTGTTTCATTCTCAAATGAATATGTATACAATTTTTAAAATAAAATCATAATTTTGAAAAAATGTTTATTAGTTTTCTTTTTTATAGCCGATTCAAATTCCAAACGTTAAATGGCCCACCCTTTGCATATAAATACGAACATTTATGTAGAAATATGACTACAATTATTGTACTACAATTCATCTTGTCTATATTCAAATTTTATCATTATTTCATTGGATGAAGGAAGAATTTTTTGAAGAAATGCCAAAGTACAAGAGTATTAAACTTAAAAAAATAAAAAATAAATAAATAAAAATGAAATAGAAAAAAAAAATAAAATAAAACAGAAAATCTTTCATTTTTAAACGCATAATAAATCATTTAAGAAAATGAAATTTTTATATGTGGGGATGATCAATGTACATACATAGTACATATGTAAATGTGTAGAGTGTATAATATGAATATGAATGATTTACATAATAAGTACTTGAAATTTATCATAAAAAGCAACAAATAAAAAGCATAAAATAAAATAATAAATAAAAAATGTATCTAGTTTTTCTTCATGTTTTTTGTTTTCATATTTTTCTTTGCCATTTTTTTTCTTTCTATTTTTTTTTTTTTCATTTTTGATTCTTGTTCTGCATGAATATGTCGAAAGGGATATATGAAAACTTTTTGTACCTTCAAGTATCTATAGTATTTATTATTGTGTGTTATTTTATTTTATTTTTTTTTTGTCTAGTTTTTTGTGTATATTTTTTTGTACAGATATTCAAAGATTTACACAAAAGTTAAACAAAAAAAAAATATTAGAATTTCACTTTTATTTAACTTTGATAAAAAATGTCCTTAGAAGTTGAAATAATTTTTTATTTCTTTATAATAATTTTTAGTATATCATTTACTTAGTAGAGAATTGTCCTATTTTATCATGTGTTCTTCTTCTTCCTCCTCGGCTTTCTTTCTCCTTTTCCTCCCCACGATGAACCATAGCCTTCTTAAGAACTTGCCACCATTTCATCATGTCCTTAGCTAACGTTGGAATGTTGTTTACTTTCATTGTATTGAGGTCTCCCATCACTGACTCCTTCCACCTTTTCCTGGGTCTTCCTGTCTTCTTGTGCCTGGAGACGTTTCCATTAAACACTTTCTTCAAGATCCTGTTATTTGGCATTCTAATGATGAGGTGTCCTTGCCATCTGATCCTTTGTAATAAGCTCAGTTTATTGCTGCTATTCTGTCTTTGATTGCTATCGATATGTCTTTATTTTGATGAAACATATGTATGTTTTTGTTTCAAGTATCATATGTTAGTATAGAATTTAAATTTTACAAATGCTGGTATAGTGGGTATAAAGGTTACATTATATTTTGTGTATAAAGGATTGTACGAAAATTATGATATTTCTGTTTTACAAAAAAAAAAATAAGGATTATACACACAAAGTAAAAAATATCATAAATAAGAGAATTTTGAAAGGAAAAAAAATATTTTGTTTTCCTTTTTGACAAGATTGACATTTTATAATGATAAAATTCTGATAAAGGATATATACATATTATACATACGAGTACATATACGTAACATACATTGTTGGTAAATTGTAATATATTCAAATATTCAAATTATATACGAGTACATATTAAAGTGTATATAAATCACATCACATAATATAAGATCGCATTATCCATCCATACATACACGTATATATATGTAAGTATATGATGAGGATTACACACATAATCAATTTGATAAATAATCGCAAATTTACAAAATTAATCCAAAAATAAAAAAAAAAGTTAAATAACCTTTGGTTTGTTATTCTTCCTTTCAACACAACAACAACAGCAACAAATAACAACAATTCACTCTCGTCAATAACAACAAAAAAATATAAGAAAAAAAATAATTTAAAACAAATTTGGTCGAAGGATATGGTATGTACGTATGTACATTACAATAATTACAAAGCATTCATTTTAATCCAGAACAATGAGAAAAACCTTTTTCAAAAGAAAATTATGTTTTTTTTTATTTCTCCGTTTTGTTAATGTAAACAGATACATGTATGTTCGTATGTACATCTACATCTACATATTATGTATATTTAATATGCTTTCTATACATTATTACAAATCGTGTTTTTTTTTTTTTTGCCAAGGCTAATTTTTATGTGTTTTGTTTATTTTTGTTTTTTTTTTTGGGTTTTGGTTTTTTTCGCAATTCTTTTTTCTTTAATGTGAAACCAAAGCAATAGAAAAAAAAGCAACAACAAAGCTTTCTTATTTCCAATTTAACTAGAAATCAATATGAAAACCTATAGGCGAATATTTGTTGAGGAATTTTATTTTCTATATTTTCAAATTCATTAGATGTACATGGGTATATATGATTGCTAACACGTACAGTAAATATACAAATTATTTTTATGTATATTTGTATGTGCCTATAGATATACAGTATTTATGTTGTCCCATTATACAACTATTTACGTTTTGAATATTTGCTTCGTATTTTCATTTCACTTAATACTTTCTATTCATTCCAAATTTCACCTTTTATGGTTTGTTTTCTTTTCATTTTCATTTTTCCTTTTTTTAATTTTCACTAACAATAATCATAATTCCAGAGAAAAATCATTTGTATATTTACATGCAAAGGTTTTTACCTTCTATTCTATTTTTATTTTCACTGCATTATTGTTGCTTAGTGAATTTTATAAAATAAAATATTACAACTACAATGAATTTCGTTTAAATTGATTTGCGGCTATTTAAAGTTCAATGACATCGATGCCATAAAATTTGTGTGTAAATTCAAATGAAATTCAAATGAAATATTCATGTATGTATTGTATTTGTGTGTACGTACAAATGAATGTATAATATCTAAAAAGGAATTTCATGTATAAAAAATTTATTCCATTCAAATGTTCATCAACACCAGTCGTAATATTGAAAAATGAATCAAAATCTAAATGAATCTAAATAATTGGCAATTCCTTCATAGCTCTTTTCTCATAACTCTAGGGATTAATACAAATGTTAGAATAAATTTTATTGCATGATCATCATAATCATACTGATTTAATTAGATTAGAATAATTTCCTAGTGTTGGATATTATAAGTAAAAAAAAGAGAACAATACAAAAACGAAATGAAACATATGAAAATTTTGTCGAATTTACTTTTTAAATCAAAAACGACAGGTTAATAATGATTATAAGCTAATATCTACTATAATAATACTTTACATATAGAAACAAAAGCAAATAATAAAAAGTACACAGATCCTGTTGTTAACTTCATTTCAATTTACAATTTACAATTCAAACATATTCAACAGAATAAATAAAATGTTCATTACAGTCCATGCTCAATGAATTAGAATGCTAGTAAATTTTAAATTTTCTTTTTTTAATCGTCTATAATTTGAGAAAAAATTTATAAAAAGGCAAAATGTGATTATTGTCAATCAAAAAAACTTCTGATTGAAATTCGAATAAGATATACTGTTATAACTTAATGAAATATATCATTAAAGGAGCTTGAACAGTTCGGTGGTTGTCGTGTTGAGCTGGTAGCCAGTGCGCTACTCTCGTCCAAGTCGAGCATTAATTCCAATCAGCAATGTAGCACACACCAATATATGATTACTGATGATATATATACAATCAAATACAATCAATATACCAATCAAAAACAACATCATTTCAAACAAAAGCAACACTTTTTAAATCAAAATCAACACGTTTACATTGAGTTTGATTGGAGCAATGTTGAGTTTGATTGGAACAATGTTGGAGTCCACTAGAAAAAAGTATAAAAATATATTGAAAATAAAGTATATAAAAGGAAGACACATAGGAGAAGGTGGAAGTAGTCAATGATTGAAGACTTCAAAACAATGAAAGTAACCAACATTCCAACGTTAGCTAAGGACAGGATGAAATGGCGGCAAGTTGTTAAAGATGCTATGGGATCGCTCATCGTGGGCTGTAAAGCCGAGGAAGAAGAAGAAAGTATATAAAAATATCAGTAAAATAATTTTACCGTTCTACATATTTCATTGAACACGGACTGTATTATTATTCATATACAATATGGAAATTTTGTGTGAAAAATAAATTTCATTCTATATAAATATACATACATAATCGTACAATATTGTACCAGAGTATAAAAGAATTATAATTCATGAATGAAATATAAAGATAATGATATCTACATACAATATTTTAATAAAAATATATTCAAAAAAATTAATAAACGCTCTAAATAGTCTATATAGTACAATATGTATTATAAATTTTTGAAATAAATAAATTCAAACAAATAAAATTTTAAGAAAACATTAAGAAAAGATAAATTGAAAATTTATACTCATTTACACATGTTTGTAATGTAGATCTATAGGTACATAATATACTTACAAAAATATACATATACACATTTCTATCATATGTTTTCATTTAAGATGAAAAATAAAAATAAAATAAATTGCATTGTTTGATTTTAAATTATTCCATTTCCATTTCATTCGTTTTTGTTTTTATCTTATTTTATCTTATCTTGTTTTGTTCTTGAATAACATTTACATAATATCATAACAATAGAAATAAATGTATAGCAAAGAAACAAAAAGGATATTGCTGTGTTTCCTGGTGTTCATTCCTTCTATAGCTTATATCATTATAAAATAAATTTGCTCTAAAACAAGAAAAACAAAAAAAAAAGCATAGAAGAGATATTATAGTAGAGTGTAGAAAAATTTTAAAAGGTCACCTATTTTAAATATTTCTTTAAAGAGGATTATCAAATAAATATTCAAATATCTTATCACTGTATAATGCTTATGAATGTATGTATATGTATGTATGTATATTTTCTTTAAAATTATTAACAAAAATATCTATCCAAAGATGAAGACTATCTGTATTTTAATATTTATAATATGGATTATTTGTATTTGTAGAAGCAAGTATATGTATAAATACTCATAATATTTAGTTAAATAATTCATCATAATCCTTAATTTATAAATAATATATTTACGTAATAAATTATTTTTGAGATTTTAGAGTTTTTATGAGAAAAATAAAAAAGAAAACTTACTAAGAAAATATTTATGTATGTAGATGAGTAGCATATGTAAATTTCATTTAGTAAAATAATTGAATATTGAATAATAGATTGGAATTTTAGTCATAAATCAATTTGCACTTTCGTATATATCAATTGTGTTTCTGTATTTATACATCTGTACAAACAGACAGATATACGAGTATTATTATATGAATGAATTTTAAATTATATAATCGTCATTTATTAAAAATATTTTTATGTGTATTATATATCCTTATTAGAATTAATATTACAAATTACTTAATATAGGGTTTTCCAATATAAGGACATAACAATTTTATATTAAAGTATAAAATACAGAATAAATTAAGATATATGATTGAAATTTATTCCAAGTAAAGTACACATATTACATTTAATTATGGAATTCAATCTCATTCATAATACCATCGCGAGCACGTTTGCAGCGACCGATTCTTTGGAGCCTATTTTCGACTACTCTTTCACACATATCGGCCGGATTGTTGGAAATTTCGCATTCGATATTGTCTCTGAGCTCCTCTAACGTTGTTGGCTTGTTGATATAAATAAACCAACGACTTAACGTAACCCGATTAAAAGAAATCCAACGCCGTTAAATCGCATGGGCGAGGTGGCTATTCGATCGGACCGTTTCTTTCAGAGATTACACGATTCACAGACATCCCCTTCAACAGATCAATTGTTTGACCATCTGTGTGGCATGCGGCACCGTGCGTTGTCTCAGTGGCACAGGAATATTTTGATTCGAATTACAAATTACTTAACATTTTGTTAGAATATATATTTTTTAAATTTAATGAAAATACATTAGATATTTAAGATTATAATTTAATGCATAAATTTAAAATATTTTATATGTTTATCGGTATATAAATATAATAATTTAAGTATACAAATATAATACATATTATACTATAATAATATATTCAATTTTAATCACTTGTATATAAGGATTCATTAGTAAATACCCAAATGTAATGAACATAATTTGTTCATTAATGTTGAATAAAATTAATGATTTATTGTGAGATCCGATTCTATTTTAATATGATTATCAAGTGTGTATAAATCGAATAAAGGTTATAAATACATGCATATAGTATATGTATATAGCATAAATAGTGCGCCTATTGTTTAGGATTAGAATCAGTTGCTTTGTTTCAAGTAGTAGATATTCCAATTTCATGATCAACTTAACACATACGTGTAGGTATATATAAATAAAAGGCTGATACTCATCATCAAATTATATCCAAAATATGTACCATCTTGAGTATTATTTGAACATTTTGTTTTCAAATTTTGTATTTTGTATTTTTTTTTTTAAAATATTTAATTTAATATAATGAATTAATCATAAGAAATTAATTTATATTATCCTTTTAAATTAAACAAATCACTTGTTAGACAAATTTTAATTTGGAACTATGTCCTGAATATTTATGCGTAAACTCTTGTCATCATTTTCGATTATTATTATTATTATTATTACGCATTTCATACATATTTAAAATGTCTGAAATGTGTCCTATGTAGTATTTAGGACACATTGTTTTGTACTAATCATAAATTTAGTTTATGCCTCACGAGAATATTACGTATGTATGTGCCCATGTGCGTATACACATTCGTATCTGAAAATAAACTGCAGTAGTAAGTACATACGAGTATATATAGTATTTTGATAGTTTATGAATTTATGTTTATTTCTAAAGTATTGATAAGAGGATATATTACCATTATATAGTAGTTTTATGAATAAAAATAAAATTCAAATATAATATGTACTCGTATTTACAATAATATTGCTCGTTTATACGTTATTTAATGATGCCTTTTATGTTATCTTTATGTGTATTTCATATTACATACGATGAGCATTTGAGCATTTACGATTATAGGTACGTTTCTATTTTAATTATCTATTTTTATGCACACAATATATACAGTCGGACCCGCTTATAAGGAACTCGGATAAAAGAAAAACTCCTGTATAAGAACAAAATTTTTGTACACATTGATTTTCCTAAATATTATACTAAAATATACTCGTATATAAGAAAATCTCATATAAGAAATACTCGCTTACAAGAAAATAAAAAGCAATTCAATCGTTCCGTTTTCTGTACATAAGAGCTCTTTTATAAGAAATTACTTTTGTTATTCAAAAAATGATTTTACTTAGAAATCGGTTTTGAAATTTCAAATCAAATATGAATTTGATCATCCCTGTTTATACATATGACATATTTATGCAATTCTCATCCCTTTCCAAGAGGTTTTTAGGTTATGTGCATTCTGACATTTACATATTGGTGTTTGGTTATTCTTGGCTTGGTTGCAAATTTTTTTTTCTAGAGATTTTCTAAGGTATGTACAAATTAAGTTTTTATGATAAAAATACACATTTTGAATTTAAACAGCAGCTTAAGTTTTTTTTTTAAATAATATACAGGCTATAAATTACAATATGGAAAATAAAAACACAAAAAAACAAAAGAAATACTCTCAATTTAAAAACAAAGCTTGAGATTTTGAAGAAACTGGAGGAAGGTGCAACTCGAAAAGTAATTTCTGAAAATTATTCTTGTTCTCTTCCTACGATATCTAAAATATTGAAAAATGAAAATCAAATTCTGAATGCAGTGAAAAATGTAAACCCCAAAAGAAAAAGAGAAAGAAAAGGGAATTATGATTTAGTAGATCAAGCGTTATTCAAGTGGTTTACCGAGAAACGTACTCAAAACGCAATAATATCAGGACCACTACTTTCTGAAAAAGCAAAACAATTTGCTGTTCAATTAAAAATAAAAAATTTCGAAGGGACAAATGGGTGGCTGCATAGATGGAAACTGAAGTACAACATTAATTTTCACAAGGTTCAAGGAGAAAAAAGTAGTGCTGACGCAGAGAGTGCTAATAATTGGGTTAATATTGTGTTGCCTCATATATTAGAAAAATATAAACCAGATTGCATTTATAATGCTGATGAAAGTGCACTATTTTATAAAGCCTTACCTACAGGAACTTTAGCAGCAGCAGGAGATAAAGTTCCAGGTGGAAAAGTGCAAAAAATGCGGTTGACACTTCTTTTTTTGTGTAACATGAATGGATGTTGTAAGGAAATATTTGCAATCGGGTCAACTAAAAAGCCACATGCATTCAAAAATAAAACCATTCCGTTACCATATTTTTCTCAAAAGAAGGCCTGGATGACTTCAGAAATATGGACTGATATTCTTCAAGATTTTGACAAAAGACTTCAGCAAAAAAATAAAAGGATTGCATTAATTGTTGACAACGCATGCTGCCACAAAATTCTCCATAACATAATTTTGGAAAACATCAACGTAATCTTTTTGCCACCAAACTCCACATCATTGATCCAACCTCTGGATCAGGGTGTAATTAGATGCTTCAAGGCGTATTACAGAAGTTGCTTAATGAGAAAACAATTAGGTGCTCTTGATAGTGGTAAATCTTTGAGAGAATTTTGCAAAGAAATAACTGTGCTTGACGCTTTATACATGGTAAAAAGATCGTGGTGGATGGTTACACCAGAAACTATAGCGCAATGCTTCAAGAAATCTGGATTTAAAAACAATCTTGATTGCTGTGTTTGTGAAAATAATACCACAGAGACTACTTTGGATATTAATATAGATGAAAGCGAATTTGAAAATTATATCAGTATTGATGAAAATGTTGATTGTTATGGAATTTTAAATGACGATGAAATAATAAACTCAGTCATCAAAGAAGGAAATGAAAATGAGGCCGACGAACTATTTTGCACAGACTTGACTAGTCAAAACATGAAAGAAAATATACCAAACATACTTGATTCAATCAAAACAATGAAAAATTATCTTATTCAGAAAGGTGAATCTTTGGTACATCTAGATAATCTTGAAAATCAAATATTACTAGTTCATGCTAAAAAAAATTGCATACAAAAAAAAATTTCTGATTATTTTGTAAAATAATGTATGTAGGTATACATAATTAAGTATGTACACACATATTTCGACTGAAAATTAAGATTCCTTTATTTACATATTACTATACACATATGTAATATCACATTTTTATTTTGTATCGTTTATGTTTTTTTATGAAATTATGTATTTTATTTTTGTGTTTTTTTTTTAAATACATACTATATTTTGTTATTACACATATTAAATAAAGAATTTGAAGAAATAAAATTTTTAAAATCGAATTTCTTAATTTATATGTACATACGTACATATAATGTATGTACATATTTATAAGTCTAAATCCTACCTCTGTTAAAAGAAAAAAAATTCCTTATAGGCGAGCTCTGGTTATAAGAACAAAATTTCTTATAAGCGGAGCTCGTATAAAGGAAATACTCGGTTATAAGACATTCAATCGAGGACAACATCCAGTTTCTTATAAGCGGGTCCGACTGTACATAGATTTTAAAGGTAATTTATCTAAATACACAGAAATAAACTATTTTTTTGTTTTAAAATTTTACTAGAACAGCACAATAGGGTGTTTTTCATTTCAAATTCAATTTCATTTTAAATTTATTTATTTGAAGACTAATGAAAGTGACTATGAAAGGAATTTTTTTTCAAAACTATATAAGAGAATTCATAATGAAAATCAATCAATATCTTCTAATTATGTTCATTTTATTCAAGTTGATGAGTATTATGTTAAGATTATGTTAAGACCGAGGTTAAGATGGTGGAATACCGTGAGAGAAGATATAAAAAGACTCAGAATCGGAATAGATAGATGGAAAGAAGATGCGAAAGATAGAGAAAGGTGGAGAGATCTTTTGAGGCAGGCTCGAGCCCTTCATGGGCTGTAACGCCATGAAAGAAGAAGAAGAAGATGAGTATTATGTAGATGGATGGTATATGGTATGTGAATTTGTAATTTTAAATTTTCACTCGCAGGAAATTTGTATCTTATCATCAATAATTTTGTATAATCATCAATTTCTATTTCCTATACTTAGAATTTCTTCTTATACAGAAAATTATTTTATATAGAAATAAGCACCCTCTATAAATACGGGGCATGTACATGAAAAACATTTTGAACCCGATTCATAAAATCTTATCATTTCATTTACAAAACTAATATCCTAATATCCATCTATAATATCTGTATTTATTTTTCATCATAAAAACAATATAATGTTGTTCATATAAAAAATGTAGATATTATGGTGTGAAAACATATCATTTTCACTACATTTGAGGAAAAATAATTTAATGATTATATATAGAAAATATGAATCCGAGCATGTATGTATATACAGATTTATTTGTATAATACTACAATATTGTATCTTAAGAAAATTTTTATTATTATAAGAAGTCAATTGACCGTTACATTTATATGCAATCATATGATCTTAAAACCTAAATATTAGATCTTTCATTCAATATTAGAAACAAATTACAAATTAAATAAATACATATAACAACAACAAAAAAATATGTAACAATTTGTAATTTTATAAAATTGAAAATTTTCTTTAATATTTTCTTTTTCTCTTTTTTCAATGGAAACACTTACTACGAGTATTATATCGTACGTATAGCTTGAAAAGAATAAATGTAAAATACATACTGTAAAGAAAAAATATTCGTGATTCCTGTCAATTAAATAAATAAATATATAAAATATATACAAATCTATAAAAACTTTCAGATGATTATTATGATTATGATAATGATCATAACGATATAATGACGGTAATGACCTATATATAATAATGATGATTCTGGTAAATTTATTTCTTTAATAATAGTATAAAATGAAATCCAAAAGAAAAAAAAGAAAAATTATGTATTAAAAAATACAAAAATAAAAAATATTGGCATAAAGAAATAGAAAACTATACAAATACCCATAACTAATATACAGAAAAGGGCATATTTTCTTCGTGTTCTTACAAATATCATACGATAATATTATAAGGGTCTTGATTCTTTTATTTGTTTTTTTGTTCTCTTTTAAGATAAGCAATAATTTTCTTGTTTGTATAGAAAAAAAATTTTTTGTGCTAAATTTTAGGCTTTAATCTGATTGGGAAAGAAAATAGTAATTCAATTGATATTATATATTTATGCGTACAAATTTATTTAGATTAGAAGAATAAATTGTGTTGAAATTTATTATAGGAAGAAAATCAAATGTATCTACTAGATATGTATGTACATATGTCTTTGTGTGTACAGAAATTTTGTTTTTAATCAATCATTTATTTTTCATGAAATTATATTTTCTCAATTTGTCACTATTCTTTCTTTCTTTTTTTTTTGTTTCGTTTTTAATTTTTGTAGAAGAGACTGACTAAGCAAAGATGAAAATATAGGAAATATGAAATACACAATAAGGTATATGAAGAAAATGTTTATTATTATTTCATTTTCTTTACTCTGTTTGATATAATGCTTACATTATATATGTATATATACTCGTGCACATGAGAAAACGCAGATTTTCCAAGAAATTTTACGTTTCAATTTTTCACAAAATTTATTTTTGTTTTAATTTTTCGTTATTTTCTGAAATATTTTTTTTTTTTTTTTTTTGGAAAAACACACTGTAATAATATATACGTACGTACAATTTATTATTTATTTATTTACAAATTTATGTAATCCTTATGGATTCATATATGTACTTTGTGTATTTTTTTTTTTATTTTTCACATCAAATTACATTTTTATTCTACATGTATACCTAGATTTATACATGTGTACTTTTTATTCGTCTGTATTTTTGTTTCACTTTATACACATATTTCTCTTTAAATTTATCTGAAAAAACTCACACAATAAATACAAAAAAAAAAATACTCGTATATATGTACGTTAAATACCATGATAATTTCTTATTTCCATTTAATTGATTAAAATAATCAAAACAACAGAAAACATCAGACAATGCACATAATTTAAATTTTATAACAAAAACTTTCAAAATATCTGAAGCTGGATACAAAGTATGCTTCACATAAATGTATCTGCAAACAAGGAAATAAATGTAATAAATTTTTTTTTATCAATTTTACTCAATTTTACACTTGAAATTTTATTGTAAAGAATGCAACAAGTAGTGTAGTAAAATTTTATGTTATCTTTTGCACACCAAGAAAAATGCTTGCTACCGCCGCCTCGCTGTATTATTCCTAAAATTGAACTAATAAAAACTTTTTCATAATATTATTCTTTTTAAATTTTATTTTTCACCAAAGGTATACGAGAATCTATAACGTACACACTTGCACATCTGATGATGTAAAGCATATGTAGGTGCACACATAAAAATGCAAAAAAAAACTCAACCACAACCAAGAAATCTATTAAAAGTGATTCTCTGCAAAACAAAAAAAAAACAAAAAAAAATTATTCATAACACTACCTACACAAAATCCAATTTTGAATTTACATATGTACTCGTATATTCCCAGTAATTATTACTACCAAAAAAACAAAATAAATAAAATCACTTTTTCACTTACACTTTTAATTTAAATTTATTTTTATTGTTTTTACTTTAAATCAAATAATTTTTTCACTCTTTTAGTGTTGTAATCCCCTCTCTCTTTCTCTGTCTTTTAATTTGCAAAATTTTAAAATTCCAAAAAAAAAAAATGAAAAAAACTACAATAATCTAATTGCAACGATACATTTTTCAAAAATTTTCTAATATTTTTTTATGGTGACTAACAGTAAAAATTCGAACAGTAGCAGTATACAGAACGCAAAAGTCAACTGAGCTAAATCAAGTTCAACTGGTTCTTCTTATGGGTTTTTCATTTTTCATTTTCCATCCATCCATCCATTTATCTATACATGTACATATTTATGCGTTCATATACATGTGATGATAATGTAAGGAGTATACTTATGTATATGAAAACATTCAGTTTACCATAAAACCCATAAAGTATATTTCAATTATGGTACAATACAATTGTATATACAACCGCAGTAAAACTTTTCTATCCTATTTGTTAAACGAATGTATCAAAACCAAAAACAATAACGAAAAATATTAAGAACTTCAGCAGAAAACTGAAAATGAATCCGAAAAAATTTATAAAACAATATGAAAAAGCATCAATTTACAGAGGTATATAGCTCTAGCTATCGTATTCGTATACATATATGTACAAGTATTATACACACCTATACATTCAAATATCTACTCTCTAATACATATTTTTTCATGGTATTTGTGAGTACATATGTATATGCATTTATATATATATGTATGTGTTGTGCAAAACAAAAACTTTGCAAAAAAAATTTTTTCACATGCTGTTTTCTATTGTATGTACGTACATCCAAACATAATAAATACGCATGTGTGTGTGGGATTGAAAAAAAAAATATGTAATGATAACTTTTTTATTGTTCAAAACCACCTGTCGCTTCAAACAAAATAAATGTACATAAACCATACTGAAATTGTCCCGGTAAGAAAAACAAATTTTGCTGTTGGTTTTTCTTTCTGTGTATACAAACAGATACACAGATAGAAAGACCCGACCAATACAGTGGTAAAAATAAAAGCTCATTTTGTTTGACTGGGGAATATGGAAATAAAAGAGGAAAATTTTTCATACAAATAATAATGTTGAACAAACAAAGTAAATTGGGGAAATAATTTTTAGGAAAATACTTAAGGTGTGCTTACATCGAATTATAATTTAGATTTTGTTAAAACTGAATTTTGCTATATTATACGAGTACGTGTGTACAGAAATAAAAAACATCAAATTTTATCAAAATATAATTATTTGATTCCAAATATCTACATAATATACAAAGTTTCAAAATTTTTCTTTACGAAAAAAAAATAAATAAATAAATTTATGTACATATAGTTGTATAGTGCATGATGTATTAATAAATAAAATGTCCTTTAACTGTAAATTGTAAAGATATTTATGTACGTACAATGTGATATATGTACAAGCATAGACGTATAAATTCAATTCATTTTCAATTTCAATTTGAAATAATAATAAAAGCATATCTAAATAATTTCAAATTTTCATTTTTGTCAAGTACCTACATACCTCTAAGAAATACTAAGTGAACAAATATTTTTTCATAAAAATAAACAATAATAAGTAAGGTTGGTATAAGTAATATGTTATATAAATGAAAATAAAACTTGCAAACAAACAAACAAAAAAAAAAACAAACAAAAATAATAATATTATGTACTACTCGTTTTGTATCGAAAAGGATAAACTTTAATAATAAAATATACAATCTAAAGATTTAATATGTAATTACTGCATACATGTACTGTATAATATACTATATACCATATACAAAAAGGATATAGTAATATATGGATATAACATGTACATTATGTAAGTTTTCTATATACTTATGAATATACATATGAGAAACGATAAATAAATTATATTTCAAATAAGAATCCAAGTGAAGAAAAGTACTGAGAAAAATATAAACTTTTTATTTACGATTATAATCAACCACTCATATACACTCGTACATTATATACATAGGTATAAAATTTTTTTTTATACAGTCTGTTCAAAAATACACGACAGTCGAGTAAAACACAATAAATGCCAAGATACTAAAAATGTTACATGAGTCGCATGTTTAGCTTGCCTTTGTCGATTTCGCTGGCCAAGATTTTCTACATTTGCATTCAAACTGTCAAAGTACTTAGTTAGATATTTACAAAATCAGCTCTGACTGTTTATAAAACAAGATTTGAAGTGATATTTGTATATAAGTTGTGTACGTAGTGGAAAGAACGAAATGGGGTTAAGGTGTTGGACTGGCCATTACAGTCCCCAGATGCCAATCCCATATAGAAAACGTTTGGGCTTTGATGAAACACAAACTTCGCGGAGAACGAATAAAGAGCGTTCGTCACTTGGAAAGAACGTTAAAGAGCGACTGTCGAACGGCTTTTCCAATGAGTATACCAAAAAATTTAGTGAAAGTTGTACCAGAAGATTTCACCTCATAATTCAAAACAGTAGAGATTGGACTGTATACTAGTGCTGACGTGAAATAAGGTTTGGTTTAAGATTATTCTTTCAATAAATGTTATTGTGTAAGCTCAAAAACTTTTTGTTTTATTTTTATAAAAGTTCGTCTATTTTTGAACAGACTGTGTACTCTCGTATATTTGAGACAAAATTTTTTTGCAAAAAAAAGGAAAAGGATCTATATGGATTTGTGTACATAACGTACAACTTTTTCAGATTATTTTCAAGGTAAATGCGTCTCTGATAAAACGATTTTCTTCCCTGGCTTATATATATATATTTAATACTAACACCAATATACAAGTAAATTTATAAATGCATGGATAAAGTCTATATAAGTATGTATGTATGAGAAAATTTAATGTTCATTTATATATATTTATGGATAAATACAAATGTTTATATACATACATAAGTTTATGTACGAGTACATACGTATATGATGAATGATGTATGTACAAGAAAATGAAATTAAGAATAACAGTTTGTGTTGTGCATACGCGTTTATCAAATGTTCGTACATACGACGTGTGTATATGTTGAGTTTATACGTTTATATGTGCAATATGAATACGTATAATATTTTTTATATTGTTTTTTATATAATAATGAAATATTTTGATGTAGCATGGACATTATAAATTGTTTAAATGTATGTAAGGACACTATATGACATTTCTTCTAAAATACTTTACTATAAATTTAATGTTATTTTTTGTTTGGTTTTATTTTTATAATTATTCCATAAAAATCAAAATCTTTTATTTACATTACGATAAAAAATTATTGATATTTTACAATTCAATTGTGAATTTAAATTATACATACATTACATTACATACATATATTCATCTATGCACATGCATATCTAAGTTAATATTTATATGATTTTACTTCAATGTAAGCTAAATGTAATGGAGAATTTTTCAAAATCTTTATATAATTCCGAATAAAAATAAAATGAAACGAAATTATTTATTTGCATGTTTTATAAAATGAATATTGTTAAAACGAAGTACTTCTAAGGACATTTTATTTAAATTTTAAAGAAAGACCACCCGCATGAATTAAGTAAAATATAAACTGAATAACGTTGTATGTAAGTACGAAATACTAATGGGTCCGCCAAATAACTTTTTTTTTTTTGAAAATGCTATAAAAAAAAACTACTGAATATTTTCTCAAATTTCTTTTTTTATTTGAAAGTACAATCCTTCCGGTTAATAATGGAAAATAATTTCATTCAAATGGCTGCCTCGGCTGGCCATGCAGTAGCCTACACGATCGGTCCAATTTTTAAGCACATTATCGATTGTGTGCAGCTGTATTTCACCAATGGCTTCACGAATATTGTCCTTTAAAGCGTCAATTGTCTCTGGCTTGTCGGCGTAACACTTATCTTTGACGGCACCCCACAAATAATAGTCCAACGGTGTCAAATCGCAGCTCCGAGGCGGCCAAACGACATCAGCTCTGCGGCTGATAATGCGATCTTCATATAAATTATAGTATAGAAAATACAGAACAAAATTTATGACAAACGAAATTACGAAACGTACAAGAATATTATTATGCCGATTATACATTCAATGCAGTGACTTCAACTTCGACTTTGATTTAATGGATATGCATTAGAACTTCTACATTCAATGCAGTAGATTTGACAGCTACTTGACAGCTACTTTTACATGTTAAGCATGCTGTGAAGTCGAAAGTCAAAGTCCAAGTTGAAGTCACTGCATTGAATGTAGAAGCGGCATTACTACAACACACTATATATTAAGTTTACTATTCATAAAAGTCAACTACGAATATTTAAATATTATACAAATGCATCTAGATACATATACATACTGGTACATATTCGTACATACAATTTACATTATAATTCTTCATTTTATGCATATATATAGTATATACGAAATTTTGTCGAATATGTTTATAGTCCCATCAGAGTATAACCAGACTCAGTCCCAATACAAATTTGTAATGAATTTATTAAATGTCATAGAATGCATACATTCAATTCAAGGTTTATCCATGAAAAATTCTTACTAAATATATGTATGTATACCGTGCAAATACATATACAAATTATATTACAAAATATTAAATTTTCTACAAAAACCATGCACACATAAATATGTATACATATGTATTTCTTTCCTTTTGTTTTCCTTTATAATGTTATCATTTGAACAAAATGACAAATAATGTGAAACGTATTATAACTACATACGAGTATATGAAAATTGCATTGAAAATTATCTTTTCATCTTTTTTTTTTTATTTTTTTTTAAAAAAATAAAATGAGATAAAAATTTTGTTATTTTCAAAGAATAAAAACCAAAAATAGAAAAAAATGTATACATAATAAGTAAATGTGTTTTTGTTCCTTGAAAACATATACAAACATAAAAGTGCAAACATATATTTATAAAAGGATTAATGTGTGTGTGTAATATGTGTATATGCTCTATATATATTTCACAATAATAGTATTAAGAATAATTTTTATATTTTTATACATAGTATTTTTTGATCCTTAAGATTTTCCTTCGAAAAGTTACAATCCTTTTTCATTTTTTTTTTTTTTCAAATTTATTCACATTTTTTTCTTTTTCTTGTTTTTTGTTTTTTTTTTTTTTTTTTGAAAATATTAACATGCAAATTCCACAATAATACCGTGAGATTTAACAAAAGGAAGAAAAACAAAAACATATATGTACTTTTACAAAATTTCATAATATTTTGTCTATCCCTTTTTTTATTCAAAAATAAAATAAAATAAAATGCTTTACCCTTTTTCCATTCATTTAAAAAAGAGGAAAATGCAAATACTATTATAGCAGTGTACAAACTTAACTTGAAAATTCGTCTCAAGTTTATTTTCATTATTTTTTTTCAAAGCACATAAATACAAAGAACGAAATACATATGTAAATAACAACCCAACTTTAAAATTTTCAAGGATTCTATTCTATTCTAGGAATCAAAAATTCAAGGAATCTATTATATTCTAATATTCTATCTTATTTTTCATCAAATTCACTTCGAATGTAGTCATATTGCTTGACAGTTTTATTTTTGTATTTTAAAGTTTATAATTTTATGTATAATTTCTGTATGAACGTAATTTTAGTTTACTTCATGTAGGTACGAGGGTAATTCAAAAAATTCCCGGAAAAATGAAATTAATACAATTAGTTGTTGATTTTTATGGATTTATTTTTCTACGTATAAACCACCAAGTTTTAGCACCAGTCACTATACGGTGCGAAAAGTCTTCAGAATTTGAATCGTATTTGATCAAAAACTCAGCGAAAGTCCGGCACGTCTTTCAATGTGTTCTCCGCGCAACACTTTCCACTAAATTTTAATAATACCAAATTTTTCAGGTATCTGTATCCTTTTAAATAAAAACAAATGAATTACTTTTTTTTATACACAGCAGTTACGCTTTCAAAACAACTCTCAAAATATAACCAAACTTCTTGACTGTTGGCCTGCTAGTTACTTACTGAAGCAGATATTCTGGGAGTTTTTTGAATTACCCTCGTACTTATATAATATTGTAACACGGTTTATGAATTAAATTAAGTCAAATAAAGCTGATGAATCTGGATCAAATTAGACTTAAAAGATTTATATACACCCGCATATTTATCAATTGTTTTTTTTTTTAAATTAATGTATTTCTTGTAGCTATTTTTTTTTTAAATTCAAAATTTCAGTTTCTATGTAACTACCATATAATCGCACATATAAATTATACGTATATACTCTTTTACTATGTATATAACAAAACAAAAAGGATAATAACTAATTAAAGTTCAAAAATTACAAATAATAATTTTTATTTTTCGAAATAACCCTAATTTTCTAAATGACTAGATGTAAGGATAAAATACTTTTATATTTACATATATACATAACTAGTATGAGTAAATACTCGCATATATCAAAAAACAAAACAAAAAACATTCAAAGGAAACAATACGTATAGTATAATAGGTATACAAATGAAATTCGAATCATATGTAATTTTACATCATACATGAACACAGGTGTATACACATGCATACATATTTATGTACCTACATATATGATAAATGTGTGTGAGAAAAAAAATATTTTATTACCTACATGTTTTTTTTTTTTTGATGATGCTTTCCTAATTGCCTTACACATAATTAAAGTTGTATCGTTTTACATGTACAAAAATTTCGATTCATGTATAAATTTTTATATGTATGTACACATATACATTATATGAGTTCATGTGTGTTTGTTATGTGTGTACAATCAAATGTATAATGTGAAAACTAAATTTCGTGCTATACTCGTACTCGTATACTGTAATCAATTCATATAATCGTATATACACATCACAGATTATTCATACATCATTTGTACATTATATTTGATTATATACATATGTACATGCATGAAATATTATTCCGATTATGATTTATGCTTTGTATACATTTACATTTCGTATACATACGCTCATGTCGTATATAATAGGTGGTACCTATACATTAAATTCAAAATGTTATCGAAAAATTCAACTTTACGTGATTCCTTTACATTTCAAGGATAAATAAAATAAATTACTCCAAATGTAGGTACCCATATACTATATGAATGTTCGTATGTTTATGTATTAAAAACAAAATGTAATGGAATAACTGACTAAATTGTTTACATATTATGTTGTTCTTTCAAAGCTCAAAAATATTCTTCTCAAATATGTATGTTCTACATATTCTACATAAAATAATCTAAAATGAAGGTTTAAAACATTTATTGTTTTGTTCATAAAAAGAATATAATATATGTTATGTACGAGCATTTAAAAAATATTGAAAAATTTGAATTAAATTTTCTAATTATGTACTCGCTCATTTGTTATATTTGCGCGTAAATATATTCAAAATATATAAATACTTGTAATTGTAATTCAAACATAAAATATAAATTTTTTTTGAATATACATACTCGTTAAATTTATATAAATTTAATCGAGAAAATTCAAAATTTATTATTTGTAGACGTCTATATACCAGTAATTCCCGAGAGAAACAAAAACAAAAAAAAAAACAGTCAGAGACATAATTTATATAGTATGCTTAATAAATAAAATCAAAAAATAAATGAGTTAAATAAAATAGATTGAATGTGTGTACATATATAATAATATTCTTTTAGATGTAGAGATCTAATATTTTTTTCGTTCTTATTTCATTCAAATTTCATGCATACACATTATGTAGGTATATATGTATATGTACATCTATACCGATAAGTATTTATATAGTATATTGTTTATTCAAGGATCAAAATGTCGAATGAAATGATAAAATGAAGTAATGAACAGCAGACAAGAGCGAAAAATAATTGAAAAAATGAAATGCCTAATAACATTATTTTATAAGTAATATGTAAAATATATATGTACACGTATATCTGTAAAATTAATTGCAATATACTCGTATGTAGATCAATAAATTAAAGTTAATACTGACATTAAGAGCAAAAAAATTGAACATACATATATTATGTGTAAAGTACCATTATTGTTAGATACTTTTTGTCTTGTGTATTCACATTATAAGTTATTTATAAATTTTTGTATCATATACGAGTACCTATAATGTGTGTATATGTATATATGTAAATATATTTATCCATGTATATTTTAATATTATAACGTACACATGTTATCTTCAGAACATACATACAAGTATGTACGAGTATATATAAAAATCATGAAATTGGAACAATTTAAGTTTAATACTCTTTTCATCTGTTTTTTTTTTTTTTTATTTATTTTTTGCTTCTTTTTATAATGTTAAAATCGTTCAATAACAAATTCATATAAATGGTGTTATGTATAACCCCATATGTAAACACATAACATGTACGAATAAATCGAAAATGTATTTTGTTTTGTATAAAACTGATATTGTACATACATACCTATAGATACAGGATCATTGAAAATTCTCTGTATACGTATACACGAACACAATGAAATTTATAAATAATTTCTATCATGCATTAATCGCATTGCAGTTATAAAATTCAGTATCTTATATATAAAATATCGAATATCAATGTACATACATTACATAAAACACACACAAATAGGTACATATTTAATAAAATAACATGTCTATGAAAATGATTTACATACGAGCACATGAATATCTAATGAATGTGTCTATAATACAAAAGCATCTCATATTATCTCATGACGAACAATTTATAAATTTAAAATTACATTCACATATTATGTAAATTACATAAGTACGTAAACGTACATACATGCATTTAATATCAGAATATTGGTAATTGGTAATTTCTCTACTATTAAAGTACGAATGCAATATTGTCTTTATCAAAAAAAATTTTTTAAAATATTAAAAGCCTGTATAATCGTAATTTACATCGCAAAAAAAAATTTAAATCAAAATATCATATAAATTTTTGACTACACTGTACATACTGAATATACTTATGTATGCAGTTGCAGGTGCAGCGGATATACATCAACAAAAACCAACTTATATAATCTGGCAGCCATTTTGAAAAACAAAGAAAATTTTTTTAAAACTGCAAAAAGTATGCAATATATTCATTCAATAATATTTATTATTTATTTCAAAATTCAAATCTAATTATTCAAATGTAATTTTTTTTTGTTCACCAGTCCAACGTTTTTAAATATGAACAAACAAAAAAAATATATAATATTAATGAAATTTTACTAACCTTTAAATTTCCGTCTCCAGGAAAATATCATCAACTTCCTTCTCCGGCTTTATCTTGTGCTATGAAATTGTACTTTGTACCAGAAAAATGTACAACATTTAAATTTTCAGAAAAGAACTAAGAAGGCTCAAGTCCAATGAAAGCGAGAGTGCGATACCAGATCTCGTATGAATTGTCAAAACCTTTTCAATATACAGGACTGTATGAGGTTATGTCCAACGAAACACGATACAAGAATGCGTGACAGCAGAAAATGAGTTAAAAAAAAACTGACTGACAATTAAAACAAAATATCTCTTTCGTATTCGTCGTCTCGCAGACTATTGGACATTTTAGAATACGATACTTGAACGATACGGCAACATTCCGATTCTCGTATCCGTCTCGTATCGCAGTCTCGCATTCATTGGACATGAGCCTTATTACATGAATGGAATGAATTGAATGCTGCTGTCTCCTGTCTGTCTGCTGGGCTGAAGCACCGTTTGAGTTGAGTTTGAGTTGAATTTGAGTGAGTTAACTAAGCTTGTCAAAAATTACATAATTATTCATAAAATAAAATCAACCGATATTATATTGATTTGATTGTGGCTGTGACTGTGAGTTACTGTGAGAATCGCTATCGATTGTCTGAATCTCAATGTTAAGATAATCAATATTTAAAATCGATACTCGATACTCGATTTTCAAAAGAAATACGCAGGAAATATTTTTAATATCATCGTTAGGAAATGAATTTCTTTGTTCTGAAAAAATTATTATCATTACGGAAACGGACATTCATGAATTTATGCAGGATGTATATGATACCAACATAATTTTCGATATTTCTAAATCTGAAATTTTGAAAGTGTATACAATAGAGCCATATTAGAACAATTTTCAATAAAATTTAAAATCATTTTGAAATTTAAAGTAAAAAATTACATATATGTACTTGACATCAGAGTGTTTTATAAATGGTGTTATGCTAGAGGTGTTTTATAATTAAAAGAGCTACCTAATTGTAATATATTTTTATCACATATAACATTACATGATACGATATACCTATGTATTGTCATTATTTCTTTTGTCCTTAATTTCAATTCTTATATAAATTATATTGATGACGTTGATACTATTTGTACATAATGTTCATCTTTTGTATTGTATTTTATTTTCTTTCTTCTTTTTTTTTTTCTTATACTTATTTTAATCCTTGAAATTAAAAGACACAAATAACAGAATGTGTATACGTAATTATATACATGTGTACGTAATTCAATTCATGCATGTGTATGAAATGAAATATCTTGAAATTATTTTTAATGTTCTTGTACACACAATTATTATACTACTTATATTCTAGATTCTATAGTTTAATTTAAGATGACTTCTTTTTAAAAAAAAAAAAAAAAGTATGTACACATGTATCTTTTTGGGTTAAGTATTAAAAATTATGATTTCTATTAAAAAATAATTTTCTAAAATTTTCATTTTCTTCTTCATATTCTTCGATATAACGTATACATGAATATCACGTATATATATTAATATTAACATTACTTTATATCCTGATCTTTGAAAAATGTAATAATGCGACAATATTCATGAACCGAAAAAAGGGAATTTAATATTCGAAATATGCACATTATATGTATAAATTTTTAAAAAAATGTTGATAATTTACAAAGTATGGTAGATATTTCACCGAAATGAAATTTTCCTTTCATCATTTTATGATTGATTTCTGTTTACATATTCGTATTTAACAAAATGTATTACGTATGTAAGTATTTGCATTTATATAATGTACTGTAATATACACACAAACACAAAAAAAATATTAATATTAATTTTCTTGAAAATAAAAAATAAACACATGAATTCAATGAAAAAAATATTTTAAAATGGAAAAACAATGAATGTATCAGTGTAGGATTTTGTGTATGTATGTTCGCTAAATTCATATTATTATTCATATTTTCATATTTTTGTAATGCACATAAAAAGATTTTCTATACAAAACATTATATGTAAATTTTAGGTGAAGTGAATATCATCATTATCATCCAGATATGTATATTGTGTAATATGTGATGTGTATATTATGTTTTTTCTTTTGTTATCGCTTTTGTCTACCTTGATTTTCCGTCATACTGTTTTTTTTTTATTTTTTTTTTGTGTATGAAAAGAATTGAATTGAAGTGAGATATTTTAATAGTCAGTAGAGCTAGATATTGTAAAAGACGAAGATAACTTTGAAGGAGAAAAGAAAAATCTGTAAAATTGTGAATCATCTTTAAAATGAACTCTTGCTTCTGTTTCACAAAATATTGAATCTTTTCAGCTACTACATTTTGTACCTTGCTTCATAGTTCTTTTCTTTATTTTTTTCTCTAAATCCTTTACATGTCCTATATGATATGATAAGATGTGATATGATTGATATGAAATGAAATAAAAAATTTTTTTCTTTGTGTATTATTTGAATATGAACACAAATAATAATGAAAATAATGTGAAAATCATGTGTTACTATCGCAATACATTTTTTTTTCTTTCTATACTTTCAATATTTTTTTTCCTTGTGGGTACATTCCTTTATAGATTATTTGAATTATGATGATGCTTAAATGAATTTTATCTATTATTCTTTGTGTTATGAATACGTATGTATGTATGTAAAATAAATGTGTAGGTGTCGATGTTTGTTGTGCATATACATACAATACATTACACATATACTATATATGTATCTGTTTCACGTAAAATATGTAATTGACGATGATTGATAATAGATAATAGAAACGGTACAATAATAGCAAGACATTTGATTTTTTTCAAATGAAAAAATAAAATTATATCGATTGGCATTCATTCCGGGATATTTACATATATGTATATAGTATCTTTGTGAAATCAATTAAACTGATGGTGAATACTGTAACTTTAAAAGTGAATTTTCCAGCAGTTTTACAATTGAAAAATTCTACAGGGGGTTGTATATTGAATTACAGTAATCCCTTCCCTCCTATAACACGGTACTCTTACAACGCATTTTCATATTACACGATTTTATGTTCCTCGTATAACACGTGTTTTCCCCATATAACACAGGAATTTGTAATAAAAATAAATTTAATCGAATTAATTTAGCATTTAATGTCAGAATGGCATATAAAATGGTAATATTCACCGGATACATACGCACATATTTCGTTCATAATTGTAGTATTTCCTTTATATTCGATTTAATCCCCCCTTAAGAGAGAAAATTTAAATGTCAATCATTTGTAGATAACACGTTAAAGAGGTCATACGAGCGCGTTATACGAGAATGCTTGTTCAACGCGTTTTCCTATAATGCGTAACTAAGGGTGGATTACATTTTCTTCTGTTGAAATGTACAATTATTATTGAAAATGCATCAAAATACTTTAAATACATTAAAATACGGCAATACTCAAGTAAATTCGAAATCAATTAATCGCATTCGCAATATAAACGTTCATGTAACCAACAACGAAAACACTCGCCGATTTATGTACATAAAATTTAACTGAATTATTCGATTTGCTTTATTGGTTTTATTAATCAACATTGAAATGAAATTTAAGAGTAGGATTCGATTTTGAAAAATTTCGAAAACAAAAACAACAATTTTACATACAAAAATTTTAAAAAATGCTTTTGCATAACTTTAGGTGCTATAAAAATGGATTTTTGAATATTTTGATGAAAAAGAAAACATAATTTTATTTTGTTAATAAAAATGGAAATATAACAAAGAATTTTATTTTTTTTTTTTGTAAACACTTCAGAAAAGTCCACATTTTATTTTGATACCAAAATCATATAGATATCTGAAGATTTGATGTATGAAAACAGAAGTCAAAGTTGAATGATTTTTCCAAAAAGAACCCTCTCCTTTTTTTAAGAATTATAACTAAATTTCAGGACCTAAAATAAAAAATGTGCTGTATTCAAGCACCACAATTTCTTACAGGCTAGTTATATTCAAAATTTCAAAGAAATTGATCAATCAGTGTTTGCTGTGCGAAGTACATTTGGAAGCCGAAAAATCGCAATTTTGACAACTTTGACACCGTTTAAAAAGGACACAAGGACATTTAAAAAAAATGGTCCATTCAAGGATCACGATTCCTACCAAAGTATCTATGTTTCAAATTTCATTGAAATCGAACAAGTAACTTTGGAGATATGTGGTGCAAAAGATACCAGATATCTCGAATCCTAATCTTATAGAGAAAAAAAAAAAGATATGTACAAATTACAAATAAAATACTCAAAGAAAATTAAATAAAAAAAACATGATATTTTCTTCATTTTTTTTTTCACAAAAAATAATTTTTATAAGTTGTATGTATAGTATATTGGATATACATAATAAAAATAATTAAAATTATACTAGAGTATATGTATAAGAATTTTTATTTTAAATTATTTTATATTTATTGTATGTTTTGTTTTCTGTATGTACACTATATGTCGTTGTATTTCAATTTTTATTTTCTTAAAAAAAAAAACAAAAGATTTATTTTTATTTATAATTATTTCATTATATTTTTATATTCATTTAAATATCATCGTTATATTTTTCATTTTATTTTAGACTTTATTGTAATAATATTTTTATTAGAATTTTCTTATTTTATTAAATTTTTTTATTTAAATATTTAAGTATTTTTTGTTCGAGATAACATAAATTTATTAATATAAAATCATATAAAAAAAAAATACATATTAAATTTATGTATATTTTGTGTTTTAGGTGTTTAATACAAAATTTCATTTAATAATTTGTTTTTATTTTGTTGTTTCATTGGATTGCAAATAATTTGTATTTTATTCATCTTTCTTTTGTTGTGTAACTGCTTTACAGCATTTTTAGCATTAATTTTATAAAGAAAACTATTTTGTAAATAATAATAGAATGATTTACTAATTTTATATTCCTATTATAATTATTTTAATGTAGTTTTTCATTTTATACAGATATTTTATTTTTAAAATTAATTTATAACATTTTTCTAAATTATTTTTTAATTCATTTTACTTAATTTAAATTATAATTTAACATAATAATCTGTACACAATCAATATATCAACATTTATCATATATATGTATATATTTATACAATTTATTCTTTAACATTTTTTTATTTATATATTTATTTATAACAAAAATTAATTATAATTCATTTTACTTTATTTTTTTTATTTTATTTATTTTTTTTCTAATTAAGTAACAATCATTGGACATACATAAAGTAGTTCATTTTACATTAATATCTTTGTTCAATTTTTTTTTTAATAATAATTTCTTTATTTTAAGATTTAATTTAAAGACGAAATAAAAATATATTTAAAAATGTTTAAAACCAAAAACAGAAAAAAAAAATTAAAATAAATTTTGCATAGAAACAACAAACAATCAAATAAAGGCACCTCATGATCTTTTAAACATTCATGCCAAATTTTACAGAGAAAATTCAAGCTTAAAATTAGTTAAACCTGCATATTAGTCTTAAACTATGATTCAATTCTATCGGATAATCTGAGTTTAAGACCTAAACTACTTGCATACCACTGTGAAATTTAAATGTCACTTAAGCGGTAGTTTAACCTTACCTAAGCTTAAGCTTACACTCTAAAATTAGGCATCAGACATGCATTTAATGTATGCAATTCATTTTTGAATAGGAAACAGTTTTTTTCTCACTTACATCACACGAGTCGGACACTTTAAGTCAAATTATGCCAGTAGATGGCAGATAAATTAATTATCTGTCAGCCATTTTTCTATCTAACATATGATTTGCCTGATCTGTCAAATAGCAATTTGAATGTAATTTATAAGACGAATTTATAAAAATACATTCATACACTCGAAGTTATTTATATGTGTGATATTCTAAGTAATTGAAAAATTTTCATTTAAACTTTTTGACATATTTTGTAGGTTGTCAAATGAATAGCACAGCGCGCGCGTTTTTCTAAATAAAATTTTGTAAAAATTTCAAACTTATAAATGAATTTTTGTTTAATTTCTTTTTATGAAATTTCAAATAAAATTATTAATAAATTTTTATATCAATTTTAAATTTCATTGAATATGTATTTGTTCTAAAAGTTCGATGAATCAAATTGATTGTCAGTTTGTTTTATATGTATGTATGTATACATTTAAATAAAATTTTCTATAGTTTTTCTTTATTTATTCATATTTTATCTGACTAGCCTTAACTACTTAAAAAACCAAAACAAAACAGAAAAAAAAAAATAATAATAAAACAAAAATAAAATTTAAAAATTCTCAACAAATTTATAACATTTCTGTTTGTTTAATTTTAATGCAGTTTTTTTGAACTGAATTTGAAAAAAAAAAAACAAATAGACAGAAATAGAGTATCATTCGATTAGTCAAAAAAAAATTATTTAAAAAAATGCAAAATTGAATAAACTTGCTTTCTGATTTATATTCCAAATCGAAAGATATTAATTGTCCAAATTAAAACAGTATAGATATATAAATGTAGATAACATTATTTAAAAATATTCAATTTAAATTAAAAATAAAATTCTACTGAAAAAAATAAATCTTTAAAACAAGGAAACAGATAAAAATGAAAATTAAATGAAGACTTTTTTTTTGAAAAAAATATAAAAGAATTGTTCAAAGAAAATATTTTAGTAACAAAAGGCTATTTTCACAGATTACGAACGTAACATGTGTTTGCAGTGTGCGAAAACGGCCAAACAAATTAAATATTATAAAATATGTGGTAAAGTTTAAAAAAGTAAATTTCTTAACATATTACAATCAGAAAATTATGAACTACTTACTTAAGTAAATAATAATAAAAATTTATCTATTTAAAACTATACGTTTGAGTTTTAACAAAGACCAATATAACAAAAGTTGTTATATTGGTCTTTTGGTTTTAATTTTTCTTAAATTATAAATAAAATTATGAAGAATAACAAAAACTTAAAAAACAAAATATATAAATCAAATTTTTTATTATTGCTTTCATTTTTTTTTTTTTTTAACTTAAACTTAAATTAATTTTGCGAAATTCTGGAAGACTTTTGTGACCATAATGTTGTTATAATTTTTGTGTTTCATAACAAAAATAAAACAAAAAATATAAAATCAATAAATAAAATTTATAATTTAAAAAAATTTAAGAAAACGATTATTAAAATAATAATAAAATCAATAATCTTTGAATATTTTTATAAAAAATTCAATAAGTTCAATAACATGGTATCGATCGATACCACATATGATGCCTATATCAATGGCATTAAAAACAAAATCTAAATGAAATGAACTTCGTTTGATAGAAACACAAATAAAAGTAGGTGTATTAAGTATTTGTTCTTCTATCATTATTTTGAATTTTTCTGTACTTTGTATATTGCATATAAAAACATTTTTAAAAAAAAACTCTGATATCAATTTTTTATATAAAAATAAAAATAAAAAACAAAAAAAAAACTTATAAAAGAATGTATTTTAATCCTTAAATTATTTGAAGTATTTAATGTTTTTTTTTATAATTTAATTTTTGTTTTATTTTTATTTTATTTTTTTGTTTTATTTTTGTTTTAATATTAAAACATATATATTTAGAGGTAAATTTTATTCTACATAATTAAATATTATAATATCATACTACAACTTATAATATCATTTTGTATGTACGTAAGTAAGTATATATACATAACGTACATGTTTTTAAGTAAGTATAAAGCCCAATTTCACAGTGTAAGTTTAAGCTTGAGCTTATAATTAAACTTGTATAAAATGCTTAAGCTATGTCTCAAGTCTGTTGGATAGCAAAGCAAAGTGTGAAATCAAAGCATATCTTAAGAGAAAGTGTGTAAGATATATCTTAAGAATGTGTAGTAGCTGTAGTTACGGAAGTAGCAAAGTTTGAAATCACATAAATTAATGTTTACTAACAGAGTGTGCAGCTGTTGCCGAAGCTACCTATAGTCGAAGCTGCACCTATAATCTTTAACAAATTTTTAATTTGCAGCACTACAGATTGACATTACAGTTCTTGTTAATGAAATTTTTTTTTTGAAATTTGATATTTTTGAATCAACTACTATACACGTACATTAGTCGACATCAGCAGTACATACTGTTTGTTACAACCACATGCAGCGCTTCAGAATATACTACATTCTACGCTACATGCTACAGCCGTAATTACAGATACAAATTCTGTTCCAGCGCAGTAAGGTTTCACCGTGAAATTGGGCATAGTAAATGTTTTATTTTTGTTTTTTTATCTTTTATTTTTTGTTTATTTTTTGTTTGTTTTTTGTTTGTTTTTTGTTTCTTTGTGTAATTTTATTATTTTTATTTTTATCTTATAATAGAAAAAAAAATTTACTAAAAACAGAACTTTAATATACACATTTAGTATATTCTAAGCAAATATCTATGTATGTAAGTAAATATATATATAATTTTAACTCACATTACATATTATATTTTTTTTTTATTATTAAAACTATAAAAATAATATCATTCATGTATATTTCTGAGTTTTGTTTACAAATTTTTTCCTTTTAATTGATATTTTTGTTTCTTCTTCTTCTTCTATCTAAAAGGAATTTGAACAAAATATGCATATTTTTACTAAAGAACGTTTTTATACTTACATAATGTTAAATAGAAAAGTTTATGTTTTTTTTCTGTTTTATTTTTTTTTATTTTTCTTTTATTCTAAAATATTTAAAGCTATTATAATTATTGTTATTTTTAATCAAAAGATAAATATAAATCTTCTATTTTGTAATAAAAAAATAATATCTAATGATAAAATTATAATTTTATATTAAAAATAATTAACACATTACACATTATATTCAGTTTTTTTTTTAAATATGTAATTCTATTATTTATAGTGTTTTTTTTTCTTCGTAGTAAAATTATTATTGTATAACAGATTGTACAGAGAATCTGGCAAAAATTTGAAACATTATTTTGTTGATATTTTGAATTAGTGTAGTGGATTGAAGAAGACTCGTTAATATTTTTATTTTATTTAAAAAAAAAAATGTTTAAAAATTGGTATGAGAAAACAAATGTTTGTAACCAAAACTATTTATACATTTATGTTTGTTTGGCGGATACAAGAAAATCAATTTCATTCATGAAGAAAATTATTAACTTCACAATGAAGTTCGGGATTATTGCAATCAAGTTGGGTCTACCATTCAATATTCGTACTGTAGAAGCCTGATAAGATGATAATTCGGAAAAAAGACAATCTTTCATTATATTTTTATAAGTGATCAAGCCTTAACCAAAACTACGTATAGATGAAAGACTTTTGGCAGACCATTCCTAGATACTTAATTTCAAAGATTTTTAGTTTTAATTAATTATTTTACTTTTTCTTCTTAAAAAATTTCAAATAAAATTTATCGATTTTTGTTTTTCGAACTGACATCTCGTAAATATGTGATCTTAAAGTCTTCATTCTTACAGTGTAATAGATATGCAATGTAAGTATTTCACAATAACCTTTATAAAGAAAATACTATCCTCCTATCCACATTTTTGAAAAGTAGAGCATCAATACATTTTTAAGACATCTCGAATACATACAAACACTTAAAACGTCTGCTGAGTGCTCATTTCTCTAAATCTCAATCATATTGTTATTACAATCGTAATTGCAAATGAAATATTCATTATTTTTCTTATATTAATTCGTTTATACAATAAATTTTCATCCAAAAAATTTTCATTCTCATTGTTTCATTTAAATTAAATACAATTACATTCATATGTACGAAGCTACAAAAATTTGTGTACGTTAAAAATGTATTATTTCATTAACGATAATTTAATTATTATTTTCATATAAACAATTTTATTTGAAAATATTTTCGCAAAATATATAAGAAATATTCCCTTAACAATTAATTTTCCTTTTTTTTTTTGGAAAACTTGTGAACATTAAATGAATGATAATAAATTATTCAATTTGACATAATGGTTTAACATTTTTTTTTTTTTACAAATGTAGAAATATCTATCACTCTATCTGTCTGTGTAGCATTAGAATCCAAGGTGGATTTTGTATCTCCTAAGATAAAATAACCACTGTATATGAATAAGTTTTTTATTAGACATTCCTGTATGATAATAAATTTAAATTGAAATTTTTAATTAAATTAGAATATCTAAAGTTTTAAGGTGGGCGAGTAAGAGTGATCCGCAAGGAATGAGAGAATCTTTAAGAAGTTTTGTAAAGTAGCTCCAATTGAAGAAAAAATACGAGTTTGGCCACATCATGAGAAGAAAGGATAATCATATCGTTAGGACCAGTTTTAAAAATGAAACAAAGTAGAAGACTTTCAAATGCAAATTTCAGTATGATACGCAATCATCCATCAATAAAAAATTACATTTAAAATCTAAACATTTTTTGAAAAAATCCTTCTATCTTTAAAGAGCGTTATAAATGACTAATAAGGACAAAAATCAATAAAGTGCTCCGTTTATTCCACACAAAACACATTGAATGATGTATGACAAAAATTAAGAAAAATACATGGTGTAGTGTAGTTACTGATAAAAGGTGTACCTAATATATGTTGAAATTAGAAGAAAGCCTCGCTCTTATTGTCCTGTACGAGAAAAACTAAAACCATTTTGAAAAATGTGTTCGACTTATTTCACTCGTTATCATTTAAGCTTTCATTCAAAACATATTTCATAAAAATCAGATAAAAAAATGACTGAGAAAAAGTGTACCAAAATTAACCGAAATCAGTAAAATCAATAGCACTTGTCTTAAAATTTGCTCTCAAATATTTGGAAAAGAAATTCAAAAAAAAAAATTTTTCTCATACACGTTTTGTATACACTCATGAATTCGTAATGTAAATTAAATTAAAACAAATTACTTAAATCTGCATACGTGTCATTATGCCCATAATCATGTTCATAGATCAAAATATTATACAGTTGTGATACTTACACCGCATACGTACTTATCAAAAGTGTAAATTATTCATGATAAATTCACAAAAAATGCAAAAAAAAATAATAATAATCGAAAATCATAGAAAAAAAAAGTGAAAATAAATAATAAATCATAATTAATCGATAATTATATTATTTCAAATTAAAAATAATTTTCTATTACTATGTACTTTTATAATGAGTGTTAGGGGAGGGCGCATTGCATACATATATTTAATTTGCAATGAATGTAATCCACCACAAAAACAAATCAACATAGCAAATACACACAAAATGTACATATAGTGATATGTACTCGTACATATGTACTTTTGTGGTATTGTGTACTGTATAAAAATCAATAATTATTATTATCTCTGTATAATGATATTAAATAAATTAACATTTTAATATATGAAATTATCTATCAACATATTTTGCAGACTTAATTAATTATTATCACTAATATAGAATTGATAAGTTTTAAGTGGATGCATACATATTAGTATATTGTACATAAATTACACATACAAAATGCAGGTGTACACATATTGCCATCTGTGAATTACTTTACTATTATAGTCTGTCGTCAAACGAGTAAATGCATGCATCATACTTTGTACTACACGAATATGAGTCTGCACGTTATACCCTTGACACACAATAATTCTTTTTCAATATTTCATTCTTGTCAATCAAGATTGTCAATTATTTTTCATCAATGAATTTTTATTTTCTTTTATATCGACACATTGCCAAATGATATTTTTGAAATTTTATTCAGACCTACTTCAATAATGTCAAAATTAAGTTGTCAAAAATCATTAAAACTTCATTTGAAATACATGATAAACAATAAATAATTATTGTAGATCATTTAAATATTTGCGTGTATCAAGGATAATTTTACAGGTACAACCAAAAAATTTATTTTTAAAAAATTTTAATTATTTATTTCTGTACTAACTTTTTTCAATGATGTCCTTCATATATAGTAAGTTTCCCATTAATAATTTTAATTTATGATGAAAATGTTTCTTAATCTTTTTTAAATTTCATTTTGGACAGACTCAAAAATGACGATAAATATGTGGATGTGCGTGTATTGTAATGTGAAATTTATATTTTGAATTTATTCTATTTCTATTTCTTATTAATTTTCACTTATTAAAAGAAAGGATATCTTATTTTATAGTGTTCAGAAGAAATATCATTCTACTTCATTTATTATTTGAATGAAATGAAACAAAAATTAATAAATTTGCACCTAATTTCTATGCGAGACCACAATAGAAATTTTCTAATAAGTTTTGAGAATATTTTTGAGATAAAGTTTTCTTAGTTTTTGTGTTTTTGTTTCTTTTTTTTTTTTGTTTTTTCGTTTAAATAATTTTCTTCAAAGTACTTAAACACACAGCGTCGATTTATTAACTTTCATTCATTTTTTTTTTATATTTTTGTTAAAATTTTTCTTAGCTAAAATCTACATTTTAAACTTCTTGGCATTAAATTTATTACATATTTACTGTTTTGTCTTTTAATTTTTGTTCCCCACTATTTTTTTTTTTATCACAAACAATATTAATCATGCATGCTTTTCTGTTCTTTAAAAATATACGAAAAATTTGCAAAATATTACAAAATAACAAAATAAAAAACAAAACAAAAGCCATCATTGGCTATAGTATAGGTACCTGCAATAATTATAGTTTTTTATCGTCAACTCCCCCATGCATCATTGTGTTACGCTATATACAATTCAACACATGGATTCGCAACGACTGCTGGTCCTGGTATTGTAACTGGACTTGTGGGTAGAGCAAATGTTGGTTGCCCAACAGCTGCAGCTGCTGCTGCAGCTAAAGCGAATGTTGTTGTTGCTGTCGGTGTCAATACTCGTGGCGTTAATTTATTGTACGGTATTGATATGGTGGGTGATGGTATATTGGTTGTGTCAATTGTTAATAGGTGCTGAGTTGCCGGATAATTATTGTTTGTAGGGGATGCTTGTAATGGAATTGATGGTATGGTTGCTGGTGCCATAGATATTGTTGTTGCTGATACGGCTGCAGCTGTGATAGCTGTTGGTGTAACACTGATGGTACCTGTCGGAACAGCCGGAGGAGGAGGTAATGTTGATTGAGTTGACTGGATCGTAAGTTGTGGTTGTGTTGATGATTGAATTGCTGTTGCTGGTGTTGCTGAAGGATGAAATGTTGGAGTTGAATGATGTAGTGGCGGAGAAGGAACAAGTGCACCAGCAGTTGTTGCAGATTGATATTGGTGCAGTGATTGCGGGTATGCAGAATGCAGACAGGGCTGATGGTGTTGTTGATTGTGATTGTGATGAAGATGATGGGACTGTTGCTGTTGTGAATTGTGCTGCTGTTGGTGGTGTCGATGGTGTAGTGCAACTGTTGCTGGTGAAGCCGGCGACACATGAAGGTGATTTGATGGTGGTGATGATGTCACAACTGTAGAAGGTACAACTACCGATTGATGATGATGATGATGGTGTTGGTGTTGATGATGATGATGATGGTGTTGTGAAGGAGAAGCAGGCGATTGTTGATACGTCGGATGTAAATAATCAACCGGAAACTATATATGAGTAGGAGTTGTTATATATACATATACACACACATAATAATTGTATGTAAAATATGATTTTTTTTTTTTGTTTATTCTTTATGTGTTTGTTTTTTTTGCATCATTTTTAAATTATTATTTATATGAGTATATGTACAATAAATATTAGAATATTAAAAAAAAAACGTTAGCTCAAATAGAACAGTTCTATATTTTTGTTCTTTATCTTTTCACTGTAATTTATGTATACTTTTTCTTTCCCCATGTTTTTTTTACAATGAGTTTTGTTTTTGATTTTTTTAATTATTTTTTATTTTACATTAAAAGTGTTTTTTTTTTCGTTAATTTTTTTTGTCTTTTCTTTATGTTTTTGTTCAATCATTTAATTCGTAATATTCATATTTTTGGTTTTTCTTATTTCAAAAGTGTTTTGATAGTAACAACAACTAGTGTCTAGACCTAGAGTCACCTGTAGAAGTGAAAGATAGAAAAAGAGAAAAAAAATTGTTTTTTCTTTTTGTTTTTTTTTTTGTGGAAGTCTTTTAATGATTTTATTAAATGATGAATTTAAATGATTTTTTTAATTTTCCTTTTAGAAAAACGAAAAGTACCACATTAAAAATTAAAGTATAAAAGAAAATTAATATAAAATAGTATCAACAACAAAATAAAATATTATACTATGAATAAATAATTAAATAAATGAATTAATAAAGCAAAATTTAAGTTTAAAAAAATAAGAATGAATAGAACAGAAATTACTTAAAAAAAATCAAATAATAAATGAAAATTTGTATGTGAGTGAATTTCAAAAACGTTCAAAAATACTGCTTTGATGCAAAGTTTATATTTCCAAAACGTCCGCTTCTACATTCAATACAGTAGACTTGACAGCTACTTTTCTATTTACTATTCAAAAGTCAAAGTCCAAGTTGAAGTCACTGCATTTAGAGTCACTGAATGTAGAAACGGCATCATCCTGCGTCTATACTAGCATTATAAACGACAATGGCCACATGTACATATATTGACTAAGCAGACACTGCTTTTCCAGAAATATTTTCTGGATAGCAATATGTATGCTTCAACTTTGGAGAGCGATATAATTTCTACAAAATATTACGGCAATAAGTTTTGACATGTTCATTTTCACAAATTAAATTTTTAGAAAAAGTCGTAAAATTATTGAATTTGTGTTCACATTTCTTTGTTACTTTTGTTTTCATATTTAGCAAATGAACATTGACATTGCTTCCATAATCTGCCCATCACAAAACAGTATGCTATGTCAAATAATATTGCAATTACCGTTCAAATATTGCTAGTAAAGACGTAAGGTTATTATTTTTGACACATCATAGATGAGCAAATGACAAACAAAAAGAAAAAAAATGTATTAGTAACGTATGAGTTTTGCCACAGATACTGTATTATTACCGTATCAGAATACATTTTTTTGACGTTTTGAAACTCCCCCATATCACAGCAATTTTATCGTAAAGTGAATTCAATCTTTTTCATATAAAATCGATGCGAAATCGATGTAAAATAAACAAAGATAATTGAATCAATTTTATCAATAAAAACACGTATTTTATAATTGTTCACTTCACATAAACATTGTAAATAATGTAAAGATATAAAAAATTAAATGCAGTCAGTATAAATGTAACTTAATAATGTGCAGTTATGTAAGAAGAAAATTATTAGTGAATTCCTGTATGTACAAAATGTGTAATGAGATGAGATTTTATTTATTTTTTTTTTTAATTTTTTTTTTCTTAATGATTAGCACTTTTAATTAGCTCTTGTCATTATACAAATTATAAATTTTATTTTTCGTTTCCACTCGTTCGTAATTTAAAAGACCAACCGACATTGCAATGAAAATGATCATTTTTTACGATTTACAAATGAATAAAAACTTCAGAGCTAATTAAATTTGTTCATAAATAAATGAGTATTATTATTGGTTATGTATACATTTTCGTTCATGCTGATGGATGTTAGTGTAGGTAGGATAGATACTTGGTAGTGCGGTAGTGCTTGCATGCATGAACAGGAGATATTCCATTTAAAATGTTAACCGATTAAAAACAAAATAAAAAGAAGTGAACAGAAAAAATTGCAATTAATTTATTCAGATTCAAAATTGAATTTTTATTTTTCAAAAAAAAAAAAATAATTTCATTTTAACCAATGTAAACTGAGTCTTCATGAGAATTTTAAATGGAACATCGGTTATATGCATGCGTGTATAGTACGCAATTTTTTTTTTTATTTTTCTGAAAACACTTTCGTTTTTCTATTTTATCTACTTCACTTTTAATTTAACTTCATTAAACTTCTATGTTTCTTTCTTTTTTTTAGTTTTTGTTTAAATAAAAATTCAAAAAATCAATGCATACTCTATGGCGCGTCAGTGTAGTAAATTTTCAATACATACCAGTGTTGCCGCCTGATGTTGTGCTGTCAAATTTGATGCTGCTATATGAGTGGGAGGCGGTGGTGGTGGTGCAGCTGGACCAAAATATGTTGTCGGTGATACCGGTGGACTTGGATAACCCCAATACACGAATGGTTGCGGATAGAATGCTGGATGAGCACGATGCGGTGACGGTAATATCGTTGTAGGTGGTCCGAATGATGCAAAACCACCAAACGGATGTCCAACTAATGTTCCACCTGTATTTTCATGAATTTAAAGAATTTTAAAAATTGTTAAAATTTTTTAATTAAAAAGAAAGTTAAAAAAATTAAATGGAAAACAACGATAAAGATTATCAATTTTATAACTTAATATAAAGGTTTACAAAATATTAAATAATAATCATAATAGGAAAAATTAAAAACATAAATATCCTAAATATATTTATCCTTAATTTTAAAATTATCCTTAATAAAAATTATAAAAATTCTAAAGTCCTAACTTTAAAGTTACATTATTGTCTGTGTTCTAAACGTACGTTTTTTTTTTGTTTTTTGTTTTTGAATTTTTTAACCTACTTATGGTATGTGAAAATAATTTTTCGGAAAACTAAAGAAAAAAAAACTTTAAGGAAAAATAAATAAAAGAAAAAGAAAAATTAATAATAACCCCCCCATTATAGATATTATGTAGTATATGTAATGTAATTTAATGTAAAATAAGCGATATTCATATATTTTGTTGTAAATTAAAAAATATAAATAATGAAAATTAAAATTAAAAACATTTTTTCAAAGAAAATTATAACATGCCCTATATAGTATTTGAATTGTTTTCACGCGTTTTCTATTTTGTTTTTTTCTAAATAATTTTTTGTGTTTTAAAATTTAATTTTTATTTCACAAATAAAATAATAATAAAGACTAACAACAAAATTGAATGAAATTAAAAAAACCAAAAAAAAAACAAAATGTTGAATGTACATAATTTGAAATGATAACAGAAATATTATCATCTGAGACAGACATGCAGTGTTTTATGATATCTAGTACTTGAAAAATCTGCATACTTGGTAATATCCTTAAAAAAAATACATCCTTTTAGTATTTAAGATTATGATTTGTTTTTGTTCAATACAAATAAGGATTTTATTTCGAGGACATTAACAAGATGAATAATTTTCTGTACTAATACGTGTATGCCTAATTTCACAGTGAAAGCTTAATCTTAACTTAAAGCTGCAATTTTCGCTTAATGCTTCGTTTCCAACACAACATAAAATTGAAATTCAATTTTTTCCCTCTTTGTAGCACATTAAATTATATGACTTCTTCTCTTTTCTTCTCAACGTGCAATTTTTCAAAGTGACATCAAATTACGTTCTATTCCTAATTTTAATTTCATATAGTTGATAAAGAGCTTTCAATAATGTTCGAAAATGTATTTAAATGCAACTCAATATTCACGTTCCATTTGAAACAGCTGTCAATTTCATCAAAAGTTCTCTTCAATTTCACGTTGTGTTGGAAATGAAGCATAAGAAATGTTTTCATTTCACAGATAGTGGCAGTTCAAGTCTTAAACTCAGCTTATCTTACAGACATTAGTCATAGTTTAAGTTTAAAACTTAAGGTTTAAGGATTAGCTATAAGCTCGAATTTAAACTTTTACTGTGAAATTTTGCAGTACCTACTTTATTAAAACTACACACATGTCTGTCTCAGGCATTAAATAAAAATGTAAATTCAAATAAAAATGTATGTAGAAATGTACCTATAAATTATTATGTATTTAAATTTCCCCCAAAAAATACAAAAAAAAAAAAGAAATAATTAAAGAAAAATGAAAAAAAAAAACAATACGTAATGTTTGTTTACATTTTCGTTTGTAAAAAAAACAAATGTATATGTGGACATAATGTGGATTATTCTGGTCCGAAGTTAACAGAATCTGTTAGATTCGACCAGAATTACCCCCAACATTTTGGTATTAATCTCTTGAGTATACAGAACATATAGAGCTATACATAAATAAATGTTTTATGAAATTTTTTTTTTTAATTTTTTAGAAAAGCAAATTTCCATCCAGACATATAATAATTATTAAACTACAAACGAAACAAATGAGAAAAATTTTAGCATTATTATCTACTCGTATAGTAAATTGAATGAAATTTTTTTTTTTTTTTGTATTTTTATTTTAATTTTTAAATTAAATTTTATATTTCTCTAATGTTTTGTTTTTTTTTTTTTTATTGTTTTATTATAAGCTCAAAAGATTAAAATCAAAACACCACAAAGCTGTGAAAAATTTTTTACCTTAAAATTAGATAAATTAAAAAAGATAAATAAATGAAAAAAGGACAATAACATAGAAGGCATTTGTAATTTTTGTTGTTTCTTTTTTTGTTTTTTTTTTTTTGTTCTATTGAGATATGAAATTTAATTTTAAACTTAAATTTTGCAAATTAATTATTACCATCCTAATAAATTATTATTAATAATTTCAATTTAAGGACAAACAAATTTTTATTATGTTGTTTTTGTGATTCAAATTAATTAGACTCATGATAAATTTCAATTAAAAAAAATTTAGCAAAATTTAAATGTTTGACGTATCCGATTTGACGATTATGATTTTTAATTATTGTCGACATGAGCCATCATCGTCACCATCAATAGCACTACAGCTCACTGGGTGAGCCAGGGCTTTCACCGAAGTGATTTCTAGACTTTATTACTATCGTCGACACAAATCAAAAATTCAAATTTATTACTAGACAAAAAACTGAAAAATGGAATAATTGTCTGACCGATTGTCAAAGGTTATAGTGGGCTCGGTGGCGCTAATGGTAGACCAACACATGTCATATAGTGATCTAGAAAGTGAAGGTTCTATTTCTGTCAACGACAAAAAAGTAAGAAAAATAATTTTCAATTTTTCATTGCCTATTTCCAACTTTCATTACTCCCCCAAAAAGTTAATTTAGCTTTGAATGCGTATACGAGCTTTCTGGGAAAAAGTAACTTAGAAAATGCTGATATGTAGTCTAATTGCTGACAACAAGTATAACACAAAGAATTATTAGATCTGTTTAAGCCCCCTAAGCCCTATCATGTAGAAAAGTTTGCACCAGCAACTCAGTGGTTCGAAATATACGTTAAGCTGTTGTGGGTGCACAAATGATTGTAATAAATCTTGGGATCACTTCGGTGAAGGTTCAGGCTCGACATGATCTACAACACCATTGATAATGATGATGACATATCAAACATTAAATCATTAATTTGTGATTCAAATCGATTGTTTTATGCACTGCGCAGTAGACTTTGTTAAACGCGGTTTTGTTAGCCATAAGACTTCACTCCAAATAATCACCCGATACTTTTACTCGATTATATATGTTCCAATCAATATAAGGGTCTATTTAATTTGATTCACAAAAACTCAATAATGTTTTTTATTAAATTAAATGAAAATTATAAAATTATAAAAAAAATAAAAACGAGACATAAAAATATAAAAATTAAAAATGATACACTCACCGTTTAGCCATATAAATATATTTTTACTATAAAAAAAAAACAAAAATAAATAAACAAAATTTTTTCCATTTTTTTTTTATTATTATAAATGTGAAAACTTTACCATTTCCCCCCAGTTATATAAGATTTTCACACCATATACCACCAACCAACAATATAAAGAAGAGATGATTTTTGACTGGTCAATATTTTATTTTTGTTTTTTGTTTTTTTTTTTTTTTTTTTGCAATTATAACAACAAAAATAAATAAATAAATAAATACGATTATATTATAAATATTATAAGTAGATAAATAACAAATCAACTTTTTTTTTCCTTCCAACATGTAATTACATAATAGTAGAAATGATAAAAATGTAAAACAGAATGTTGTACTGGCAAATTTACTTTTTCATATGCCTATGTATATTATTTTCTTCTTCTTTGTATTACTTTCGAACTTTTTCGAAAATGTTTATTTTTTATTTTTAATTTCATATTTTAATTAATTTTTTTTTTTTTGTTTATATCCTTTATTATGTATAGAAAATATAATATCACAGCACCACAAATACAAATACAACAAAAACAAAAAAAAAGGTATGTGATAGAGAATAGAACTGTATAGTATATGCATGAATATAATATATAGGATGTATAGTAGATTATATTATTATTATTAGACGAATATTACTCCATTTTTTGTGTGTTTATTTTTTTATTTTTTTTTTTTTTAGATTTATAGTTTTATAAATGTTTTTATACATTTTGGTTTTTTTAGTTGTTATTTTTTAAGATTTTATTTTTGTTTAATGTTTTTAATTTTCTTTTAGTTTTTAGTTTTTTTTTTTTTTTTTAAAGTTTATAGATAATTTTTATTTAAGTTTGCGAATTTTTTTGATTTTATTTTGCAACCCTCGAAACACCAAAACAACAAAAAAAAAATAAATTAAATAACAAAACAATACAATAATAAGAAATAATCGAATCAAATTATATAAGTATGTCTATGTATGTAGTTAAAATATAAAATAAATGCTGCTAAGTATTTTTAATTTAGATATATGCACATATATTATGTAAGTAATGTAGTAGAGCCTAAGTATATAATAATGTTCTAGAAGACAAAATACACATTTTTTTTTAAATAATTTCATAATAAATATTTTTTAAGAAGAAAATAAAATAAAGAAAAAATAATAATAATAATAAAAGACTTAAAAAACATAGAAAAAAATAATAAATTAAAGTTAATTTAAAAAAAAAAAAATATATTTTATTGCAATAGTAGTTGCTTTCGATTTAGTAATTTTAAGTACATACTTGGGTACTTGCGAATACAAAAATGTGTCTAGGATAAATTGTTATATCGAACGACACAAAAATTATTCGTAACTACTTTTGCATCTATGTAGTTGCAGCTACTTCAAAAAATGTTCATGAGTAAGTGGTACGTTCATGTTGGAGCTGCGAGCCTAGCGTCGATAGTAGTTGCGACAATAGCGTAGAAAAAATATGTATACATTCAAATGCATATATGTTCATATTGACGATGAGAGTAGAGAGATCTTTTTTTGCATAGTTTCGATAAATGATTTCTTTATTTTCTTCGCTATTATCGACGCTGGGCTCGCAGCTCCAACATGAGCGTACCCTAATGTAGCCGCAAGTAGATGGTTTAGCACAGACATTTACCTTATCTACTCGCAATTACTTGAAATTGTTAAATCGAAATCAAGCTAATCTAATATTGAATGTTGAATGCAATTTAAATATTTGAAAAATGTAAAATGAAGTAAGTAAAGTATAGATAATATTGTTAACGAGAATTATTACTGTTTTACTTGAGACAGACATGTGGTATTGGGATACTCTAAACTGGTATCTAAATACAAGAAAATTTATCGGGAGCTTAAATACCATAGCTCCATGGTTTTGGTGTTGGAATGGGGTATGCTCGTCTTGCTGAGTTCTAAAACTCCAGCCAACGCACTACCCTCGCCCAAATCATCATTAATTCCAATCAATCAGCAATGTGCACACCAGTAACTGATTACTGATAACAAACTATGAATGATTATAGTCCTGAATATGGTTAGCCGTCACTGTCATAAAAACGGAGACGGTGTTTCATATTCTCTAACATTAATTTTGTATATTTGAAAAATGACGGTGACTGTGACGGCTAAACATATTCAGACCCTTATATGTGATAGAATTACTGGTGATAGGAGTTGCCATAATGGACTGAGTATCAAAATTGAGTATAAAACCTTTTCATGGTGCAGGTTTTTTTCAACTGAGTTAACTATTTGGTCTTGTCTTGCTCTTGAATGTTGTATAAAATTCACAACGTTTTAATAAATACTGGGTATGCGATGCGCGTACGCAACTCAAAATGGACATAAGTTTAAGGCAAGAGTTTAAGAAGTTTGCTTTTTATTAAGCATTCAAGTTGAATTCAATTTCGCACGCATAAAAACTTTCTTGTCTATAAAACACAGTCTTTGAAATGATTTCAATTTCATTTTTCATTTTATTTTTGTACTTTCGTTTCGTTTCATGTGCTAGTGCTCATTTTCTTTTCTACATTTATAGTCTGTAGTCATTTTGTCTAGTCATTAAAATGCCTAATTAAGTACAAGTGTATAGAAAATAGTGGCAAAATTCAATAAATTTAATCAAAAATAATTCACTTTCCTTAAATCATTACGGCATTACCGTAGGCATTACATTATTTTCAAGTAAAAATGAACATAAATACAAAATATGTACATATGTATGTGATCCTTCCATATGCATTAGTGAAACATTATAATTTGTAATACTTATGTAATGAATAAAACTCTAAATTGAAACTAAAAATTAAATAAAATAAATAATTTACAAATATAAACAAACAATTTTAATTTGGAAACCCAAAAAGAAAAAAAGAAAAAAATAATCACTTATCCTTTTAGTTGCATTTTGTATGTAGTGAACGAAATGTGTCGAAAAAAAAAGATAAAATAAAATAAAAAAGATAGAAAATAATCCTGTATTTCATGTATTTTTTTTATTACGAATTTTACTTTCCAATTATATAATTGTGACCCAAAATTATTTTATGAAAAACCTTTTTCTAAAATATAAAAAAAAAAAATTCAAAACTAAAGGATACTTGTGTGGTGTTATTTTTGAAAATCATCAGATGTTTTCATTTCGATATTTTAACCCATTTTATTTTTGTCTTTGTATAATCTCTGTCGTTATATGTGTTTTGTATTTTTTATATAATTTTTATTTTGTTTTCTTTATTTTTTGGACTATTTTTTATTTAATTATTGCCATGGGTAAAAATGTGTGTGAAAAATACAAGAATTTTGTTTATTGTTTTTAAATTGATGCTTAGATTTATAATATGCCTTTGTATAAAGCTACATACATTGAACACACATTTATTTTTTGAAGAATGAAGAATGTCATGTAGAAACTTGTATTGATTGTTTTAGTGTTTCCGAGTGTTTTATAGTAAGAAAATTGAATTTTATTTTATCGACATTGAAAAATTGAAAAAAAAAAAAAAAAAAAACAAATTTGATTTAAATATGCGTGTAATGTCGTCCTGTTTGTGTTTGGTGGAGTCCTAAAGAATATTCCTTTTTTCTTTTTTGTTAATTTTTCTGTATAGGTCCTTAATTATTGTTCTGGTGTAATATTTTTTTTTTTAGTTTTCCTTTATCGTCCTCTTTAAATTATGTAATTTTGTTATTTTCAAATATTTATTTTTGCCCAATCTGGCATGAATTTATAAATTCAAATATACCCTACCCTGCCTATGTATATAATTTTAATAGAAAAATCATGAGAAAAGATAATTTTTCTGTGATTTACAAAACAAATAAAAAATAAATAAATAAATGATAAAGCATAATAATTATTATTCGAATAATAAACTTGTTTCTACAATAATAAAATAATTAAAAATAAAATAATGAAAATAAATATGTAATTAAATAAACAAATAAATGAATGAATTAAAATTAAGACTAAAATGTTTTTTGCACCAAATCATGTAAGAATAAAACGAGCACATATAAAATATTCCCCCAAACAGAATTACAAACATGTTTACAATCTAGTAAATAAGAAAATATGTAGTCAGTATATATCTCGATAGTGTAATAGCTGCAATAGAATGCGTAGTATAAAATGCAATAGTTGAATAAGAATGCGTTCTCATGGATTGCATGCAGTGGCAGTCAGAGTCAACTAACTACAAGAGTACAAGATAATGTATGTTGATTATTAATTGATCGAAAACTTCTTCATAATCTCTTGTCGATAATACTCTCTCTTTCGTAAAAACAAAAAATGAAAATTTTATGACTCTATTTTTTCTCAATACAAAGATGCAAATTTTCGTTACAATTACAATACAATCATTACTGCCGGAGCCCAATGACAGCCTAGATGTTCAACAGAAAAGTTCACGTTAAAGCCAAATGTTCTTCAAAGGCCAATGGCAACGTTTACAATGGTTCATTTCTATTGCGTTAACGTAAAAAATATAATAAAATCTAATTTAATCGAAAACGTTATCATTGTGCCTTTCTGAATTTATTTACATTGTAGCTAATTAAGTAAACGTTTCGGTTGAAGGTTTAGGCCGCTTCTACATTCAATGCAGTGATTTCAACTTGGACTTTGACTTTCGACTTCACTTCATTCATTGAATGTAGAAGTTCTAATACATATCCATTAAATAAAAGTCGAAGTTGAAGTCATTGCATTGAATGTAGAATCGGCATTATGCTGTCATCAGCTCTAGATGAGCCAGGGCTTTCATTCAAGTTATAATTTTTTATATGTACAATTTCACGTAAAAAATTATATTCTAATACTTTTTGCTGATAATTTAAATTTGTGAAGCTATTTAAGATGATGTCAAAGGTATCAAATATATCAGAGAAATTAAATGAATTTCGCATCCGAATAAATTGTTACCGATTTCAGCACAAATTATTGACGAGAATAATTTTACACATCTATCTATACACGATTGCTTGCATTTATCTCATGAGAACACATTCTATACAGAACACAAAATATTGTGTGTATAATACGTTCAAATACATCATTCCAATTATTACAATCCCAAATTGGTATACATTACGGTATACACGCTTAAATGAGAAAACACTCTTTCTACATCATAACAGTATGAAACTGGATTCAAAATAAATTGAAATAAAAATAAAAATAAAAATAAACATTTGCTGTATAGTAATAATAATAATAATAATAATATAAAAATAAAAATTTTTCATTTTCAAAATTCATTTTTTAATAAAATTCTACAAAAATTATATATATTTTTTAAGGCAAATATTTTTATATTATGTAATATAGTAGGTATATGTATATGTATATGTATGTAAATGTATATTTATATCTATATATACTTATATAGTAGTATAGAAATATAGCTGCTCTATGCTTTTGCTCTGATCTAATTTCATTTTCATTAATTAATTATAATTTTCATTTTATCTCAAAATTATTTTTCACAACATTTTTATTATAATTAAATTAAAAAAAATTTTTTTCTTTTTTTGAATTTCATTTCTTTTGTAATTTATTATCAGCCTTAAAGGAAAATAAATATATAGTTTTTTTTTTTTTCAAAAAGAATAAAATAAAATCAAATAAAATCAAAAAAAAAAAATCTCTTCAAAAGAAAATCAAAACTACATTTATTTGAAAATCAAAAATGTCTTTAAAAGACACTCATCGAAAATGCTTTTTATAGTTTGACTATAAAACAACAACAACAATAATGGAAAAATCATATTAATTTTTTTTTTTAAGTTTTTTGTTTTCTCTATTTATCCTGATTGAATGTAAGACGCAAAATCAAATTTAATATTTTTCTTTTTTTTTTTTTGGAATTTAAGAAAAATTTAATTGAAATTTGAATCAAATTTTGTTTTTAAGAATTTTTATAAAAAAATTTTTTATAATTGAAAAATAATAAAAGAAATTACTAATTAGTTGTATGAAAAAGAAAAAATAAATAAATAAATGTAGAAAAATTTAAGGACTCAAATCTGAATTGAATGATGTTGTCAATCCTCACTTCACTATCTTATTTTTCGTACACTCATATTTAGTGTCATTTTTTTTAAAAATTTCGAATTGAGTTCTACCATTCTCCGATTGTTTCATAATCTTTCATTTTTTCATCCTCATTTTCGCTATTTTCTCATTCTTGCTCTCTATTAAGAAATAACAAATAACCTAAATATCACAATCGTAGCTATCCTAAAGACGACCTCACGACTTTCTCCTATTAAGTCAACAATAAACAAACCAACAAAACCAATAACGATCGCTACTTATTTAAAACACAGTCATAGTCTATCGAAATAGAGCAACTTTAAGATGTTAAAAGCTAAACACAATCAAAGCAGATACGACTATCTGCCGACAGTAGCAAGAGAAATACTCTGCCGTAAAAAGAAAATCTGCCGCATTCAACTTCAGCAACATACTCAAATGAGATTATGCTGTCATACTTATTCATACAATAAAGAGATAAGCTTTTTCTCTTTACTCTATCCATCTCTTTCCTTATTCTTGTAATCAAACTTGTCAAACTTGTTTTATTCCAGCAGTCAGCAGATAAATTTCAATATTGCTCAAACACGACAGATATCAGATTTTCTGCTTGACTTGAATACTTTTACCGTCATTGTGTCAGCATTTATTTATAAAACACTAAACGATGTACTGATTGTCACAGATTTCTGCTGTGTGATTTATTAGTTGTGTTTACCGTCTAAATTTTGATGAAATTATGCAATACATAATTTCTATTCTAATTGGCAATGGTTCTGTTGAAATTTTGGAAACAGTTTTTTCAAAAATATTCAATTAGAAACCTTCAAGTGTTAACAGATTCATCTTACCTTCACAGTATAAATGTTTTGAAAGCTACCAACAAACAAAAAAAATTTGATTAAAATGATTAAAAATATTTAAAAAAAAAAAATAAATAAATAAATAGAAAATATTTGTATGAAACAAAAAATAAATATCCTTAAAAATTTGTTTAAATTTATGAAAAAAAAAAAATTAAAAAATATAGTAAAGTTTATATGTAGTTTCATTTCATTTTTGTTCAAAAAAAATTTTTAGTAAGTTACAAATATGCATTTGAATACACAAACCAAACAAAAATAAAACAAAAAAAAAAAAAATTAAAAGACCAAAGAAAATAAAAATAAAATAAAATGAACTGACAAGAATAAAATCAATAAATTTAAAAATAAATTATTATAATAATAGAAGTAAGTAAGTAAAACAATGATCTGGATGACAACCAAAAAAATTTATGAATTGCATGTACTATACCATGTATTACGTTAAATTACAAATTCAAAATTCTATGAAAGAGAAATGAAAAGAAAAGTTAAATTTCAAAAAAACAAAAACTTTAAAAGCAAAAAAAATTAAATAAAACAAAAATATACAATAAAAAGAAAGTAGAAGAGAACAAAAAAATCTTTGACATTTTATAACATATTTTGTCACATTTACAAAAAAAAAAAAAAAAAAAAAAAATCTTTTTCACATTAATTTCCCATTTTTTGTGTGAATGAAAATATTTCATACTCATCCCTCATTCCAAAACCATCATATTAACTAACATCTAACATTTTCTTCGGTTTCTAAGTATCCACCAATATTACGTTTGAAAAATAATTTAATTCATTCTAATATTTTGCTGCTTTGTTGTACGTTTGTTGTACTTTGGTTTGATTGTACATTTAGTTTGTCTGTCTTTCTTTTTTTTTTTTTTTAATTATTTTTCTGAATTCATTAATTACTTAATTATGAATTTTTCATAATTAAACAAGAAAAGAAAATATGAAAATTATAATAATAAATTAAATAAATTATAAATGATAATTACTTAGAAAGTGAATTTATTAGATTTTTTGAAGTTTTCATATTCATTCTATTTGTTTGTACACTCTCCCTCCATCAATTAGGATAACTAAAAATGTATTTTACTAAGTATTTGTGTCCTTTATGCATACTGTGTATATTATGTAAATAGTAACAAGAAGCATACAACAGAAATAAATTATAATTATATTTTTTAAAGAATTTTTGTAAAATTTTAATTTAAAAAAAAAAGAAAAACTAAAACTAAACTAAAAGTTGAAGAAATGAAAAAATTTTTTTTGAAATAAAATAAAAATAAATTTGAGCTAAAGAGATGAGAGTGTACCTAGAGAAAGATGTGATGCAAGAAGAGAGAGAAAAAAAAGAGAGAATTATAGAAATGAAAATATTAAGTCTACTGTCACATGAAACTGATTCTGAATTTGAAACGTAAAATTTCAGATTTGATTTTGATTTTGAATCTGAAAAACTTGTTTTCAATATTTTTATTTACATTTGTTGTTGTTGTAAAACTGAATTTACCAGAACCAGAATTTACCTGATAGTTGAGTGATTCAGCTATGAATTCAGATTCAGATTTCGGAAACATGGTGACATGTTACATTTACTGTCAGCCTCAGCATGTTTCATTTTATATTCTGAAAATAATCCATATTATAAAACGGAAACAGGAACCGAAATTTATTCAGATGCTGAATTTTTAAGATTCATGTAACAGGTCACTTTTACTACAATGCATTTGAAATTGCATTGCAGATTCAGTTGCATGCGACAGTATACTAAATGCATTACAAAATATTAAAAATCATACCAATAAAGAAATTTGTGAAAATTACACAAAATGTATCAATGTACATAGCTCTACTTGTAGAATGTAGATTTTAAATTTTTTTTCAATCAATCATACCAAATTACTTTTAATAATCCAACGACCAACATATTTTTTGTCACATTTTTCTATTTTATGCCGCTTCTACATTCAATGCAGTGACTTCAACTTGGACTTTGACTTTCGACTTCACCACATGCTTAACGGACATACGAATATTTTGAGTGCAGTAAATTGAACTTTGACTTGACGTATGAAATAACAGTTGAAGTTTTAAAAGTATAGTCTGTTTGTTGTGATGTCAAAAAAAAAAAAGAAAAATTTCATCTGTTTTATGTTGTCACCCTGGATGCAGTAGACTGTAACATTGAATTTTCTCAAAGTCAAAGTCGAAGTCAACACAAAAGTAGCTGTCAAAATCTACTGCATTGAATCTAGAAGTTCTAATGTACATATTATCCATTATGAAATCAAAGTCGAATTTGAAGTACTGCATTGAATGTAGAAGCGACATTATGACTGTTTTTTTTTTCTTTATTTAAAATTTTTTCTTAATTTAACTTATTTCATTTGTTTGCGATTTTGCTAAGTATTATGTAAATTATTATTTGCTCATACATATACATATGTATGTATATTTTTTTTCTTGTCATTTTTCCACCCAACCACAAAGCGATATATAACAGAGAGACATGAAATAATAACAAAAATAATTCAAAAAAAAATAAAAATAAAAAAAAAATTATTTGATTTTGCGACTTACACCACAACGTAAAAATATAGAATACATAAACATGTATATGGTATATGTAATGTACTTATATGTATGTATGTTTTAGTTTTTAGTTTAAAGTTTTTTTTTTTTAGTTTTTGCAAAATTTTTAGAGTTTTTAGTTTTGAATTTCATTTGAAAGTTTTTTTTTTTTTCATTTTCTTTCTTTCAAATTTGTTTTCATATTTTGTTTTTGCTTAATTAACAAACATTATTATATGAATGTATGTATATGTATATAAAAGATAGTATATTATTATATAATGTATAAGAATTTAATTAATTAATTATCTATATTATTTAAATACACATACATACATATATATATATTTTGTTTTTCATGTATATATGTATGTATATATAATTTGTGCATATACATATCTATATATGTACTACGTCTATGTATAATATAATTTATGTAATGTATGTATGTATATATAATTAATTAATTAGATAACTTTTATTATAATATGTATGTATAATAAGTAATAACTTTATTATTTATAAATGTGTGTAGAGATATACATATGTATGTATATATATTTAATAAAATTGAAAATAAAAAATAAAAATAGATAACTAGTAACTTTAAAAAAAATTCATAAAATTCACATTAGAAAAACAAAACAAATAAAAAATCATATTTTAAAAATAAAATTATAAATCACAAAATAAAATTAAAAAAAAAGAAACAGAAAAATTGTAATCGATTAAATTAAAAAATATAAAAAATAAATGTAAAATGAAAGAAAGAATAAAAAAACGCAAAAGTATGAGAGCAAAAATAAAATGAAAGAATTTCTTTTTCTCTTTTTTTTTTTTGATCGTACCTATATCAAAGTGTATATATATATGTACCTAACAAGTGGAAAATCTCTATATAAAATATTTTTTAATTTTCAATGACCTCGAAATTTTTTACACAAATACACTGACAGCTACGAAAAAATAGACAGAAAATCAAATCAAGACTAAAGAAGTAGTTGAAACAAGAAAGAAATAATTAAGAAGTCGCCCCTTTTTATAAAATTGAGTACGTAAAAAACAACACAATCAAAAATTCACTCTAAAAAACAACTCAAACAACAACAACAACATCAAGCACGTGTACATTACAAGTACGTGTATTTACCGTCAAATTATCACGGAGGCTATTATCATACATATGTTAGAAGAACAACGAATAAAAAAGTTGAAGCGAAATAGACTTCGTATGTGAATCAAATAAGAATATTTTCAACTACCACTAGTGCATATCACGGAGGCTATTAAAAACTAATGTAAAAAAAAAATGTAAGCAGAGAGAATTTTGCATTATTGTGATGTCGGTGATATAGAAAATGAGAAGTTTGATAGTATGTGTACTTTTTATATTATTTTTTCATGTACACATTTTTACATTATAAATATAGTAATTTGGGAATTGCCAGGTAAAGTGCTTTTCAGACTTTAAGAAAATTGTTGTTGCTGTGAGAATTGCTGACAATATTTAATAAACATGTATATTTGAACTACTTTTTTCTCGGTTCTCCCATTCTATTTAGCTTAATAGCTGAGATTTCTTACTTGGTTTACCTAGATTTACTTTGCCTATATATTATTTTTGAAATGATCATAATTAGTATTCCAATTCCAATTCCAAATCCAATTTCATTAAGCAATAATTAAAAAGAGTGCTCCAAAACCTTACTTTACTACAGTTAATTATAGTAAATTTTTGTTGTTCAAAAATATCGCAGTTAAAGAGAGCACAACTACCAACATAACTTTCAAGCTTTCAGAAACTGCAATGGTATATGGTTTTGTTCAAGAGTAAGGTTGCTGATAGTTAATCATCTGACACCTAATTATCTGCGACGGGTATTTGGAAACATAAAAATAATCAATCATACTGGTTTGAATGTTATTTGATGTGATTTGTATGATGGCGCACTCTTTTAGTGCAACAAGTTTTGAACAAAATTTTGATATGCTGGTTTTGTCTTTTATTTGAAATTTGTTCGTTAATAAACAAACTATTGTTATTCTCAAATCATTATACAGAATTTGACTGTGATCTAAATGCTCTAATTTACTCAATTATTACAAAATAGATTGTAATGATGATGAACTTATGATGATCTCTTATACTTTTTTCGATAAAAATTCAAAAATTTAAAACTAAAGAGAGATAAAGAAGTCTTTCATTTTTTTTTCTTGGTTTTTTGAATTTTTTTTGTATCAGAAAACGAAAAATATGGATAGATATAGTAATAAGAAATTAAATAAAAATTATAATAAAATAAAAATAAACAAATAATAATAAAACAAAAATACTAATAAAATTAAAAATAAAAGTAAAAATAATAAAAATTCATTAGAAAATTATGTAAAAAAAAAAATATTTTTTTATCTAAATAACCTTAATTTTAAATTTGTTTATATGATTGTAATTTTTTTTTTTATTTTTTTAACTTTAAAGTTTTAGTTTTATTTATTTTTATTTATTTATTTTATTTTATTTTTTTCTATATTACTAAATTTATAGAAATGTATTCATTTCTTTTTCAGATTATTTAAATTTCATTTTTTTTTTTTAAATTTTATTTAATATTTTTTATATGTGTAATTTGATTAATTTATTATTATTTATTTGTGCAAAAATTATCGTAATTCATTATAAATTTTAGTAATTTTTTTCTTCTTCGAAGAAAACAAAAAACGTTATAATAATCAAAAAATATTTTTAGAAAAAAAAAATAAAAATATACCCTTATTACATCATTATTTGTCTTTTTGTCAATTTCAAACACTTTCATTTTAAGTATAAGAGTGTCTGTTTTGTATAACAAGTAATTCAATTAGGTGTGTGCGTCTTTTTTTTAGCTTTTTAACTTATGTATTTTTTTGTTTTGTTTTTTTTTTTAAGTAAATGTCTAATTTATATGTAATTATTATATTATTCATTTGTCTTTGTTCATTTTATTTGTTTTGTTTTATTTGTTTTATTTGTTTGTTTTATTTGTTTGTTTTGTTTGTTTGTTTGTTTGTTTTTTATTATTTTGTTTTTCTATATAATACCCGAAGATATTTTAATTATGTAAATCTAGTATGTTATGTAATATGTAATGTTATATACTCTTTATATAATATTTTAAAACCCAACACCTGACAAAATTAATTTCAGAAAAACAAAAAAAAAAAAAAAAGAAATTTTCATTTTTAAATTTTTACTTCAAATTTAAACGAAAACTAAAGAATATGTTTTAATAATATTTGAAAAAATAATAACTGAAAAAGGATATATTATAAAAAAGGATATTATACGAGTATTCATAAAATTTTTTAAAAAAAAAAAAAAAATGTTTTCCTATAAATCAAAGTTAAAAATTTTCTGAAATTAATTTTGTTAGCCTCTTGTGTGTATGTGTGTGTGTTTTTTTTGTTTGTTTGTTTGCTAAAATTATTTCCATTTTTTTTATTATACAAAAAATATTTTATCCACTTCAATGTTTGTTTTATTAATAAATAAATTCCGTTTAAGTTTCTTTTCCAATTTACAGTGTATAATTCTTTTGTCTAAAATGTACGTTAGTTTTTTTTTTCGTTTGTTTTTTTTTTTTATTTATTTATTATTATTTTCCTCCAACTATAAATATAACTGCAACAAAAACCACAGAAAATGTTAATTCGAAAGGTTCACAACGGCATAATTTATCTACAATTTATTTACTACACAATAGCATGTTGTTTCAAAATGCAACGATGCAACATCTTTCTGCATAATTCATTGTATAAAATTCTAAATGTAATTTATGTATTACGATGCTCCACAATTGATGCCACATTTCAAAAAATCAACAGTCACATTATATTCGAAATTTGTATTAAAATAAAAATAATTTCACATTTTAAATGAATATCCTTTCGAATTAACAAATTCTGTATATTATATTTTTTTTTTGTCGTTTTTTTTTTTTTTAATTTAAAAATTAATTTTTTCATTTCTAATGTCGAAGAATTCATAATTTAAAAAACAAAAACCAACAAAAAATTAAATAGGTAAATAATAAATGATTTCGATTTTAAATTGAAAATAATTTCTGAAATGAAATTTTATTGTTCGCCATATTACAACTTTGAATTGGCTGTTTATCAACCAGTGCACGCGACAATAAGTTTTTAATAAAAATTTAAAACGAATCAATATATTATTTACAATTTCGAAAAAAAAAAAAAAAATTTCAAAACGAATGACTATCGCAGAAATTATTTTCAATTTTCGCGTTTAATGATGAGAAACCAAAAAATAAAAAAAAAAAAACAAACTTCTAAATTTTCACTAAAACAAAAATAAAAATAAAAAATAAAAATGAAAATAACGTAAACAAGAATTCAACTAATTAAAATGATTAAATTTATATAAATTTCCATAATGTTTTATAATTTCACCCACTGTACTTATTTATGTATTATATAAACGATCGATATTATTATACCCACAAGTTGAGTTGTTCATTTATAATGTTTCTTTTTGTCTAATTTCATAGTTTTTGTATTTTTTTTTTTTTTTTTAATTTCTTATTTATGTTTTTGTTGATTAAAAATTAAAATTTCATAATATATGTATATATATAAAAATAAAATGATAATAATAATAATAATAATTTTCTAAATAATTATAAATCCGCTTAAAAACTACAATAAAATTACTAACAAAAATAATATATATGTATATATAAAATTTATATATATGTATGTATGTAATAAAAATTATATAAAATGAATTTTAATTATTGTAATATAGATAGTATGTATGTATATATGTATATGTAGGTATAATAATATAAAGGATATGTTATGTTATGTTATGTTATTACAAAATTACAAATTATTGCATTCTAAAAAATATGAATATTTAAAAGAATTTTTCAAAGAAAATATATATATATGTAAATTATTAAGAGGAAATGAAATAGGATATTAAAAATAAGGATAACAATTGGAAGAAATAATTATGTGTCTTTCATCATTCATATTTAAATTAAAATTCACTTTCAATTATTTATCATGGAATGTTTTTGTATAGGAATTTCAAGATTAAAGTTCAGCAACATTTTCTCAAAAAAAAAAAATAAAATAAAGTAGAAAATATAAAATATAATATAAACTAAAACGAAAAAAAAAATAACCTCATTCATATGTTCTAAAACTATAAAACTATATAGATCCTATCGAGATTAATAAAAAGAAAAACAAAACAACAGAAAATTATTCTGTTAGCTTTTTTATCGTATCGTAAGTATTGGAAATTTTTGTCATTTTTTAATTTTCGATTATTATTTACGCAAATAATCTCTCTATCTCTTTCTCTCTCTCTCTTTCGCTCTGTTATCAATTGTACCAATTTGTCAAGGAGATCTAAAAAGAAATCGATACATTTTTATATTCCAGGCGGATAGAATGGAGCATAAATATTAGTATGAGGTCGTGTTACTTGACGTTTAGCAGCATTTACGGCTGCATCATGTTGAAATGCTGTTTCGTAGGTTCGTTTTATTGAAGCAGCCGATGGTACTCCGGGAATTGTATGATTCATTGCCATTGCGGCGGCAGCTGCAGCTGCTGTGGCATTCGATACTGCTGTCGGAGTTGCTGCACTAAATGTGAACGGATGCAAATGGGATGGTACCAGACCAAATTGAAATGGATGATGTAACAATGGTCTCGGCATGAAAACGTATTGTGGTGCAGGAGCAATTGCATTTGCAACTTGATGTTGTAAAGTAATTTGATTGGGATGTGTTTGTGCTGTTGGTGGTGGTAATAAAGCCATATTAGAATATAGGATTTGTTCATTTTGTACAGCAGCTGCTTGTCTGGCAAGAAGACTTTGTTGAGCAATAAATTGAGCTTGTTGTTGAGCTAACAAAGATGAAGATGGTGGTGGAATAGAAAGTGCAAGTTGTTGTGGTGCTAAGGCAGATGGGGTAGCGACAGTTGGAGCTGCCGAAACTGGTATAGTTAATGCTGGCGAATGTGGAATGGTAGTAATTGAAGCTGACGATGGTGTTACTGCAAGAGCATTGTGTTGATGATGGACAGACACATAATGTGGAATACCATGAGGATGGGTATGGGTTAAATGTGAGCTAGCTAAGGAAACAGTGGGAGAAAGATGTGCGATATTTTGTGGTGGATTTTGCTGCGTTTGTGGTAACATACCAGGTGAAAGAAGTGCTGGTTTCGTTGCGTTAACTGGTGACTGAATTCCTCCATTGATAACTAGATTTATGTCATCGCCAGAGCATTGAAATACCTCAATGTAACGATATTTTTTGCCAAAAACCATAAATTGATTATGTTTCTGTTGAGCTGACAATCGAGCAGCTTCTTCTGAATCCATTTGTATAAAAGCTTCACCGCTGGGTTGCCCCTAATATATTTTGTTGGAAAAATTTCTCAGTATATATTTTTTCTCCATTACACCGTCCCACACACTATATTCTAGAAAATTTATTTTTTATGACTTACCTGCGCATTATATATCATATGCACTCCCTGATAGATGATATTTTTTGCGAAATCATCTAAAAAGTGTAAAATATGTTCCACTCGAGCTTCATAAGGCAATCCACGTAGCCGTATACAATTTTTCGTGCTACCAGATGTAATCACATGCTGAAAAGATGTAGCAGTTTCATGCTTAGTGTTTGATTTAAAACGCGTACGAAAGTAACTCACTTGTGGCAATAATTGCATCGGAACAGCAGTTGGAATTGGTGCTGGCAATAGAGGAGGAGCTGGCAGTTCAACTACTTTATGTTCTATTGACAGTGATCTATTAAGTACCTAAAGATTCAAATCGCAAAGACAAAAAAAAATTCAGTATTTTTGTATTTTCATAAAATAAAATAAAATTTTATTTCATACTTGTTGCACTTCTGCTGTTGTCGATCGGAATAATTCAATATATCTTTGTCCGATTGATTCTCGATGTCTTGATAGTGCTTTTGGAGCATCTGATTCACTAGCAAACAGAACGAACGCATCTCCTGTTGCTCTTCCATCTGGTTTCTTAACAAATAGAACTCCATCGGGTCCGTCAAGTACATGACAGGGATCATCTCCAGTTGTGAAGAAATCCAACTACAGAAAACAAATAATATAAAAATCATTCGATTTTACAAACTAAATTTCATGACCATAACTATGCAATGATTAAATTCAAATAACAAAAAAGATGAAAATCAAAACAAAATAAAAAAATACATACAACTTGTTTAGCCGTACAATCATACGGTAAACCTCTCATACGAATTATGACCTGAGCCCCCTTTGAAAGGAAAGCTTGGGCCTCATTTGATGCACCGCCCGCCACTGCTAAAAAATCTTCACCAGTCGCTCGATAAACTTCAATATAACGATTACCGATATGATGTTTATGACGTTTTAAAGCTAAATCACGATGCTCCTGTGATACGAAACGTACAAGAGCTTCACCGTTTCGACGACCTTGTGCTGATAAACAAAGTGCAACACCACCCCTAAATAAATAAATAAAATTACAATAAAAATTCAAATTTACAAGAATTTAAAAAAAATAAAAATTTTGTAAAAATTCAATTAATTGCATAATAAGTACTTACTTTGCAACATTAAGTCCTCGAAAGAATTTTGCAATATCTTGATCACTACTCTGCCATGGTAATCCTCTAGCTCTAACTATACAAGATCCATCAATTTCGTCATCAATTGAGCTAAAATTTATACAATAAAGATATAAAAAATTTGAATTAAAATTTTGTAAATTTAAAAGAATTATTTGTCGTTAATGCTTATGCATGCATGTACACAATTTAATCGAAAATAAAAATCGTTAGCAACAAAAATAAAATAAAATATTTGTTTTGGACGAATAGTAAGAGTTTTTTAATCAGTTTATCATCGTCAAATGAACTAAATATGAAAATAATTACATCTCTATCAGATTGAATTTGAATTTGAAGTTTTTTATTTATTTATTTAATTTTTTTTTTTTTTTTTTTTTGATAGGCAAACGCAAATCATCAATCATAATTTTATGGATGAAAAACTTTAAAAATAGTTATCCAAAGATTATGAATAAAAAAAATAATTGTGCTATAATTGCAATTGGAAATAAATTTTGTGAAAATTTTCCATGTTTCATTTTTCCACATTTGTTTTTGTTTTTTGTAATTCAAATTCAAATTTAAAATATCAGACAAATAGTACATTTTATGTGTATATAAAGAGAAAAAATCTTGACGTGTAACATGCTACACATCAAATCAAATTCAATTAAATAACATTTTATTTGCAGGAAAGAAAATTGAATTTAGAAAATGAAATTCATGAAAGAAGAAAAATAAATTTCTACTTATACATACATAATATTTTTTTGAAATTTTTGAAAGGTTCTAAAAATTAAATGAAACAAAAACCAAGGCAAAAACGTACAAAAAAATGAATGAATAATAAAAATCTGACCGTAATATATGAAAATTCAATAAAATTAATAATTGATTTTTAAGCAAAAGGTGTGTACTGTGTACTAAAGGTGTGTATGGGTAGTATAACCACAAGTACATTATTATTTTTTTTTCTATTCATTTTTAAATCAACCCAAACACGTGTATATATTGTACGAGCATTATAGTAAACATTCGTTATTATTTTCATTGTAATCGCAAGTATGTATGTACACATAATACGAATTTTGGCACGTTTTATAATATCTGGTAATAATTCTACGCCTAGTTACTCACTCTACCTAAATATTAGAATCATTTTTATTCCTTTTTTCTTTCCTTTATCGTTTATTTTTTGTTTGAAATTCATTTCCCAAAAACATAAAAAAATTAAAGGGAAAAAAATCTAAATGAATAATTGAAATTTGTAACTACAATAAATCACAATTTGAACATTAAATATTTACAGAAAATTCAAGATTTTAAAACACTGTGAATATGAATTTGTAAAAGGACAATGAATATTTGTAATTTAATATTAAATTCAATTTTAGTTATAGCTAAGGTGTTTTTTTTTTTTTAGATAGAAAGAAAAAAAAAATACAATTTATATATTTATGAAATTAAATTGTTGCGAAGGATATTATATACGTACATATGAATATTTCATAAAATGGATGAAGGATTCTATTTATTGAATGAACAATTTCGTATTCATTTTAGAAAACAAAAGTTATATAATTTATTTTTCTTTTTAAAATCAGACTAATTAGCTCTTACACACTAACACATACACACACACACGCACACACAATATTTATTTGATTTAGTTTAATAATAATATTTAGTTAACTCTTACCACAACAATTCAATTAAATTCTTCATAATTTCTCTATGGACGCAAAGGTTTAATACAAAATAACTTAAAAAAACAAAGAGTTAGGTCCTTTTTTTATGACAAGAATGACTGTATGCATTTAAAAGGATTGAATTAATCTCTTAAATAAGTTATGAAAAATATGTGTAAGTGGGTGGTTGACGTGGCAGTTTGTTCTATGTCTGTGAATCGGACTCAATAAGCACTTTGTTACCACAAAGCTTGTGGGTGTTGGCTATTATAATCTAGACTATAGCCATTCCGTCTTTTTTGGATAGTAAATCAAACTGCCTATACACATAGACTGGCCACATCCGCTAGATAGTTGATGGAAGGCTTGATTGGAAGGCCTTTAGTTTGATCTTAGACAAGGCTGGCAACTACAAAGAAAATGTAGAAGAGTTTCATTCTCTGAATTGTTTTTACAACTTCTGCAGTGTGCGTATAAGACAGACCCAGCCTGGCTGTGTGTTATCTCGCAGACAAGTACCCTGTTAGAATCTCTATAACCTTGGCGATATCTTGTCGGTATCTACCAATAAGATGTGTAAATGGATAATAATGATAAAAATTTATAAAATTCTTTTCAATAAGTTCACGTTTAAATTACAGTTGATCATTTATTTGATATAGGTATGAGAAGTATTTTGATGTTTTCGATCACGAAAATATGATATTTCGTATAGAATTTCCCATTATGTATACATTCTTAATCAATAATGCTGAAACAAAATGCATAAATAAATAAATAAATTCACAAAAATGCATAGGTATTTTTTGCACGATCGATTAAACAAAAATATTCTTAAAATATGTATGCTTTATTGATAATGCAATTAGATATATTGCACGAATGATTGTATACGCGTGTAGTTGTGCAAGTATTTAACTTATTTGGAATTTATAATTACAAAATATTTATTTTATATTGTTTTTTAACAGATCATATTTGAGAAAAAAAAAATTAATGAATAATTCATAAAACATACACATTGCGGGTATAATATGAAATGAATAAAATGTATATAAAGATTAAAGAAGAAAAAAATCAATTGCTCATTTTATCAATTCGTCTGCACATATTCATTTTTTTTTTTTAAATCACGAAATGCACGTTGTCTTCGATATGAAACATAATTACCAGCAATGAAATATATGCAGTGATCAACAAAACGGAATTCCATTTGAAACGGAACAGAATTTATAGTTTAGTAGTAGTTAGTTTAGTCGAATGTCGAATCGATTTTTACAAACATTATGGATTTATGGATAATTATGAATTTATTTCATTGATCCTTTATATAATTATGCACCAGATTTTAATTAAGTATTTATCTCAATTAAATAAAGGACAATTCCAAACTGAAAATTATTGAAAACTATTCTTGTTCATTCACAGAAAAATTGACTACGATGTCAACTTTGTAATGGCAAGAGTGAAAAAATGAAGCGAGTTTGTTCATGTTATATAAATGAATCTAAAAATTGAATATTTTGTACTCGTGTATACTCGTATTTTCATGGTTGAGAAAAAGTTGATTTTCTCTTTCAGTGGAATGCGAATATTGTAGATGAAAAAGCACGGAAAATCAACTAACAACATTTCATACTTGCTCCTCTTCTCTATAGATAGTCTAGAGTCTAGAGCAGCAGACATCACTGACTTAGTACAGCACCAGCTTCTAGTATATGCTAGACTAGTACGAGCAACATTTTACACATCGTGTTTTCATATTTTAATTTTCGAGAAGAAGTTGATTTTCTCTTTCAGTGGAATGCGAATATGGAACGCAACAAAGCACGGAGAATCAACTAACAACATTTTATACTTTCTCCTTCCTTCTAATATATATTTCGAATTCGAGTGTTATCGAAAATGTGCATGCTCCAAAAGCATGTAATTATAATACGTATCTCAAACAAAAAATATACTCTTATGATGATTACTAGAAAAAATAAATATTCTTCAATAATCTGTTATAAATTATAAATTTTATTAAAATAAAATGCCTGCGTATAACGAACAACAAATATCGATAAATTTTCTTTACAATAAACAAAAATAAAACATAAAAATATAATAAATATAAAAATTCTTTAATTTTCATGTAATCTATATATTCTTATTAGAAGAATTCTATATAAGAAATTTAATCTAATCGAAGCTAATTATTATTGAACAAATAGATAAATGAATGAATTGTATACGATGAGTATGTGTACTAATAGGTCGCCGTATTAAATATTACGAGAAGAATTTTCCATATTTATAATCTGTAATTTTGATTTTTTTTTTTTTTCAAATAAAAATAAAAATAAAAATAAATTAAAGATGAAGGGGGAAAAGAAATATTATAGTACGTCTATAATCTAAACATAAGTATGGAAGTATAGTTCTAGTTTTGACCTTATTGATTAGGATCCTTCGTTGTTTTTTCTTTTTTCTTCTATTTATCTTGACTTTGTTATACAAAAATACTCATAGGTATATAACTATAGAGGCATATAATGTACTTTTAAGTATTAGAATATCTGTGATAGATTTCATTATTATTATTATTATTATTACTATGATCGTCATTATTATTTATCATCACTGCCTTTTTGAATATAAATTACAAAAAATTTATAAAAATAAAAATAAAAATTAAAGCTATCAATATATGTACATATGTACGTACATTATATTTGCTGATTATGAATGAAATATAAAAATTTTTTATAGAAAAAAAAAATAAATAAATTCTATTCAATAAAATTGATAACAGACAGAGATTTTATATTTTTATTTTTCCATTTTGTTTTAAAAAAACAAAAATCTTTTATTTTTCATTTTTTTTAAACGATTAAAATCTATACGTATGTACATCACAACACAACATATTATGACATGAAGTGTATTACACATTATAAATGTAAATATATATGTAAGTACAATACCAGCATAATATACGGTTACATGATTCGAATTTAATTTTGTCATTAATTTTTATTGCATGCACAAAATAAGGAAATTTAATTCTACTTATATATAAAAAAAAAATTAATTCTGTACAAATTGTATTACAATGTGATTATATATAAATATGTTATTAATAATAAGTAATCTGATAAATTTAAAAAAATTTCAAATAAATGCAAAATTATTATTGAAAATTATTAAATTTGATTTGTTGCATAAATCAAAATGAACAAGGAAAAATAAATAAATTTTACAAATTATGTTATTGCAATTATGACATAGAATGACAAAATCGTTACATAAGAAAAAAAACAATCCTAAAATAATTATGGCCATATTTTCAGTAATTCAGATCTGAGTTAGAAGATATGTTCGGTAAAAAAGATCTTAGTGGTAAGGCTGTTCGAAAAGTCAGATATGAATATTAAGTGTAGTATTCACCAACATGGATATATCCGTCGGATAAATTTTAGCCGGATACAATTTCAGCTTATTCATCAACCTAGATAAAATTTGTTTTCGAACTTCGTTTTCGGGTCGAACATGTGTGTCAAACATGTCAGCTGATTGTATTTTTATATTACAAAATGAAATAGAGGTTCTGTGATGTGATAATTATATGCAAAGATTTGATAATACAGTTCAAATACATTATCTTTATTTGTGCTGTTGCTGTTAATGACAAGGTTATGTTCGAACGATATTTATAATACCACTCCGAGGTTGTCTTAAAAATATCCGAGTAGTGTTTTATCCAGGTTGATGAATATACTTTATCTCAGATAAAAGATAATCTATTTGGTGAATACCAGCCTAAGTGTGTTCGGTAAAGTAGATCTTAAATATTAAGTTTGTATGACTTGTTGAATTTAGTTGAAAATATTCTCTCTATTCAGACACTAAAATAACATCAAAGTCAGTTGTTCAATAAAACCCTAACATAAACTCATATCTAACATATTGCTATCACATATCTGATTTTTCAAATAAACTTACTTTTCAGATCTACTTTACTGAACACACTTAAAATTCATATCTGACTTTTCGAACAGCCTTACCACTAAGATTTTCTTAACCGAACATGCTGAAATTTAATATTTGACTCAGATTCAGATCTGAATTATCGAAAAAGGCCTATGTATGCCTAAAGTTTAACATGTAACTAAGTTTACCTAACCTAACTCTACCAGAAACTCTAACAGCAGCTCTATATACGGTTTTGCGATTAGCAGTAGATCGTAAGTAAATTATAGAATTTTTTATATTCATGAAAAAAATCAATAAAATGGTTCAAGTCTAGGCTTGAATTTTTCGAGGTATTTATTGTACCACTGATGATGATAATGATGATAATGATGGTGATAAACTAAATACATATGATTGCAATATGTAAGTTATCTATTTTCCACAATATTTCTAAATTGTAATTTTTTTCGATCACAAATCGATTCAATTTCGATCATAAATCGATTGAACTTCGATCATAAATCGATTGAACTTCGATCATAAATCGATTCAGATTCGATTATAAATCGAAAATTTTCTCATAATTAAAATACTAGCGCTAAATCTATGCATATCTCTAAAATGTGAATTTTTTAATATTTGTCTTATTCCATTATCATCTTCAATTGCGGCTACAACACTCTAGGAGAGCCAGGGCATCCATGAAAGTGATTTCTAGACTTCATTATTAATATGAAATTACTATTTTTTCTTATTCATTTATTACTTCTACGTATTTGAATTAATTTCCATAATGTAATCATTAATCGAAAACTATACGTATTACAAAAAATTTTCCTTTGAATCATTAAAATTATTATTAATACAAAACCGAAATGTATCCAATAAAACAATAATATACCTATATACAATAACGAATATCAATGTAGTAAGTGAATGAATGTATGATACATACAAGCAGATCACGTTCAAATTATACATTTCATACTGTATGTAATCATAATCGTAAGTACGACTGTGTGTGTATCATAAAAATTGAACAGAATTTATGATATCATATTTTTACAATATTCATACAGGATAATTAATTTAAAAAAAAAAAAAAAATGCTGATCATAAAAACGGATATTATAGAGTGTACAAAACAGAAAAAAAAAACGAATAACCATATTCATATTAAAATATTTAATTTATATAAAAAAAAATCCCGAAATGAAAAAAAAAACGCATAAAAAAACTTGCATTATTTGCATTTTTAGAGGTTAAAAAAAACATGTTTAAATTAAATAAAAATTTAAAATCAAATAAAAAAAAAATAAGAATAAAATTAATTTATAAATAAAAATTAAAAAAAATGTAAAAATACAAAAAAAACCTCAACTTTATGTATTGCAAAGTTCAGCATTTATTACCATCGACCGGACGAATAAAAATTAAAAATTAAAAAAAAAAACAAAAAATACGAAGAAAATTGAGGTTTACAAAAGGTTAATGATATTAATTAAAATACAAAAATAATATGCATGTACAAAAAAAAAAAAAAAACAGCAGATATATACATATGTACATAGCATACACGTGTATTTTTGTTTGCTATAAAGTAATAAAATATTGTGTATACACACATTTAATATCGAATGCAATTATTAATACTTATTACGAACATTAAATGCATGTACATACATACATCTACATACGAGTATTATCATTTACATATATACATATGTAGGTGCACAGAATTTAATTATACGAACGGCATAATGAATTCGATCTTTATGAAATATTTTGAAAAATTAAAATGAAATTGAAGGCAAAACAATATTACGATACGACGACCATACAGTATTATATGTATGTAATATAATTTAGATGAAAAAAATATACTTAAAATTTATAGAAAAAAAAAATGTACATAATATGTACAGTACAAAGTACAATAAATAATGTACACAATATGTAAATGATAACGATTAAAATATTCTTACAATTAATATACTTACTTATATCTTATAATATTTATGACAATAATTATTATGAATTTAAATAACTATAGGTACTTTAGTAAAGTTTATATAGTCACAGAATACAGTAAAGTAGAGTATGTATATAAAATACGTCAAAAAATTATTATGTAACAGTGACAGATTCATAAAATTTATGCACTTTAATGAAAAATATGTAATATTACACAAAGTATTTATTTTTGCGCCTTTCTATATATGCCTTTAACAATATATTTTAATTTTCTTTCTATATATTTTATCGATAGATTATCATCACTGATTTTTCTATAATTTACATTAAAAATTTCTAAATTATCCTTTTTAGTTTTATTTTGATTTTTTTGTTTTAAATTTTATTTTTATAATTTTAACAATACAGACATCACATTATTTTCTATTTTCTATTTAAATCTTCATTACACTTTCAAATAAACTAGAACACTGTATCTACAATTTTATTGATGGTAGCACATTTCTTGATACGAATACAAATTATGTATAGCGTACACACCATACATATACATAGTATAGGCACATATACATACAACAGTTGGAAAAAAAAAATTGTTTTTTTTTTTTTTAATGTATTTACTTGAACTTGCTTGTATCATACATAATATCAATGTTAATGTGTTTTTTTTTTTAAATATTTTTCAATCTCAATTTTAATCTAAATCTCAAAAATTAAAAATATTTGTTTTTCTCGTTGTCAATTTTATTTATCATTTATACAATACATACATAGAAGCTGATGTGTAGCTGATGTGTACATTATTTGTATTATCATGACACTTGACTATATGTATGAACAACGAATATATTTTCGAAATCTTTAAAAATTCAACACAAAAATCTCTAAAATAGCTATATAATAAATACTCGGGATATAATATAACGAAATATTGTACTGTCTTGTATTTTATAATATCCATCGATACAAATACATAATATCATTCAATTCAATTCAATTCAGAAAAAAAACACAATTTACACAACATGAGATTTAAAAAGAAAAAAGGATAAAATCTTAATCTTACGTTACATAGAATAAGTATAAGAAAAATATATACTATATGTTTTTAACATGTAATCATAAAACACACACTTACGAAACGAGCATGTATGTATGTATAATTATTATAAAGTATGCGTAAATTATATAATTAAATGATAACAGCATCAAATATGTAGATAAAATATACCGATGCATGTATGCAATGCATGTATGTACATATATGAATGCAATATACAATCTAAGTATCTGTTATACACTCTTCTCTATATATGTACTTATGTACCAAATACAAACACAAATTTATTATCGTGTAGCACACACTCTATATCGATAGATCCGTTTGTACATGCGTTTGTGTACATAAGTAATATCTTTAAATGAAAAATCTTAAAAACCTTAAAAACAACAAATGTATGATCTCTTTACATATATACTTTTACTTTATCGTTTTGAAATATACAAAAAATCGAACAAATATAAAATTCATTTAATCACGCATCGAACGTGTTCCACTTAAGTTAAATTCTAAATTAAAACTGAATTTTGTAAAAGTACACGACTTCGATTATGAATTATGATATACAAAAGTAACAAGTCTACTCGTATATAATAATTTCAAAAAAAAAGTATTTTTCAAAACCAAATCAAAAAAAAAAATAAAATAAAATAAAATTCTTAAATTTCGAACTGAAAATTTGAAACGATCAAATCACAAGCAATATAACACCACCAATAACTACTAACATCTATACTTACTATACAAGTGTTACAGTATATGTATGTATGTATTGTATGGACTAAGACATAAATTATTTTAAGAAAAACAAAAAAAAAATTAATATCGAATGTAATAATGTACTTGTACCGAGATAGATTTAAGAATGATATTGGAAAATATATAATATAGTATATTTAAATAATATTACTTTGACAAGTCAAAAATATGTATATATAATAATAATTACAATAATTATAATATTTATTACATGTAAAAGTATTTTATTTTTTTTGATAATATACACATATACTCGAATGTATGGGTATGCATGTATGCATGTAGGTAAAATTTATTTACTTGTTTGTATAAATTATGTACAAAATATATTTAAAAAAATATTATTTATAATAATAAATTGTGTCGTACGTACGACAAAAAAAAACACACACACACACATAACATCTACTCGCACAAACACATGCATTATTTACTTAGATGTATGTATGTATTTAATTATTATTTTTTTTTTTATTTTAGATTGTATTCTTGATTTTCCATGTATGTATGTACAAGAAAATACGTCATATTAGTATTAACCACATACTACACGTTTGTGTGAAACATATAATGTTATCAAGAAAAATTTTATTTTTTATTTTTTATTTTTTTTTTTTTTATGTTCAACATAGGTACCTACATTTATGTAGATACAAATTTATTTTAGTTATCATGCAAAATATGAGTGTCATATATTTTTTTCATTTTTTGAAAGTGGTGTAAGTCCAGTTTTTTTTTTTTTTTTTTTTGACGAAAAGTTAATTTGTTGTGAATCCATAAATGTTTTCTTAAAAGAAAAATCCATCTTCAAAATTTTATTAATGCTCTAATAATATAGTTTTTGTGTTACTTATTGCCAGCAGACTACTTACAATAGACTACTTATCATCAGTATTTCTATAAGCTCTTCTTCCTAGCAAGCTGGTATAGTCATCCAAAGGTGAGTGAACTTTTGGGGGTAATGAAAGTTGGAAATAGGTAACGAAAAATTGAAAATTATTTTTTTTACTTTTGCTTGCCGTATGCAGAAATCGAATCTGCACTTCGAGATCAGTAGGCCAGCTGCTCTACCACTTGCGCCGCACCAAACCTATTTATAACCTTTCAAACAGAATTTCTTAAATAATTTCGTATAGGCTATTTTCAAAGTTGCATGCCTACGACAAGCATGCATTTTTATAATATTCATTAGGATCTCATTTTACAATCCAACGCAGATTTAATAAAGTAAATTTTATTTTGTTAAATTGTATTCACAATTCAGTCAGAGTAGATTGCCGTACAATATTGCGTTTGTTTTAACAAGTTTTCAATATAACTTTCGCCATATTACCAGCGTAAGATTTGAAATAGAACCTAATCTGAAATCTCAATTTGTTTAAATCTCTGCTGAAAAGTGCATTAGCTCCGAAAAAGTATAGCTGTATAGAATTTCTTGTATGAAAATGAAGGAGATGTGAAACATATACTTTGGCATGAAATCTACCTACGTTGGATTGTAAATGTAATTTGAATACAAACGTAAACGTCAAACAATGATCATTTTTATTCATGCTTGTTGAACAGAAAATTTGCATTTAAAATTTACAAGATTCATAATCATTTTTCTCATACTTCACAGCTTAGTAATTTGTGTTGAAATTGATTTGACGAAGTAAAGTAAAGTTTGCAAACTTTGAAAATAATCAAAAAGTAAAAATGAACTAACATCACTTTCAAAGAAAATGGGACATTCGTAAGGTTATTATTTTTATATAATAACAACTTTATTTATTAAAAATTAAAAAAATTTTTGTGTATCAAGTGTATCAGTTACTAATACATACAAGCATACACAAGCACACACCACAATATAATGTTGACGATTTTATATTGGAAATTCTTGATATGTGATGATTATAATTCACAAAAATAATTATGTTCATAAAAGTAAAATAATAATAATAATAATAATCAGAATACGTAATAAAACAAATATCTCGTATGTATGTATGCATAGACTCATATGTACATACATTAATAATGTGTGTACCTACAATATATTTTTATCAAAAAAAAAAATCTTTGCATTATGATGATAATATTAATGTGTATTTTTCCTACATATTTTTTTTTTTAATTATAAACTCTAACACAGTATGTAAGTACATAATGTGTATAAATGTATACAAATATTTTCTACACAAGTCTACCCACGTATATACATATGTATAATATCGGATACAAACTACTTATGAACAAACACATGTGTAATTTACATGTTATTATAGTGTTCAATTTCATATACACAAACTCAAATTTTATTTATGTATTTTTGTTTTCATGAAATCAGATCTTTATGAATGTAAAATGAAAAATATTTTTTTTTTTAATTATTTTAAAGATTATTACTTTTATTTTATTTTTTATTTGAATAATTTACGATTTGTATAAATGGATCAGGTGAAAAAATAGAACATAACACGTACACACATCATAAACGTTTGTATCATACATATCGAGTTAGATCAAATGTACATAGTACATTATGTATCGGGTGATTCATTTTCATTTAAAGATACCTAAAAAAAAATTAAAAAAATATTAAATTAAATAATTCAATTTATGCGAGTGATTTGGTTTTCCAACACCTTCAACGTAACCAGATTATCAGTCCATAATGTATAAACTTTGGACTTCATATAGTCTCAAAAAAGACAAAATCTACAGATATGATATCACATGATCTATAGATGGGCCAGCCATAATTCATCCGTCCTAAGCTTTCAATTATTCTATTATAATTTCATCGCTTAACAAAAAATGTTGACAGAAAATAGTCGATCTTCATTAAGAAGTTTTCTTCAATCTGATTTTCTTAATAAGGTATCTGAATAATTTGTAGTATGTAGACGCTCTGTGATTGTGACCGGCAATAAGTCATCATATTGATAATGTGAAATAAATGTCAATCAATACTGATCTGCTATAAAATATTTACAAAAAAAAAAAGTGGGACCTCTAATTTGAGCCCATCCTTTCTAAATTTACCTAAATTGTAGACAGATACATAGCCATGCATACGAGTTACGAGTAGTATTGTATGTACATTATTTTAAAATACATTTACAATCTGGCTAGCCTACATTATAAGTTTCACATTGGATTTTTCACGTACCTTCTTCAAAAACTTTTATAGCGCCATCTTTTTCCCAACCAGCCCAGATTAATCCAGAGTGATATTGAGATTAAGTTGTACTTCTAATCTCAAGCTGGTGATAGAGTAAATTATATTTAAAACTTGTATACCAATACGAATATTCCTACATACAATAACATGTGATAATCTACACTGAATTGTGAATACCATCTAATCTCGTACGTAATCTGGGCTAGATTGTAAATGTACCTTTATAATCGTAATATTGTAAATGTGTCGATGTGAGTTAAATGTTTGAAAATGATCGTCTCTGATATTATTCATGTGTAGGTAATGTATGTAAAAAGACAAAATATAATTAAAAAATAAAAAACAAGGAAAAATTGGAAAAAATAAATAAAAATAAAAGAGTAGAAACAAGCAACAAAACAAACAGAGGTTTTTTTAGTTTAAAAACGGTATTACCCTTATCAGAGAGAGAGAGAGAGAGAGAGAGAGAGAGAATGAGTATCAATAATAATAATAATAATAATAATAACAAAAATAATGGAAAATATTAAGAAGAAAAAAATACATATTATGTAGAAGTACAAGTGCGAATATAATGTGATTTACAATGCATATAGTATACAATGTTTGTAAGCATATTATTTAGTGCATTACTTGCACTTGTATACAGAAATTATTTATGCATTCTGTAATAAATATACATATATAAATACTTACTTATAATCATAAAATATAATATAATAATGAAAATGGAATAAAGAATATAATAAATAATAATAAAAATACTGATAAGGTACATACTTCACGAATATATGTACATTATGTACATATTATCATAAATGTACAAATATACAAGTGTATAAAGTATAATAATGAATATTAGAAGGTGATACATAAATTTATCATAAAATATTAATTATTTATAGAGTGCAAAAAATCCAATATATGTACATAAGTTATAACTTTATAAATACTCAACATATTAGGATATAAAGTATAAGAAGCAAGATAACCGATACTTAAAATACTTGGGATATGAAAAAAATTCTTATCGAATACAGCAACATATCATTTTTAGTATCAAATATATCATTTTATCTTTGAAATATTTTTTAATTTTTTTAATTTTTTGTAATAATTAGAATCTGTGAATCAATTTATCTCTCGTGATTCATCTCTTTTGACTCTAAATAATTTGTGTATCAACATACAGTAGGGCGCTAGATGGCCCAAGTGGTAGGAAAAGTGGTAAGAAAAATAATTTCAAATTTTTCATTGTCTATTTCCAACTTTCCATTATCCTCAAAGTTCACTCACCTTTGAATGATTTTATCAGCTTGCCGGAGAAAAGAGCTTAAAAAAGTAGTCTACTGGCTGACAGTGCACAAGTCGTTCACAGTGCACAAGTATTCTTTATACCATGATTAAATTGTAGGTGCGCTCATGATACTAATAGTCTAAAAATCACCCTCAGTGAAAGCCCTGTCTCTCTTTCAGCTATGGCGCTATTTATTGATGGCGACATTATAGGAGTATTCGGTTATATACTTTTGCTACAATTTATAATTCAATTCAAAATAGTTACCCTATAAAAATGTTTTTTTTTCTCATACAATAAATATTAAAGGTGTAATTCTATCCATGGTCAAGGTACAAATATGTAGAATTGAATAACAAAATAATCAAATTCAATAAATGAATTTCATCATAATTCGTGCACAAAAATATATAATAAACGTCGTACATCGTCATCGTTGGACGTGTCTAATCGGTCAAACATACTCGTATTTTTTTTAAAATGCTCTAAATATAAAATTCAATGAAATGTGATACACAGACATGAGATATGATTGACCATTACGAGTTGTATGTATGGAGTATAAAGAATGTTTGTAAGTAGAAGAAATCGCATTAAAATTACAACTCCATACAACATAACGTCATAACGCGAATTAGTAGCATTCAATTTGTAAATGAAAAAATGTTGATCAAAGTCGATATATACTCTTTCTAAGAAAAAATAAAAGTCATCTATATGATGATTTCTTTAATAATAAAAAGTTAATTTAGGAAGTTACAAACTCTACAATTTAATCGAGTTTGATCTCAACTAAAAACAAAAAAAAAACCTTAACAGTTTAGTGATAGAGATCACTGTAAAAATTTATGTCTGCCAAAATCTGTACAGACACTCTTCTGAATTATTGTAAAGCTAAAACAAGAAATTTTATAATCCAAAAAGGAATTGGATCTGAATTGAACTGAACACCCTATTAAATTAATTTTATATACAATTATTTATATTTGTATAAGTATTTATGTATCCAAATACAACTTATTTTGTGATCATAAAAACAAGGATAAAAATTACATTTTATGAAATTTTTCATTATCTCTCTCTTCTATAACATTAATGGTAGTTTTATACTGTAAATGTACATTAAAATTCTTAATAAACATGATTTAATATTGAAATAAATCATTAAGCAGTTATTAGTTATCATTACAGATAAACGTACAAACACATTACTGATACAAAACTTTCAAACGAATCAAATAACGTATTATCGAACCAAAATATCTCTGCGTTTTGTTTGTTTTTTAATAGTCAATACAAATTTTAGTTTGATTAAAAGTTTTAATTTATGGTAGAAATCAAATTTATAAAGAAAACATGAAATAAAAAGAACGAATGAACCAAAAACTAAAAAAGGAAATTAAGAAAAATATTTTCCTCTTTTTTGTTTTTTTTTTTTTTAAATGTTAATCGATGATTGTATAATGACATAAAAAGTTACACAGTCGAAAGATTTTCGATTTGTTTTTCATTTTAATTTTTATTTTTCATAATATCCGGTGTCAAAATGAAATTTTTATTACGGACTGCGTACATGCTCGAGTACGTACGTATGTATATGTATTTTTATCGAATATTCGATTATTCGGTATACAAATGAAAAATGAATATTTATTTTAGATTTGATATTGTTTGGTCAGCTTAAGACATGATCATCTCTCTGTACAAATGTCTGCTTTAATTATTGTCTTGTTATTAAAAAAAGTAATATTACTCGCGTATGAAAGATAATCGCAGATATTTGTTTTGAATTTTTTTTTCCAAATTAAAAATTATTAAACTATGGACTCTTTGTGATTTTTTTCAAGTTTTATTCATTATTTATCTTTTTTTCGTTTCGTAATTATCAAATGAAAAATTGAAATGAAGTAATAAAAATATTCTTTTTGCAAATTCTTGGAAATTAAAAGCTGTTTACTTTACATTTTATTTTTAATAAATAAATTTATGTACAGTACATAACATCTACTCGTATTATATAAAATAATTTCGAATAATTATCAATATTATATTCAAATTGAAAACAAAATATTGAAATTAAAATAATTTGAAATGATTCATTTGATAAAAAATATTGAAATATATACTTAGATGCTCGTGGTGTTCATGTATAAAAATGATTGACTAAAGTTCAAATGGTTCAATTTCAATTTATAAATAAAATTATAATGGCTTGCATATAAAATGAGAATATAAAATTATTTTTGAAGATATTTTTAGCAATTTTTAGTGGAAAAAAAATTGTCATCGCGATAAGCATATAATGTCGTAACATTAATTTGTATTTTTTCAAAAATAAAATTAAAATCTGTTCCAATTTTTCAAGAAAAAAGATTAATTTTAAATAATTATTTAAACTGAATTATATTGTAGTCCATTAATAGGTAGATACTATTAGGCGGTAGACGCAATCACAACAGATAGCAGAATTCTGATACAAACGGCAATATCGGTTAGTGCTTTTTAAATGAATGCTGGTACAACGACGGCAAAGGCATTCAAGTAGAAAATCTTATCTATAGTCTAGTCTAGTTTGAGCAATGTTCAAATTTAGAGTTAAGAGAAAAAGTTTATGAGACTGAGAGCAAGTGTGCTTTGAAGAATGTGTTTCTGAAATTGGCTGTGGTAGATTTTTTACTCACACCAACAGATTTCTGCTCCTGCTGGCAGACATCTGATTTCATTGTGTTTATCGCCTTAGTTACCTAGCAGAGCATTTAGACAAGTGCTTGACATTGACAAGTAAAATGCAAGCATTTTAGCATATTTTTCGTTTAGGCAACATAATGAAATCACTTTGCGTCCAATAAAAAATCAATTTCTTTTAAATACGCAATTTTTTTCTTTCATTTTGATTGAATTGCAAATTCAGTCACTCTCAATTTTTTTGTGAAACCAATAATAAATTATCACAATAATAATATATACTCCCATATTCATACACTACATTCATTCATTACTTTGCATTTAAGTGTAATTATTGTGCTATCAATATTCATAGCACTCAATAGTAAGACATACGAGTTTGCATTGTTATTAGAATAATAATCACGATTTTTATAAAAATAGAAAAAGAAAAAACTAAAATATGTACACGCAGAGTTGAAAATTAAAAAAATGTTAGAAGAAAAATAAGAAGAAAATAATATAGAAAAACAAACAAAGTTTTGTATACAATAAAAATTGAAAATGATGAGGGTATATTCACTTAGGGTGGTATTCACCAACATATGGATATATCCGTCGGATATATTTTAGCCGGATACAACTTCAGCTTATTCATCAACCTAGATAAAATTTGTTTTCGAACTTCGTTTTCGGGTCGAACATGTGTGTCAAACATGTCAGCTGATTGTATTTTTGTATTACAAAATGAAATAGAGGTTCTGTGATGTGATAATTATATACAAAGTGATAATACAGTTCAAATACATTATCTTTATTTGTGCTGTTGCTGTTAATGACAAGATTATGTTCGAACGATATTTTTATAATACCACTCCGAGGTTGTCTTAAAAATATCCGAGTAGTGTTTTATCCAGGTTGATGAATACACTTTATCTCAGATAAAAGATAATCTATGTTGGTGAATATCAGCCTTAATGTAGAGAAAGGCTCGTAAACCTAGTAAATCTGTATAGTAAAATACATGTATTCACACGGTTTACTAGGTTTACGAGCCTTTTACTATAAATTAAGTGAATACCTTCAATACAAAATACAATACTAAAAACACAAAAACAACGAAGAATCAAATTAGCAAAAAAAATCAATGAAACTTAAACGTATACACAACTAATAAATTGCACGCAATGCTATATATAGACCTTGTGGGTTTTGTTATTTTTTATTTTCTCATATTTTTTTTTGCACTGCCACTGTGTACAGTCGTTTAAGTCGTAGTACAACTGATTGATACAAATTTAATGATCCATAATTATTTTGTTAATTATATATAGAAAATTACAGCGCATTATTATTATAATAATTTTCTACATGCTTCTCCGTCATTATTTAGAGAGAGAATTATTGTTATTCATTTTCTATATGAGTAATATTGCGTTTTTTTATAGATTTTCAATTTCATTATGTACATACGAATATAGTACATTGTATACAAAATTATAATCAAAAACAAATCAAAAATAAAATTTATTTAAGGCAAACTTTATACGACTTTCACTTACCAAATTCCTGGTTCTAAATTTAATGATACAATTTCGTTAGCTTCAAATTTGTGACCTTTAAAAAAAATTTAAAAAAAAATGAAAAGAAATGAAAATAAAATTAAAACAAAATAAATAATAAAAATAAATCAACAAATCAATAAATAAATAAATAATGAATAAATTATAATGCAAGTAACATTACTCGTATCGTATGTATATACAGTAAATCTATACTCTTGTGCATATTATTATGTAAGAATGTAAATTACCTGCGGCAAGAAGTGCTTGAATTACAGATACCATATCACGAGATTCTTTAATATAAAATTCTGGATCATCATATGTTGTTACATCAAGTTCTATATTTATAAAATTAAAAATAAAAAAAAAAAAATAAATAAAATAAAAACAATAAAATAAATAATAAATAATAAATTTAAATTAATTAATGTATAAAATTATAATAATAATAATAATAAAAATCATTATTGTTGTAATAATAAAAGTAGGTTAATAATAATTTTTCAAAGAAAAATTCAAATTATTATACAAAAAGTTTAAAAATTATTTAAAAAAAAAAAAAAAAAGAAATAATCTCCAATAAGACTGAGTTCCAAAATGCATCATTTTGAGTATACATAGAATCGCGACACATTGTTGTTCAACTTGATGTCTTTTTCATACTATCAGCAGACTTTGAATTTTTCTTATACAACACCACACAACAAATAATAATGAGGGTATCAATTTCAAATTGTAAACATATGCAACGCCTCTCGTAAATCGAAATGACGTGAAAGCATCTCATAAAACACTAAGCATAAATTGTATAACTCAACACCTCACAAATTCTTATTTTATCACACAAATACAACAATCTCCTCAAAATATAACCACGCAAAATTCGATTTTCAAATTTTAGATGATAAAAATTAAAGGATGTAAAACTTTGGTTTACACAAAATTTATGTATAGTACGAGATTTGATCCACACGACTAAAAAGACTCTCGTTAATTTACCTAGAGCTCGTAATTCTCAAAACAAAGGAAAAAGTTAAGAAGTCTCATAAAAATACGACAAATTACACTACCTATGTGTGAATTACGAGATTTACACTAAATTTAAACTGTATACCCTCAATATTTTTGAATACGTAACATTTCTGTCAACATGCATTATTTGTAACAACACAACATATAGTATTCAATTATTAATTCTCATCGAAAATATTTTGTCGTGATGATGAGCTGTTGTGTTGCGTATGAATAAGAACTGAAACTTACTTTACTGTATACTGATAGAAGATGAAATATATACGATTAGTTTGGTATGCGAAAAAAATATTCGTACAACACTTATACCATTCAAATTTATTAAATTTATGAACGCATCAGATTGAGAACTTATTACCCAAAGATAATGTTTGAAACACAATGACACATTGAATACCATACAAATTTTCATGACAAAAATGTTGCAAGAGTGTATAAAAGCAAATTCAAAAATTTTGATAATATGAACAAGACTTTATCTTTACCATGAAAATATATTATCTTTGCTGTGTGCGTAGATTTCACCGTGCTGTACTGTACCGACAACACAAATATCGATCGATGCGTTTTAGGAACATAGTCTAAGTTATTCTAATAAGAATCATGTAAAAATGATTTTATTGCTATCAAGTATGCATGCATATTATATGGATGCATAGTATGGCTATTAGGGTCTTTAGAGTTTATATTCTCAAGGTTTATAATTCAACTTTTGTTTTTATTACAAATATACAAGACACCTATATACACTCACTCATAAAGATTATTTTATTTTTTATTTTTTTTTTCCTCATTATTTGGTTAATATTTTAATTAATTAAAACATAAAAACTTGTATATTCGTATACGTACAAATTATATGCATATGAACTGTTCAAAATTATAGTGTACAATGAATAATAATAAAAAAAAAATTATTATTATTCATTACACTTACTGTTGTTTATATTATAATTTCAAATAAAAATCAAATACATATATATATTTTTTTTATTTCTTAGATTTTATTATGTTTTAATTAAATTATTTGATTTGTTGCATTTTATATTTTGCTATGTGAAGTATGATTATCTCTATTATATAAATTATTATTAAATCACAGAAAAATCTTGGTATATAAACAGCCAGCATGTAATGTATGATACTTAAAAGATTTTGTATAATAGTAAGTACTTACATGCATAAATGTAATTTGCAATTAAAATGCATTTCATCAGAAATGTATGATCAAGATAATTTTTTCAATGTATACGAGTTGAATTATATAAATTTACATAGTTTACTATATGTACTGTATCTCAAGTACATACTTCTATATTTTACATAAAAATATATAAGAATATATGAACGTATGTATCATATATTCATTCTGCCAGTAAATACAATTATAATTACATTCAACTATTGCACATTAATTTTCTTGTAAATATTTCTCATATAAATCAAATAAATAAATATCTTTACATAGTCGTACGTGTATTTCTATACTTTAGCAGAGCATTGCATATATGATTTATTAAGAACATTGACGAGAATATAATTTAAATAAATTTCAAATATAAAAATTCTACATTTATACAGGTGGTAGGTAGTATGTATGTACATACATACATATTTTGATTCAAAAATTAAAATTAAAATATTATGATTATGAATTATGATATGATGATAATGATCATCATTATCGCATAAGCATTATCATCTCATCATCATAATCATAATATAACATTCGTCGTAAAAAATGCAAAATATTTTCATTTGAATTCTAATTTATTCTTTTATTTATTTAACATGAAGAAAATGTAATGTAGAACTTGAACGAAAGATACAAAATAAAAATAAAATAAGATTAAGATAAAGAAATAAAAGCTTAGAGAGTAAGATGGATGGATCATGTAGAAAGAATGACGGAGGAAAGAATGCCTAAAAAAATACTTGACTCTGAAGAAAATATCTTAGGCAATAGAAACGAAGGAAGACCGTGAAAGAGATACAAAGAGGACTTTGAGGAAGACATGAGAAGAATGGGGGTGAGAAATTCGAAATCAATAGCGAGAAATAGAGTGAAGAGAAGGCAAATTGTGGAGGAGGTTAAGATCTACCATGGGCTGTTAGTCTACTGTCACATTATTCTGATTCTGAATCTGAAACGTAAAATTTCAGATTCAGAATTCACTTTTTGTTCATTCTGATTCTGAATCTGAAAACTCCTTTTCAATATTTTTCTTTAAATTTGTTATTGTTATAAAACACTTTACTTATCGAGTGAACATTAAACCATCGAACGATAACTACTATGAGTGGCGAGTACGTTGGTAAGACCAAGACGCACTTTTCAATGGAGGGTGAAATAAAGTTAATCTTCTGTCTTCTGTCTTCTATCTTACGATCTTCAAGTTGTATATAAACAAGTATGTCAATTTATTGAGTGGTTTAGCTATGAATTCAGATTCAGATTTCAGGTACATGTGACATGCTACATTTATTGTCAGCATGTTTCATTTTCTATTCTGAAAATAATCAGATTACAAAACGGAAACACAAACCGGAATTTATTCAGCAGATGAATTTTTCAGAGCCATGTAACAGGTCACATACACTACAATGTATTTGATTGTGATTCTGAAATTTTCGGAATTTTTCAGATTCAGAATCAGTCTCATGTGACAGTACACTTACACCAAAGAAGAAGAATTTATTTAACATGAGGAGAACAGAGGGGCCAAGAAAGATACTGAAGGGACGGCCAAGAAGCAGATGGTGGGATGCAGTGAGAAAGGATCTAGATAAGCTACAAATGATCGATTGGAAAAATAAATCCACAGATAGAGAACAGTGGCGGTTTTTCTTCGCAGAGTCAAGGTCCTCTTAAGGACTGTATAGTCATAGAAGAAGAAGAAGAAGGACAGGGAAACTTGTCTCCCTTTCACCCGCGCAATACGAACCGTTCCAAGTCTTTTAGCGCACTTTCCTTTGAATTTTTTTTTTCTCCATTTGATTTACTATATATTACAAAAAAACTACTACCTGAATAATGCATGTTTGTAGTATGAATTATGTATTTGCAAATTTCAAACATTTAATTTAAAAATTTTTTATGATTTTTAATTAACAAAATACGTTTTCAATTATATCAAATATGCAAAATCATGATAAATGGATTACAAAACATAAACAAAAATGTCTATGAAAAATTGTATAATATAAAATTGTTCACTTCAATAATAAGTCATACACATAGTTTAATAAATATGTAATATAAATAATCGTATAGTAAATGCAATAGTATACAGTGTAGTGTACAGTGTACAGTACATAGACTGCAATCAATTTTATTGTAAAAAAAAAAATTTTCACTTAATCAGCACATCATATTCAAATGTAGGTATAGATATCCATCCATTATAAATGCATCTCTCTAAATGTCTATATAGATAGATGCTTATTATACAAAATATTTATAAATAGTTATAGTTAGTAAATAATTGTGACTTGTGAATGCATGAGGATATTCCATAAGCAAAGTTATTTTATCTCTGATATATATTTTATCTGTAGACGCCGATATGTATAGGTATACAGGTACGTATACTAGGTATAGGAATAGATGGATATACATATAATACTCGTATATAAATTTACGATTGAAATCTGTAATATGAATTTAAATGTAAATGGTAAGGATAGAGGAGCAGAGAGGTATGCTGATATTTATGATGTATGCAATGTAGATATGAATATTATTTGTAATAAGTGTCAATTTTTATATCGATTATTATAAATTATTACACATTACATTATTTTTTTTTTAAATCATATTTAAATCACATAAATTTATTAAGGGTATTCACTTTATGCAATAAAATCCATTTAAACAAAATAAAACCTGATGTAAATACGTGAAATTCACTGCATTTACTGTATCATTATGTGAATACATACCCTTATTTTTTCTATTAAAGTTTCAATTTTATTTTTCTCACTTAGATTTTTTCGCTGTTGTTTCTTTATTATTTTTTCTTTTTCTGTTTTTTAATTTCGAAAAATCATTTAACACAATTTATGATGTTTTTAAATTAATTAATAAAATGATGAAAAAAAAAATTAAAAAAAATTAAATATATTTGTGGTTCAATTTTCATTAAATTAACAAATCAATTTTACAAAAAAAAATGAATTATTGTTATATGTATATGTGTACGTATGTACCTGCTTCTGTGTAATACCAGTAATACGTAATACTATGATGGTTAATATTTTTGTGATTAATGTGAAATTTTAGTCTAATATAACTTTGAAATTTTATCACTTTATTTTCTTATTTTTTTTTTAAACACCACTATTCACGATCACTATGATATGATATATATTATAAATTGTACACACTCTATAAAAATGTTTGTAATTATATGAAAGTATGTTTATAAATTGACAGCGTGTTGTTATACTTAGTTAAATTTTTTAATTAATTTTTTTCTTATAACTTTGAAAATAAATTAAAAATTCATTAAAAAAAATTTTTTTTTCTTATTTAAATATTCATTTTATCAATTTTCTCATAAATACAGACACAAAAATTTTACTGTTAAATATTGATATGTATAATACATTTTTATGTATTAAATGCAATGCAGTGCATGACAGACAAATACGAGTATACAATACGTATAAGGTTGGTTTGTATGCTTTTAAATAACAATTACTTTAATTACTTTCAATTTTGTTTTTTTTTTTTTCAAGAAATTTCTAAAACACGTTGTTTTAAAAATGTTATGTAGGTGTAGGTGTGCTTGACGTTGACACTAACTCGTCTCATTATGATGACGATTAAATTCGAATATGTCGTCACTCATTAGTATAGTAGGTAATATAAATATCTATAGCTAATTAAAATTAAACATTAAAAACTATATACATACTCGTATATTATATACTTAGGCTAAAAACACTGTCTGCGCATTATACCAAACCGTGATCGTCACCACACCACAATGAGAAAATAAATACTTAAACCGACTGGAGTAAATTTCAATAAGAAAAATATATTATTTTCATTAGAAATACAAAAAAAAAAATTCAAGAAAAAATAAAACTGTTTGACTTTGACTCTAAACTCTAAACTCTAAAGTCTTTTAAAAGAATGGTCACCATTCTTTAATTCTTATCGATGGACATTTACTGCATGCACAGTAAAGAAAGATTTCATGTTATGAATATTACATCATCATCATAACATAACCATCGCATAAGGCATATAAGCCCTCGATGTTTCTGCATACATTCACATACATATATAATGTATAATTGTACTGCTCCATTCTATACCTACTCTACTAATATGTCTGTCAGAAAGAAATCCAATAGCAAAATGTGTCACATGCACCACATCATGAGTAGGTACATAACATGTTACATTATTTAAAAAAATTCAAAATTTTAACACATTCGTGAAAAGAGAGTGAAATTTTTATTTACGACAAGCATATACCTATTTATTTTTTTTTTAGAAACTACAGACTACACTATAGTAGTTTTTTCTTGAGTCTCGATCGTTTTTATTTTTTTTAAAAAAATGATTCAGAGTCAGAAAATATTATCGAGTGCGATAACCGATAAACGATCGATAATTTCAATTTTTACGATTATACGTACGTGTGTCTGTAGTTTAGTGTATAGTTTATTCGAGTATAGGAATAAAAAAAAATCCAAAAAATAAATACAAACTAAAACACAAAAAAATATACATATAAATGTATATTAAAAACTTAAAAAAAAAACGAATAGTAGAAGTTCACGTACGTCCACGTACAAATATCACACGAACACGATAACTTGTACATTCCGACAAATGTAGAACTAATGGGTAGCATTTATTTCTGATAAGATGTTTTGATTTTTAAAAATGTTTTCGTTTCAAATTTTTTATTTTGAAATTTAATACTCAGTCAGAAATCAAGTCGAATGCGCATAAATTAAGTGTTGAACGCACTCTGTGTTTGTGCATCATCAGAATGTTACAAGCTACAGCTAGTGGTTGTTTGTAGCCTATACAAGTACAAGATTTGGTGCCGTTAAAAGAAACATTTAAAGAAAATTTGAAATGAAGTGAAATGAAGTGATTTTTAACACCCTGTACTCTTGTTTGTAAGTGATATGAAAAATGTAAAGAAAGAAGAACCTTTTTCTTCAAAGAACTGACTCTGCTTATAGAGAGAAAAATTATAAACAAATAACATACATACTCATATTATTATCAGTAATAGGTGGTAATAGTGATATGTTAATATGTGTATATGAATGCAAATACATATATGTACGTAAAACGTAATGTGTAACAAAATAATATGTAGCTTTTTGGTCTGACACTGAATGGACTTTAATACACTAAATCGTTTGTTGTGTTGTGTTGTTTGGTAATAAAGAAACGTTTCAGTTTCAGTTTCACACCTATAAATTCCATACAACCAAAACATTTTTTACACCGCATCAAAACCATAACCAAATCGAAGGAAAACTTTATCAGTAAACAATTTTATTACAGTTCAGTTGTGATTAATTTTGTGATAAAAATTTAGTTTTTTCGATTTTATTTTATTTCAAATTATCGAATAGTTTATAATTTTCTTCTCTTTATTTCCAGGTACAGTAATAGAGTAACTCTAACTATTTACGTAGAGAGATAAATAGTATTCATTCGGATTTGAATCAAACTTGTGTGAAAATATAAATACAGTACGCTGTGTGTGTATGAGAAAATTTACTTTGCATAACATTCAACAAAATATCTGAAAAATTATAGGAAATGAAACAAGAAAAACGTAGAAAAAATAAAATTGAGAATTGCCAGATAAACTTTACAGAATATAAACTCTGGAAAAATTTAAATTATATGAAATAAAAGTATAAGGTAAGAAAAACCTCTAGTAAGAAAATTATAAAATTTTCCATTCATCACATTTTCATTTACAGAAACATTACAATAAAATGATGCTTACAGCTACAGTAATACGGTAATACTACAGTACATTCATAGTGTTTTATTTATACACTACAACCATCTACAACCTACACCACTACCAAACTACTACTTACCTTTTACCATTTCAGCTATGCTATGCGGTATTGGTGGTAATGTTGGCATTTGTGTTAATTTTTTAATATCTTTAACAGGAACTAATGCTCTAGATAAATCAGCTGATTTATATCTAACAAATTCTTTACGTAGATCACTAAATCTACAATAATATGATGGTAAATCAATATCTTTGGCACATGCTTCCGGATGTAAACATTGTCGTATCGGTAATTGACCATCAGTTACTAAACGAAAATTTGTTGAATTTGGATCAATTGATAGAGAGCGTATGTATGCATCAAACTAAATAAAAAAAAATGAAGAAAAGAAAATAAAATAAATAAATTTAATTAAAAATAAAAAAATAAATAAATTAAATAATTAAGTGAAATTAATTAATTTAAAAAAAATTCATTTTCAGGTGTCCATCTCTAAATAATTGGCATATGATCCATCAAATTAATGGAATTTGTTGAAAAGAAATTATAAAAAAACAACAAAATTGGCACACGATACCACAAATTCGAAAGATAAATTTAAATCTAAATTGTAAAAGGAATAATAAAGATGTCCTTTCAAATATTTATAGCTACAAAGTTGATGTGGCAAAAAATTGTACGAGTATATACATAAAAAGTATTCATAGTATATGAACAAAAAATCAATAAAATTTTTATTGTACTTGTGTACATATTCATCATATAAATACTCATTCATACATGCAGATATATTTATTTAATTAAATCTTAATTATTGTAATTAAATTTATTTAATTTTTAAAGCATATAAGCACCACATTTTACAATATTTCCTAGTACATATTCATTTTTTTTCTCTCGACTATTCTTTTAATTTTTTTACATAACTTCCGTTTTAAATTTTATTATTGAATACAGTAGTGTATGTATATTTTATATTTTTAAATAAATTAAATTAATAAAATCATAAAATCTATAATAATTTGAAGAAATAAAAAAATATATTGTACAAATTATCAATGAGGAGTATTCACTTCTTAAACGCATATAGTAAGCTTAGCGTGTTAACCGAGTAAATCTAATAAAATACAAGTAAAGTATTTATACGTTTTATTCGATTTACAATCCAATTAACAACGTTAAGTGAATACCCTCATTGTGTTTGGTTGCATGAGTATGCGTATAAATAGTAATTAACTAAATATTGTAATGTGTATAACCTGAATATGGTATAATGTACAAGATATTATTGCTATTCCTGCAAACGATTGAGTCACAACAACAAAGTTAACAAAGTATAATTGAGAAAAGTTTTTAAAAAAAACAGAAAAATTAAAATTTATTAAAAAAGAAACACTCAAGTTTTTAAATATAAAAATTAAATACGATCTATAAAAATTGAGTATATATACATACATATGATATAACTACCGGGTTTTATGTATCTATTAAGATGTTTAAAATGGTCGTATTTATTTAATTTTAAATCTATAAACTCACATATAATTATATGAAATGAACAATTACCTATATATTATAGAAGGCAAAAAACAAAAAAAAAAATACAAAAAAAATTATTTAAATATACTCGTAAATGTAACATGAATAGAAAAACCAATTTTTATGATTTACTGACTTTAATATTTCAGTAATTAATACACTATAATATTTACTATGAAATTACATACTATCCAACTATGTATGTATTTTAAATTTTATGACTATGTACTTCACTTTTTGGTACAAAAATAAATTATATCTGTAAGGCATTTTAACATTTTACTGCTACTACATATACTACAATATTACTATTAAAGCAATATAATTGTACAAAAATCTATTAATAAAAATCTAAAATGAATATTTAACAACTTATACATATTGACATAAAAAGCGCAATTTGTACACACAAAACACACACACACAGATGTATTCAATATTCAATTCACCTGATTGCTAATTGTTTTTGTGCATATATGATAAAATCTATTCCACATTTTAATTTTAATTTGAAAATTTAATTTAAGCAAAAAATCTATAATTCAAATCTAGTTATAAGTATAATTTTATTAGAGATAAATAGAGGTTATACAAATACACAGAAAAACGATATATAAATGTTAATTCAAAAACAAAACAAGGGTCTTGAATAGCTCGATGGCTGTGGTGTTGGACTGGAATACGCTTGATGTCTCGAGTTCAAACCCTAGCCAGCGCGCTATTCTCGAACAAGTCGATCATTAATTCCAAACTCCAGTCAGCAATGTATATACCAATGCTAGTAGCTGATTACTGACGATAAACTGGATTGATATATCTGAGGGAATTATTGATAGGCGGTGCCATAATGGACTGAGTATCCGCGTAGTATCCGGGTTTTATATATATTCTTGTGTAAAAGAAATCTTGGTCATTTCATATAATAATTTCTGTAATTAATTTAAGGATGTAAGGACTTTTAAAAAGTACTAATTGTTTTTCATTTATTAAATTATTTATGTATGCAAATTTTCTTTGCCTCAGAATAACTCTATATTCTTTTGTATGAAATACATAAATTTACGTTCGAGCACTTGTTTATTTAAATTAATAATCTGAATACTTGCTTGTTATTCTATGCCTACGTCAAACTATTGCGTTATATAATTTATTTGTAAATAATTTAACAATTACAGTATTAATTTTTCAAAGAATTATAGAAAATAATTTATGTTTTTAAGAAAAAAAACTAATAAAAAATGATGTATAAAAACATCTGTATACGAGTATATAGTGTCTCTTCACGTCAAACAATAATAAAAATAAAATAAAATTTGTTACTTTTATGACAAACATTTCGTTTTTTTATACTATATTTTATAAAGATTTACATACACATCACGACAACAACATCACATATCATAATTATAAAAATAATGTGCTAGACAGACGAAAGCGAATCATAGATAATTCGTTGCAAATGATCATTCATTTGCTGTTTGTCACCCTAAATTAAGTTACAATAATCACTGACATCTTTATTCTAAATTCATTGAAGTAAGTGTGAATGAAGTTCAAAAAAATACTAAGTTACTAAAAATAGAAAGAACAAATTACAGTAAAAACCACGATATATATACAGATAATGATAACCTTAAATTGACCGTAAAAACCACATTATGCAGATTAAAATAGTTTTGAAATCGACAGTAAACACTAAAATTAAAAGTACATATATGACAGCCACAATGATCATTATAACAGCAGATTCGTGTGTCAGGGGGCTCTTGAATTATCATTCACTCACATACGAATGAAGACTAGCAAAATGACCATTTAATTCACTTTCGTCTGTCTACCACATAAGTCTGTATGCTGTACACGTTTTGATTTTCTTGTCATTTTCATTATTATTATGTATTATTGCTTTCTGTTCGAAGAAGAAAAGCAAAAACTCATCACTTAAAAATTAAATTAAATAAAATAAACAAAAAGATTGTAGAAAAAACATACATACGTAGGTCACTCCCAAAGTTTTGCAATATGGCTAAATGACGAAGTGTTCTGCATTTCCTAATAGTTTATTGTTTTTCGAAGTAGTCTCCGTGATATTTGATACATTTTTCCATTCGGCGAAACCAATCATTAAAACACGATCGCCATTTTTCTTCAGGTACCTCAGAAAGCAGCTGTTGATATGCATTTACTGCACTTTCGGCGTTATCGAAACGCAAACCACGCATTTTGTCCTTCATAAAAGGAAACAAAAAGAAATCACAAGGTGCGAGGTCTGGACTGTAGGGCGGATGAGTCATTTGTTCAACGTTTACAGCCTTTAAAAATTCCTTTGTTTGTTGAGCTGCATGGGGTGGTGCATTATCGTGGTGAAGGATTATGCGCCTTTGGGAGTTTGTTTGTCTTAACTCATTGATCACCTTTGGCAAGCAAGTATTGGTATACCACTCCGCATTTACTGTCTTACGATCTTCAACTGCCAATGTAAAGATATGCCCCGTTTTGCCAAAAAAAGTGACGATCATTTGCTTACCAGCACTCTTGCTTTGTTTGACTTTGGTTGGTTTCTCTTCATCTTCAAAGATCCATTGAGCAGATTGCTGCTTGGTTTCCGGTTCATAGCAATATATCCAAGATTCGTCACCTGTGGCAATATTGTAGACAGCAGTTGACTCCCCTCTGCGAAATTTTTCAATCATATCTTTGCACCAATTCACACGCATCTTCTTTTGTTCGGAGGTCAACCGATGAGGTGTCCACCGACAACAAAGCTTTCTGACCCGTAAGTGATCATGCAGGATTTGATGCACTGCTTTCATACCAATATCGAGAGTTGCAGCAATCGATGCATACGTAATTCGCCGATCTTCCGTTAAGAGCTTCCGCGACTTTTCAATATTTTCTTCCGTTACCGCAGTTGCAGGACGACCTTCCCGGGGTTCGTCCTTCAAGTATTTGCGGTTAGCCTGGAACTCTTTGTACCAGCGAAATACAGTTGAAAAGGACGGAGCTTCATCCCCAAATGCAGAAATAAGTCGGTCGTAGCATTCATGATTAGATAACCCATACCGAAAATCATAATAAATCATTGCCCGGAAATTTTCTCTTGTTAATTCCATTTCAACAATAACTTCAGAACCTTTCTGTTTTAATAATTTTTTTTCCACAACACACAGTTCAAAATATTTTTGACTACTGACTACTAAAAGACTAGTGACTGGTTCTAAAAACTAGTTTCTGTTATATCGTTTTCTGTTACCTGGCATTGCAAAACTTTGGGAGTGGCCTACGTATACGTATGTAACATTGATGTACATATGTACCTCTGTACCTGTACTTCTAAATAACACTTGTAATGTTATGTCGATCATAATGCGTATATTTAGAAATCAACACATACATACATACAGTACATATACATGTGTTGCTGTCTGGACATATATTTTGTACGAGTACGAGTACGTAAATCTTCTTTATTTTTACATGTATTTTTTTTATTTTTTATTTTTTTTTTTTTTCTCAAAATATGTAAAAACATTTTAAGATTGATTCATGTTGTATGTACTATTAGGTAATGTAATGTAACTTAACGTAACGTTTTTGTCTTTTAATTTTCATTTTATTATTTTTTTATTTTTTAACTTAAAATTTTTTTTATTAATAATTTTAATATGATATTCCGTAACAATAAAACTATGTACATATTTCTTATGTATGCGTATATGTACAAATATTTAGATACATATGCAGATACTAAATACTTTCTGTGCATGTATTTAAATGAATTATACAACGAGGGTATTCACTTAATGCAGTACGAAAAGGCATGTAAACCGAATAAAACCTGTAAACACGTGTATTTTAATATGTTTACTCGGTTTACTTGACTTTTACTACATTAAGTAAATACCCTTAATAATATTACTTCATTTATCACAAGCATTTTATTAAAATGATCGATACAAAACATGTATAAAGATAAGATGGTGACGATTACGATGATGATGATGAAGATGATCGATGAAATGGAAAATATTGTTTGTTGAAAAGAAGGAATTATGATTTGTATTCTTCACATGTGTCAGTGTCATTTTTATAAATATTCGTCTACTTAATGTGTACAAATACTCGTCTCGTATACGTAATCTTTGTATACAAATGGAAATGATATTAGTTAAAATTACTTAGTTGTACCACGTTGTACAGAGTTGTATGGAATGTTCACATGCATTGTATTAGACATGTATTAGGAATACATTTTTTTCTTGTACATAATAAAAATGAATGTAAAAAAATATATAATGTACATAAGTATAGAAGTACATACGTACACGTACACAACATAGAATTGTCATATAATTTGACGACATTATGTCAATAATATTGTTAATAAAAAAATTATAAAAAAAAGTAAAAAAGTAAGCAAAGTAAAAAGAAAAATAGTATGTTAATAATAATACGAATTAAAAACGGTAAAAAAAATAACAAAAATAATAAAGAAAAATTTAAAAAAAAATATTGCGTTTTGAAAGTTTAAGAAAAAAAAAAGATGTATTTTTTAATAATTCTTACAAAATAGATACCTGTACTTACATAGAAACTACAAACAATTTTACATATGTACATAAATGTTCAGATGCATTATCTATTAAAAAACTGATTTTTTTTTCTTCTAACGAAATAAAAACCGTATTCGCGTACTCGTATCGTACGTGTAATAAAAACAATATGATAGGTACTTATGAATGTACGTGAATGAATGCATGTACTATACGATTGCATAAATGAATTACAGATAAATTTATAAATCTATCAAAGCATTCATGCAATCTGTTCAGTGGTTATCTAGCTATGTAGCGATTATAATACAAAGACACAACAGAAATTTTCAACTTACAAATATCTTGAAAAATACTCGTATACGTTATAAACACATTATTTGTTGTTACATATTACTATACGTTAGATAGTCAGATGCGGTAAATGCAAATTATTATTATTTTTTTTTATCATTGAAATAGAAGAAAAAGTATATTGCTGTAAGCTATTAGCACGTAATGAACATTATTCAGTAAATTTTTATTCAGTTTTTCAATGCGTTTACATCCATGCTATCATGATATGCATATATTTGTAGCTATGAGTATCTAAGAATCTGTAACATGTACTCGTATATTGTATTGTACGTGGATAATAAATTCAAAGTAAAATTATTAGAAAATTACTACAAACATTATGTATGTACTCCAAGACAATTTCAATAAAAAATAATCGTCCGAAGACTATGAGTAGCTGTATGTGATGGTAATTCATTAAAATTTTCTTTTATTTATTTTTGTAATTTTATTCACTTTTATTTTGTCTTTATAAAACAAATAAAATAAAATAATAAAGTCATTTATTGCTTGTAATGCGAACAGATTTTATCTAAAAAAAAAATTTTTTTTGTTTTAAATCTGTTCCAAATATACACATACTCTGAATTGTAAATCTACAATTTTATGACTGCATTTTTTGTAATTATCGTTACCGTAAAAGAAGTTAATAAAAATTCAAAGAACGTAAGAGTGTTTTCCGATTAAGCGCTACTAGGCATTAATCTAAATTTCGAAATGAAAATTCAAAGATGAGTACATTATGCTGTGTGAAATACTACTCGTCTCGTGCTAGTGTAGCATAGTATTAGAGGTAGTAGAGGTACCGTACTAAGTCAATAACATCTACTGCTTTAGAGAGAGTTTAGAGTATACATAGATAGAAGGAGCAAATATAAAATGTTGTTAGTTGGTTTCCCTTGTTTTATCATGCACAATATTCGAATTCTACTGAAAGAGAAGATCAACTTCTCGAATATGAAAATACGAGTATACATGAAGAGAGGAGAGAGTATAAAATGTTGATAGTTGGTTTTCCGTGTTTTGTTATCTACAATATTCGCATTCTATGTCTACTTACTGAGGGGAAATCAATTTTTTCTGATGAATGAAAATATGAGTGCACATGATGTGTAAAATACTATTCGTAATAGAGTAGAGTATAGTATACCATAGACACCGTACTAAGTCAATTATCTCTACTGCTGAAGAGTAAAAACAGAGCAGAGGAGCAAGTATAAAATGTAGTTTAGTTGATTTTGCGCACTTTGTAATGTTCAATATTCGCATTCATGCGAAAAATACGAAATAATAATTTTAAAAAAATGAATCAAATCAAAACAAAAAAAAATAAAATAAATAAATAAACAAACCATTTTACACTTATGAAAATAAATTTAAAAATAAAAATAATATTAAAAAAACAAGCCAGAGCAAATTATCGATTATAATCTCATTACGATTGAATATATATGTGTATGCGATGATATGAATAATAAATTTTATTTTTATACGAAAGAAAAAAAAAATAATTCAATGTACGTACTCCTTTTTTTTTAGTTTCATTTTATGTATTTTTACTTTTATCTTTTACCTCATATCTAATATCATAAATAATAATAATTTTTATTATAAAATTTCATTCAATTTTTTTTATTGTTTATTGTAATGGATAAATGATTGTTTTTATTTTTATTATTTTCATATGAAATTTATAGCACTTTTTCACATTTTTATTACATAAACACATACATACATACACCACATATGTGTACGTACAAAAAAAAAACACTTTGAAAATAAATAAATTTCGATTTTTTATTTATTATTTTGTATAACGTTAAGGTGGTACATTACCTTTCATTCTCCTATCTACATATTTACATTACATAAATTTCGAAGAATAAACAATAAAATAATCGAATATGGAAATCTATTTCTATATTATTGCTAAACAGTAGTGCTATAAAATTCTCATTGTTACAAAAGAATCGATATATATATACAGAGATATGATAATTAATCTATTTTGCAATCGATTCATTAACAATACGATTTTATCTGCCATCAAAATAAAAAACAAAAAAAAAATGGAGAATGAAAAGTAAAAGTGACAACTAAGATAAATGCAATCGTATAGTAGTTCAAACCTACATTTTTCAATGAAATATGCGGAATGATTTTTTCGAATATTTTATTAAAAATTGAAAAAATCCTTTTAAATCAAATGAACTGAATGAAAATTTGAATATTCTCATTTCAAATTGGAAATTGTAATTTGACTTTAATACCAACGAGATATATTGGAAAGTTATTATACTATACCGTCAACTCGACGATTTTTGTTTTTCGGAAAGTATGATCCTTTAGAGGGCATCATTTTCTAAATTTCAAACATTTTCATTGAACATCTAAGTTTTTATGGTGATTAGAAGTTAAAAATTTAAAAATTTTGAATCAATGCAAAACTTTAAAAATATTTTAATAATAAATTAAATAAGATTTGGTGGCTCAATGACTTCCTCTAGATCACTCCAGAGTAGAAAATAGCAAAAATTTGTGTTTATTAATACATTTCTTCTCTTATTTATTGATCTAAAGGTAGAACTATAATTGACATCACTGACATGGGTAACATGAGAAATAATAACGAATGTTGAAACGTCACATTTGGTTAACTATAATAACATATAGATAACATATGTATGTACGCTTTCGATCGTACTGCTTATGTCGAGCTTATGTTAAACGAATTTTTAACGAATGTCGGCAATGTCAATTATAGTTTAGCTGATTGATTTGGCTGTGTTCGGCTGCGACATACATATGTCATAGCTTATGTCGCATATGTCGATTATAGTTCCCCCTTAAATTACTGTTGATTTTGTTCATTGCAGCATATTCAATCTACTCCAGAGTACTCTAGATCACATTTTTGTGCTTTATCTTTTTAAAATGAGTAATTTAGAGCAACATTCGAACTGTCATTTTAACAATTAAGTTTAACCTCAAAAAAGAAACAAAATGGTGTTTAAGGTTCTCTGATTTTCGAATAGAAATGTTCATCTTTATTGACACTGCTGCTCTTTTTTGCTCTTTTTACTCTCTGAAATAACTCTGAAATGAAATTTGGTATACTGCTCTAAACATGAGCTGATCTACGCTACTCTACTCCGATCTAGTAGCCATATATTGAACGTACCTATAATAAATTGTTTTCTATAGAATCAATACTCATTATGTGTATAGCACATCAATTCAATTCCAATGGGCATAAGTATCAGAAAGCAATCGCACATACAGACACATCATTCAAATAATTCATAATTAATCAATAATTTATTATTTTTAGAATTTTTGAAATTAATAAAAATTTTCAAAATAAATAAATATCATGCGCATAAATAAAAATAATTATTTAATAAATAATATTAATTATTTAATAATAATTATTTACCTGATCGATAACTTCATTAAGTGGTTTACCGGCAACTTGAGCAATATCAATGGGTAATTCAATATTTTGAACTGGTATACCATCGATTATCGTTGTTGATTGTTGATTTATTATAATTGTATTATTATTATTATTATTATTAGTGTTGTTGTTATTATTATTTATATTATTGTTATTTGCATTATTTGTATCATTTATATTATTATTGTTGGTTGTGATGCTGTTATTGTTGTTATTATTATTATTATTATTACTGTTGATTATTTGTAAACTGTTTACTGGTGATGATGATTCTGTTGTTGATGTTGATGATAAATTTGTTTGTGATGTCTGTTCTTTACCAAAATTACCAATTGCTCTTACCAAATATTGTTGAACACCAACAATCTATTGAAAAAAAAAATGAATTAAAAAAACACATAAATAAAAATTAATTACAAAATCGATTGTAAAATGCGAAAAAAATAATGAAAAATTAAGGAGAAAACGAAGATTATTATAAGTAGAACAGAATGAGTGAGAAGTCTGGAAAAGATTTAAATGAATTACGATTGTGACGTACACAATCTGAAACAAATGAAAATATAGAAAAACTAAAAAATTTGATAAAAACAGAAACAAATATAACAATTTTTACAAGGAATTCAAAGTTTACATGGTCTGTATAGGGGTTAATAAAGAAGGATAATTGGTTGATTAATGATCTGCTTTTTCTTTTCTTGGAGTTTATATATTATACTACATATTTTGTAGTACAAAGTTTATCTTGATTTAATCATTAATCATATCCTTTCTCTGTCATTTGTGAAAACATTTTTTTTTTTCGAAACTACAACGAACTGATACATAAATGTATATACATAAGTATTTGATCCTTTTGCATTAAAATTTTTCAAAAATCCATTCAATATTACTCTATGACGTAATTTAGGATAATTAAAACAAATATCTTTTGGTATACATTAAAAATATTCTAAAAAACACATCAATTTTCTACAATAAATTTTTGTATTTAAAAACTGATGTGAAAGGAAATAGGGTCATTATAAGAAAATGTCGAAAAGGAAAAGGGTATCATGTATGTATTTATATTGCTGATTGTTTTTTTTTTTTATATAAATAAATATATAAAATAACTGAAAGTATAATAAAGTAACTGAAAATATTTGAATTTTATGGAAATTATTCTAGAATTGATGTGAAAATTTTTGACAATTAAATTGAGGGAATTAGGGAAACTGCATGTAAACTTATGCAATTTACGAGCATATTTTGAATTACAATTTTTTTTTTTTATATTTTATTTGTTAATAAGTATAATGTGTCGGCAATTAATTCAGAGTTTTAAATTTAAATTTGAATAAATTTTAAAAATCAAAAAATAAAAAGAATTAACGCCATATTATGTAGCAGTACACACATTAGGTGCAGTGATAAGTTTTAGATTACCTACTATTATGAATAAGGATATACACAGAATTTGTTGATAGGCTTTTCTGTATACCCTGGTGTATGTAGAATCTTCAACATCATCAACAATATAGCGTTACAGCTCTAAGTGAACTAGGGCTTTCACTGAAGTGATTTCTAGACTATAATATAAAATCTTAACAGAGCAGAATTTTATATCAGAATATAGAAAGAAAGAAGAGAAAAACAAAATTCGAGCAACAACGACGAATGTACTTGTACCTCGTATACATAATAATATGTTGTACCTACTTGTATTTTACGTTTGTTGACAAAAAGTGTTTATATAACAAATAAAAAGTTCAAAAGGTTATATGCAAAACAACAAATAAATTTAGAACATTTTTTTATTTTGCTTTTCAAGTTTGTTTTTTTTTGTTTTTATTTCATACGAGCACACACACTAGCATTTATTATGTACCTCGCTACTCGTGTAAATCTACATACATAATGTACTTATAAATTTCAAAGTATGAAAAGGTGTACACATGGATAAATATCAAAAATAATAATGTAGCTAGGCGTATATAAATGCCTTTAATATATTCTCGTATTTATATTTGTGAATGTAGTATATCATTTTTTTCCATATTATAAATACGACAATATACAATTATTAATGTGTGCATATATAGGAATATATAGGAATGTATGTATATTACCAGTGCGGTTCTGTGTATATACTGTGCATACTTTTGATTAAAATTTTTTTGTATTTACATAAGTTAATGGCTGGTTTTCTTTGTAAAAATATAAATTAAAATATAAATTATGCAAAAAAACAAAAAAAAAACGAGATATCAAAATTATTATTTTAAAAGGCAAAAAATAGCAACCACTAGATGATATTCAATGAGTTTTTTTTTTTTTTCAAAAAAGTACTAAAGAACAAGATGAAAAAAAATTTTATGAAAATTAAATACACGAGTATGTAACAAATACAAACATTTGTAGGTAAGCATTATATATGTATGTGATATGCTCGTAATATAAAATAAACAACACTTTGTTTTTTAATATACACAATATTATGTATACGTATACAGAATATTTAATTTATGCAATTTAATTTATACGATTTAATATTTTAAGAAAATAAAAATCCACACAATTGCATTGTAATAGTAATGTTTGTCTGTATTGTATTTACATTATTATTGCATCAAAGTACACTTTTACTTATACGCGGTGATTCTATTCAACAGATAAATAATATTTGTACCATTGGATTATTTTGAGTGTTTCGTGAAACAAAAAAAAAAACTGTACTAAAAAAAATTTATATCGTGACTCTATCGAGACCGACGCTAGATGGCGTTGAAAATGTTAAGTTTTATGCAAGACCTTCTAATATAAAATCACTTATAACTTTTTGTGTACCCTCATAAGTGTCATCATTTTGTGTTATGACTAATGTGATACCAAACAAAATTACCATTCTTTTAATATACACTTCAATAATGATGGCCGTTTTTTTCATACTCTCCGCTAGCTAGATGTTATCTAAATTTAGCTGACAGCTCAGCTAGCAACGAGTTTGGTTTTCTTCATACAAACTTTTTCCTAACTAACTGCAATGCTAAAATCGAAAATTTTGAATCGATACTCGAAATTTTTAATGTAAAATTTTATGTTAAGCTTAGTTATTTGAATGTATTCCAATTAGACTTCATTTATTATTCAAATTATTAAACTTCAAATTATTGCAAAGCTTCATTTTCCAACTAAAGTTAACTGGCAGCTAAGTACTATAATCAGAGATGAAGAAATGTAAATCTCTTTGCTATTTTTCCGCTAAAGTTAACAAGAAGATAATTGGAAGTGAAGTAATCGGGCATAAGTAATTGAGAATTTGGTTCCAAACAAAAAACAATCCTAAATTCAAAATTTATAGTAAAATTTGTTTCATGAAATTCGAAACTACAAAGAATTCCCCACGTGTGGTAGCAATATTTACCTGTTGAACAGAATCACCTTGTATGTGCATATGAGTTCACATACTCGTATGAATCGTCTGTATATTATATGCAAATATTTATATATTAACATATGTAATACGTGCATTAATTTACATTAAGTGCAATTTTGTAAATAATTTTAGGTTACAATCGCACTTTACATTTATATAGGTACTTAATAGGTACGTGTGTAATTTGTATGTGCTCATGTAAGTAATATGTAATTTTAAAATTATATAAACAGGCACATATATGTATGTATATATAAGTTATCTCCACATCATCCACATATAAAATGCGTAACACATTAACTAGGGGGTAAAAAAAATGATAATAATAATAATAATAATACTCAAACGTCTGAATTAAACTTGAACTGAATTTAATTTAAATGTTTTTTATTATTTATTTATTGTTTTTTTTTGCCATTTTTAATCATTTTTTTTTTCTTCATAATTTTAATACTTTTTGTATTTATTTTGAAACAAAACAAAACACTTGTAGATTTATATTGAATCTTTGTGTGCGCTACTTAATAATTACCTATGTATATACGATATAAGAAAATTTAAGAAAAATTAATACATAAATGATCATTTTCAAGTACAATTTTAAATTAGTGAGCACAGAAACAAACAAGAAAAACATACTGGAAAATACTAAAGGTACATTTTTAATGAGAGTTATGTAATAAATATGCATCGTATTGTGTCATGCATGTAATGTGAAATTGTGAAGTCATGTAGTAATGTGAAGTCATGATGAAAGTGCAATAGTAAATCGGAACAAATTCATTACAAAAAAAAGTACTATGTACCGTACTACAAATAGCATATATTTTCGATAGCAATCGATTGTGTACACGAGATATTGTATTTTATGCGCATACGTATTTAATTTTGCATCATTTTTACATGCAAAACTGTTAAACAACTTACTGTTAGTTGTCATAAATGTCATTCAATTTTATACAATTTTAACTCGGAAATTAATTAATAATTATAAGACAAATTGACAGTTAAAATTTAGAAATGACAGATGACAGTTGATAATTTGACAGAATTTTGGTAAATTGCAGCACCCGCATGCGCATTTATTAATTAATTGATTAAAGAAAATTTTTCATTCATAGAGAATTCGTACCGTCAAGAATATGTATTTTCAGAGTAAAGAGTAAGTTCGTTAAATGAGGATCGATTTCCTGAACTCATCTTCTTATCTTGTACGTTAAAAATTCTTTTGACATTTATAAACAATTTCGTCATTCGACAATTTTTTTATCACGATAATAAAGAATATGTAGCCCACCATACATATGAGGACAATTGCCTAACCTCTAATTTCTTATATTCAAAATACTTAATTACATATGTATAATTTCAAAAAGTGACAGATATTTGGTTTGTTTTTCTTTTTATGAAAATAAAAATTTTTGTCTCATGACATCTATAATCATTTAAAAGATGAAAGCTGACTTTTAGATTACCCATCTCTATAATATACTAAAAAGGTTGAAGGTTAAAACAAAACAGTTAACATAATAACTTCATCATTGTCATCATCATCATCATCATCAACATCATTAAAAATAAATTTTCTCGTTTGTATTTCCTTTTAATAAAACAAAAAAATATTTTCATATCTAATGAAAACATTTTAAGTACTTACATTATGAGTACATTATTATGTATTCAAAGGTACATTAGTCCAATACATATTCATATGCACCAAAATTTTTTAATGTTATGTCCATTTTCATTATTTGAATATTTGAATATTTGAACATGTAAAATGAAATTTTTCTCATGACAAAATTTTTGTGCCATACATGATCTTTCGATGACATTTTTATGTATGTGCATACAAGTATCTAAAAAAAATATTTTTTTTTCATACATTTTTTAACTGTACTTTTAAAATTTTCTAATACTTATATATATTTTTTTTAAATGTTTTCTCTTTTCCTTTAAATTTTTCTTTGTATTGTTAGTACCTTTATTAGATTTTTAATAATACGTTTGGTATAAATGTTCATTAATGTGTTTTTATGATTTTTATTCATAATTTTACCAACACACAAAAACAGATATGTACATAATTAAAAAGCATTTTCTTATAATTTTGTTTTCTAATAAAAAAAAAAAAAAATATTGTTCCTTGTCAATAAATTTGTAATCCTATAATTAAATGAAAATATTCATTTTCACGCACGGATAAGTAATAAATGAATGGAATTGAATTTTGTGAAATTTTATTTATTTTTTTTATGTTTTTCTATATACAATTTTTCGTATTCATATGTATAAATAAAAGAAAATAAAAAATTTTTTCTCTGTTTAAATTTATTTTCATTTTTTAAATTTTCTATTATTTTTTGAAATACACAATTATTGCTTTTTTTGATAATAATTATCTTTTATTTTTGTGTATAATTTTGCTGTTTGTGTGTTATCTTTAATTTATAAAATTTATTCATATAATGTTATGTAGGACATACTTAGTTTAGTATACGAATATATTGTGTCTACGAGTACTTGATACTTACACTGTATAAAAGGTAATTTACGATCTAGCCCAGATTACGTTCTACATTAGACTTTTCACACCAGTTTTTTCCGTCCAACTTAAATTAATCCAGAGTAAAACTGTAACCTAAATAGACGTGACGAAACGAAACGAAACGAAACGAAACGATACATACGATAGTACTGTGGTAAGTAGAACTATCCTAAATGGACATATTCTTACGTTCGTTCAATTTCGATAAGTTTAAATGTCAAATAGACGAAACGAGATGGAAACGGATAGTGCCGTAGCGGTCGTACATACATTTTATCGTTTCTACTCGCTTCATACACATTTACATATATTCGTTTCTACTCAATACTCATACTCATACACAATTTTCGAATCGTTTCTATTTAGGGCAAATTGTCAAAATGACGAAACGAGTATTTACGTTCGTTTAATTTCTTTCGTCCATCTATCTAGGGTACATCTATTTAGGGTCTTGCTTGAGATTGAGATTAGTTTGTATTTCTAGTCTCACCCTGGTGATAGCGAAAATTATATTGAAATCTTGTTTACCAAAATGTACCAGCAATACCAATCTTCCTATATAATAACATACGGTAATATACGCTGAATTGTGAGTACCATCTAACCTCGGACGTAATCTGGGACTGGGCTGGATTGTAAATGTACCTTAAGTTTATTTATGACCTCCCCATAAACACATACAAGAAAAATTCAATCAAGAATGTAAAGAAAATTTTAATTTTTTTGGAGTTTTGGTTTTTTGTTTTTTTTTTGTAGGCACTAGGTACTGTTTTTTTCTTTTCTTATAAAATAAATTTATTATTTTGTTAAATATTTATTTTTACGAATAATAATAATAATAATGAAATATCAAAAGTAAAATTCATAAAATGAAGACGAAAAAATGTAATCTCTTGTAGATATGGTATCGATGGAGTATTGATGCATGTATTTATTATGAAATAAAATAAATTTTTTTTTTTATCTTTTTTTAGATAGGTAATTCGTATAACAAAACATATACAGGGTGTCCGCCTCTAGTGGTCAACCCGCAAAGAGTAGATAGGTCTCATAGAGACAAACAAAAAAATCATTCTACAGGGGAAGGGTTGGTAATCTCAACCGTTTAGCTGCTAGAGGGCTATGAAGATTTTTGCATTTAATCTACGAAACATCCTTTAATAACTACGGTGTATTAGCTAGAATAGAAGAAAGTGGTTTAAGAAGAATCTGAAGAAAACTCCCCCCTCCCTCTAATGATACCTTATCTTTCCTCTCTACGTTCTTTGTTTCAAGAGTTATTGTGTTTCAAATACAGAATTTAGTGATGATTTTTTGGCATTTTTTTCATAGAAAATAAAGTTTGTTGAAATACAGCGCCCTCTACATTAATTTTTACTTGCATCAGCAGAGAGCACAAAATATCCGTTTCATACACCCTGTATACATAGCATTCAAACATTGTACGGACATTACATATGTACTTATAGGTAAAAAAAAAAAACAAAATAACATCAATAAAATATTGTTAATTTAAAATAAGAAAAATACAATTTTGAAAAAAAAAAACCAAAAAAATCAGGAAAAAAAATTGAAAAAAAAATAATATTGCGTGTCAATAATTGTAGGTCATTATTATTATAAATATATGTGTACAATACGAGATGTAGGTACTTATACTAGAGCGTATAAATAATAAACGAATAGATTTATGGATAATAGATATATACGAATGTATTTTTTATTTAAATTAAAAAACAATTTTACTCTCTGTTATTTCTTATAAAAAAAAATTTTTTTTAAATGTTTTTGATTTGACGGATGACTTAAGATAAAAATACCGCCCTATCATAATACATAATATACTTAAGTACAGGTAAAGATACACGTATTCATACTTACATATATCATATTATTTATATGAAAATGCATTATATAAAGGAGTATTATTTTTTTACATTTTTTTTAAAAAAAGTCTTTTTCATTTTTTTTTTTTTTAATTTCTCATATGTTACATTGATGTTACATTGATATGTTACAGGCATAAGTTACGTATATGGATAAATATACTTTGTAATGTATAAAAAAAAATTGATGTTAATTGTAAATCATAAATAGTCATTGTATTACATGCATCACATTCATGACTTTTCTTTCTAAATGTATACGCACAGCTACAATTGCTAAAATATTGAGGATATTCACTTAAATGCATAGTAAAAGGCTTGTACATATAAATCTAGTAAACCGTGTAAATACGTGTATTTTACTATATAGGTTTACTATAGGTTTACGAGCATTTTACTATACATTAAGTGAATCCTTCATTACATTCTCTTCATTTACGTGCACTATGTGTGCTTCAATAAGTCTAGAAATCACTTCAAGTGAAAGCCCTGGCTCATATAGAGTTCTGTAATGCTATTCATGGTGATGATGATGATGTAATGCTTTCTCATTCAATAATAAAATCACAAAATAAATTTAATTTTCAATTTAGAAAAAATAATGTATAAACGAATGGATAAGTATGTGAAATAAATAAAAAAAAAATTTATTCGATAAACAAAAAATTTCCTTTAAGGTTTTTCTTTTCTTAATACTCCCATGCTCGTATATATATGGAAGAAACTATTTAAATTATCTACAAAACTTATTTTAGATAAATTTAATATTTAATAATTTTAAATTTCAAATTAAAAAGGATACAGTTGTTAGTTGATTATATAGGAATTTTAAAACTTTTCATACAAAACTACTCATACAAAACTACTCATACATATAACTTATGATATCATGTGCTGCAAATTGATTAATAAAATAATAATGCAATGAAAAAGGATGCATAATAGCAAGTATTCTTATAGCATTTAAGTATATAATAATTTTGATAATTTCTAGAAAATATTACTCGTATTTTAAATGCGATAATCTGTACAGTAAGAATCAAAAGTAATTTGTACAATTATTTAAATTTCATAATCAAATGTTTGGCTGTCTCTATGGTATTTTTGGACTTTTTCTGGGCTGCATGTATAGAACATATTCCATCAATTTATTCCTTCAATTGTAATGATATGTGATTCTATAATAACGTTATTTTCATTAATTTAGATTTTTCATTACTTTTCAGTCAACTGTGACTATTTTGGCACTAAGTAAAAAAATATGTAGGTTAGGTACCTATATGTAAACTTATTTAGAAAATACTCAGATCTATTTCACCAAGCACACCAAGTTTTCAGATGTAGTAACTTATGTAGATTTGAACTTGAATTTCCGAAAACTATCATATTTAGAATCTATTATACTTCAGTAAAGCTCTTGGCTGGATTTGAACTGTGCCTAAATGCAGATCAAGAAATTATTAAAGGAGAAATTACTTGGCGCTATTACATTTTTACAGGTTTTTTTTTTCGAAAATGCAGTCAGTTGTGATGATCATCCATGCACACAGTCATCGTATGCCATCAGTTGATTGTATATTTGCATGTAGTACAGACAATATTCATTGATGCCCGCTTTTCAACTTCAGACATTTTCCACATTTTCGAACATTTGATTTTTGTCACTTGTCAATTTGACTGCATTTTCGAAAAAGGTTATAATTTTTCGTTTTTTGTACAAGCATTTTGAACTTTTACTGTACACAAAATTTATCCTCGATATCTTTTAATATCTTTCAACACAAAGTAATTTTTAAATAGAGCATCGACACACACTCTATATGTAATATGTAACAACTAATAAGATTACGATGCGCTCGTATAATTATAATTTTTAATTCAATTCATTTAATAGGTTGTAACTAAGATAATCATCACTAAGAGAATGAGAATGATATAACGTAAAATTAGGTAAAGTTTTTCATTTATTTTAATTCGCACTTATGTACATGAGTACGTATATACATACAAATGTATAAATGTATGTTTGTATATGAATTAATCAAAATTAAAATTAAAATTGTATAAAAAATTGTATGTAATCTAGGAGTGCGAGATTCATAGGGAAAGGGAATCTAAAAGAACTAAAATATCAAAAGGAATACTATAACTACACCGAATTATAAATTATATAGTCGTACATTTATGTGTACTTACCACCCATAAAATTTTAATTAAAAAAATAAAAAATAGAATAAAATAAAAAGAGCCATCATGTAATTCAAGTAAGTAGGTAGGTACCTACTATACTCGTTGTACCTACATAAGTGCATAAATAGTATATACTTATTACTTATGCGTGTATATGTATACGATATTATGAAAATGTTTGTAATTCCTTTCACTTGAATCCATTATAATTCGAATCAAAAAATTATTATTATCATTATTAAAATTATAATTTTGTATAATTAGCACAAAAAACTTTTACTATAAATTTAATTTGAAAAAACAACATATACCTACAATAGCTACATGTACATACATATCTATATATACAGGAGTAGAGCTACATACAATAATGAAGAGCTATATAATGTACATACATACCATAATAAAGGTACATACATATACTCGTAGTTCGTAGTATGTTTTCATTGAATTAATAATCAAAGTTTTATGAATTACTTTATAAAATAATTTTTCCATAGATACAAAATTTTTCATCCACATTTTTATAATTTATGTTACTCGTATCTTGTATGAGTATAATATCTAATTTATTTCATTGTTATTTTGAAGCGTATATAGTAATACACAAAATCTTTCTCTTGTAAAGTTACAATATATAATGTGCATAATGTGCATATTACAAGTATTACCTACATAATATGCGAATGAGTAGGTATCACAAGTTAACATAAATGGGAACAGATTTTACACAAAAAAAAAATAATATTACGTATAAAAAAATTAAGACTAAAAAATGCAAAAATAATTTTTTTTTTTAAATCTTATTTTACCACTTTTTCATTTTATGTATGTATTTAATTTTAAAGATATACGAGCATATATGATATACTTATAGGAGATAATTAGTATTAATGATGATTTCAATGAAAATTATTTTCAAATTTCAAATAAAGAAAAATTATTAAGAAAAAAAAAAAAAACACAACAGCAACATAAATAATGAGGTTACTGAATTAACAAATAAATATAATCACAAAAATAATATTAACTAAAATACAAACTATAATCGATTATATGTATGTACTCGTATACATATCACTAAAGAAGTTTCATATTTATGTCGAAAGTGAAAAAAAAAAAAAAAGGGAAAATTTTATTACAAAATCAAATTTGAGATTTTCGAATTTTCAAAAATTTTTAAAAATTTTTAATAATTTTCTTCATAATTTTCCATAAAAATAAAATGAAAATTAAAAATAATAATTAAGAAAAATAGACAGTTTCTGCTTATAATAATAATAATAATAATAATAATAACTATGTAGGTATACTTGGTATTAGCAAATATAAGTAGTATAGTTGAGTAGAAGAGTTTCTAATTTTACATCTCGTATCCAACTTCATGTAAAATACTCGTAAAATATGCCTACTGTGCAAACAACAGAAGTCATTGACCGATCAGATTAAAACACATAATAATAACTAGAAAACAAAAAAAAAAAAAAAACAATAACAAAAAAATAAATAAATAAATGGAGATGTATGTACGTCTACGACTACGTACATTTCATATTATATACATACGTGTACGAGTACATTCACTTTTACAAAATTTTTTTGAAATTTTTTGCTTCTGTTTTGCAGTGTTTGTTATTTATCATTTTGGTATACATAAATAATTCATCAGATATATGTACCTAAATATAATGTATCTACACATATTTACGTATATACAGAGTATCTATATACATACATATGTATATATTTTATGTATTTTATCAAATTATCAGCCTAAATTATTTGTGTTTTCTTCAAATTTCTCTCTATATAGCTACATATAATTATAATTATTTAGTATTTCAACGTTTCGTTAACATGTTACATGGTTTCATAAATATGTATATAAGTAGTATAGTTTCAGATGGTTTCAGTTTAAATTTAAAAGAAAAAAAAAAACCAACATTTTTCTTCTTCAAATATCTAAATAAAGATTACGCATTTTCTTTCATAAATAAAACATAATAACATAAATGATGTTTTACTATATAATTTACGATTGTATAGTATATCTCGCACACTGATATTTTCTTTTTCTTTTTTTTTTTGGTTTTTACAAAAAAATATTTTCAAATCATTAATTAATTGCTCGTTACCTTTAACGATATGATGAAAGATAAAAAACTAAATGAAAATAAATATGAAAAATATAAAAATAATAATGAAAACCTTTCACAAATTTATGTAGTTTACTGTAAAATTAACTCTCAAAAATGAATTTCAATGAAAATATTCTTTAGCCTGATGTACGAGTATATAAAACCTTTAGGATAAAATTTTACCAAAATAATTCATATCTGAGTTTATAGTGTCTCTCTGTTCAATATTCTAAGCCCGCAATTACATTATCTTGAAAGTCAAGAACGTTACGTCATTAACTTAGAAGAGAGGTATATATAAGAACGAGACAAGAGGAAAGAAGAAAGCAAACCAACTCAGAGGTGGTTTACTTTCTTGCTTTCATGAATTTAGTGTTGCCAGTATGTTAATAATCAAAATTAGTAGAATGTTTCACCATCAACAAAAAAATTTCAAACATTAAAGCAAGAATGAAAATCATAAAATAAGTACATATATGGCAATACTACTAATAGGCATCGCATATAAAAATATACGACATGAAACACATGAACAAGAAAGCAAGAATGGATAATGTAAATGCTATCGTTCAGTCCTGAAACAAGATAAGAAAGCAAGAAAAGACAATGTAAATGCGCCCTAACACTGTAAAATTGTATAGTAGTTTACGCACAAAATTTTCATCAAAGCATTCAAATTCATTTGACCATTTTACATAGCAGAGCAGCAAAGCAGTACGTATGTACATATATGGCACATATTTTTATTCTCTGTGAAAAAATTTATTTTGGTTTTGACTTTTAAATTTATTTTATTCATTTTTGTAATTTTTTTTTTTTACTTTTTTGACGTGCCCAAATTGAGCACATAATCTACTGTATAGTAAATAGTATCTATATCATTTATATCAATCACATACCACAATCGAGTGTAATAATTATAGGCACCTGTTGTATATCGCTAAAGGCCTCTTTGAAAGTTGTTATACTACTGAATTTGTACTCATATCCTATATACGGTATATGTATATGAATGCACTATAATTACGAATTCAATTCACTTCACTAACAATAAAATATACAAAAAAATTGATAATAATTCAATAAAACAAATCACAGCAATTAAAATTGTTAAATTAATAATCACAAAAAAGTATATATGGTACTGTATCTGAATGAATATTCTGCAATATATTTCATTTTAATGATTACATGGTGTGCAAGGTACTATTATAGCGTATATCGTACTATAGTTAGCTGCTAATAATCTCATTGCTATACTACCCACTGTTTCTTATTCTTACTATTTCTCGTTTACTTATCATTTCTTATAATGTGTAGTGCAGAGCAAGAGCAAGTATAAAAGAAAATTGAATGAAAATACGAACGCATGGTATGCAAAATACAATCTCTACAACTCGCTCATTCTTGTGATGTGTAGTGCAGAGCGAGTACAAAAGGGAAATGAATTTTTCTCATGAATGAAAATACGATAATATGGTGCTACTAGCGTACTCGTGTTGTTCAGCTACCAAGTACCAATAATCTCATTGCTATTATTTACTGTCTCTTATTCTTACTGTTTCTCGTATACCTATTTCTTTTCTTAAACCATCGAATGTAGAGCAAGTATAAAGAGGAAATGAATTTTTTCTCATGAAAGCAAATATGAGTGCATGATGTATAAGCTCCTACTAGCGTGCTCATATATCGCACTATAGTCAGCCAGCAATAATCTCATTGCTACTATACTTATTACCTCCTCCTCTTTCTTGTATACATTTATGGTGCATTTATGGTGTGTAGCGCAGAGCTAATATAAGGGGAAAAATTAATTTTTCCCAGGAATGAAAATACGATAATATGGTATGCAAGTTACTACTAGTGCACTCGTGTATCGTACTATAGCTAAGTAGCTGCCAATAACTTCAATTCTACTATTTACTGCCTCTTTACCACTCTTACTCTTATTATTTCTTGCATTCATTTTATGATGTGTTATGTGTAGTGCAAAACAAGTATGAAGAGAAAATGGGTTGTTCTCATGAATAATATTACGAGTACATGACATTGGCATGGTATGTAGAGTCGATATTGTAGGTTATATAATTTGTTCAAAATATTTTTTAAGTTTTAATTTGCCTATCGAATTGTAGTTGACACAATGACGTCATTTTTTCTCTTATAAATTAACTGACATGTACCTTATCTTCTCTACTCTAGCAATGATTTCAACATAAAAAGTAGTGCAAAGGAAATACTGCACATTTATATGTGAAATTTAATTATGGCTCATAATCATAATCCATAATGACAAAAAAAAAATATATAAATTTTCCTGTAGTATTTTTTTTTATAATTATTATTAAAATCCATTTACTAGGAAATTATAATTTTATTTTACTTTTCAATCTGTGTATACATACATATATATCTTAAATAAGTAAATGTTCTCTTTTAATTTCCTTTCGTTTCAATAATTTTGAAATAATGAAAGTGATTTACATTTTAAATTTTTCTTTTATTTTGTACAAATATATTTTCATGTTTCATTTTTTTTTTTTTTTTCGTTAAAGCATCGTGCTCTAAGCAAATATCCCTTTCATTTTTGTTTCTTTAAATTTTAAAATAAAAAGTAAATACCGCATCATCCATAAGAAGACTGTGTTTGTGTATGAAACAAACAAAATTTTGATTTGATCCGATTTATTGCAAGAAAAAATAAAAACGAATATTCAAAAAATATTCAAAAAAAAAAAAAAAAAATATGTTTAACATTAAAACTGTCAACTGTGTTATAAATTTAATTTTTTTTTTTTTTTTGTTGAGATGCGAAAAAAATGTTTTTTTATCAATCATGATGATATGTAAATGATATGATTAATCGGAATCCTTTCATTCAATAAAATTGATAATATACACATAATATCTGGAATCAGGTTTACTACATTTTATTACATCATATACAAGAATGTCATCACGACGAATATTATATAATCTTGTATGAGTGATGTATGTTTTGTTCATTGAACGAAAAACTGAATTTGTGTCCCTTTTACTTTTTATGTAGATTTTTATGAGTATGATTGGTATGATGCGATCACATAATAATTTACAAACCTGGGAAAGTAATAAAAATTATGAATTTCATAAAAATTTTTTTTCTGGTTTTTGGGTTTTGATTTATTTTTCATTAAATTTATTAAAATTTTTGAAATACTTTCAAGACAACATAAATTTTTTCAAAACTACGAAAAAATATGAAAGGATTCCATCTAATTTCGTTGACTTTATGGGAAGGAAACGATACAATGATACTTTTGGTAAAATTGAGGTAGAATCTTTAAGTGTGATATTCACCAACATGGATATATCCGTCGGATATATTTTAGCTGGATACAATTTCAGCTTATTGATCAACCTAGATAAAATTTATTTTCGAACTTCGTTTTTTGGTCGAACATGTGTGTCAAACATATCAGCTGATTGTATTTTTATATTACAAACTGAAAAAGAGAGTAGAACTACGTTATCTTTATTTGTGCTGTTGCTGTTAATAACAAGGTTATGTTCGTACGATATTTTTATAATATCACTCCGAGGTTGTCTTAAAAATATCCGAGTAGTGTTTTATCCAGGTTGATGAATAAACTTTATCTCAGATAAAAGATAATCTATGTTGGTGAATACCAGCCTAAAAGTTGGAGATAGCAAAAATATTGAAGAGAGGCTTTAAAAATTTTTAGTTTCGTATACAATGTAAACACTCTGTTGAGCTTTAAAAATTTAAGGCTGATGCCCGCTGATGATCTTAAAATGTTGACGCAAGTTACAGCGTACAAATTTTCATTTGATATACTTGTTTAATTTTATCGGTGATATTATCGTTATTTGTATCGCGGTTACCATCACTATAGGCATAAAAGTTAACAATCAAAAAACTGGATTTCATATGTGCTTTTAGGCAGTCACTTAATAAATAAAGAACGAAACTAAATATAAGAATTTAAACATTGAAAAAAATATGCATTTTAATATATAAGTAATATTCTTGTGAATCACACAAAATGTTTGCGTCATAGTTACAAAAATTAAATTATGATTCTGGATTATATTATAACTCGTATGTACGTCGACGTCACATCGTATCGAACCGAACTTGTTTATTTTGACCGCAAAATAAAAAGAAAAAAAAATAATAAATATACATGGTAGATAGCCGAAATTATTTATTTATGTTTGAATTTAATTTTTTTTTTAATTTATTTATCAAAATTTCAGATTTTACCAGTTTTATGTCATGGAAAATTTTTTCAGTAATAATAATTTGCAAATTTCGATACATAAACATAAACTGTGTGTTTTCTTTTTAACTTATTACATTTTTTTTTTCTCTCAGACACATGTAGTGGTACATAAATGAATTTTGTTTTTGTAAGTATTTGTGTTTTTGTTTTTGTTTTTTTGATTATAAAATGAGCATTCTTTATAATATGATTTAACATTTTAACAACATCATATTGAACATAACCTTGACAAGAATTTTTTTTCATGAATTAAATTATAATAATTCCATAAAGAAATACGTGTAAGAAGCATTTAATATACGATTAACAACGACAACAACTACATATGTACTATTACAAAAAAAGAAGAAATTTAAAGAAAACAAAATGAATGAAAAGAAGAAGAAAATAATACCGATCACCTGCACATGATGGTGGTAATATGATGAAAATAATTATGGAAAAACGTATTTTTTATGAATATAATTTAGGTCGTTTTTTAATAAATTTTTTATTCGATTTTAATTGACATCAATTCATGTATATTACGACAAGTATCTGTTTGTATGATGTATGAAATGTATTAAAAGATCTGATACACGATACACTGTTTTCACAATTACAGTTAATCAATCAAGAATAATTTTTGAATATTCAGTCTTCTTATGGTCTCATATCAAACGAAAAAACAGATCAATTTAATTAAATCCTTCATGTTTTTCTAGCTGAAAAGGTCCCACCATTTACAAAAAATGTTCATACATTCTCAAGTCCAAGTGTGATTCAAATCCAATTATAAATTTGGTTTGAATCCTAGATGAAATTAGACATTAAAATTTAATACCTGAACCAAATGTAATTCGGAAGATCATTTTGATGCTTAAGTTACTGTGTTCTGATCTACGGTATAGATCAACTATTTGTTGTCAAACAAATTCTGCGGCAGCTATGAGAGTTTTGTAGATTTTAAGCAGGCGTACGACAGCATAGATAGGGCCAAGCTAAGCTGTACGAAAATTCTGCTGCAATTCGGAGTACCGAATAACGGTGCGATTCTGCATAAGAGATCTCTTATTTCTCTTATTCCTCTTATTTTTTCTAGTGCAAATTTTTTTACAAAACATACTTTTAGGAGTTAAATTAAATTAGATAAGAGATGTGATCAGCTGATCTCTTAACTTCAGTGGTGAATTTTTTAATGAATTTTGACATTCTACTTTTGAACGTTTATAACCGAAAAATTCTGTTTTAACGGACAAAAATCTCTAAACTTTAGAGGTCATCGATGAGGACCTCTTATATCTCTTATTTATTTTATTTATATTGTTGATATTCAAATATTGTATTCGTGTCGTGCATATTGTAAGTAATTTGATAACAATAATAATAGAATTGTATTAATAATAATAATTATTATAATTATAAATAATAATAATAATAATAATAAAATAATAATAATAATAATAAAAATAATAATAATAAAATAATAATAATAATTGTTATTATAATAATTATAAATAATAATAATAATAATAATAATAATATTAATAATAATAGTAATAATAATAAAATAGTAATAAAAATTGTAATATAAAAAAATAAAAATTGTAATAATTACTAATAACAATGATGATAATACAGTGTGACTACATTATCTTTGTATATAACAAGTAGTAAATGAATAATAATTATTATAATAATTATGAATAATAATAATAATAATAATAATAATAATAATAATAATAATAATCATAATAATAATAGTAATAAAATAATAATAAAAATTTTAATAATTACTAATGAAAATTGTAATAATTACTAATAAAAATTTTAATAATTACTAATAACAAAGATGATAAAACAGTGTACCTACATTATCATTGTATATGACAAGTAGTAAATTGAATAAGGTGTGTTTAAAACCTATGGTGAATCTTATGTCATTTTATGAGGTGAATCTCTTATCCAGAATACCGATTCCTCTTAAAAAATATATTTCACCAAAACTTTAGAGAAATAAGAGGAATAAGAGATCTCTTATGCAGAATCGCACCGTAAATCTGGTGACATTAAACCTAAATAATACAAAAGCACAATGCACAAGTATACGCATACAGTCGTCACTTACGGAAGAGTTGCCAATCGATGTGGGTCTAAAACATGAGTGAGATGGCCTCACTCCTCTATACTATTTAATCTGGCACACTAGAACACGTTATCCGGCAAATACCAGTACAGATTCTAATGGAATTTTGCTATATAAAAAACGAAAGTCCTTTTTGTGAAAAGTAAGTCTCATTTGAATAATGAGAACAGTCGAATTTCGAATCCAATCTATAAAATCTAAACAAATTTTTTTTTTTAAACGAATATTTTTGAGAATTTTGTTGGCCAGCAATAATTTTTACTTGTATATATGATAATAAATACAATTACAAGCATACACAAATACAAATGTTTTTTAAACATTTCTTAAGATCGAAACATAAAAAAATATGAAAATTTACATCAAAGTAATTGTACTATAATTTGTATCAAAGCCTCGCTATATACCACAAAAACAGCAAAACAAGATTCAGATTATTATCTTCTGTGTATCATATCGTGTCGTCATAATAATAATAATAATCATCCATGTCCATGATCATTATTTTGATAATCATGTTATGATCACGTGAAAAAAATAAAATTTTTTTTTTCTGATTTTTATTTTTTTTAATTTTTCATGACACAAGATGCGCATATGCCAATAAATATTTAAAGAAAATGTTTGTTAACACAGAAAAATGAAAATTTTTTTGCTTTAATATTAATACTAATTTTTTGTTTTGTTTTTGTAATATCAAAATGGATGACTCTCTTCTTTTACAAAGAGAAACAATCAAAAATGAATATAGATATTACATAGTGAGAATAAAAAGAAATGATGATCAAAATATAAAAATTACATTAATTTTGTTTATAAAAAAAATATCTAAAAAATCATAATATTCAACTGTAGTATTTGTGAAGTGAATATATACGATTTATACTTTCTGAATGTGTATGTAATAAAAGACCTTCTTCTAATTTATACACTCAACTTGTATATACATAAATATAAAATGCAATCGAATTTAAAAAGGTCTATGAACCAATACTACTCTCTGTATGTTGTCGCATTAAAAAAAAAAAGTTTTTCTGTACCTATGTTTATGTTGTATGTATTTTGTATTTATATTTCATCTTCAAAGAAAAATAAAATAAAATAAAAAAATGAAAGAATTCAAAAATTTCAATATTGAAAAAAAAAAGAAATGTTAAAAAATGAAGAAAAATCATCCAAACTATAAAGATACGTACGTATACATACGCTTTTAAAGAAATCATTTTAATTTTTTGATTTTTATGTGGGCTAAACAAGTTAAATCTATCTATCTATATTATCTACATATGTATACAAATGTATACCCAACATAATCCCAAATAATCTAAATTTATAGTATGCAGATACTTACAGATACTCGTACTTGTAGGTATATATTTATATTTATATGTATATCTAATGAAATGAATGAATGAATGAATTTTCATTTCGTTAAATTCACCTTTGTAGATTGTATACATAAGTGCGCGAGTATATAGTAGATTTTAT